>JAYKKM010000477.1:5302500-5902500 GCA_035772405.1 Chrysogorgia sp. JL179-B06
CTCTGTCTGTCTGATTTTCTAGGAGACGTACCGGAAAAATAAATTCTCAAATGTTTTCTTTGTGTAGATTGTATTGACGTTTATTATCGATAGAGTTTGTAGCGTGCTTCCAGCAGAACAGGAAATGCGGGTACTGATTTTGATTTTGTGTCAATTCCTACTAAGTACATAGAAATATACTTCATGTCAGTAGAAGACATCTTACTCTTACTCTCGACGAAGGAGAACACTAAAGAATTTTTTGTCTATGTTTATATCGACGACGTTTTATCCCGTCTTTGTTCAAAATTTTCTTTCATTTTCAACCATAAAATAATTTTTGAAATTTTATTTTTTCATTTCAGTGCAAAGGTGTGGTGAATTACTACGCAAAGGAAATTATTGACATGCTTAGAAATAATACCAGACCAAGTGTTATCTGTAATGTACGTATCTGTCCTTTAATCAAACTAGTATGGTCATCATAAAGTACCACTAATTATTATTATTATTATTATTATTATTATTATTATTATTAAAGTAATATTTTAACAGGAAGCTCCCATCACGTACGTGGTTTTCAGGGAGGTCCTGCGTAATAAATTACTATAATACAGTATCAAAAAAGTTAAAATATATAAGCAGACATTACATTAAGGAAAAGTCACTAAATTACTATATAAAATCCAATCCGATATATGTATCTATTTAAGAATTATTCTTAATAGAATGTTTAAAATTTAATAGGCAATCTATTTCTCGAATATAATGATCTAGATTATTCCAGTCCTTAAAAATATGATATAGAAACCTTTGCTGACCCCAACTACGTTTAGTTAGGGGCAAGCGAACATCATTCCGTCTTCTGGTATCATAATTATGAATGTTTCTGTTCAACTTAACGTTAGTTTAGTTTAGTTTATTACGATTATCACTCTTTTAAGTGAACGTGTATACCCCAACAGGCTAGAAGCCCAATTAGGGGTTCCGAGGGCCTACGATTTAAGGTCGTTATCCGAGAAGACCCGAAATTCTTATCATTTGTTGATATTATTGCAAAGGAAAAGCTTTCTCCCCAACTATTTTTAATACCCTGAGTGGTGGTCCGACCACTTCGTATTAGAATTTGTTTCAGACACCTAAATTTTGGAAGATAGTTTCAAGTATTATTATTTTTATAGATGTTATACTTCTGTCGTGTTCTAAATCAACCCCGCGCCATCACAGTTCAAAAGGACATTAACATTTGCGACTCGTGTAAACAAGCGGTTGGCTTTATCGAAAAAGCATTCAAAATAAATTGTACATTGGTAAGAACTCCTTATAATAATAATAATAATAAATAATAATATTCAAATATATGTAAATGAAAAATCTGAGATTTGAGAGTCGGGACGATGTTTGACTGTTCTGACCTTGTCTCAATAACTCAGTGGTTAGAGCGCCGATGCGTTGATTCCGAGACCTCGGGTTCGATTCCCGGTTGGGGCAGTCATATTTTTCATATACATATATTTGCCGTTAATAAATCCTCTCATCATCTAAAATAATAATATTTTTATATTCTGTAACTATGAGCATTGGCATATTGCCAAAGCCTATTGCTAAGTCTAAATACAGTGTCAGCATACTATAAATTGTTTCTAGAATTTTTAAAAACAGACTACAGGTGTAACAATGGGTCACCTAGGAAACAATCGTTTAATCCTATGTGTCTCCAGATGTAGTTTGCTAGAATTAGGTATAGCCCTAGCCTGTGCAAGCTAAAGTAGCCCGAGTTAACACGTAGCGGGCATGTTATTCTTTTGTAATATAGACACTTGTGGTAGTTTTATGTATTTTTTCGTGTTGTTTTATCAAATAAATACCTGATTCTTTTAGAAAAGCATTCCTCCATTTTTCCATGAGCTGATAGCTTGCTAGTATAAGAACCAATGAGATTACAGAATAACTCATATCTGCGAATATTTTATTTCTTTTAAACCTTTTCTGTAAGTTCTTCTAGCTCTTTTGTTTCACTTTAGGATGCTGCAAAGATAGTCGCGATACAGATGTGCAGTGTTCTACCAATCGAAAAAGAAATAAAGGTGAATCACGTGTGAATCACGTGTGTAGCATGCGTAGCCATCCTCCATGGTGACGCCGGGGAAGGGAGGGAAATTTCGCGAGAAGAAAAATATAAACGGGATGCGTCTCCGCGCGCGAACAACGTTTTTGAAATTTGCGCTACGTCGTGCTTTCCACAAAACACTTGCTAGAGGCAGACTTGGAGCAAACTGTCTATAGACCATATGCAATCTGTTTTCATTTTAATGTTTTAGTGCAAAGAGACAGTGAGACTTTATGCGGAGAATATCATAACAATGATTCGAATGCAAATAGATCCTACTAAAATTTGCAACGTTAGTATTTTAAATACTTTGCTTTGCTCTGCTTTACTTTGCATTGCTTTACTTTGCTTTGCTTTGCTTTGCTTTGCTTTGATTGCTTTGATTGCTTTGCTTTCTTTCCTTTCCTTTACTTCACTTCACTTCACTTTACTTTACTTTACTTTTCTTTACTTTAATTTTAGTAATTTTCTTTTAATTGTTTCAGATCCTCTACTTGTGTCCTACCCCTCGAGTCAAGAGTGTGAAACCTTTCGTCAAAGACGTCACAATATGTGTGACTTGTGAACGAGTTGTGACTTTTCTGGAACAGACTTTTGAAATCAACCAAACAATGGTAGGAGTAGACATAGTTTGACGCTACTCTGGCTTTAAAAAGTTTTTTGAACGTAACTTGAACGTAACATGAACGTAACATGGGTCATGGACAGTAACTTTTAAAGTTACATTCATAAAACTTTTTAAAGCCAGAGTAGCGTCAAACTATGTCTGATTGTCACCTGGTTGCGTTGAGAAATTATTTAACGGTAGGAGTAAAACGTTGACTTTACGTTTCACTCTATGACGAAGGTCCTTCGTTCGAAGGGCTAGATATCCTAAACTCTAGTTCGGCAGTATACCAACTTTTGGCAGTTTTCAATCTTAATAATTGTTCTACACGACGCCATGATCTTAAACATATTTTCTTCTTTTACTTCAGGCCGCCATGATGTTTGCTGTAGTTAAAGTGTGCACCATTCTCCCCGTCGACCAAGAGATAAAGGTGAGTAGTTGAAGGGTTTTCCTCGGAATCCACCACCAAGAACAGGCCGGCACCAACAACAACAAGCTTCTTGCAGCATCATCTACGCGCGTAAAAACGCTTAACCTGTTACAAGTTGTCAACTGTGTACAATGTTGTACCATACTGTAAGCAATGTTGTGCTGCCAACTGTGAATAATGTTGTGCTGCCAACTGTGTACAATGTTGTACTGCCAACTGTGTACAATGTTGTACCATAGTGTAAGCGACGTTGTACTGCCAACTGTAAGCAATGTTGTATTGTCAACTGCGACTACTATATGCATGTTGTACTGCCAAGTCGTTGCTAGGCTCTTGGCAACGGCCTCCGTAGCTCGGTGGTCAGAACACTGCACCAGCATGTAGCTTCCTTTGGCTCTGAAGATGACCGCCATTGACCGTTTTTTCTTTATTTTGAAAACTAGTTTGATAATACTTGTTTTAAACCTGCTTAAGCTTTTGCGTGAACGAGGAGTGACATTATAGGAATTTTCATTTATATTTTGCCTTCATCTTTTTAGTGCAGGACGAATGTCGTTCAGTATGCCCAAAATATAATCACCATGATAAGTAACAAAATAAGGCCTGTTGCCTTGTGCAAGGTAAGAATTTGATTAATAACAAAGTCTTGATATTACATCCATGAACATATAACGATGCATTATTTCAATGTTTTTGTTTTTGTATTTATCTTTACAAAGGCACTGTCCCTATGTCCTTTGGCTCAATCGTTGAGTTTAAAACCCACAACAAACCAAGTTGTGTGCGACACGTGTAAAAAAGTCGTGGCTTATCTGGAAGGAGCGTTTAAAGTTAACCAAACGATGGTAAGATGCTGGTTCGCCTTTTAGATGCGTTTTGCTGTCCAAACTATTCGTGGAAAACGGATGAATACCACAATTTTAACCTAGAATTTAGTTTAATACTTTTTTGGATTTATTATCTTGTTACAGGAAACCATGAAGCAAGTCGTTCTGCAAGCGTGTAGTATTTTACCAGTCGAGGAAAAAGATGAGGTAATGCAAGGGCATAAACTTCGCTACCTTCGCTACCTTCCGCTACCTTCGCTACCTTCCGCTATACCTTCCGCTTCCTTCGCTACCTTCCGCTTCCTTCGCTACCTTCCGCTTCCTTCGCTACCTTCCGCTACCTTCCCTTCCTTCGCTAGCTTCGCTACTTCCCGCTAGCTATTAGGGGCATTACGATCTACTACGGGAACCTCAACGTCGACGGCAATTAAGAAACAATATAAATTTTAGCATTTGAAAAAACACGGTTGATTGACTATGGCCGTGTTTGACACTCCTTCGCCGGTAGTGTCCTCCCGCAAATCGTATTATTCCGCCGGTAGTATTTCCCATCGGATAGTGCTCTGGAGACAATATCTGCTAGCAAAGATTGCCCGAGGGCGCAGTTTCTATGTTAACAGTACTATCCATTATGAATCCTGCAAACACATCGAACGTATATACCTATTTTTAAAACATTTCTCATCTGCGATCGTTATCTTCTAGTGTAAAACGAAAATTATCCAATACGCAGACAACATGATAAAAATGATCCAACTCAAGATGAAGCCCTTCGTCATTTGCGACGTAAGTGTATACCTTATAACGAAATATACTTCTTAGAATGCTTTACATGTTTGGTTTTGTTAAATTATTTTTAGATTCTGTTCCTGTGTCCTCCTGGTCAAGCGTGTAGCATGTGTGAGCAGGCTTTGGGTTTTGTCGAGGGAGCGTTCGAAGTGAACCAAACCATGGTGGGATATTTTATTTTTCTGTTGTGTGTGTGTGTCTGTCTGTGTATTGTCTGTATGTTTGTGTGTGTGTATCTGTGTGTGTGTCTGTATCTGTGTGTGTCTGTCTGTGTATTGTCTGTATGTCTGTGTGTCTGTCTGTATCTGTGTGTCTGTTTGTGTATCTGTATCTGTGTGTCTCTGTCTGTTTGTCTGTGTGTGTGTCTGTCTGTCTGTCTGCCTGTCTGTCTGTCTGTCGTCTGTCCGTCTGTCTGTCTTTGTGTGTGTGTGTCTGTCTTTGTGTGTGTGTGTGTGTGTCTTTCTGTCTGTCTGTCTGTCTGTCTGTCTGTCTGTCTGTCTGTCTGTCTGTCTGTCTGTCTGTCTGTCTGCGTTCGCACATTCGCACATTGACGGTAACAATTGATATTACTTTTTTCTCAGGCAGCACTGAAGTTAATTGTAGTACAAATGTGTGGCATTTTGCCACTTGATCAAGAAACACTGGTAATTATTATAGATGAGTTATCACTGCGTGTGCGTAAAAAGTTGTGTACCTTATCCTTAATTTCTCGCAATTTCTCTTAGTGCAAGGCGACTCTTGGGCAATATGCAGATAATTTTATAACTTTCATTCAATTGAGAGTGAAGCCATCCTCCATTTGTAAGGTGAGTCTCAGTGTTCAGACCAATAGACCTTACTCACGGCCCTCCTCCATTTTGTCCAATTACAAATCGTGTGTCTAAACAAATCATATTTTTTTTCGTTATCGCAAGCGAAGGACACGAATAGAAGTATTTAGAAACATATTTACACATAATTACATTAATTATTGGTAGGCATTATGGAAGAGAAATGTTTTCAGATCTTGTTTGAATTTTCCCATGTTCGAAGTTGATCGAAGATCACTGGGCGATTAAAAGCCCTGTCACCCAGCGTTGGGGATATGTCTTTATACTAGGGGTAGATAATACTAATTATTTGTCAGAGTTGTTTACTATTTGTCACTTTGTTATTGTGTTATATAGGTGTTTTATTTCTGTGGAGCGAAACAAAAACTGAAAATATTGACGCAATATAACAGTGGTCCTGACTGTGGCTTATGTCGTACTGCTGTGTACCAAGCGGACAAGATTTATCGCATGAAAAGAAACGAGGTATACACCACATTAGAGTACGTTTAAAGTACCTATCTCACGTTTGGGGATTTTACATATCCGTAATATTTGGGTCTTCCTGAACAAAATCATAATATATAAATAAACATAATAAATTAAACTAAATTAAACATAGAAAGGTTTTGTTCTATAAGCTTAAGGTGGAAATAGGGTGATCTGGTATTACCTCTCGCACTGCGCCCCTATTTTTAATGCAATCACCATATATCATATATCAATAAAAAGCTAATTGATCATAGAATCATAACTTCATTTATAACTATTTCGTTCACTAAAAGAGAAACTATGCATAAACTAAACTAATTTAAACTAAACTAAACTAAACTAAACTAAACTAAACTGAACTGAACTAAACTAATCTAAACTAAACTAAACTAAACTAAACTAATCTAATCTAAACTAAACTAAACTAAACTGAACTAAACTAATCTAAACTAAACTAAACTAATCTAAACTAAACTAAACTAAACTAAACTAAACTGAACTGAACATCTAAACTATATCAATATAAAGCTACTTGATCATAGAATCATAACTTCATTTATAACTATTTCGTTCACTAAAAGAGAAACTATGCATAATCTAAACTAATCTAAACTAATCTAAACTAAACTAAACTAAACCGAACCGAACCGAACCGAACCGAACCGAACCGAACCGAATCTAAACTAAACTAAACTAAACTAAACTAAACTAAACTAAACTAAACTAAACTTTACTTATATATATTGTACAATGCCTGTCATAATTCTTAAGGCGGTGTTACACTACACTTTGCAATGGTTCGTGCAACTTGTCTCGCAACGGTATTGCAAGATAAGTTATAATTACACGAAAAATTGCATAGTGTAAGAGCGCCTTAACTCATAACATTGATAAAATGTGATTTCTGTTTTAGAAAGATAGTCTCAAGAACGCCATAGTAACAATGTGTCGTGCCTTTTCAAGGGACCATAAAATGAGGGTAAGATGGAAATATTTTGCCCTGATACTACTTATCTGGTGAATAACTATAATATCGAATGGGTAAATTTACTATAAAAACTACATTGGTCTCCAGAAGGTGGAAGGAGAAGAGGACGCCCTGCAACAGTTACAGTGATGAACCTATTGCTCGCAGACATTGATCTTTCCTCTCCTGCGGCACTCGCTGCCGCAACTGGAGATAGACAGATCTGGCAAGCACTTATTTAACTTGCTACTTTGTTTGTTTTTATATTGTTACTTGTTTAATTTCATTTTTTTATGAAAGACTAAAGAAGAAGAGACAAGTAATTTTTGGCATTTCACTCGATTTAACTGCATGTTATAAGGAAGGAAAATTTCGAGTGTTAGAGTATATGCATTTTAAGACCAAACCGGTACCAGTTGCGAAAAAACAACATCAAGGTCTTCTGGCTGGTTCATTGAGCTACGGAGGCCGTTGCCGAGAGACTAGTCACGAGTTCTGTATATATATATAATGGTGATAATGCCGGGATAAGAGTTGGGTATATTACAAGTAAAGCTGGAAAGATGCAATTTATCCGCCGGGTAGCGAGTCATTCATCGAATAATGACATCCAGGCTTCGTAATGCTCGCTAAATATTACGTCTTCACTTTTTCACACTTAAAGACATTTTTCCTTCTAGTGCAATAATATGATGAACGTTTATGGTCGAAATATTATGGATAAGATCCGTCGTTCTCAAAGTCCAGCGGTTGTATGTCAGGTATTAATAGCACAATAAAGTTTGTAACTTTATTTGAGGTGTCACTATTTTTACAGCAGTTCATGTCGTGACATCACAATTTCAAACACTATTTCGTTATTTCCAGGTACAAAACTAACCCTTACCCAAAATCAAACCCTAACCGTCATCCTAATCCTAATCCTAACCTTATTGAATCCAATTTCTTCTATTCTGCGCAGCTATCACTGATCCAGTTTGCCTCATTATCTGACCGATACTATGGATATGTAATCGTAATGTTTTAATGATTTTGATGAGGTTTTTGTTCCGTTTTCAACAGACTTTGCATCTGTGCGGAAACGACAGAAAATGGCGACATAATGGTTGTCATATTGGTCCAACGTATTGGTGTGCCAGCATCAGTAATGCTTTTAAATGCAAGGTAAGAGATCATAGCTAGTCATCGTAGTGAGGTAGAACTGAATTAATAAGGTATGCTAATTTAATGCGCAAATCATCTGGAGACTGGGACAGATCTAGTAGCCACAGCCGCAAGCAAAATTATTTTTGGGATCACTTTTTTTGGGACCTTGATAGCCAATCAGATGGCTTCCTATGGAAAGTGATCCCAAAAATATTCAAGGTTCAACGGAATAATATGAGAAAATATGACGATTTGGTGTACACATTTTAATGTTACAGGACATTGGCAACAAATATTAAGTTTGTCTAATATGAAAGAACTCGTAAAATAATAGAGTAACACCTTTTACAACTTTTCCGTATTTTACTTCGTTTTTGAAATATTTCAGTTTGTTTGATATGTAAATGAGATTGTCTCTGACGTCAGGTGCAGGGTAGAGAATTTTCACACATTAGAACATTTCAAGTTTGTTCCACAAATTTACTTGAAAATGTGCGTATAATAACTCCTCATGATAATGAACGTTGTAAACTTAACAATTACTGAGATATAACACCTTTTTAATGAGTGAAAATTCTCTACACTGCACTTGACATCAGATACCATCTCATTTACATGTCAAACAAACTGAAATATTTCAAAAACGAAGTAAAATACGGAAAAGTTGTAAAAGGTGTTGCTCTATCATTTTACGAGTTCTTTCATATTAGACAAACTTAATTTTTGTTGCCAATGTCCTTTAAAATACTGAAAAAGTCTTTAGCTACGAGGTTGCGAACGAATCTGCAACCTTCTGCAACCCAGGGTCTCATGGGCGGGCGGCGAGCGGAGATGAGACCCTGGGTACGAGGTTGATTCGTTCGCTGTCCAACGAAACATTTTCTGAGTACTTGAGCTTGACGATCTTTAAATCTTTATAAAAAACAGAACTGTGCTTTGTTAATATCCTTCCTTCTTTTCTCTCTTTCAATATCTGCAGGCGTTACAATACTGCAATCGCATCCATGCCTAGATGGAATTCCTGGAAACCGTTGCTTGGATACCACCTTCGTTCGTTTATTCCACCAAAATAAATAAATAAATAAATTCCCGACTGATTCAAAATTATTATCCATACGCGGTATTGGCTCGTATGAGAACTGTATTATCTTATTCTGATACCACTCGTGATTGTGAAAATAACGTATTTATTTTCTAAAATAAAATCACTTTGTTGAACGACACCAAGGACACTCCAATAGTTGAATAAAACTCGATGTATCTGATTATGAAAAATGGAAGTAATAAAGTCAAATGAGAACATGCTAACGTTGCCTTTTTGTGATTTCTTTGCTGCATTTCGACCCGGCGGATTTCTCGGCGCGGGCTGAGAGAAGGCCTGACAATCAGGTTAACCTCAAAGCGAATTTATGTCATATTCATTGCGACTGCTTTGTTTCCGATATGATCGACGAGCCCGCAATGGAGAGTTAACACGCTAGCCAGCGGAACAGTTTCTTTTGCTCAGATTAGGTTGTTCCCAGCTCGCTCGCTATAGTGCTCGCTCTCTGGTCGCAAATATGTAAGATCATCGTGAGAAATGATTTTTAGTATTATCACTGTTATCAACAACGATTAAA
This sequence comes from Chrysogorgia sp. JL179-B06, assembly GCA_035772405.1. Taxonomy (NCBI): domain Eukaryota; kingdom Metazoa; phylum Cnidaria; class Anthozoa; order Scleralcyonacea; family Chrysogorgiidae; genus Chrysogorgia; species Chrysogorgia sp. JL179-B06. The sequence goes on from JAYKKM010000477.1 coordinate 5,312,279, forward strand.
GCGACGGCACTGTGTCAATATTTACAATTTTTTGTTAGTTACAGAGTCAGCACCATGACTACGAGTAGCCACGAATTATCATGAAAATATGTAGCGACGTATTATACAATATATAATAAATAGTGACTGATTAATCATATAGTATGTAAATAGTGCAGTAATTGCATGTAACACCGGAATTTGTGATAAAGTTTACAATACTTTAAACAGCCAAAAGATCGAGAGAGACGTTCAGTACGTTGTGACAAGTAAAGAGTGGTTTGATTAAGTTTCCTGAAGTTTCCTTATTTGGACTGTGTGAGACTGGTTTATTTGCTTTCGACTTTTAACTGCTTAACAAAGACCTCCTTGTATAGCCTAGCAGGCACAATGAAATCCTTCGCGAGAGTCTGCCATGTTCATGTATTCTCAGCGTTCTAATATATTTTCTTGGAAACGCGTGGTTTAACTTGAAATACAAGAACTGGACTGCCTTCACTATATACCTTTACGGTCACTCGCCGCTGATGCCAGTCAACAAGCGTCCCGTCCAAACCAATCATGTTTCTACGCCTCACTTCTTGCCACGACTGGAAAAACCTCGCTTTAATTTCCTTTCCTCTTCAGTTGCGGCTTTCTCAAAACTCGAGTGTAAAAAGCGCCAAGTTCACGCTGTCCAAAACAAAGACTACGTGGGTGTTCTTAAACCAAGGCGTTATACCTTCTCTAAATTTCCATCCTTAATCCGCTATCCCAGTTGGATATCAGAAGATGACCATGAAGAGATATTCTTGGAAACAGACACCATGCGACAGTTTCTCAATCAAACTTTAACAAGCTGGCAAAACGCGAAGTACCTTCCGTCTACTACAATTCTCGTAAAACCTGCACCCAGCTACAAACCCCCCGTGTTATTCAAACAAGCAACTCTGGAATGTGTTATTCCAGCCAATATCAAACACAAAACAAAACCCATGTCCATTCCGACAAAATTCCGCGTTCTCTCTCCGTTGGTGACTTCGGAAATATTGAGTATTAATCCGGTTGTTTTGAGTAAAAAAACGCAAAGAAAGAACGCGTTTTCCGCTTGTAATGATGTGGAGCCAATTACTGTGGAAGAAGGAACGAACCACCTGAAAGAAAGAAGCGTTGTCGTTGGCAAAAAATCGCGTTTAAATCAAGAACACAAGGACTGTGATGATGGTAAAGCATCCCAGCTGGACTGCCTGGGAGCGAATGCAAGAGTCCGGTTTGCCACGAAAGATTCTGTTTTTGTTTTTGCAAAGATGGAGACGTGAAGACCATTAAGGAATTAATTTTTGTTTCAGTTAGGCACTAGTCAAAAGACGATAATTATATTCGATGAAATTTAGTGCAAGGGAATTTCAATTTTCGTCTTCTGTGAGGAGATACTATATTATTTTAAAGCTTGTTTATATTATTTTGTGTCCATTTTTTTACTCTGTTGAGTTCTAGTTGGGAAGTTGGGAGAGCACCATAAATCTAGAATTCAACTCTTACATTTTCTTCGTGCATGTTCGTCAGGCGTGCATCCACAACTCTATTTATTTATATTATATATATATATATATATATATATATATATATATATATATATTAAAAAGTAGAGTGCTGCGTAGACAGTGTTTTGAATATATAGCAAAGTGAAAAGGTGGTAAACTGCCAAGAATTTAGTGACGTCAGTATCTCGTCACTAAATTCTTGGCAGTTTACCACCTTTTCACTTTGCTATATATATATATATATATATATATATTTATTTATATTACAATTATGGACACACAAAACGTACTCATAAGAATACATAATATAAAGTGTCAGAGTGGTCGCAACAGTGTACACCAATTATTGTGGTCCCAGAATGAATTAATTAAGTAAAAATTTAGTAGTTTTAAGAATGTTCCTGTTCAAGAGCTATTATAGACGCAGCAGCGTAGGATACCAATTAGACTGCGATTAGACAGAATTGCATTTTTGGGCAAATCGTTTTCCATGTTCGCGGGTCTTCTGAGTCATAATGGTCCAATATACCCTGATGTAGTATTACAGGAGGTTGCATTTAAAGTTGTTTAACGTAAGTTCCTTCAACCGTATTTCGTTCGGGAGGACATTCCACGTCCTACATGTTCGTGTGAAGAATGAGCGCTGGGAAGTTAGTGTTCTACATTTTCGCGGACGAAATTGTCGAAGATCTCATGGGCCAAACCATGACCTGCACAAATTTCACATGCCAATTAACCCCTAGGATGCCACGTCATAGCCAGTGATCAAGGGCAAATACAACTCATCACTTCCACGTGTTTTGTGTCGATATACAAGTGTATGTTCACAACACGGATCAGCGGGTATCCTAAAACAGACCTGTTCTTTCGTCTATTTGGCAACAGGTGTCCACAACCTGATTTTAATGTACATCTTAGCTTTGATGAACAACGACTGGAAATTCACCAAATGATATTTTTCGAAACGGTTACACAGACCTCGCGTATTTTCTTATTTTATTTTCACAAGAAACCATGCTTTGAAGATACCCTTGCTAGTTTGGTGGCCACTTCAACGCCAATCTTCACATCGTAAACGCGCTTCAACTATAAGGAGTAGTCTCGTAATACTGTTTGGCAGAACTAAGTGACCTTTTTTAGAAGGTTCATCTGGTAGTTGTATAAAAGAGCAAAGGTTAGTACCATTCTTCAATTTGGAAACAGGCAATTCACATGGCGTTTTGAGCTCACCTGTGTTTCGGTACACGTCAAATCCTCGTCGACATTTCAGTAGTCTCAATTCCAGCTGTATTTCCTCAATTCCAGCTGTAATTCAACCAAACCGGTATCGTAAATTTCATCTTAAAAAGCCCATGTACAGCTATATGATTCACTAATAAGAATATGTAACGGAGGTTCAGTATATATATATATATATATAAACGTAATTTTTAATTAACAATAAGCCAGTTCGTAATGTCGACTGCGCATCATAATGACGTGTCTGCGTCAGGATAAAACTTATTTCAATTCATAACATCAGGCTGGGGAATTCCGTATAACGAATTTGAAAGTGTAAATAGAAATGCAAATTGTCTATTGTGATTTTACCCTGATGTTATGAATTGAAATAAGTTTTATCCCGACGCAGAACACGTCATTTTGATGCGCAGTTGACATTATACGAACTGACTTATTAGATGAATTATGAGCTCAACATTTATTAATTTGAGGTGAAGATTAAGAGCGAGATGGGTAGATAAAATCCTTTTTTTAAATACTAATAATTAAAACTTCAAATTCTAAAAAAGAACCTTATATACGTACGATTGTTGACTCTATGCATGCACCAGTCACAAAGCAGGCAAAAAACACTGGGTCTTATATTTAAGTATATGGAGCATTTTGACAAAACATACCATTTCTGTTACTCCCTTACATTCTGGCGTCGTGTATAGCAAAATAACATTATTGGCAATAATATATTTCTCACCGTGGGTGTATAACGATACTTAAAGAAGCACTTCTTATTCTTTGTCAACTCTTGAGAAGACAAGTGCTAGAAACCGCGGCAGGTTAATTTTAAACAATCGTATATCACAAGTGTGCATCATCAACGAATAGTTTGGAATATATCTCAAAACAACCGATCCTCAGGGTAACGTGTAGTTCATGAATATCCTATTCACTCCAATAGAGTTAATGAAACTTGTTTGACGTGCGCAGGATTTGACTGAACTCTGGAAAAAAACCGAGCCACTGTTCTATATGCAGTTAAGCTGTCGAGTTACTGGCGGTATGCTCATGCAAACGCCGAAATGACCACCATATATTCTCGAAAGCTAAACTGTAGGTAGACTAGCGGACTGATCGTATCCTGCATGAGTTCAAAACCCGCACGAGTCATCATGCCATCAACATTCCGTTAACTTAGCATGAGTGCATGTAAGTTATTCAGGAGAATGTCTACTGAGACATGAATGTTATAGGTTTTGTTTATGATAATATCCCATATATATAGGCATCCGTGCATTCTCACCGTCTGTGAAATTGACAGAACAAATAATTACCTGAAAGACAAACGCGTTACTCACAGCTCAGACAGTATCGGAGAAGCAGCTCAAATCAAACACGCGCTGCAGATCAACCTGTATCCGAGAAGAACGTCAGGAACCCGATTTTTAACAAGGTATGTTAATATAGGGTCAACGAGCAGAGGAGTCGTCAACTAATTTTAAATAACTATTTCAAGAAATATACTAAGAGTAGAATCTTATAGTATAGTACTGTAGAATTATGACTAAACCATTGCTTAAACAGATCTGTTTTTCTTTGCTAAATTGAACGAAAATCAGTACAAACGTATCGAGACTCTTTCATCTGGCAACATATACGTATACGTCAAATAAATGAACCAGCACTGATTCAGACCCTGGTATTCGTTCTGCCATTTGATAGTCCATGTAGCTCAAATGCTCAATGGCATTAGAACGGGAGATTAGAAGGTTACGGGTTCCTGCAATCCCAGTCAGGGACATAGAAATTTTATGAATTTTCCAAACCTTGAGGAGATGTCAAAATCAATTTCAAACTGAAATTTCTGTGATTCATCGCATTTCTTGGACTTACTGTGGAGGAATTTTACAATATCAACTAAAATATCAGTAATTAAGTCCACAATCATACAGTTGGACAGTCTAAGGCTAAAGCTTAATTCAGCGATATATAGCTTGAGTAAAACAAGTGTTGTGAGAAACAGGGGGCGTGTTACTCGAAGGTCCATAACGATTGATGGGACGAGGAAATCTCATTGCCTTACACAAACATTGAACCCTCCTACCAATTAGGAATTTCCAAAGTGTATTTCTGAAACGTGGGGGGTCCGGAGATTGCCATTTCCCTTGGGCCACGCCAGCAAGTCTTACTATCATTGGATCTTATAAAACCACTCTTTATTGTCTATCAGCTGTGATATAACATGAGTGTTTTCGATCACCTATATTGCCGCACTGTTAATATCACTGCACTTGTAAAGCAATCACCAGCTGAAACAGTTAGAAACCACAAACACTTCTTTCATGTCATCGGCCCCCGCGCTAACTCTTGACGACCCTTTGTTACATTATGATCTCTTGAATTCCATTTCATATCCATCTGGTGCTTAATTCGTATTTCTTCGTCCTTCGTTCTACTCTCTCCCTGTTTTACATGTGGCGTAATTTCTTGATAAGGGAGAATGGAAGAGCTTTAATTTTCAGTATAGAGTATCATATGGAATAAATACCTTCTTTTATTTGAAAGCTCTTATGCAGTTTTAGAGAAGATTAGTACTGTTTATTTCTAATTTCTGAGACTATAAGTGGCAAACAAATCTATTCCTATCCTCACACGCACGCGGTAAATATAACATCAGTATGTAATACGTTCTAGATGAATCTTCAGATGTGTTTGATCTTTGAGTGTAAGCCTTGTCTTTATGTGACTAAATAAGAAACGAATATTGACTTTGGTGTATTGACTAGTCATGACAAAGTTCACAAAATAGGACTTTACTTGAGAATGAGAATTCCCATTTTTTCTACTTTCAACTTTATAAAGGGTGGCGTCACAGAGTCTCGAAAAAGGGCACTTTCTCCTTACTTGACAAACAAGCGACAGGAACTTTTCATTTAGTAGCAGAAGCCGTCTAACTGTCTTTTTTATTTAATATCTATTACTAGACTCACAGTAAACGTTTGTTAATTAACGCTTAACGTAAATTAAGTAGATATATGTCACATAATAATATATTAATAATATATTTTAATATTTAACAAATAGAAAATGTTTGCGTCAGTTGCGTGCCTCTGTGTAACCAAATTACACAACCTATACTTCGGAAATCGACGACCAACGACGACCAACGACGACCAGCGACGATTAGTTCGGGCTCGTTCCTCCTCATTTTCCTCATTACGCATCTCGCTTTAAATGTTTTTGCTTTCCGAATTTGGGCAGTATAAATTTTAACTTAGAGTGATAAAATAAATTCAAAACGAAGTATAAGATATTGTATTGATACCAAAGGGTACATGGCTGCCTCTGCGTGCTCCCGTAAGCAAAGGGCAGCGGCCCCTGTCACTCCGGATGGCGTCTATGAAGTATTAATAAGAATAAATATGGAAGCTGCTAAGTTCTCAAAAGAACTGGATATAATATGAAAAGGAGAAATAAGAGAACTTCAAGGTGTCGAAAAATACTAGCCTGCGTGGCGGCGTTAGGGAGAGGGGGAAAGCGGAAAGGCGAAGTGAGGAAGGGAGGAGGGAACGCCTGCACGAAAGACCCATGGTTTTGGATTTCCGCCCACATGAAAAACTGTCAAAAATAACCAATCAGCGACTAGCGGGCTTTCCCCGATGATTAAAACATTTCACTTCGGGCCGAATCGTGAAATATCCATGTCAAGATTTATTTTAAAAATTTATTCAAGCAATCGTGTAGACATGGAAGCACAGAGTTGATTCTGGCTGAGGCTTGTGAATCAATCGGCTTTGCATTTACTACGCAGTGAAACTTTCTCCGAGCGGGTTTGTAGGTCTTGCGGCAGAAAAAATAAGAAATGCTTTTGAACTTTATAACTTTACGAAATCAGTATTAACACATGCGAAAGGAGACAGCAATGTTCCACCAACCGATAACATTAATAGCCCTGATAGAATGAAGCGACATCTGACTGCCGAACATCGTAACTCCAGAATGGGATTTGGCCAATAAATTTCATATGCAAGACAACGTAGCTAGAAACCCTCACTTATATACGTTTAGCTGTAAGTCTCTCTATTCTGAAGCGTCGAAGGAATTCTCCGAAGGCGCAGAGAGCATTGTTGAAACACTTGAAGACAAGAACAAGGTAGAAATCACAATAATATAGCTGCTTCCCCTGCCGACTGATAATCACGCGCTCGCACGAACGTCTGGTAAATCTACCAAATCCATAATCAAACTCTTGCCAAATCCCGTTGGTAATACCATCAAAACATCTTTTCCTGGCAGCAGCTCCCTCGTAACAACTTTTTGTTCCTGTTTTAATTTAAAGCTACGACCAGCACTAACGATCTTAAAGCTTTCGAAAGAAAATAATCTACCAACACGGTTTTTCTAAAGTCGCCATTTTTAAATGTTTATTTCCTGACAGGAAACCCCTGAATACTAATGAGTTGAGTTAGCCAATCAGAATTTAGCGTCCTCTGGTGGACGTAGAAATCCAAAAACATGGGTCTTTCGTGCAGGCGTTCCATCTGCACTCACCCCAGTCCCCGGCCCCCTCCCCCAATCGGCCTAAACGCCTGCTACGCAGGCTAGAAAAATACTTAAGTAAGAGTACTTACGTGTATTAATAGACGACGTTTTGGACGATGTGTCCTTCAGATCAGAAGAAGGACACATCATCCGAAATGTCGACCATTAATATACGTAAGTACTCTTACTTAAAGTGCCCATGACCCCAAAATGTTTTATTGTCTTATTTGGAAGAACTTTTAAAATGATAAAGTAACTTCTTTTGAAGATTTTCGTTTCTTTGCTTTCTTTTTGAGATATATCAGTTTGTTTGATATGCAAATGTCTGGAATTTCGTCACACCTGCAGTTCATTCTCGAACGAAATCCTTTAAAATCAAGTAGTTTGATGTTGTGAAACACACACACGTGTTATTCACACTTTAGTGTTTTTATTTCATGAACGCAAAGATATATAACATTCTCTGATAACTCATTATGCATGTGTGACGAAATTCCAAATATTTGCATATCAAACAAACTGATATATCTCAAAAAGAAAGCGAAGAAGTGAAAATCTTCAAAAGAAGTTACTTTATCATTTTAAAAGTTCTTCCAAATAAGACAATAACAAATTTTGAGGTTGAAGTTCTCTTACTCTCCTTTTCATATTATATCTATGAAGTAATATCCGATTATGTGGGTTGCGATTATGCGGGTGATAAAGGTGTTTTATTCTCAAAGTGCGCGCTGCTCTGATTGACTAAACCTGCCGCAGGCGGGGCGGCGCAGGCTAGCAATAGAGTGCCAGCAATGGTTGATGGGAAGTCGATAAAAGCAATAAAAACAATGTGTTTGTATTTAGCAAATAGAAAATTGCTTGCGTGTCTCTGTGTTGCCATAGGAACATGAATGACGTCATTTAAACGGGAAAATGCTTCGTGGAATGAAAACACTGTACTCGCCATGTGTGCAGGTTCGTGTTCTCTCCCACGCGATTTCTCGTGATCTCAAATTCCATAGTGTTTCTATATAACTCTGAAAACACATTTTCTTAATTATTTGCCATTCGTGCAACCACTGTCTGTCTGACCTCACCACTTCTTGTTTTTTCTTTGATTCCAAGCATTGACATGTATGATGTACCTTTCTTTATAAAAAGCGTTGACGTGCACCTTTGTCACGTGCAGAACACGTGCAACGTGTCACAAAGTTTTCCTCTTCCCATGCACTAATTACCACGATAGGAAAAAATGAACGGCTGTGTTTACGACGCGTAGTTTTGTTCGTATTTACTAATTGAAAAGGCAATCTAACTAATTCTGGAGCGTAATAATTTTTACCAAAAACAACTTTCGAACATTCGGGCGCTCTCTGTCCTCATGTTGGATCATTATATAATCGTTGCAGAAATTGTTGAGACACGTGGTGTACACCGGTATAAATTCTGAGTAGAATCTACGTACTGTAGAATAAAACAATATTGAACAAGGGGGAAGGGGGCACCATATGGAATAATTTGTTTAAATTGTTATTTCAGGAGATTTACTTGTCTAATCGAGATTTTAAAAAGTATCCCAACTAATTTCTGCAATGATTGATTGTGTACCATAATGACGACTGACGTGTTGTAATTGATTGATCCTCCTCACCCGAATAAAGCTGGAATTTTTTTTATTATTCTAGATGGAACATTATGGGAATAAGGAAAGTTCAATAAATTCCTTGTGTGGCAGAGTGGTAAGATCCTGATAAATTGTTTTAATATGTATATGCAGTGCACTGTCTCTCAAATTCAATTAATATTTCCATTATTCTGTTTATTTAAAACCACAGTACTTGAGGGCCAACTGACTAACTGAGGGCCACAAGTTTATCAATTATTTGCAAGGTGTTACCCTCTTGAAATAAAGTTTTATCTTATCTTATACTTAATCAGTTTTTGTTTGCTTTTCTGATTTTTGTAGATGACAAGTAAAGTATTAACCGATTTTGACAGGAAGATTTTATTCTCTGAGGACTTATCAGTCAGGCAAAATACACCTTTAACCAAGGTAGATTTTGGAAGGGAGGGGTGAAAAAAGAAAGGAAGGGAGGGTGGGTGGGAAAAAGGAAGGAAGAAATGGAGGAAGGAAGGCAGGAGGAAGGAAGGAAGGAAGGAGAGGAGAAAAGAAGGAAGGGAGGAAGGAAGGAAGGGAGGGAGGGAGGGAGGGAGGGAGGAAGGAAGGGAGGAAGGAAGGAAGGGAGGGGCAAAAGAAGGAAGGAAGCAAGGAAGGAACGAAGGAAGGGAGGAAGGAAGGAAGGAAGGAAGGAAAGAAGGGAGGAAGGAAGGAAGGGAGGGAGGGAGGAAGGGAGGGAGGCAGGCAGGCAGGCAGGAAGGAAGGAAGGAAGGAAGGAATGAATGAAGGAAGGGAGGGAGGGAGGGAGGGAGGAAGCGAGGAAGGAAGGAAGGGGCAAAGGAAGGAAGGAAGGCAAGCGGGCAGGAAGGAAGGAAGGAAGGAAGGAAGGAAGGAAGGAAGGAAGGAAGGAAGGAAGGAAGGAAGGAAGGAAGGAAGGAAGGAAGGAAGGAAGGAAGGAAGGAAGGAAGGAAGGAAGGAGGGAGGGAGGGAGGGAGGGATGGAGGAAGGAAGGGAGGGAGGGAGGAAGGGAGGAAGGGAGGAAGGGAGGAAGGAAGAGAGGAAGGAAGGAAGGAAGGGGGGTGGATGGGAATATATCTTTTATATATTTTATTTGTATGATGAACTATTTGTTTAGGCTCAGGAATTTGCCTTGAAGAGAGTACGACGAAAACTGAAAAATAAAGTAAGTTATTGAACCTTTTTCTGATAGAATGTTGAATGCAACCATATATCGTGTTATTTATCAACATGAATTTCAGATATCCGCACAAGAAAGCAGGAGAAAGAAGAAAGAACATCTTGAAAATTTGGAAAAACGGTAAGGTGTATTTTTTATCAGATCGTAAATTGAACTGAGGTGAATTGATAGAGTAGAGAATTGCTCAAAACTGAATGAAAACACGCGGGATGAATAGACGCACGAACGAACGGATGGGTGTTGGTGGATGGAGATAGAGAGAGAGAGAGATAGAGAGAGAGACTGAGAGAGAGAGAGACAGAGAGAGAGACAGAGAAGTATTTATTTAAGCTCGGAATTTCTTCAGTTAAATAACTGCTTTACAAGAAAGCCGATAACGGTAAAAAGTTAGAAGCTAACGATGTCACGCCTCGTTTGAACTCATTAACATTTTCACTGCATTTTAAGTTTTCCTTGAGATTGTTCCAAATCGTAGCTCCAAAAAAACCTTTTTTCAAATATTCGGTGCGTGCTTTTGGTAATACGAAGCACAATTCTCGATTTCGTAGTGAATAAGTTTCAATAATGGAGGGGCCATGTTACATCATTATTAACTTATGCATGGCTAGTAGTTCACACAGATCCTTGACAAGTAATTACTCTCGCTGCGTGGACCAAAAGGACAGATTAGACAGAGTGGATGTGTGAGTGATGTATGTTGTTGAGATTATCGATTGGTGAGTGGATGGGTGGGAAAGATGGATGAATAGGTGGATGGATATCGGAGGTTGGGTGTGTGGTTAGAGGGATTAAGGATTCCGCGGAAAACCAAGGAATAGTAGAGAAGATTAAACTGGTAAATGGATGATTTTTACGTTATTATTTTTATGGGTGGCGGAATGAAAGGTTGTGGAGATCTTTTAAATATGTAGTAACAATGGAGTTCTTTTTAAGGGTGCGTGTGTTGGATGTTGAAAATGATCTGTTGAGAAAAAGGTTGGAAACTCAAGATCAAACTCTAAGGTAAATTAGAACATTAGGTTTAATATAAAAGCGCTACTGATTGGCTGACGTGCGTGCTCCATATTTCTTTAAATAAAAACTCCTCTAAATCCTTATCTAGATCTTTAACGTTTCAAATGCACAAGCTAAAACCGCGAGTGGACCACAAGAAAAAGATTAGTTATCAAAGTAAAGGAACACAGACCGGAGTCTGCCTAAAATGGTAATTTAGCAATAAATAAGACTCGATACAAGTTATCTTACGGTTTTTTCATTCATTCGTTCGTTCGTTCGTTCATTCGTTCACTTCGTTCGTTCTTTCATTCATCCATTCATCCAAGTTGCAACCGTTCCACTGTGGTAAAGATCCACTTTTTCTTTAGTTTATCCATCTCTTTGTCCATTTATCCACTCAATCAATCAATCAATCAATCAATCAATCAATCAATCAATCAATCGATCGATCGATCAATCGTGATTGATTGATTGATTAATTGATCGATTGATTGATTGATTAATTGATTGATTGATTGATTGATTGATTGATGAATTGATTGATTGAGATTGATCGATCGATTGATTGATTGATTGATTGATTGATTGATCGATCGATCGATCAATCAATCAATCAATCAATCAATTAATCAATCAATCAATCAATCAATCAATTAATCAATCAATCAATCAATCAATCAATTAATCAATCAATCAATCGATCGATCGATCAATCAATCAATCAATCAATCAATCAATCGATCGATCGATCATTTATCATTCGAACATTTATCGATCGAACATTTATCCAGCCAGCTAGGCATCTATCCTTCTAACATACTCATACACAAAGTTTTGAAGCTTGGTATGCATGGCGATGTATTAATGAAATAAAATCAAAACGTTGTTTTTTATTAGTTCATGTTTAGTCACGCTCTTGCAAAGTCCTGAGTTTACGGGACGAAAGCTCAGCGAATTATATCGTTAACTAAATATGGTGTATAACCGCAAACGTTTTATTTTATTTCATACTCATACTCATCAGTCATCAATCAATTCATTTATCCCACCCATAAAGAGCCGAGGTCCCCCTTAATAAAAGTATTAATTTCTTTACATATCAGACACACAACAAACGCCGATATTATTAAGAAAGCTCCTCCCTCTCATGATCCTTGCTACTCTACGACCCTGACTAATGTACCACAAAATATATTTAACCCTCAACTAAACATCTCCATAAAAATGAATTTATAGTTATCTACAGAAGCAAGATGGACTGAATGACACAAAAGATGACTTTAAAGTTCAGACTGGAAGAAATGGACGTATTGTAGTTCGTTCAGACTCACTAGAAGAACAAGAAAAATCTCTTAGTTATAAGAGTGAGTACACTGACCTAAGAAGTATAATGTATTCTGAAAATCATGGCACGAGTCATCATGAAAATCAAGGGAAGTCCAGAAAAAGAAGTCTTCGTGAAGAAGTCAGCGACAAGAGTTTATTTTTACAAGATTCTAAAGTTTCAGACATATAATACATAATAATACAATTTACTGAGGTATAATTTTATTAATTCATTCATAGACAGTACGAAAAGAGTTCGCTTCCGTCGGATCTGCTTTTGAGAAACACTTGCTACTTCAGTTTCTCCTATTTTTGTCTTTTTCGTCCTTGTTCAGGATGTATATATCAGAAATCAGTAGTTAAAGTTAGTGTTACCACCACTATCATCATCATAATCATAATCATCATCATCATATCATCATCGTCATCGTCATCATCAATCATCATCACATCATCATCATCATCATCATCATTCATTCATCATCATCATCATCATCATCATCATCATCATCATCATCATCATTCATCATCATCATCATCATCATCATTCATCATCATCATCATCATCATCATCATCATCATCGTCATCATCGTCATCATCATCATCATAATCATCATCATTATGATCATCATCATTATCATAATAATCATCATCATCATTATCATCATCATCATTATCATCATCATCATCACATATCATCAATCATCATCATCATCATGTTATCATCATCATCATCATCGTCATCATTCATCATCATCATCGTCATCATCATCATCATCATAATAATCATCATCATTATCATATAATCATCATTTTATCATATTTCATCATCATATCATCATCACCATTATCATCATCATCAATCATCATCATCATCATCATTATTCATCATCATCATAATCATAATCATCAAATCATAATCATAATCATAATCATCATCATCATCATCATCATTTCATCATAATCATCATGATCATAATCATCATCGTCATAATCATCATCACCACTGTCGTCATAATCACCATCATAATCACCATCATAATCACCATCATAATCATCATTATCATCATCAACAGTATTGGCAAATGTGCAATGTTACCATAGGAAATTGTCATAATTTATGCAGTATTCCAACTCCGTACTCACTGCGGAAACATTTGGACGTAGGAACAGGTGTGAAACGAAAAAGCTGAATGTGTATAGCTTTAAAGGCACACTGCTGCGTACCACGTGATGTAAATGACCGCTGATAAAGTAATCTGTTTGAACGCCGGCGCACTATGTCCTGCTGCAATATGGCGGAATATGAAGAGAATGGTTTAATTCTAGAAGAGACTGATTCGATGATAGAAAATAGGGAACTGGAAGAGGATTCACATGATTTTGACGAGGTAAGTTAATTATTTTGTCATATGTTTGGGCGCGTTTTGTTTTTATTGTGTTTTGGTGTGTTAGATGACTTTTATGTAAATTTTTGTTGTGTATAATTTTAGGAGCTCGAATCAGTAGCGGGCTGTATGTGTCACTCGCAGTGCACTCGAAAATTGAAAACGTCTGCGAATGGTAAAGTTACTGGATGTCCTTGTAAGGGCAATAGCTTGCGTTGTGGAGGGGATTGTTCTTGTGGCACGAAAACCAAATCTTGTAAGAATAAAGTAAGTTATCTAATTCTTGTTCGAAATTATGACAAATAAACTTAATCGGATAAGATTTTAGCATATGATTTGCTTTATAACTCTGTATTACTGCTTGTTTTTGAAAAACTGTACCGTTCTTTTTAGTCAAACGACAACGATAATCTCCGTGAAGGTGAACCCGGCAGAACCCATTCAACCCAGCAAAATGAACCGATTGATGAAACTTCAGTGGAGGTACTGTATAAACCGTAAAATTGCAATTTGGCTACTTGATAGTTCCACTGTGTCTATTGCATTGAAACTGATTGAAATGTTTGGGGGAAACAATATACTCTGGTTGTGTTACTTTGACATGTTTTAATGGCAATTTTACATGTACTGTATAGGAAATGCTAGAATCCTTGGATCGTGAAACTCTCCTCAAAGTTGCTAAACAGGGTTTCATATCAAGAAGACTGATATTGAAGGACATAATCGCATCAGTCCAAAACAATGCTGGGCATCCAACTGAACCACCTACTCAAGCTAATGCAATTCCACCATTTTGTGTCTGTTGTCATTGTCATGAAATGCCAACTGAAAAAGAAAGGGTTTGCTGTAAGGAAAAACGCCTGTGCCGAAGTACAAGTGCTGTTTTTCAAAATATCTGCATAGATTCAGATAATGTTGCCACCGTAATCAGGAGCCTTGCAGATACATATGTCTTCACCCCTATATATGATAACCGGGCAATGAGGCATGCTGCTTATCGACAGTATGTCATGTGGCAGCATGGCCACCTAGGAAAAGGCCACCGTAGAGTGATCCCTTCCTGCTGTGTATGGGAAATCAGAAAACACCATCCCTCGCCAAATGGTAGATACACCGGATATAAAGACAAGTAAAAAAAACAGTAACATCGTAAACAGCAGAAAAAAATGTAGACCGAACAAGAAATGTTGTGTTTCTGGTAACTTAACCAACAACAAACATAAATAATTGATGAAAAGGGCAATTAAGACCATTTTCATGGCATGGTAACACTGAATATACGTTATAATTTTGTTGTCATGGCAACAAATTGTGATGTAATTATGATTTCATCAGTCAAAAATACTGATTTGAAGCAGTTTCAAAAAAGGGTTTTTGATTATTTTGTTATTATGTCAATAGATTTATCTTAATCGATATGTTCTTATTTGTATTGTTTCTATTATAATGAATTTTTTTGTCAAAATTTCATGTTAGCAGATGTTCAGGAATACTCTAACTTTTTTATACCTAATATTTTTTCACCATTTTACTAATGCCCATACTACCAATGCATAACTAGGAAAAGTCGTAAAATTTTAGATTCATGGCTGTGTCCATTATTGAGATATCAGCATTTAAATTCAGCGCGGGCAGATTCCGCCCCCCAGTCTAGATAGGGTTAACACATTCCTGCCAACATCGACATCAGCTAATCAAATCAATCCACTGAATGAAATAGTCTAGTGTTAGTCAGAATAAAATAAAATCTCTTGTCTCGGACAGAAATTCCATGTCAGAATGATTTAGTATTCTACTCTGGCTAACAGTAGATAATTTTACTCAGCTAGAGTTGACTAAACTAATTATTTACATGTACAATATCTTATATGGTACTTTTTTATACATAATAATATACATGTACAGTATATAATAAAATAACAGTTTAAAATCTTGATAAATGTTCCTTGACAAGTTGGGATGTTGGTGGAGCAGGGAGAGCAGCAATTGTGGGTGCCACATTTTTAGGGTGATTTTCATAGGAAATTGGATGTGATGACCCGGTACCAACTGCTTTCAAAACTCTTGCACATAATATTGGAAGATAAGAATAGTTTTTCTTCTCTTTGACAAACACTACTTTCCATCTTTTCGAACGTTTACTCCAACGTCGAGAGTAAATAGGCTCTGCTTTCTTATTGCAGGCTTGTTTTCCTATGGAGATGGTGGTTGTGGTCTATTGCTGCTAATAGACTCCTAAGGACTACAACCCTCATAACTGCAATAGGAATACAATAATATTGACAATTTATAATATTATTTAAAAAGGCTGCACCATTTATTTTATATTCAGTTGATCTTGGTTATTTATTTACAGAATTTTATTTTAGTATAGATTTAAAACAAAGAACTACTGATAATGAGATAAAGCCTTTTAACAGACTAAATTGTGTACATGTACTAGCCAAAAAGTTATATACTTACGAAAAACCAAATCTCTTTGGGGCATACATCAACCTGTGGCTATGATAAGCCTCGAGTTTTCCAGTGTGACTGTAAGTAAAAATTAGCACAGTAACAAACATTAGTACATGTAACAGCAAAATAGCAAGACAATATCATATAGAATAATGAAAAATTCATGATGCATAACTCACCGAAAGCGTGTGTAGAAAGGAAATGATTTCAACAGTTTCTTATCCAGAACAATTTCTCGAAGTGCCTGCATGGGCGGAGAATCTGGTAGAATCCACTCTTTGTCACCGAGTTCAAGGGGACCATGGGAGCACTGACCACCATACCAGATATGTTGATTGGTGACATGCTTTAGAAGGTTAATCCACATTTTCTATAAAAAATATTTGTCATATAACATTGTGGTTTTTTTATAATTATTGTAATACAAATACATGTATGTGTAGTTTATATATTAACCTTCATATTCTTCAAATTATCCTTGCAGTCCTTCGAACAATGCCAAAAGTGATTTCGGATAGGTGCAAACCATTCTTTTAGTACTGCATTGCCAACTTTCTTACCAGCCTTGTAAATAAAATAATAAAATGAATAATTGAAATATGGGGACTACTTCATGTATGCCGATTTTTGTGTCCCCAACACAACATTTTGGTTAGGATTATAGTTGTGTTGGGGACAGGCTTACATAAATTAACCAGCTTTAGGCATATTTTCAATAAATTCAATAAGTATCAATACAACAGCCATGTGTCACATGTGTGGTAAAAATAATAGAAGGCTTCACTATAGCAGCTACTTGCAAAATGGTGGCTGCTATTGTGAAACCTTCTATAATCAAGCAAACTCTAACAAATTTAATAAAGCAGGTTACTAACTTCAGTTAATTTCTTGTCAAGCTTATTGCTTTTATGCCAGATATCTAGCTGATGGGCAACATTCTTGTATTTAGGATCAGTAGCTAGAGTATGGGACAAAAAAAATAAAATTTTAAATGAGAATCACAAAAATCATGGAAAACAACATTGTCAATACAGAGAGTTAGTAAACAGGAAAATCAAATTAAAAATAATTACCAAGCAGTTTGATAACTTGTGATGAAGCATCAGTTACCAATTCAGCAACAGTGATGTGGTCCATCAAATAATGTAGTGCTCTCTGGCAGCCCACTTTCTCCATGACAACACTTTTTAATTGTGAATGTCGCACATCAACAACTTCAACATGGAGAACATAATCTAGTTCAGCATGCATAATGGTGTATGTGCAGTTTTTTGCACAATAGCCAGGTGAATCCATCTGCCCATCCCCAGATACAACACATTGCTGGTCCCCAAGTGTTGCAAACATTTCAGTTTGCATAACATTCCACAATGAGTGTATCGGGGTAGCAAGATACTTTCTTTGGTACTGATGAAACGTTGTTTCACCAATAAAGGCTAAGTGAAAGCATTTTGCAAACAAAGAGAGCTTGGCATAATTATTTCCCGTGAATAATAATGATGATGCAGCCTGTATGTTGTTTACATACACTCGGTTGACAACTTCACTGGACTGCCAATTCCCACGATGTCCAACTTTACAACACCACCGTACCTCCAGAACACAGCCGACTATCTTCTCTTTCACTTCGACCAAGGGCATGTTGCACCCTCTGTCCATACAGAATGAAAATAGTTCCTTTATCTTTGATACAGAGCAGACAAACTTGTTCTCATTCACTAGGTTGAGCTCATCATCACAATCTTTGGACATATTCTCATGATATTTCTCAGAAATTAACCTAACTGGGGGAATAACTCCATCAATGTTGTTTTGTTGTTCCTGTGACATTATGGGAATGTTACACTCAATCGGTATTAGTTCCAGTTCGGATGTGATATCCATATCAATACACTCATTGGATTGATAATCATCCACATTAACAGTGTCATGAGATATAAAATCCTCATTGCAGGAAATGTTTAGCTCCTTAACACTTAACAAAAGGTCATCCTCGTCATATTCGCTACTACTTGCATCAGAGCATTCATAACAAACATCATCACCACTTTCATCATCATTATCACTTTCATTTTCGCTGATACAAAGTTCTGATGCATTTAGGCTGTTGTCTCTTATGATGGTGTCTAGGAATGGTACCTCATTTGATTTTGATGATCCTGTAATTTTAGTCATAGAAGTATCTGTCTGTTCATTGTCATCCTCAACAATTGACTGACCTAAGAAAAATGTAAACAAATTTTCAAATTTTTATAGTATATATCTGTCAACTATGCTATAAACAAAACATTTAAACTTACTATTATAAGTCAAATGCTGGAAAATTGCTGTCATTTGTGCATGTGCAACTGTTGTATTCTAAAACTACAATGTGTTGTGCGCTATGTTCACATAAAGTCTTGATTTGTCGTGACTTATGGATAAAACTTGATGTCGACAAATACCTGAAAATGAATGCAAAAGTTTCGTTCGTACGCTATGACCTTGTGGCGTTGAATATGATGGTGGACAGAACCCTCCAATACTAGACATCGGCGAATCGATTCTAAGAGAAAATTACGATGTTATCTTCAAGCGATATCGTACCTGACTATTTATATTAAATATACATGTATGTATTTGATTTGTCGAAAAACAAGATAAATCATCAACCTGAAAACAAAATAAACATCATTTCAACATACCTTTGCATTTGCTGATATCGAGTATCTTCCGAGATACTGGTTGTACTTGTATCTCGTTCCTGATGGCTTTTGGCATTATCCAAAAGAAACCTCGCAAAGTCCGAGTTATTCTTAAAACCGCGACGTTCGCGTTCCCTTGTCCACTCTTCGAAGACGTTTGTGTGAATGGATACGGTCTTCCATAGCAAATCACGAATGGTTTGGTAGCCGGCTTTGTAAACTCTCTTCCTTCCTGCTCCAATCCTTCTACCACCGCGATTTGAGCTGCTGCTTTCAACTAATGGCCTTGGTTGTTCTGGCACACGGAAATTAACGTCATCGTCCACTTCATTGATACTTTCCATTCATTAATATGTAAATAATTAGCCTCCTTCGCAAGTCGCCATGTTGGATTGCTTTGATTTTGTTAATGAATTTTTTCAAAATTGGTAGCTCAGTGCGCATGCGCCGATACCGCTGCAGTGTGCCTTTAAAAATTCGCACTGCATATTGTTTCTCGTTTACGTCGAAAATTTTTGTCGTCGTGACAGAAATTATCGGTAAAAAAGTCGCTGTATTATCTCCATGGAAACAAGGACTAGCGATAGTTGTCTCTTGTTCATCAAACTTGTTGTTTGATGTTTTCTTCTTTGGTAAAAGGAAATGGAACATGGGATGGACGACTAGAACTATACGAAGAAGAATTTAAAGAGGTAATGCTTCTTAAATTAACCATAATTGACATTGTTGGCGACTTTTATTCACAAATATGACTTTTGACCTTGTCATTGTTTTGGCCAGCATGAACTTTCTGTCAGTTTTTAAGACTAAAGCTCGCTTTCCTTTACTATTTCACAAAAGCTTTCACCCGTCTCTGGAAGTAAAATATACTGCTTTCAATCTTTTGACCTCAAAACAATAGTATTCCATTATTTATTAGAAGCCAATAAATAACATTGTCACAATTACTGTGTAACTGTTGAAGTTTTTGCGCAGACATTTTGGAATTTCACTGAAGAAAAAATAGAAAGCTTATAATAATGAAAAAAATTCAAATTATACTAGAGCTCACAATTACATAGTATTTTAATATTTTAGATCAGCTAGTATACTGTATAATTTTTACATTTCTATACCTAAGACAGATGAGATTGTAGCAATGGAAATACCAGGTGGGTGTCGAAGTCTAATGTAATAATTAAATATTATCGCACAGCAAATATAGCTTAGAAAACCATAATAAAGTGAACTGGAGTCGTATAACCATAATAAAATATCTTTAAAGTGTCTATGAAGTGAAAAAATCGCTAGCATTTTTTTATGTGGTATATGACGTATGCAGGTGGATCATTAATGTTCAAATCCATTGTTCTTATATGCATAGTACACCTCATGCATACGTCACAAGACAATGAATTCACTGAAATTTTCAGTATATGCTCTTGCCGTGGTACTTTTTCTGTTAAAGCAAAAAAATGCTGGCGAATTTTTCACTTCATAGACACTTTAACAACTAATGTTTAATCACTTTGTAAGTAACATATCTTCAGGGTAATCATCTGTAACAAATAATCATTTAAGGGCAAGTAATCAAAGCTGGGCAATAATATTTATCACAAGACTATGACAGTTTATTTATTTATTTGATTTGCCACATGTACAAGTAACTTTAAGGTTATGGGTACATAGAGTTACGAAGAAGCAGACATTTAAAAACAGACAGTGTCATATAGTGATACAAAAGAACAACAACAACAAAGAGAAAGGAGTACATGTGGCAGGGATACCATATTGAGGATGCTGCCAGGATCGGCAGCCATGTTTGCTATTCCAGGCTTCTCAAAATTTCAATAAAAAGATTAGGGTCGGTACAGGGTCTTAGCCAGGATCTGAAACTTGGGTGTCCAAATTGGCCATCGCGGGCCAGAATACCCCCTGGACAGGGGGAGTTGCATATTTGCCGGGAATCCCCCTGTCAAGGGGTATTCTAAAGGCTAAAATTGTAACTTTAAATTATTACGATTGGGACATTATTCATGATAAGAATCATGACTTACGAGGCTTCGAATAATCGACAAAAAGTGCGAATAATCTACGAATAGCCGACAAATAGTACGAATATTTGACGAATCGTCGCTACTCGTCAGCAGCGCGGTTGTGAATGTCAAAATACATGTCTTGTGCACGATAAATGTTTCGCTGATGGCCGATTTGACTTAATAAAGCTACCAAAAATACTAGAGTAGCGAAAGGTGTCCTTTAGATTTCTTACTGGCCGTCCAAAAGGTGTCAAAATAGTAAATAGCTGTCCAAAAGCCATCATTATCAACTGGCCGTCTTAAATCGAAACTGGCCGTCCAAAAGACGGCTGGACGGCTGGCTGGCTAAGACCCTGGGTCGGTATTTTACTGGCCAATAGGTAGGGTCGGGAAACCGGAAACCAAGGTATTTTTTATTTTGGCTTACACCAATTACTGCGTGCCCAGACGATTAGGGAAAAGGTTTATGAACTAAAAGGAGGGTAATAAGATCTAATTGAATAGCTAATTATGGCAGTGGGGATATCCAGTCAATCCTCGGGCAGTGTTACACATGTGATGGGGTCATCAGGGTCGTAACACTTCTCCATTGCTGCATTAAAGTATTTTAGGAGACTGTTTTAAAAAAAGGTGAAGGTGACATCTTTAAGTCACATTTCGGTAGGAAGGATGTTCCTACAAAATACAGGCTCTCACAAAATACGAACGCTGGAAAATTAGTGATTTGCATTTACGTGGCTGATATTTTAGCAGGTTAATATTCGATAGTATGTGTTAGATTGGGTTTAAAACCATATAATTTTTTATGTTATCAAAAATGGAAATGGTTTTAGTAGATTATACATAGGTGCTACATGACAAAATTACTGGATTCTGATTGGCTGAGAGTGCAATAAATGAGAGTGCAATTATTTAATTAATGTAATTTTGTCATGGAAATAATAAATATTGTGAAATTTTCAAATATCACTCGTAGTGTAAATCCTTAATTGCACTCGCTATCATATGGTTTAAAGATTTTTGATTTTCATTTGTTTGTATAGTCCCTAGATGTTTTGTTACCTTGCATTTCCAAAACACCACGTTCTGTCGCAGCAGACAATTTTTACCAACAAAATGTTAAAACTGCAGAACTTACATGTAATCTTGAAGAAGCTCATGTTACTCAACTACCAAAGACATACCTAACTCGCAAGGGTGCTATTGTTCTCTACACATCACTGAATAAGGTGGAGCAAAGTCAACAACATTGCAAACAAAACTGTAGCAACTATGGCTCTCCTGAAGTAAAGGTATTATGTCATTGACAAAAATTATAACAACACTAATGGTGTTCAATGTTTATGGAAATAATAAAACAGCTCTCTCCTCAGAGGATTCCAATGCAGTAGAGAATGGGTTGGGAATGGAATATGGAATACGGTAGAGGGTAATGGACAGGGCCGGATATAGATATGTGGAGGCCCTGGGCAGCCTTCAGTAGTGGAGGCCCCCCTCAAACTTAGAATTACTAAAATGATCACAAAACATATTTACAGTCACCCATAAAGTATATTTTTCAAGTACAAATAATCTGAATAAAAATGTACATGTATAAACATCATGATCAATCTACATAAGAATCTGGTTCCTATGTTTCAAGTGTAAAGAATCTGAATAAGCTAACAGTAGATCTATAAACTGTATATACTACCATTCATGTAGGCACTCACAAATACATTTTTCCTTACAATTTTTTCCCATGGAAGCCCCTTGGTTGTGGAGGCCCCTGGGCAACTGCCCAGTCTTGCCCATAGGTAAATACGGCCCTGGTAATGGATAAGGAACCCCTCTACCGCATTGGAACCCTCTGTGGAGGGGAGAATAGTATACTACTAGATGTGAATCATTAGCTTTAACTGTTTTGGTTATTCTTTTGATATATCTGCTTGATTTTTTCAACACTCATAATCTCTCCTCCGCAGAGGCTTCCAATGCAGTAGAGGGGGTAATAGGTTGGGATACGGTATGCGGTAGAGGGGGTAATAGGTTGGGATACGGTATGCGGTAGAGGGGGTAATAGGTTGGGATACGGTATGCGGTAGAGGGGGTAATAGGTTGGGATACGGTATGCGGTAGAGGGGGTAATAGGTTGGGATACGGTATGCGGTAGAGGGGGTAATAGGTTGGGATACGGTATGCGGTAGAGGGGGTAATAGGTTGGGATACGGTATGCGGTAGAGGGGGTAATAGGTTGGGATACGGTATGCGGTAGAGGGGGTAATAGGTTGGGATACGGTATGCGGTAGAGGGGGTAATAGGTTGGGATACGGTATGCGGTAGAGGGGGTAATAGGTTGGGATACGGTATGCGGTAGAGAGGGGGTAATAGGTTGGGATACGGTATGCGGTAGAGGGGGTAATAGGTTGGGATACGGTATGCGGTAGAGGGGGTAATAGGTTGGGATACGGTATGCGGTAGAGGGGGTAATAGGTTGGGATACGGTATGCGGTAGAGGGGGTAATAGGTTGGGATACGGTATGCAGTAGAGGGGGTAATAGGTTGGGATACGGTATGCGGTAGAGGGGGTAATAGGTTGGGATACGGTATGCGGTAGAGGGGGTAATAGGTTGGGATACGGTATGCGGTAGAGGGGGTAATAGGTTGGGATACGGTATGCAGTAGAGGGGGTAATAGGTTGGGATACGGTATGCGGTAGAGGGTAATGGGATAAGGAAAACCGCTGAAATTTGGAACGCGGATGAGGGCAGGTTATCCACATTCCCTATCCCAACCCATTACTTCCTCATTGGAAGCCTCTGAGAGACACTAACAAATATTTCAGCTTATTATTATCAGATGATTGCTTGACTCCCATTAGATTAATTGACAGTCCATTTGAAGATTCCAATTATTATTGTTATATATTTTGTAATTTATCATCCAGAAACTAGGCAAACAAGGACAATTACACCATGTTAATTCTCACAGTCAGAGAAAGAAACTTCTTAATTTTCTGGATGCATTTGTCAATGAGCAATCAGTTGATAGGCAAACAATTTCTGAACTACAACATGGCATGGGAAATTCATGCTACAAAAGGTGAGTAACCTAATCAAGAATTTTAACCAAATTAAGAGTACTGAGCAGATGTATTCTGAGCTATAGGAATATTAATTATATTTTTAATTATAATTATATTTTCATTTTTATAATTATATTTTCATGGAAATCAATTAGCTACAGTAACATAACATTGACACATGGTAGCAGACAGACTAGTACCTCAGAAGAGCCTGGATGATTTTGGCTAAGAGAGCAGGCCCAGTACTTCAAACGTTTACCTTGGGATTCATTTAGTATTTGGCAATTAAACAATCAAAATCAAATTACATATTCACCCACTTAGATTTAATCCTTTTCAAGTTTCGCAATTTTGAAAATTTCGAAAATCTGCGAAGTGATTTTTCTGAGAATTGCGAAGCTGATTTTAAGTAACCAAGTTCACCGTGGACGCGACGCAAGTAAGCAAGTTATGTAAACGTCAATTATAGGACTTAATGATGTTACACTACGTTGTACAGGTACTTGTAAGACGTTACGCTACGTTTTAAGACGTTACGCGACGTTGTAAGACGTTACACACGTTACGCTACGTGGAAAGACGTTTTAAGGCGTTACACTATTAAGTTGTAAGATGTTATGCTACTTTTAAGAGGTTACGCTACGTTGTAAAACTTAAGCTAAGTTGTAAGACGCTACGCAACGTTGTGCGATGCTACGTAAAGTTGTAAGACGCTACGTAAAGTTGTAAGACGTTATGCTACGTTGTAAGACGTTACGCTACGTTGTAAGACGTTGCGATACGTTGTAAGACGTTGCGCTACGTTGTAAGACGTTGCGCTACGTTGTAATACGTTTGTTCATCATTTCGACATTCTTCGCTTGGATCAAGAAAGTCAAGGCTACATAGACCAAGCACTGTTCCTGCTTCAGTGCCACCTGAGCCAGAACACCCAAAGGCAAACCCACGGATAACAAGTGCTAAACCAAGACCACCAACCAGAGGTAAGGAAACTTGTATGTACAGAACAGATCTAAGCTGCATGCTTAAAGTGCCCCTAACCTCAAAATGTTTTATTGTCTTGTTTGGAAGCACTTTTAAAATGATAAAGTAACTTCTTTTGAAGATTTTCGTTTCTTTGCTTTCTTTTTGAGATATATCAGTTTGTTTGATATGCAAATGTCTGGAATTTCGTCACACATGCATAATGACTTATTGGAGAAATGTGTGTATCTCTTTCATTCTCGAACGAAATCCTTTAAAATCAAGAAGTTTGGTGTTGTGGGAGAAACGCACACACGTGTTATTCACACTTTAGTGTTTTTATTTCATGAACGCAAAGATATATAACATTCTCTGATAACTCATTATGCATGTGTGACGAAATTCCAGATATTTGCATATCAAACAAACTGATATATCTCAAAAAGAAAGCGAAGAAGTGAAAATCTTCAAAAGAAGTTACTTTATCATTTTAAAAATTCTTCCAAATAAGACAATACAAAATTTTGAGGTTAGGGGCACTTTAAGGGGAAGGTTGAGAATGGAGTTTGTCTCTCACTGCGCTTGATACTTCCAAAGTTAAAACTAAATTAAAAAAATTTAGTCTTTTATCAATGACTTTTTTCTAGCTCTGGGAAAGTTGGAATTTAAAAATGTTCATTCTCAGTTTGAGCGCGAGATGTCATGCCCCAATCTGGAAACTGTGGTTGTTGTTTCACAATCATCTTCGCCTGAGACACAAAAAGATCAAAAGTTAAACAAGTGTACTGCAAATGAACTAGTAAGTCATTTAAGATATATAAAATAGAGATAAAGATACATGAAGTAGTTCATTGTTCCAGGCATTCAATTCCCGGCGGGGGTGATTTGTAGAATGCAGATTACAGAATGCGACTACAGTGTATATTAGGAGCAGCACGTTGTAACCAATAAATTATTGGCATTATTTTAGCATTGTACCCAATAAGTTATTGGATTTTAAGCAGCTCCAAAACAACAAAGATCCTTTAACCCTAACCACCCGCCTCATGAGTTTTCTCGTTCTGTGTTCTGCATTCTGCAAATCACCCCCTCCTTCAGTTCCTCTATCTTATCCCAAATTTGTCTTCAATTTTGGCATGCATCTTCTATTTATAGTCCGGCCCGAAATTTTGCCTTAATCGTTCGTTTTGTGATAAAAGCATGAAACTTGGCAGGTAGATAAAGTTACTAGTGCTGATGACTTTCTGATATAGGGCCAATGCAGATTTTACCTGGTTGCCACAAAATCGAGTTTTTCTTCCAATTTACCTATCAAAGTATATATATTGTAAAAAAGTGAAAATTCAAAGTTCATTTTCAGCGAATATCACCCATATCATTAGAAAGTTCGCGAAAAACTATATGAAGGACATTCAAGCGGGTTGTACGATTTTCTAAGCCTATTTTGAGTTATTAACGCTCAAAAATGTGGAAAATGCCGCAAAATGCTACAAAATTCTTGTTTTTAGTGGGTTTAGCCTTCTGTAAATCAAAATGAGCTTGGAAAATCGTACAACCCCCTTGAATGTCCTTCATATAGTTTTTTGCGAACTTTCTAATGATATGGGTGATATTCGCTGAAAATGAACTTTGAATTTTCACTTTTTTACAATATATATACTTTGATAGGTAAATTGGAAGAAAAACTCGATTTTGTGGCAACCAGGAAGAAATCTGCATTGGCCCTATATCAGAAAGTCATCAGCAGTAGTAACTCTATCTACATGCCAAGTTTAATGCTTGTTTCACAAAACGCACAATTCACCCCCTTAACAGCTGGACTTTGCTTCAAGTGGGATGGGCCAATAGAGAAAAATCCAATTTACCAATACGATAAATTCTGATACGATATACAGGCTTTCGGCCGATATATTGGTGGTTACAGATACATGTATTGGTCAGCAGGAATTCTTAACACTTGAATTTGGGGCGAAACGTTTATAGCATTAACATAAGTGTTACTAGTAGACCAGTAACAGTCTAACAGAAACGTCTTTACGATAGATTGAATTTAGTATAGTAATAAATTTATTTAGAAAAGTATCAGTAAATAGCTGCTAATGTTTCACCTAATATGTCATGTTAAACCGGATGCACCATATCAAATTAATAAAATTTGACAGTTTATTGTGGAACATAATCTGTCTTATAAACAAGTTGGCAAGTTTTTCTTGACAGACAAAAGGAAAGACCACAAGTAGAAAAGCCAGTATACTATTTATCGGCACCACCATTATATGTCTTTGATATCGACCGATAAGTCTGAAAGTTGCCGATTATCGGCTTCTACCGATTAATTTCCGATTATCGGCTCATCCCTAGTTACAGGACAATGGTTTGAAAACGAGGTTGAAAATGAAAGATAACAGTATATTGTATCACAAGCTCTTTGCCAGCCTCAACTTGCAGCCATTGTTTTGTTGGCATTGAAGAGAAAGAATGTCTATTCATGGCTTTTCTTATCAACCATAGGTCCACAGAATCAGACCAAGACCACCTTCAGAAGATCAATTAGAACAAGCAGAAGGAATAAGTCGTGCCACCAGTGCATCACGGTACTCATCACGGTGGACGAGGGATGATGTACCCCTTAGTTACTATGACAACAACTTCAAACTACCCACAAATACCACACATGACCACGAGTACAATGTTGAAGGTGTTGGATGCTCGCCTGAAGCCAGCTATGATTTATTATCGGAGACTGTTGGTGGATACTTAATAAATCGACCTGTTTCTTCAGTGTGGAGTTCCGTTTGGGAGAATTCCAGTGACAATGGTGTTTCTAAAGTAAAGGATGATAATGATTATGATAATCGCGACCTTGGTTTTCAAGATCGGGAAATGTCTAAAGTTTCGAGTCGATCTGCTTCTCCACTGCGCCAACCCGGTTCTGAAAAATTCAATGGTGATGGCGGTAACTGTGCCGAGAAACCAGAAAAGGACAGTTATCTTGACTCAGAATATGAACAGATGTTTGAAATAAATGATAAAAAAGATTTTGAAGAGATCAGGAGTATATCTTCCTTAAAAGAAGGTAGTGATTGTGGTGAAAACTTTCTAAAAAACTCTCCGGGTCCAGTCAGTTCTAAATATCAAACTTTCAGTGAGCAGGATTTCGAAGAAAATGAGAACGTGCCTTTTCTGAAAAATGGTAATGCTGAAGGCTATCTTAGAAATACTCCACCTCCAAACAGCTCTAAATCTCAAGTCTGTTCCAGCAAGCAGGATTTCGAAGAAAAGAACGTGACATTTCTGGAAAATGGTATTGAATATACCGAGAAAGACACTTGTTCGGAAAGTTCTCGATTTTGTCCTCGTAAAGACGACTCTGCTATGGAAAATGACAGAATTTTTGAGACAGATGGTGCAAGAAATATACCTGATTCTAGATTCTCTCAAGTCTCTTCTACTAAACAAGAATTTGGCGAAGATATCAGGAACATTTCTTATCAAGAAAAAGACAGTGATT
Organism: Chrysogorgia sp. JL179-B06; assembly: GCA_035772405.1. Taxonomy (NCBI): domain Eukaryota; kingdom Metazoa; phylum Cnidaria; class Anthozoa; order Scleralcyonacea; family Chrysogorgiidae; genus Chrysogorgia; species Chrysogorgia sp. JL179-B06. The sequence goes on from JAYKKM010000477.1 coordinate 5,340,741, forward strand.
GTGGGGAAAATGCTCCTGGTTCAAATACCTCTCAGGTACATTCCTCCAAACAAGATTTTCTTATTGAAGCCGCTAATGCCTTTAAGACAAACGAAATTGAAACGGATTCTAGGAACTCTCAAGTGTTTTCTGGTAAACTACTTGAAGATTTCCAAGAGCTCAAGAAGGAATCTTCTGTGCAAAACTGTATCAGAAAAGCACCAGATTCTAGGAATTCTCAAGTGTTTTCTGATGAACAACTTGAAGAAGTGTTTTCTGTTAAACAACTTGATGATTTCCAAGATCTCAGGAACAAATCCGGTGTGGAAACCTGCGTCAGAAAAGCATCAGATTCTAGGAATTCCCAAGGGTTTTCTGGTAAACGAGATTTTCAAGAAGAAAGGAAGGTGTCTCGTGTTCAAAATGGTTGTGAGACAAATCGTGTTAAAAGTGCCCCTAGTAATTCAAGGAAACATAGTGATGCAAGGCGTACACAAAAATTTGGGTCAAGAAAGTCGATTAGTGCAGGTGCAGAACTCTCTCTATATCTTCTACTTCTTATCTTCTACGTCCGTCCGTCTGTCTGTCCGTCCGTCCGTCCGTCCGTCCGTCTGTCTGTTCGTCTGTCTGTCTGTTCGTCTGTCTGTTCGTCTGTCTCTATTCGTCTGTCTGTCTTTGTTCGTCTGTCTATCTCTGTTCGTCTGTCTATCTCTGTTCGTCTGTCTGTCAACGTGTTTTTGTGTCTGTCGGTCTGTGTGTGTACACTTATGTAAACGTTTCTTTCCAAAAATGTCAAATCTCTATGGTGGTGGACCCTATATACTTCTTGAAGGAAAACTCAACTATAATCGTTGGGGTTTAGGTTTTTACAGGTCATTGCTAAGAGAGCCCGATACATGTGTCGGTGATGCATCATCAGCACTGCCATTACAACTTGCCGTCCGTGTACCAAGTGAGACGTCATTTCATGAAACTTGCGACGAAGAGAAAGTTGTTTCTTCGTGGACTGAAGACGTATCAGCAGCACACGATAATGTTATTGAAGCAAACGACAATACTCAAAATGTTGATACCTCGAATGAGCTAAATCTTATGCTTTCAGTCTCTCCTTCGTCCATGATGCTCAACGACCTTTCTGAATATGTGTTACTCAATGGGAGTGAGATGACGGTGCGTGATGATGAGTCAGTATGCAGTCTTGTAATTGGTGGTGCAGCTCAACTTGCGCAAGACAGTCTTTTTAAAGAAACCCATTTGATAGGTGAACATCAAGTTGACAGTGATGGTGACGATGATGACAGCTTGGTTCCTGCAGGTAAAGTTAACAATCCTTCAATCAAATGTAATGAAGTTGGTTGTATGTATGTTGTATATAATATGAAAAGGAGAAATAAAAGAATATATATATATATATATATATACTGTATATATATATATATATATATATATATATATATATATATATATATATATATATATATATATATATATATATATATATATACTGTATATATATACTTACAGTACGTATATTAATGGACGATGTGTCCTTCTTCAGGTCAATGTCCGTTTAACGCCGGGTCGATAGAAAAGATAGATAGAAAACTTTATTTAAACACGCTGTCCCCGTCAACCGAAGCTGATTGTGCAAAAGGGTCACTCAATACTGACTGTATTTAATACGCATTTTTATCCACAGATAAAAGATCCCAAGCAATTGTACAGAAGAAAATTCAGGGCATGATTGAGTTGAAAGAAACTCCAGTTGAAAACCAAGAAGTCACCAAACCATCCAGTGAACTACTTCGAAACAGTGATTTTCCGAACGAAAATGTAAAATTACTTCGAAATCCTGCGAAAAATAATGATAAACTCCTTATGAATTCGGCGAAAAATAACGCCGAACTCCAAGTGCATGTTGAGAAAACGCAAGAGATCAATAATCACAAAGAACCTGCGATCAAAACGCAGAAAGCAAAGGACGACGGAGGACATTTTGACGTGCAAGGTGTAGGCAAGAGTGAAGCAAAGGTTTTGGAAGAGAAAGTCAAAGTGAATGTTAAGAGCAAAGTTGATTTGTCAGATTTGAAGCACTTGATTGGAAAGCGTACTACCACTAAAACAAAGGTAATAAATAAGAGAATTTTGTGTTGGGAAACCCGGGTTCAAAACCTGCAATCAGGGACAAAACCATTGACACATTTCAAGCAAAGTACGTTTTCTTAAAAAGTGTTCAACTTTAGTGCTGAAAAAACACTATCCCAGGATCGCCGCCCCCCACTCCCCCCCAAGCAATTTGGCACAACCACAAGGTAATAGGGGGGTGGGGGACAAAATGTAGGTAAGAATGAAAAAATAGCTTAATTTTTGGGACTGTGTTAATGACTTTTGTCCCTGATTGTGGGTCGAACCACCACTCAAGGTCTTAAAATAATTGAGGAAAAAGTGCTGCCTTTGCAATAATACCAGCAAATGGTAAGAATTTCGGGTCTTCTGGGATAACGACCTTAAATCGTAGGCCCTCGGAACCCCCCTTCACCTAAAAGAGTGATAGGTCTAATAAACTAAACTAAAAACTATTCTAGAAACCTGTTTCCAAGAAATCCAGATCTCCTAAATCAGCTCGAAAGAAGAAGAACCTTGTGGAAGATATCGAGGTAAATCTCGACGTCATTCCGACTATTGATGAGAACTTGTTAAAAGTTCTCGAGAACCAAGATGGCGCAGTTGAGTTGACAGAAGAAGCCCTCAATCGGTTTGCACCTGTTGAAAATTTTCAAGATCCAGAATTGTATGCATTACCTGAAGAAAAACCGTCAAAGAATACAGGTGGGTGTTAGTTTGTCTGCTATGAAAGAACTCGTAAAATGATAGAGTAAGCTTTCCAAATACGAAAATCTATTACAGGACATTGGCAACAAAAATTAAGTTTGTCTAATATGAAAGAACTCATAAAATGATAGAGTAACACCTTTTACAACTTTTCAGTATTTTACTTCGTTTTTGAAATATTTAAGTTTGTTTGATATGTAAATGAGTTGGTCTCAGGCGTCAGGTGCTGGGTAAAGAATTTTCACTCATTAAAATGTCATATCTCAGTGATTGCTAAGTTTACAACGTTCATTATCATGAGCTACGAGTTATTATACGCACATTTTCAAGTAAATTTGTGGAACAAACTTGAAGATGGAACTAATATTCTAATGAGTGAAAATTCTCTACCCAGCACCTGACGTCAGAGACCATCTCATTTACATATCAAACAAACCGAAATATTTCAAAAACGAAGTAAAATACGGAAAAGTTGTAAAAAGTATTACTCTATCATTTTACGAGTTCTTTCATATTAGACAAACTTAATTTTTGTTGCCAATGTCCTGTAATAGATTTTCGTATTTGGAAAGCTTGCTTCATGCAAAACTTAGTGAAAACGGAGCTGCTTGGAACTGGAAGGAAGGAATAAAGGGAAGAATGGATAAATAAATATATATAACAGGGGAGCTCTTGCTCACGATACAGTATATAATACTGTCATATACAGTATGATATATTTGAAAAATAGGTTTCAAGAAGTGATGCGGAACTTTCTGGGCCCCTTATAAGATAAATGACCTGTTGTCAGTTTTGAGGTCGGGGCCCTTGTGTGGCTCCTGCTCCACAGTGGTCGAGAACCCTTACTCCCACCCAGTTGCCGTCGATTGCGATAATGTCTTTAATCATGTCCAAAACTCAAAAGTTGAGTTGATTATTTCATGAATCATCAATAGTGCGTTAGAGGGTGTAATGGCATTACCCTCTAACACATTCCTTATCCCAACCGGATAAGGAAAATCATTACCCTCTATTGGAAGCCTCTGCGGAGGAGAGAGCAACTACACTGTAAAAGTTTCAAACAGTAAGCGGGCGAGGGGTTGTTGCGTATACGTATTTCTAGTACAGTTTCCTATGTAGGAGCCCATTCTCCTTCGAAAGTGAAGAAATCTACAAAGAGAGGAAGAATTCGTAAGAGAAAAGATGATGCATCAGAGAAGATCAAAGAAGCTGAAGAACGGAGGAAAAAGATTCTGGAAGAAAAGGAAAAACGAGAAGAAGAGTTAAGATTATTGGAAGAAAGGGAAGAGGAACAGAGAAGATTACTAGAAGAAGTGAAAGAAAAACAGAGGTATGTATATTGTCGGGCGCCATTTTATCTCCAACCTTACATATCCAAACTGGATCATTGTAATTCGTTGCTATATAATAATAATAATAATAATAATTTAGTCCTGGGGTTTCCCCCGTTGACTCCGCAACGTCATTGTCAGTGTCCTTCTCTTTGGTTCCGGCATCTCGCTCTTTTGATTTCTTCCCTCCACCTCTCTCTGTCTCTTGCTTTCTCTTTTACAGCATTGTAACATCCAAACATCCCTGTCACATTCATTGCTATATGGCCTACCTAAATATGAAATTCAGCGCCTACAATATGCCTTAAACAGTGCAACTAGGCTAATAACATTGTCGCACAAGTTCGATCATATAACACCGCTATTAATGAGTCTGCATATATTGGCTGCCGATTGAACAGCTCATAGAATTCAAGCTTCTGCTCTTTACATGTAAGGCACTTCATGATACCGCGCTCAGTTGACTTGTTAGATCCCTATGAACCGCACCGCCATTTGCATATAACCTTCATAGTTATATAGAGTATGTGTGGTGTTGTATAGAGTATGTGTGGCGCCAGTATGGTATATGTGAAGACTTACACACGTTGTGAAAATGGTTATATAGGACGATAGAGGAAGAGAAAGAAAAACGTCTTCAACAAGAAGCCCAAGCTCGTAAAGTAGAAGAAGAAGCTGAAGCTGAGTTAAGGGAAACGAAAAGAAAGGCGAAGGAAGAGCGAGAGAAAAGGTGAGTTATTTGGATTATTATGCATTCTCTACTCTATCTCGATTTTGATTGGCTGTTGGCATACAGCTAATTTGTGACATCAGCTTCATGTGACGTCAATGTTCCAATATTATGGTTCAAAAAGTGTAGCTATGACATCATTATTCCAATATCTTGTTGCTAGCTTGCTGTTGTCAGCTTGTTTACGGCGAACGAAAATGGAAAATGGCGGGTTCTTCGCGAAGATTACTAACATCTACTTTTGACGTCGATATGACTTGTACATGGTCATTATACCGTAACTGCTCCTGTCACTAATAGTTTTCCAATGTGCCAACTGCTTGGATTCCACGGAGCATCGTTGTACAGTATGTGTGCAGCTTCAACCTCGTTCTTCTGAATTCCACTCAGTTTTATTCATTTTGTTCTTTCAGTGGAGTTCGGAAGAATGGGGTTGGGGCTGCGCGCGTATGTTGGTGCATTGTGAATTCCGAGCAGTTGATCTTTATGTATTTTTAATTTCAACGGGAAGGCGCCTCGCATGGGTCCTCGAGTCCCGTTCGCGTTCTTTCCGTTTGGGTATTTTTGGATTCGGTTTTCGCATGATATCGAGAATTATCAAGGCCTCGGTTTGTGTTGTCCTCCTCAGCCTTCGGTAGATAACACAAACCTCGGCCTTGATAATTCTCGATATCATACTTCACCTCATGCAATATTTGTTAATTATTGAGCTGATGAGTATCACACGAGTATCACAAATATTAGTGACTAGAACCCAATCAATAATGGCAGTCCCGTTTCGTATTCAAATGGCTCGACTTTTCTTCTTTGAAAGACGAGAAGAGGAAGCTGAACGGAGAAGGAAGGAAGTGCAACGGAAAAGAGAAGAAAAACGAAATCGAGAATTGGAAATTCAAAAAAGGGAACATGAGTTGGCGAAGCAACGTGTGGATCGCGAACAGAGGATGGAGGAGCTGCAAGCACAGAGGGAAAGAGAAAGAGAATTGGAGAGAATGGCAGAAGAACAAAGGAAAGAAGAAGAGAGGTAAGTGTTTTTAAGAAAAGTGTTTTTTTAGGTATTCTGTTTTTGGCAGAGGCAACTGCGCAGGGAGGTATCAGAACCCCTAAGGTTGTAATTAAATACACTCCAGAATTTTTAATGAAATGGTCTGCTAGACAACTTGGTGCGATATCGTCAAGTATCTTAAACATCTGTTTTGCTTTTACTTTTCTTCTCTGAGTTTCTAATGTTTCCCATCCCAAGGCGGTTAATGCTGGTGGGGAACATCATTACTCATGGGCATTATGACACGTGCAGACCACCTATGGCCTATGGCTATACCCAGTGTATCCGACACCTCACTACAGTAATTGAATTGAGGTTGTACTGTACTAATGTATTATACACAGAGATCAAGGTCTTTCTATCAACAAAATCGCGAATTCTACTAGAACTCCTAGCAACGCCGTTTGTAGCTCAGTTGATGGAAACTAATATCCCCAGCGTCCAAATACCTCATCTGATATCTTGAAAGTTGTATTTTTGAAACAAACGTGGAAAACCATTCAATTTCGTTCACAACAGGTCACGTTTGCTCAAACTGGAAGAAGAAAGAAAATTGGAAGAAGAAAGAATCCGAGAAGCAGAGGAGGGACTGCAACAGAAGGTTAGGGAGCGCGAATATCGCGAACAGATACGAAGGATAGCTGAAGCGCAACAGGTGAAGCTCGAAAAAGAAGAAACAGAAAGACGACTAAGGGAACAGGAAGAACGCGCTGCGATAGAGTTGGAACGAAAACGGCTCGACCGTGAGCAAGGAGAACGAGAAAGGGAAGAGCGCGAACGAATACGCGAGCTTCGTCAACGAGAAGCCATTGTGCGCATTCGCGCGGCCCACGAGGCGTCCAAGAGAAGAGCCTGGGCACTTCGGCGTCGCGAGAAGAATGTTGATAGGATGGCGCATCTCAAGTTTACACGTCAATCACAAAAGTTAACCGAGGCATTCACGTTTTCCTATCACGTGCATATTCCAAGAACTGTTTGGGAACTTCCGTACAACTGGAATTCTAAGAAAAAACGTGGTTTTAGACCCCCTACAAGGAAAAAGAAAACAAGTACAGTAAAGTAAAGTAGTAATAACACTAGTTAGGCCATTTATCAAATACATAAATTATCAATCATAAACTAGGTGACGCAGCGATTCTTATGTTTAAGGCTGTTACACTATGCAATTTTTTGTGCAACTTGTCTCGCAATGCAAGACAAGTTGCACGAACCATTGCAAAGTGTAACATGCCTTGCAATGGCAAAAATTGTTGTGACACAAGTTACTGCAATCGTTGAAGAAAGTGGAATCTAGTTCTACTTTCTGCAATGATTGCAGCAACTATTTTCAGCGTTGCACAGTGTAACACCCCCATCTGCAACTTGTCTCGCCATTTTCCTCTTTGGCGACTCTGTGCTCATGCGTACCTTGTCATGAACACAAAGATGGTGAAGCTTCGCAAGTCAAGTTGCATGAAACGTTGCCAAGTGTAACACCCCCTTTCATGCAACTGCAACGTAGCAGATTAAGCCATTGAGAGACAAGTTGCACGAAAAATTGCATAGTGTAACAGTGCCATTACCGTGTTTTATTATATGACAATGGTGGCATTTTTCCTAATAAGGTTAGGAGAACTGGTCAAAATAGGAATTCAGGAGTGGAATATGCACTAAATGCCATATTGCACACTTTTATATCAGTTTAGAAGAGGTAAACTCTGCCCTGTATGGAAAATCCAAAGTAAAATGTTGGACGCGAACTGTCTATTTCATTTGAACAGTCATGTGATAAATATCACCATTGAATAGTTTTACCAATAAATATGGGTCAGGCATTTTGCTTGTTTCTCGCAATTTGCCACGTCTTTTTAGGGCTTGGAAAAATACATCTGAAACTCGTAAAATACCCAACCATATTATCGGTAAAACCATCAATAAGATGTATATTTTGATATTTTGTTTATAATAGTGCTGGTAAAAAATTAACACATTGTCAGGAATGCAACCATCTTTTTGAGCTTAAAAAGTGGTCCCCCATTAGTTAGGCTGTTTATTAAATATATAAGCATTGGTTTGTGTAAAGAAGTTTAGTAGTGTATTTTTGATATTTTGTACTAAAGTAAAGAAATAATTTAAGTTAGTTAGACAAAACATAAACGTACAGTACTGTCAGTAGTGTTAATAAAAAACTCAAGGTTGGTCAGTAGACTTCAAAAAATAGTACTGTACCTGCAGTTTACCAACATTGGAGTATTTTTTATTTTGCTTGTACAGCAGTTTTAGTAGAGTAAAGAGGTGCACAACCACAATATTTAATATACAGTAAATAGAGCATCGTATAATAATTATAAACTAGAAATATGCGTACGCAAGAACCCCTCGTCCGCTTACTGTTTGGGCTTTAATAATGTAGTGCTCAGTTCTTTTACTTATTTAAGCATTCGTTTGCCAATCTGAACAGATTTTCAAATACATACCAGTACCATTTTTAAATAATTTTTCATATTTATTCAAAATATTACAGCTGTGATGTTGTGAAACCTACTCTATAACCTTCGTTGCAGTTTCTACAATGGTGTTAAAGTTCTTGCGAGCTTTATTATTTTGCACCAGACGGCTCCTTCTCCTTCGTCTCGATAGTATTCTGTTATCTAAGATATCATTTACAGAATCTATTGGCAATGGTAAGACATTTCCATTTTGATATGCAACTCTAAAAACAATAACATCGTTGTTTAGACTAGTGATGATCATTTAGGGAGAAGTGCAATATTTTATAATATAATTGCTCAAATAAGTACCACCACAGCAATTATTGAACATTTTAACTTGGTGCTGCACTTAAAAAATGAAAGCAGGTACAATCATACTGTTCTTTAACTCTTTCGTGTCCGGCCCAGTCAAAAGGGGTCATAGAAGGCCCCGAAGTCGTCAATCGAAAAACACGGCCCCGAAGTCGTCAATCGAAAAACACGGCACGCGGTAACGCAAGATTAAAAATTGAAATTCGACAAGCGCCATGAGATCCACTCACATACATGATCATACTCACATACATGATCACGGTACATGAGATCCACTCACACACCACATTTGATTTGATTTCATAAACAACTCTGCGATTGATGGCATTTTGAATTTTCATGATGCTACGTGGGCATGCAAGATGGCATTTCTAGAAAAATGGAAGTTTTTCAACCTGATTTATGATAATTAATGCTAATTTATATTAACATGTGTCTTGCTCGGAAAATTCAAAAGCATTGGTAACAGCCGGTTTATTGGGCTTTCAGAAATGTATAGGTTTCGCAACAGTTATGGATATTTCCCAAGATATCTATAGAACAAAGAGGTAGTTCAATTTTGGATGTTTTTCAGCCAGACAGGAGAGTTAAACGAAAGCAGCTAGTGCTTATTAAAAAGGTTAAACATTTTAACAAAATTTGAAGGAAAATTTGTATGTTGATATTGGGGCCTAAAGGTTAAGTGAAAACTGTGCAATTTTAGTCCAACTTGTAATACATTTTGATTGAGTTTCTCTCACCTTTTCATCTTTTTATACAACATTAAACTGGCCCAAGCATCTGTGCAGGCATAGTGTATCTGATTTTCAGACAAATCACTCCTGTTCCAGTCTGATGTTCGCAGGGCTTTAGATATTCTCCAGCCAAGAAATATTGCACACAAGGCATGAAGGCCAAGAGGTTTACAGTTGAACTGCATCGCCCATGGTAAAGTATCAAAAAGACATCTAGATCTCACATTAAACTCTTTTTTTAATAAAATGACATCATCACTGATGGCATGGCCAACCTATTGAGAAAGCAATGGGTTTATGTGAGAATGGATTTATGGGAGAATCCTTTTGGTGAAGTTATGGCTTTCTCTTTTGTTAATTCTGCATCTGAACGATGGTTTGATGGAGGTGAGATCTTGGTGTCTGTGAGACGCAAGACAAATTACAATACTGGATTGCAGATGCTCAAGACTATGTACAGTATCTCATTTTGAATCCATGTAACCCTGTTTATTTTTTGAAAACCATTTACACAATCTGTTTTGTGATTCCTTGGTTCAATACTATAGTTTTAAAGCATTTAGTGTGCAATGCATCTTCATGGACACCTAAATTTCTGAATGTATTTGCAATCTGCCTTCCTAATGTCCGTAAAAGGTCTTGTTGGTCCCTCTCCCATACTTTGAGGGTTTTCCTTTGGGGTCTCTGGTTTTCCTCCCTCAACACTTAGATATTAGCTGTGCTCCGTGGTCAGCCAGGGTGCATTCCATGTAAACTCTACGCCGGATACTTCCGAACGCCATGCCAAGATTACGCAATATAAAAAATACGGGTCTGGAGAGAGTGATATTCATGCTGAGGCATTTGAAAACTGAGGAAATAACATGTCTTCTTGCAGCTTAATTTCAAAACACACAAGACCCTGAGGACAAGGTTGAAAGCAATATTGATATGCCTAAACAAATAACAACAAAGCAGAAATCACTTTTCGGCGTATGCACCGCCAAGCACTTATAGTTTGACGATCTTATGCCGACCTGCCAACCATTTTCGCGAGTCTACAATCTCCGGTGTGGAGTACATGGAATGTACACTGGGTGGTCAGACATGGGTTGTATGGAAGCCGCAGCCTGCAGCGCCTTTGACACACCTTCGACTTGGCCACGTTCAAACTTCAAGCTAAACAATTTGTAAAGACACACATTTGTTGTGTCTGTTAACAGGTCCATTATTATTATTATTATTATTATTATTATTATGTATTGTTTAATTATTTTATTTTTATTTATACCTTCAATATATCTGATTTTAAGAAAAACACTAAAGATGACGGAAGACTTGCAAAGTTCTTCAATTGCCATATAAGAGCATCAGTCTTGGATGCAATCTGAACAACTTGAGTTCTCTTGGTTCTCTCAAAACAACCATCTATCCGCCGTGACTCGGTCATCTCAACATCAAACCCAAGCACATTTTCTCCCTTCAACTTGTTTAAAACACTCAATATTTCCAATTCGTGTTCATTTGATGGTTCTTTGATAACATATACATTGCCTTCAAAGCGTCGTATTGGGTACTGAGTTAGCTCCTCTTCCGTTACGTGTAAATTTAAAAGGCTGACATGTTTATTGTCAATATCATTTTCCACAGTACCAGAACTGGCAGAACATATTTGTTCATTAACGCCTTCCTTGTTGTAAGTATTGCTCGCATCCTTTCCAAAATTGCATGCAACTTGACCACAACTATGAAATCCATGCGTGTAGGACTGTACAGCTGTTAACGATTGCATAGAAATTGTGAAATCAAATGTTTTCTTGAGAAATACATTCACTTTTCTCACGGCTGCCATATTGGAAATATCGAACCACGGTGTTTGACGAACATATTCCGACAATATCCGATGTGGTTTATATATTAACAATGGTTTAATATATTCCAAAGAGGGCTATGTTTTGGGGATGCACGATATCAAATCATCTATTTACACGCTTATTGTGGTTTGAGTGTAAAATTGCTTTTGAAGGCAGTTTTATAAATAGATAAAAATTTTATATTCTAGTCATGTGACCAACCTTTTACCCAGTCTTATCTCAAAGGTTGGTCATGTGACCTGCTATAATTTTTATTAGATACAGTATACTTCATGTAGTCAGCTTTTTATTTCAAGTTGCATTTTGAACCAGCATTTTAAATACAGAAGAACTATTCCATGCCATTTCATACCACCATAGTCTTTTAATGCAGATATGGTAGCCGCTGAGGAGCCGCTCCCCAGCCTGTCCCAACCCCCCATCTCCTTTTCTCCCCACCCCAAGAGTTTCATCCTAACACCCCCTGTGGGATTTTCGCCATCCATGGTCCCCCAGACCTTGCACGCAGTGTATTTGTTGATCACAATTTGCAAAAGGCTGTCTCGTCGTAGAAATTGATTTTTTAGTTGTCTCGGCCAATATTTAACCAATTTCAATTCTGAAAACAGATTTGAAATTGGGCACAAGACAACAATATGCCTGTACCATCCTCACAAATACATGCTTTACAGTGTAGCAGCCAGCAGGGAACATTTGGCTGGGAGAAGCTGCAAAGAAATTCAGAATGACAAAGAAGGAGAAACACAAGCTGTTATTTTTGCTGTTTATATTCTCTGTTTTAGTTTTACATATCATATCAATAAATATTGGTGACTCTAAGGTTCTCCTTATGTTATAATTACATCCCTTTTGATGACAATACTTCAGTTGGTGGAGGAGTCAAACCTTCTGAACATTTTAATCTTAAAATGGACATGAGCATAATCATTGTAACCATGGTTTCAATACACTTGCTGGAAAAGGATAGCATTAAATGTTCAGACCTCACCGAAGGTACTACCGGTAACCAGTATGATTTTGTTTAAGGCATTGCCAACATGGTGATTGAAGCTTAATAAAAATTTAACAAGCCCACATCATAAGTAGTCTTTTGACTATCTATGCTGATGTACCTGGGAAGGAGTCTGAGCTACATACAAACTTCACACAATTACCATATTATTGGGTTCGACCCCGGCTTAAACTAAAAATAATTCCATGAAAATATTATTTACTCTATGTATTATCTCTGGATCATAATTAATCACCTAAGAAGTCAACAACTTCTTCTAGTTCTCTCTGTTTTGCTTGTTTATGTGCCCACCTATTCTCAGCCAGTCTAGGTGTGGCATTCCATTTTTCATGATAGATTATCTTCGTACAGGCAGGGCACTTTTTACCATCTATGAAAACAAAAGATATTTTTGCATGTCTTAATCATAGCATCCTATCTAAGGTGAAAAGCCAAGTCTTACTGTTGAGTGGGAGTGGGATACTCTTGAACAAAGACATTCAATGGCCAGTGTCTATAAAGCTAAGAATAATCTTGATCCTGATGGACTTAAATCTATGTTTGAATCTACATCAAACATTCATTTATATAACCTAAGAGGCAGCTCTAATAATATATTTGTTCCCAGACCTCGCACCAAAGCGGGTAAAGCGATGTTTTTGTTACTGTGGGGCTGTACTGTGGAATGGTCTGCCAGATGAGACTAAGGCCAAATCATCGGTCTGCTCTTTTAAAGCTTTGCTGTTGTGAAACTATAATAATTACAGTAATTTATTTACAGTATAATAAGTTATTTTACATTAATAATTAATCCTTTTGTATTAATTTACTTAATTTTTTAGCACAGCTCCCTGGAAGAGCATTGTTTTAGTGAAGAGATACTGTGTTACTATTTTAATTTTAATAAAGATGATTGATGATGATGATGATGATGATGATGAGTGAGAAGACTTAGGAAATAACACAAGGTGAGGTTAACCATGAATGCTTGGGAAGTATGCTTACCGGCGGGCATAATTTCGAGAAATGTGAAAACAATTATGAAAGTACAGTTTGATCGTACCTGCAAAAGGAGGTGTTTTCATATATTTATCGAGACATCCAAAGTGGTAAATATGAGAACAATACACTCTTTCCAGGTGTTGACTGTCTTGGGTATCACAGACTACCTCCTGAAAAATAATAACAAATTTGGGGAGTGTCAATAACACATTTGATGTGCCTTTAAAATACCTGCATGGTATTAATTTAGTTAGCAAGTTCTTGAAGTAATATTTCAAAGACTGGACCGGTTTTCAAGTCCGAAGCCGAGGATTGTAACTAATTCCGTTCCAGTCCGAATTGGATCTCAAAGTCAAGCAAGTCGGTATTTACAGAGAAATTTGAGGTTGAAATCGTCAAAATCCTATGCTAATTAAGATCACATATCCAGTTGTCCGTCACAGAGTTGATTTTCTTTGTTTTTGGTTGAGATTCATGTGTACCATCTTTGCAGAACATAAATGGTAATTACTGTATAATATAAACCATACTTATTACCTCTGGATTTTCAGGTAATGTCCGTTGTTGACAAAGTGGACAAACTTCACATGGATATCGTCTTATACACTCATTTACTAGAAACTCGACGACAACTTGTAGTGAAGGCTGTGGCTGGAATGGAGCTGCCCTAAAAAATATATCAAGGCTGAGTCATCCAATGCAATATAAATTTTCAAGAGGATTGTCATTGTGACTTGTTTTTGTCATACACGAAAGGTACTGTAGCTAAAAAATAAAAATACCATTTGTGAAAGAATGGTGTCAATTTCTTACTTAGGATTTTTCTTCAATGGTTTCATGACACATTTCCTTGATATTTCTTCAGCTTGTGATAGAAAAACTTTTATCAAATATCTAGGAAAGTTGGAGCCTGTTTCTTCGATGCTACAGATTGAACAAATCACAAGTTACTGTACAGTCAAGAACACTCAATTGTACTGAATATCTGGCTATTACATCATTGACATGTTGAGTTTAAAAGTAGGGTTAGTATTTCTTTATATTATGGGTTAGGACTAGATGGATTATGGTTAGGGTTTTTGTTCTTGTAAAGCTTCTGAATCCTGAGAAAATAACCTTGCTGTGAATATGACATTACGTCTTGTGTCCATTGTGCATCCGGTACACATAGAAGATGCCAAAGATCTATCAGTCAATTTGTCAGTTTCTTTTATGTGCAGGGTTCGAATTAACGGTGTGCAATGTGCAATTTGCACATCCTTTTGGCCCAAATAGTAAAAGTTGCACATCACTTTTCAAAACGATGTGCAGAAAAAATAATCTCAGTATTGAACACAAACAAATAGTTGACAAACTATAAGTTAAGTTAACAGTCCTATTTCCCAAAGGTGAAAAAATTGTGTGTATTTCCCGCAGCCACGCAAAAATTGCTATTAAAATTGTAAAGGAAAGTCATAATCGATTGACGTCGACACCATCACTTTCCCGCGCAATTTCCAGGAGCTGCCCGCGCAAAATGGCGGCTGAAATTTGATCTTTTTTGCGCATTTTAGTGATTTTATATAAAACTTTCCAATCTCTTAAACCAACAGGGGCAATGGCAACCGAAAGTATCTCATGCCTAGCCTAGAATTCCTTTTGGCATTCATTTTTTTGCACACCATTATTTTTCTTATATTGAGAGGGCCCGCTTGGACATCATGTTTTCGGGGAAAAAATGCACATCGTTTTTACTCGACTAATTTGAACCCTGTTTATGTGACTCTGTCAGTCCCTGTCTATCTATAGCAATCACTATCTATTGATCGTCCACCACCTTTACTTTACTATACATTGCCTATACTTGTTAGTACTTTTTATATCTCATTGTCTGTTTACCAGCCTTCCTGTCTAACCATCTGTCTCTTACCTTATTGACTCCGAGGGATATTTATCTGGAATGGTTATCTTGAATGCCATATTATATCTGGAAATTAAAGTATTCATATTAACTTCCTAAAACAAGGATTACCTTACAATTCTCAAGATGTTATGATGAAAATTTAAACAGCTAACATATCACCTGTTTTGTTTTATATTTATATTAACAGTGCCAGTTTTTTGCTTCACTTTAAAACCATCAACTTCAGAATTTATAATGTTTTTCTTGATGTGATTTAGTTCTTCAGAGCAAACACAAAATGGATTTTCAACCAGAAACTTTTTAATAAAGGATACAGCTGGTACAACCTAAACATAATCATGAGAAAGTAACATTAATCCAATAATCATCATTATCATTGATATATTCAATTTATATTATTTTATACAATAACATGTTTACTATGCACATTATTGTCTATACCGAGATTTTTAACGTTTGTTTTTCAAGCTCGCGCAGAAACGGTTGGTCTTCACACGCAAGCAAACGAAACACGCTGACGACAGTGCGCGTGCTTCAATTTGATCTGTGCGCGTGCGTGCAGTAATTAACTTGGAATAAAACTCATCGAACTGTACTCGCTGTAGACATGATTTTGCTCCGAACAATCCACGTTATTCTTTTTGTTTGGTTGGTTCTTCACGGATTTGTCATACTAAGAACCTAGTATAGGCCTTGTTACGTACCGCAACGGATCAACTTCGACCAACCTTATTTTTCTCAAACACGTCGTTTGATATTTGAGCATTGATATTTTAAGTAGTTTTAAGTCAGCACTTAAGACTTTTCTTTTTTTAAATTAATAGTTTTTTGTTCATAGTGGTAATATATGTAGTAGGCTTTATATCTTATAATGAAACTGTAATTAGTTTTATAAGTAACATCAAGAATATATTGTTGTAAGAGCATTGAGACTATTGTATAATGCTCCTAATACATCTTTATTATTATTATTATCATTGGTTGTTGGCCATGATCTATTAGAGGACAGATGCGTGGATCACGTCTGCTCACATCAGCTCCTGTCAAATCACGTCAGATGACTGCTTTTATCTTTTTTCATGCCCCAGAAATCGCCAAAGAGCTAATAAGCCTTTTAAATGGTTTGTTTTCAATTTTTTATTGTATAAAACAAATAGATTCCATTTTGCCATTGTCTGTTCAGTTATAGTTTCACAGAGGACGTCAGAACGTGGTAAGAACATCAGTGACCCACTCAACTGTCGTCTTGTGTGTCACTTTTTTGTTCTTACCACATTCTGACGTCATCTGTGCATCTATAACTGAACAGACAACGGCAAAATGGAATCTATTTGTTAAATAATAACTAATTTATGGTTACAATGTGGCACTACTTAGAAGCAAATACCAATGTAGTAAACAATTATTGCCCACTCGAGTTACAACAGCATCTGAACAAAGCTATGATGATGAACTTGAAAAGACAACAAGTGTATATTATTGTTGTCATGTTATTGTATATATTACTAGCTGTAATATAATATTATTGTACCTGTTGTTTTCCAATATATGTTTTCATCTCTTGATCACACATCTCGACCAATTTATCCAGAAGTCTCTCAGGGATTGTCTTACTTTTCAGCTCAACTAAAATGCAGCTTTGAGGGTAATCTTTGGGAAACTGAAGATGCACCATGATATCTTTGTGCTTGGTTTTTCTACAGTATAACAAAATAATAAGCTGTATAGGATTCCCTGTTTGGTAGATCTTGACTTTGATTGGTCTAGAGCAATGACAAACAGACATAAAAAGGAAAAGCATTTGAATCACACTCACTTTATTCTGACTTGAACAAGCGCGATGTGACATGCTCTGAGCTCAGTCCTGTCCACAACTTCCACTAAATTATCCTTTATATATTTAAGTTCTTCTTCGATGAATCTCTGGTCGGAACCACAGGCCATTTCTAATAGTTATTGTTGCCAGAAAATACAGGAATTGCGATCTAAATTATTTACAGGAAAAATATGTTGGCAATGAAATTGTACTTTCCTTGGAGCATTCGCTGACCTTGAGATTGCCGTCGCTCAAAATTGAAACCCTCGTGTGGTAAACAAGATGGCCGCCATGCGAAGGGGATTGATAAAGGTAAATGTGTACACTTTAGTTTGTACGGCTTTTTTGAAACCCATAGGTCTGTGAATGTTTCATATGTGTGAACTAACAACTCATTCGTTTTTGCAGCAAATTTGCCGAGGATTGACGCGTTGTGAAGAGAGCAGTCGCCGTCCTGAAAAATGCAAGTTGAAAAATGATATTTAGGATTTTAGCTCGAAATGACACGAGTCAAAATTATATAAAGTATAATTATTTATACTGTTATTATTAGAGAGTTATCACAGAAACATAATTTGAATTTCTAGTTGTTAATTATAAAGAAATATAGTATATTTTATTAAATGATTAATTTTTTTAAAAAATTAAATTTAAATTTTTTTAAATTCTTTGTATATTAAATTTTAATATTCACTGCACAACCAGAGTGCATTCCATGTATACTCTATGCCGGAGATACACTGAATACTTCTGAACATCACGCAATATAAAAAATGTGGGTCTGGGCAGAGTGATAGTTTTAGGCATTTGAAAACTGACGAAATAACATGCCGCCTTCTTGCGGCTTAATTTCTAAACACTCAAGACCCTGAGGACAAGGTTGAAAGCAATATTGATATGCCTAAACAAGTAACAACATAAACCAGAAATCACTTTTCGTCGGACGCGCCGCTACACCAAGCACATATATAGTTTGATGATCTTACACTGACACGCTAACCATTTTTCGCAAGTCCATGCCGGAGATCTCCGGCATGGAGTACACTGTACAATGAATGCACACTGGCTGCACAATACATTGATTTTTTGCAGAAAATCTGCAAAATTAGAAGAAAAAATTAAAACCACCTGCACTTTTCAAATGTTTTAGGTGTAAACAAAGTGCAGTTGTTGGGAAGAGTTGGTCAGTTTCCTAAGAAGGGCAAAGGAGATGTGTGGAGGTTTTCTCTTGCTACAAACGCAACCGTACATTCCAAGGATCAATTTGGTGGTACGTAACTTACATGACATAATAACAAATAATTTCCCAATGCAACCAGGTGATAAATCAGACATTCCTGTACCGGTAGTTTGACGCTACTCTAGCTTAAAAAGTTTTTTTGAACCTAACTTTAAAAGTTACTGTCCATGACCCAATGTTTTAACACTTTCAATTCATCATGGGTGATTGTGGTAAGGTTAGCATGACGCTATCTATTAACAAGATGCAAATAAGCTTCTGATAATTAAGACCACCGTCATTGGGTCATGGACAGTAACTTTTAAAGTTACTTTCAAAAAACCTTTAAGCCAGAATTTAGCATCAAACATGTCTGTTACTGTACGTGACACTGTTATTATTATTATTATTATTATTATTATTATTATTATTATTAGGCAGGGGTGGCGCCAGAGGGGGGGCAGGGGGGGCTACAGCCCCCTCGTCGGGGAACCTTAGCCCCCTCGTCGGGGAACCTTAGCCCCCCTGTCCGGGAAAAATTAACAATTCGTCGGGGAACGAGCCAGAAGAAAATAAGAAAAAAGTTCGTGTTTTGTTTTCTTAGAATCGTAAAAGTTTTTAAAACATTAACAAACATTTCGCTAAACCACAAATCTATCACCTCTGTGTTGTTTCGGCGCTCATTGTCATCTAGTTTTTGCGTGAATATTATTGTTAGAGTTAGTTTCGTATACAGTAACGAAAAACGGAATATAAAATCATGATTTTCACTTTATTTTAATTTTTTTGTTAGAAAAAAATGCAGGAAATAGCTTTTCAGAGGCTTAGAAAATCAAAAATTTCCCGGGGGAGCATGCCCCCGACCCACCTGGAAAAATTACCACTACCTGTTAGCCCCCCTGTCGGGGACCTTAGCCCCTCCGTCGGGGAATTCCTGGCGCCACCCCTGTTATTAGGGTATTGATATGAATGATATCTAATTTTTCTCCTAATGTGCCTACCATTCTGCAAATTGTTTTCTGTAATATTCTGTTATTGATTTTTATCTACCGTATATCACGGTGTATAAGTCGATTTCCTAGGACCAAAAATTGATGTCAAAAACCCGACCTCGACTTATACGAAGGGTCATGAAATCATAGAACGGATAAACTAGTTAGTACCCAGTCATCTCGATACGTCAGGAAATGGGTAAAATCAACACTGTAAATAGCGCATTTTCATGCTAACTTTCGTGCTAACTCCTGCTAGCGTCAATATAGTAAATACAACATCGACATGCGGAATTAAAACGAAGAAAGTATGAAGCAAGTTTCAAATTAAAGGTTATAGACTTTGCCAAAAACTCAAACAACTCTGCTGCTGGACTTAAGTATGGAGTTCACGAAAAGCTTGTTCGAGAATGGCAGAAACAACAAGAAAAGGACAAAATGTGCTGATCGTGGATTGAATTGCCACTGGCGGAAACTCGAAGAACAGCTATTTTAATCTTTGTTTGTAACAACCATTTCTTTATAAGACTATGGATAGTAAATAGACTGGATAGGAAACTGGTTGACGTCAGCGTGAAAACCTAGTTGAAATTCGTGATGTCACGAAGATGTCACAAGTACACAGATTTTGCTGAGTTTCTCTTCGACTTCTCCATATTTTCATATTCAAGTAGCTATATTGAGATTCCAAAATGTTTCATCGTCTTACAAACCTGCCTAAGCCACGACCAAATGATCGAGGTAAATGTTGTTCGTCTTTGTTTCAGCTGTTTTCGTTTTGTGGTGAAGAAACTGGCGTCGCAAAACTACCGTTGTTTTAGTTGAAATTTGGGACGCGTTTTTCACCGTCTAAAGTTGGATCTTTTCTCCTAAAATGAGTAATGGTAGTCGGATATTCCATCGTAAAGTGGCATTGTGATATTTGTTTGGTAGTTTGACTATCATTTTTAGCTGTATTATTGCTAAACGTTGCGATTTATGGTGATTTTGTGACATCACGATTTGCAACTAGGTTTTCACGCGACCAACTGGTGCCTAAACCAATCAGCATGCTGGAAACGTCGCAAGTGATCTTAGTTTCCTATCCAGTCTATTTACTATCCATTATAAGACTAAGCATACTATTATAGAGTAAGTTGTAAATACCGTAGGTTCGATGAAAAGCGTATTTATTTGTTTCCGTAAAATACTTGGACCGTTTTCTTTTTTAAAGATTCGTTGTATTACGCTATTAAAATTTCCGTGAATATTACTCTGTGTGTGCTACCAGTAACTATTTAGTTAAATTGGGACTAGACTTATACACAGGGTATCCTAAAAATCACAATTTTTTGCCCAAAAATTAGGGGGTCGACTTATGTGCCAGGTCGACTTGTACGTCGTGATATACTGTAAATCAAAATTTATCAATAGTATAATTATTATAAAGTTTCTCTATATCCATTGTTTTGAATCAGAATCCAAGCGAATACAGAAGACTCAATGGCATAACATTGTTGTATTCAGACCTTATTTACAACAAAAAGTTCAAGAAATGGTTACAAAGGGGTAAGAATTCACAAATGTTCATTGTATATTTTTAGCTAAGCATGTAGACAAGCAACACACGTTTTTTTTCATTTAAAAAGGACATTGGCAAAAAAATAACATTTTCTAATTTTTGACTTTCTGATTACCGTATATCACGGTGTATAAGTCGATTTCCCAGGACCAAAAATTGATGTCAAAAACCCGACCTCGACTTATACGAAGGGTCATGAAATCAAAAGAACGGATAAACTTGTACCCAGTCCTCTCAATGCATCAGGAAATGGGTAAAATCGACACGTGTAAATAGCGCATTTCATGCTAACGACTTTCATGCTAATTCCTGCTAGAGTAAATAGTAAATACAACATCGACATGCCGTTAAAACGAAGAAAGTATGAAGCAAGTTTCAAATTAAAGGTTATAGACTTTGCCAAAAACTCAAACAACGCTGCTGCTGGACTAAGTATGGAGTTAACGAAAAGCTCATTCAAGAATGGCGGAAACAACAAGAAAAGGACAAAATGTGCTGATCGTGGATCGAATTGCCACTGGCCGAAATTCGAGGAACAGCTAGCCAGGTGGATCTGTGGATACCATGTATATATCATTTAATCTTTGTTTGTAATCACCATTTCTTTATAAGACTGGCATACTAATATAGAGTAAGTTGTAAATACCGTAGGTTCGATGAAAAGCGTATTTATTTGTTTCCGTAAAATACTTCAGTTTTCTTTTTTAAAGATTTGTTGTATTACGCTATTAAAATTTCTGTGAATATTACTCTGTGTCTGCTACCAGTAACTATTCAGTTAAATTGGGACTCGACTTATACACAGGGTATCCTAAAAATCACAATTTTTTGCCCAAAAATTAGGGGGTCGACTTATGTGCCAGGTCGACTTGTACGCAGTGATATATGGTAACAAACAGGCTTACAATGGTAAATCCAAGTAAACAAAACTACTCTTGTACAAAACTTTTTGTTGCCAATGTTCTTTAAATAAGAAATTAAAACTCCTTAGTAATATAGCATTATTGTTTTATGTCATATTTAGTCACTTTATGTAATATTTGATATTTTTATGTGAATTTAGTTCGCGTGTTCTTGTACATGGACGTCTAGACTATGTCTCCTATGATGATGATGATGGCAACAGAAGGTCGTATGCTTCAGTAGTTCTTGGTAAGTTATAACACACAACTTATTGTGTACTACTTAGCTTTGTCATGATGTATTTGGACATTACATCAGCCTATAACGTCTGTGGGGATTTAACATATTTATAATCTATGGATTCTCCTGAGATAAATTGTAATATATCTTGTCAGCCGAAAATTTCATCTTCATAGACTTTTTTGCTGTTAAAGATGACGGAAATGATGTCAAATCGGACATCTCTAAGGAGATTTTGATGTAGACAGATGATTTGACATCATTTCTGTCAACTTTGACAGCAAAAAAGTCTATGAAGATGACATTTTCAGCTGACAAGATATATTACAATTTATCTCAAGAGAATCCAAAGATTACAAATATGTTAAATTCCCACAGATGTTATAGGCACTTTAAAGATACAATTCACTGAGCTTTCGTCGACCCTATTCAGAAATTTTGATTTCTGCTGGTCAGTAAATTTGATGATGTAGGATGATCGTCAAGCTCAATGTCTCTCCATCTGAGTCTCAGTAGTTCAATGGTTAGAGCGTCTCACTGACAATCAGAAGGTTACAGGTTCAATCCCCTGTTCATTTGAGCTTGACGATCATCCATGTATCATTTTTTATTTTTATTTCTTTATTTTATTTGTTTATTAGATGATCTCGTAATGTTAGCAAGTCCTGAAGGGCAAAATATGGAAAGAAATTTCGATGAGGATTTTGAAGAAATGGCCTAGTTATTGATGTAAAGATAATAATTAACAATTCTACACTATAGAGAATTTTTCAATTCAAGTAACTTAGCGAAACCTTATTTAAACAAAAGTTCTATTTGGCCAGGAATACTGTCTTTCTTGTCATTTAAGATTTACATTTGAAAATTGAAAGTACTTTTTTGAACTGAAGTAAATATAAAAACACCATAAAGGCCAGTCTACACGATACGATTTGTCATATATGATTGTCATCTTGGTGTATGTGATCAAACTGTATACGCGTGTCAACGTTTGCCATCAAATCATAAACAAGAATTGTGTCGTGTGCAAACAATTGCATACGCCAGTACGACAATCATATACGACAATGTACGCCAGAATGACAATCGTATACAATGAATCGTATCGTGTAGAAGGGCCTTAATGAGACCCACTGCAAACTTTAAGAAACACTTAATTAGTTATAGCCATCTCCAGTACATATTAAGCCAAAAAAACTGGTCTATAAAGTTGGTTTCAAAATAAAGATGGTTGATTGTGATGATAAAGTTTCCAGGTTTCATCCAAGCCACTTTACATGCAGGTCATACATGTACAATTTATATTTGAAAGAGGTCCTTTTTGGTACCCCAAGATGGCAGCTCACAAAAAAAGCTCACATGCCAAACAAGACATCATCCATTTGCTGTCACAGACTAAAAGTAGCAGGTCATGTAATGTGACACAATGAACCGCGGCTTCAGTAATGCTGCTGTGGGAGCCTGATGATGCCCATCGACGAAGAGGTTGTCCCTTCAAAACACTGAAGACGATTATTGAAGAAGACATTGGAGTGAGTTGAGATGATCTAAAGCAGTCCCACAACCTGCCCTACCCCAACCCACAGAGAGCTGGCTCGCAGGCTACTAACTCTTTCATGTCCGACCCAAGTCAAAATGGTTCATAGAAGACCCATGAAGACGTCAATCGAAAAACACGGCACACGGTAACGCAAGATGAAAAATTGAAATTCGACAAGCGCCAGGCACATGAGATCGACTCGCACGCCAAGTTTGATTTGATTTCATATACAACTCTCTGTGATTGGTGGCATTTTGAATTTTCACGATGCTACGCTGGCATGCAAGATGGCCTTTTCTAGAAAAATGGATGTTTTTCAACCTGATTTATGATAATTAATGCTAATTTATATTAAAGGTGCAGTCCAGTCTGTTCTGCGCATGTGTGACATTTCAAACGTTGAGGACACACAAACTTTAACGGAATAGATTTGCGACAGTTCGAAAGCGAGTATTCGTTAAAGGTGGCGAAGGCACGAGTGGTAGTTTGATATATTAACAACATTTAGGAACCAAACAGCTTCTTATAACACGCTTTTTCGGCGGAAAAGCTCAAGCGTGTGAAAAAAATCCGCAATACTTCATGTTCAATGTTTATATAATGCAATGTAAACAAACGATGTAAACAGAAACGTGGACATGCGCAGAACGGACTGGACGGCACCTTTAACATAATGTGTCTTGTTCGGAAAACTCAAAAGCATTGGTAAAAGCCGGTTTATTGGGCTTTCAGAAAATGTATAGGTTTTGCAACAGTTATGGATATTTCCAGAGATATCAATAGAACAAAGAGGTAATTCAATTTTGGATGTTTTTCAGCCAGTCAGGAAAGAGCTAATGATGGACCATGTGCTGTGGAAAGACTGCATGATGTCACCACATTGTGAATGAAGAAGAACAAGAACACGGCAGCCAAACAAAACAAAGGCACAAATTACGTACAAAATGATCAGATTTTACTGTACCTAAAAATGGTTTTGAGTCTTTGACATAATTTCTGAAGCTTATCCTTTAAAGCCCAGTATCAACATACAAATTCTCCTTATTGGTCTCCAAACATTTCTTATAATACCAGTTGGGAGAAGTTGTTTTAAAAATATCTCAATTTATCTTTGGTGATCATTTCCTTCATTCTCATTAACAACGTTATGTAAAATATGTAAAACGCTAAGCTTTGTCAGTGTTATAACTTACATTTTATAATTTTGATGACATCACGTGAAAACTATGTATTACTAATGTTATATTCTATGTGCTTAGTAGCCGTATGTTTCTTTCAACGATTTCTGCGCTTGTACATTTCAACATGTGCCTTAAACTGATAATTTGGCAAAGAATAAACATAAAGACATGGGGAAAAGCATTACTAGCAACGATAATCGATGCGGTCGCAAGTAAACAAGCATTTAATTCACCTTTAATCTATAACATCGTCGACATATAGAGCTATTTATATTGAACAATATGACGTCGGCGCAATTTCTGTCTCTCGCTGCAAATTGTCGTCTATAAAAAAAGCACGCATGTGTTGTTCGTTTCAGTCTTCTAGGTCGTATTTTTCATTCCGGAATGAAATCTCGCACCGCCTTTACATGATGCCGGAATGAAATTTCAATGAAACTCAATCCGGAATGAGAACCGGAATGAACTCAATCCGGATTGAAATTCATGTAAACACCTAAAGGGATTTTCACAGAACCGGTATGAGTTCAATCCGGAATGAAACTCAATCCGGATTATGCCTTAATTTCAACCACCCGATCCACTCCGTGAAGTGGATTTGCATAACTGTCACCAGGGTAACCGCGTGTGTTTTCATTAATTCAAATTTCATCGTGTCTGGCATCATAGTGGCATTGAAGTCGATTTAATACGGTGAACTAGCGCGAACTTTGCAATTTTCAACATCAATCATGAACCAAATGGAACACAATGTTAAAATCAAGAACTATAAAAGATACCAAGAACCTAGTCCGTACGTACAGACATTGTACGCATTGAATTACCCGCAGAACTATCCAAACAAAAAGGAACAAGATCGCATGGTCGACCGTTTTCAACAGATTCACTGGAAAAGCGAGAAGAGGCCAATGAACTTGCCACCAGAGCGAGATCAGTTGCGGTACTTACGACGCGAAGGATACGGAGTGGTGTCGAACGAGGAGGAAGAGAGGAGAGATGAGCATTGGCACAGAGCTGAACATGTGAGAGAAATTCAACGGAAAGTTAACATTGCCAGAGAAGAGTTTGCTAAGGAAGTTCAACGAGATCGACCAGTGTATCCGGATTACAGCAACAGAAAGTCAAAACCTCTTTTTAAGATTGTTAGTTAGTCGCATATTGTACTTTGCTTCATACACAATGAGCGCAGACACTGCGTGCATGTGAGAGCTGTTTGGACTTTCCTTGCTCCAAGTCAAATTCGAGGATATTCATAAACTCTCTTTATAATCCCTGACAGAAAAAGTCTATAGGCGCCTATAGGGCACCTATAGGCAATGTTCCAATTGCCTATAGAAGCCTATAAGCACCTATAGGCGTCTATATGTTAACTTATGTCTCGTTTGCTGACTGTCGAGCCAAAATTATACTCAAAATTTGAATTGGTTTAAAATTAACAAGAGTATCCGATACGAAATTTGAAGAGGGTAAATAAATCACAATTACTCTCATCATTACATCAACTACTCGTTCGACAGGCCTAACTTTAGGTATATATATCAAGACCAGATCAGACACTTAATGATTTCGTGAAATTTCAGTGCTCAGCGATGTTGCCCGCAATAGACGACTTCCACGATCATGCGCAGTAGCAACAAATATTCAAATTTTCATCGTTAGGTAAAAACAACTGTTTCAGCTGGAAAGAGCATATTGAAAATAGTAGAAGTGCAAAGTTTGAAAGGAATTGTGTAAAAAAGGAAGAAGTTACACAAGCAGAAAGTTGGCCATTTCAAAAGGGTTTATTAGATTTATTAAAAGGGTTATTTAATAAGGATTTTGGCTTGGCGGGCGAGCGTTGCACACCAAGCCAAAATCCCTATTAAATCCATAGTGAAGAGCAAAGCTTCCGAAGTGTGTAGCTTTCGCACAATTTGCCCGATTTGTTTCAAACTTTGTACTTTTGCTATTTTTAATATGATCTTTCTGTTTTTACCTCATATGAAAATTTGAAATAAACTTGCTACTGCGCATGACCCTGAAACTCGTCTATATAGCAGCGTGCAGTCAAGTAGTAATTAATTATGTGATAAATGTTGGCTTCAAAAAAAATATCATTAAAGTTATTAAGGTACATACATTAATAAAATTAAATTTGATTCAACAATATGACAATTTGATTTACGTTACTAATACATTATATTTTATATTTGTTTAATTCACTGCTGATAATTATATACAATGTTATCTTGGCTTTCATTCTTTGTGGAGTTGGTCCTTTACCTTATCTAACCATGATCACACCGAGGCCACCTTTACATTAGTACGGTGCTCCAGATGAAAATAAAATTATCGCTACGAAAGTCGGTGTGTTTACACCATCAGTGGTTTACACTAAAACTAATACACACAACGCGTACTTCTGTTAGCATTTACCCTGCATTGAAAAGGCAATAACTAAGGGGGTGTTTATATAGAGGCGAGCCAGCGCTCTTGGTAGGGCTAGCCCTCTTTGCTGAGATCCCGCGTCTCAGTCAAATCCTTTGTGAAATTTGTTTTCGTTTATATAAGAAGAGGGCCAGCCCTGCACCTTTGCGAGATCTCGCAATTGACTATACCCGAGATCTTGCCTATAGGAGGAGTAGTAGTAATATGAGAGTTCCAGCCCAAATCCCCCCATTTTCCCATTTCTCGAGTACCTCCCCATTTCCCCTGATTAAACCCTGATTAAATAGTCACTCCGCCATTAACCCCCCAGTTTTATGTCATTTCTCGAGTAAGAGATTACTCAACAAATAGTGATAGAATTAGACGGGACTTTTCGTTCTCACGACGCCCCACCCCCTTTCTCTTTTGATTGACACCTGTCAATCAAAACTTTGGTCAGCGGTCGCTCGCGAAACCTCGTCCTCCTCCTCGTTCCGATTTTTTGAAATCGAAATTTGATCTTTAGTCTTCTAAAAAATCTCCTCCTCGTTTCGATTTTCGAAAAATCGAAATCTCCTCCTCCTCCTCCGATCTCTTGGAATTGAGAGTTTGACCTTTAGTCTCCAAAAGTCTTCTCAAAGAATGCCAATTAGAAAGCCAAAACTTGTGGGGGTGGTAGCGACTGACTATTCTTCTTGTTCCGCTTGTGGCCTCAAAGCGTCGAAAACTGGGATGAGACTCCACATGAAGGTCGCCCACGACGCAGAGCCAATAACGAAAGACTTCACGTGCTCGAAGTGTAACGTTGTTGTCCCTGGTGGAGGAAGGGAGTTTGCCAAACACGAGATGATGGAACACCGAAGGGTTGACAGTGATACACTCAAATGGTTCACTAACGATTAGAGACGTCCTCTCAAAATATAATACCCTTCTTGGGTATTATAATTCTCTATCCCTCCTCCTCACTGTCGCTGTGGATCGTCTGCATCCTCTCGCTTGCAGCGACCACCGCTGATGATTTCTTGTCCGAAAAGTCAGCCAAATGCGCCACGCTCGTTTTTCTTCCCCGCTCGACGTTTTCCAAGGATGGTTTGACTCCGTCGACACTATCTTCAGACGATTGACTACCCCCAGACACAACGTAAGTGTTCACCTTTGATTTCGTGTTGGTCAAAGACCTGTCTAACCTTCTCAGATAGTCGTCCATCACCCAGGGTAAGACCTCCGGAACGTTCTCTCGAATCTCGAGCATCTCATGCTTCTTTGACTGAATGAATTCCTGTGGGGTGAAGGGACGCTCGTCCTGCCTAAAGGAGAGAAGCGTGTCGATATCCAATGCGATTTTGGTGTACTTGAACGACGCGTTTTGGTGCTTCGTCGTCTTTTCAACCGTACCCAAAAAGTTGTTAACGCCAGCCAACGCCGCTACGACCAACGCCAAAACACCGTTGACATAAGTCCATATCCTATGGTAGTCCTCCTGCGGCGAAGCTGAAGAGAAGATCGACGAGGCCGTAACACCCCCAAGGACAACCACTGGGATACCCAGTCTGTCGTGCCATTTTGAGTAGTACTGGGCACAAAGGGAGTGCATGATCGAATAAGTCTTTGACATCTCCGCCCACTTTTTCAGAAGGTTGTCGTGGTACTTGTTCCATGATAGCTCAGCCATTTATTAAAACACCTATCAAACTCGTCGATCCTATCGTTTTTCTTTGGGATGTTCACACCCTCTTCTCTCCCCACATGCACGCCGTAACGTTCCAAGAGTCTCTGCAAAACAAAGTTGACGTTGAAAAATCTCTTGTTTGCGTCGTTCCCATCGCTGAATTCTCTCTCCAAAGCGCAAAAGTCACTCGTCACGTTGGAGAGGATGTGGTCACTAATGTCGATCTTCTCTCTTACTATCGCCAATAGATTGTCGAAACTCGCGAGGCGGTTGCCTGAGTTTGCCCAGCGAGAGTCTCTCCTGTAACTCCTAATGTTGTTCATGCCGTACGTCTCGTGGTTCAAAGGGACGTGCACAGGATCTTCCCTCGTACGTGGTAGAACGAGTCCGCACTCAACACAAACCATGGTGAAATTGTGGTACTCTTCTCGAGACTCGTGAAGACAACCGCTCCTTTCTCCCTGGTCCGAGGTTCTTGCATTATACTCGAGCAAAGCTTGGTCAAAGAGTGAAAAAGTTCCCAAGTCTCTGAACTTTTTCTCTAGTCCTAGTTCGTTCATTTTTACTACGAAACGTGTTCCTTTTAAATCGGATCGTCCTCCTTCTTTTTGTAGCCATACACATGTGTTCCCACTGTAAGTCCACCAGACAAAAGTCCAAGAAATGGGATCATGGGTGTAATGTGGGACATGAGTTTTCTCAGATCCTTGTTGAGGTAAGGGTCGCGTTTTAACTCTTTCTCCATCTCCTCTGGCTTCTCCACCGCGTCGAGTCCTCCCATCATCGCGGAGAACTTTGACAAAAGCAAGTCACACAAGAGCTCGGTACTCTTCTCTAATGCATTGGCTTCGTACTCTGCGTATAGCTTTAGAATGGTTTTCGCGTTGGCTTTCCTAACGTGCGCTTCAGTCTTTTTGATCCCGCCATCGCTTGCCAAAAGAAGGAGTTCCTCTCTCTTCTTATCCACGTCTTTCGCGACGTCCTCCACAGGGTTACTCTCCTCTTTCGCGACGTCCTCCACACCGTCCGCAGGGTTCGTCTTCTCCTCCGCATCGTTGTTCACCAAGTCTTCGGGGTTCATTCTTTATTGTGGTGGAGAAATAACTTTGGGTAGAACAGCGATCACGCTACTCCGTTTTCCCGACGTGTTGATTGTCTCATCCACGAGGGTGTCGCAGTGGATCTCCACGAACCTTAGTCCGCGGTTGATATCTATCCTGTTGGGACTTACCACCTTTGTCGCGCCCATTGTGGTGTTTGTCGGGAAACCCAGCAGCTCGCCAAACTTGTATAGCTTTGCTGGGCGGGGGGTCTTTAGTGTGCAGGTGTGGTCGTGCACGTTGTGTGATCTTACTCGCCAAGATTTTGTTTGGGTTTGCTCAAGATTTGCTCAGGCTTGCTCAAGATTTGCTCAAACCTACTCGCAAGCAAAGCCGATTTGCTCAAGATTTGCTCAAAAGTTGCTCAAACCTACTCACGAGCAAAGCTGACTTGCTCAAGATTTGCTCAAAAGTTGCTACGCAGCAAAACCGATTTGCTCAAGATTTGCTCAAAAGTTGCTACGCAGCAAAGCTCACTAGAAAGTGAGCAAAACCAATTTGCTCAAAAGTTGCTCAAAACTTGCTCAAAGCAAAGCTCACTAGAAAGTGAGCAAAAAGCAAGCAAAACCAATTTGCTCAGTAAGATAAAGATGACAAACGAGCAAGAGGTGGCTCACAGAGACAAAGTCGCACGACTACGTCTCGCCTTGTCAAACGCAAACCACAGCATCAACGACACGAACGCGGCTCTCGACGCACTTTCCGTGGAGCTTCGCAAGACCGCGAAGTTCCACAAGGAACCAGAGTTACGTGATTACTGAGGAGTGAGTGAGTTGACAACCGCTGACCAAAGTTTTGATTGACAGGTGTCAATCAAAAAGAAAGGGGCGTGGAAAGGTTTAAAAAGCCCCGTCTAATTTCTCTGATAACTTGTTGGAGAATCTGTTACTCGAGAAAATGAGGGGGCCTAATGGCGGAGTGACTATTTAATCAGGGTTTAATCAGGGGAAACGGGGAGGTACTCGAGAAATTGGAAAACGGGGGGCAAATGGGCTAGGTGATATTTTGAAGGTGTCAATCAAAACGGAAAGGGGGTGGGGCGTCGAGAGGTTTAAAAAGCTCCGTCTAATTTCCCTGATAAATCGTTGGATAATCTGTTACTCGAGAAAATGAGGGGGCTCAATGGCGGAGTGACTATTTAATCAGGGTTTAATCAGGGGAAACGGGGAGGTACTCGAGAAATTGGAAAACGGGGGGCAAATGGGCTAGGTGATATTTTGAAGGTGTCAATCAAAACGGAAAGGGGGTGGGGCGTCGAGAGGTTTAAAAAGCTCCGTCTAATTTCCCTGATAAATCGTTGGATAATCTCTTACTCGAGAAAATGAGGGGGCTTAATGGCGGAGTGACTATCTAATCAGGGTTTAATCAGGGGAAATGGGGAGGTACTCGAGAAATTGGAAAATGGGGGGCAAATGGGCTAGGTGATATTTTGAAGGTGTCAATCAAAACGGAAAGGGGGTGGGGCGTCGAGAGGTTTAAAAAGCTCCGTCTAATTTCCCTGATAAATCGTTGGATAATCTCTTACTCGAGAAAATGAGGGGGCCTAATGGCGGAGTGACTATCTAATCAGGGTTTAATCAGGGGAAATGGGGAGGTACTCGAGAAATTGGAAAACGGGGGGCAAATGGGCTAGGTGATATTTTGAAGGTGTCAATCAAAAAGAGAAAGGGGGTGGGGCGTCGAGAGGTTTAAAAAGCTCCGTCTAATTTCCCTGATAAATCGTTGGATAATCTGTTACTCGAGAAAATGAGGGGGCTCAATGGCGGAGTGACTATTTAATCAGGGTTTAATCAGGGGAAACGGGGAGGTACTCGAGAAATTGGAAAACGGGGGGCAAATGGGCTAGGTGATATTTTGAAGGTGTCAATCAAAACGGAAAGGGGGTGGGGCGTCGAGAGGTTTAAAAAGCTCCGTCTAATTTCCCTGATAAATCGTTGGATAATCTCTTACTCGAGAAAATGGGGGGGTTAATGGCGGAGTGACTATTTAATCAGGGTTTAATCAGGGGAAACGGGGAGGTACTCGAGAAATTGGAAAACGGGGGGCAAATGGGCTAGGTGATATTTTGAAGGTGTCAATCAAAACGGAAAGGGGGTGGGGCGTCGAGAGGTTTAAAAAAGCTCCGTCTAA
Organism: Chrysogorgia sp. JL179-B06; assembly: GCA_035772405.1. Lineage (NCBI taxonomy): Eukaryota > Metazoa > Cnidaria > Anthozoa > Scleralcyonacea > Chrysogorgiidae > Chrysogorgia > Chrysogorgia sp. JL179-B06. The sequence goes on from JAYKKM010000477.1 coordinate 5,372,681, forward strand.
TTTTTCTGATAACTTGTTGGAGAATCTCTTACTCGAGAAAATGGGGGGGTTAATGGCGGAGTGACTATTTAATCAGGGTTTAATCAGGGGAAACGGGGAGGTACTCGAGAAATTGGAAAATGGGGGGCAAATGGGCTGAAACCCGCATATTACTACTACTAGGAGGGCTAAAACACACTCAAGGGGGCTGTCCCTCGTAAGTCTAAGAGGAGCTTTTGCTTGAATGTCGGCGCCATAACCCTACCGGACGGAACAACTCGATTCAGTGGAACGCGGTGATGTTCTGCGAAGGAGGCTTAGAACGCCAGCTATCTCATCGATGGGCTAGAAAATTCCATGTATAAATGCAAGGTGAAATCCAGCCCTCTTGTCTAGGGATAGCCCTACATATAAACATCGGATTGCGGAGCGCTAGAATTTACACGCTAACATTGTGGTGTCCTCTTCGTGTAGGATTGTGTTAAACGGACCTATAGAGTACAGGTGTTCACACTAGTACGCTAAGTTGAAAATAATATCATAGCGTAGTGATCTGTATCCGGAGTGCCAAGCATAGTGACTACCCTACGGTAAATTACTCTGGATTAAAGCAGGAATAGCGGAAACATAACAAAGAAACGGAGGGATTTTTTAACGGAAGACTCGCGGTACCGAGTAGTGTAAACACAGCCTTAGTGAAACCAGAGTTTTGCATAGTTCATAACTCAACGAATCTTGATTTAACTGAAATATCTTCTGGCTTGCCTAACCGGCGTTTCACCATAATCCGTTGGCGAAGTTGTCACAAAACAGCGTTATGCAGGTTATACACACGCGAGGTCAGAGCATGATGCCGGTGTCAATATTTTGACGACTTTAAAACAATCCACAGCAGACTCTGACGTGCAATTCTTTTGTTGATGTCGTTGAGTGCGTCGTTGAGTTTCTCAAGTAATTCCGGAGACGGCTCTGAGTAACTAGGCGGCAAAGAAGGAACGTCTGTTGCAGCTTGAGCTCTCTGTTGTTGTTGCATGTTGACTCCGGGAAGAGCCGTCATCTCCTTTGATAACCTTTTCTGCTTCGCAATGCTTCCAAGGCGCTGAATGAAGTGAATGAATGTTACAACAGTTGGTTGGTTTAGTTATCTCATTACTTAAAGGCCGATCTACACGATGCGATTTGTCGTGTACGATTGTCATCTTGGTGTATGTGATCAAACTGTACACGCGTGTCAACATTCGCCATCGAATCATAGACAAGAATTATGTTGTGTGCAAACAATTTCGTACAACAATGTACGCCAGAATGACAATCGTATATGATGAATCGTATCGTGTAGAAGGGCCTTAAACTAGGCTAACTATACATGCATATTTAGCTGCTCTGTCTGTCTGTCTGTCTGTCTGTATGTCTGTCTGTCTGTCTGTCGGTCGGTCGGTCGGTCGGTCGGTCGGTCGGTCTGTTTGTTTGTTTGTTTGTTTGTTTGTTTGTTTGTTTGTTTGTTTGGTCACCAAACTCATATATACCTTAAAAAAATCAAAAACACTGAAATACAAATCGAATAATCTAAAATAAAATGGAATACTCTAAAAGTTGGTGTGCTAGCGAGATAGTGTGTAGGAGGAGGAGGTCTAACGTCCAGGTAATCGTTAAACCACCTCCACAAGGCAGTTTTCGATTTGTATTTCAACACTTCCTATACGTTACCCAACACTGCGGCTATATATCATCTAGTATAGTGTATACCTTGTTAGCTTTTTTCTCTTTATGGATCATCAGTCGACAATTTGATTTTCCACCTGAACGCTTTCCTTTGGGGACGCTTCGTTGATAGGACATTGCTCGATAACCTGTGGATAAAATGATAAATTAAAAAACTCTTCCTAATATGAAGTCGAGAAAACAGTCGTCTGAAAATGTAGTCTATAATTCCTGTTGTTTTTACATATTTGCTTTTTAATTCCATGTTTCTAGAGTTTGGGATTAATACAAACGAGTTTGAGTAACGTCGACTATGTAAGTAAAGCAAAAGTATATTGTGACTGTAGTATAGTGTAATTGTTTTAACTTTTCCGCAGACATTCGTAATATAGGTGCCTGTTTTAATCCACATTAAAATTAGTCATTCTAGCTTTGCGGGATCAGCACGAAGCTGCAGACGCCTGGTTATCATACGGTTGTAGTCGTATCGTGCAACAGTTGCATGGTTTAGGTTGCAGATGTAGGGTAAATTTAGTCGCGCAACAGGACGTTGTAGTGGGTTGACGATGTAGTGCGTTGCGTTCTTCTCTACGTACAACCCGTCGTGGAACGCTGTGAAGCTCAACTGGGTGCACGACACGAAAAACAGTTGTTTCCATTAGCCTCCTCCGCAGGCAACTCTGTCGCTTCTTTTTCCCGAGTCCGAATCGCTTCCAAGGCTGTGCGAGCAATGTTTTGGCTGGGATTACAGGGAAGTATAGGGATTGTGAAGGGATTGATCGACGAAGAAATAGCCTTGGAAGCTATCTGACTCGGGAAAAAGAAGCCACAGAGTCATTGCCTGCGGAGGAGGCTATGTGTTTCCATATAGCTTGCGTAGCTACCATGCAACTATTGTACAACCACTACAACCATACGAGAACCAGGCTTAATCTTCATTTTACGTTGATATACTAGACAATTAATAGAAACTGCAGTCAAATACATATATGCTTTCTAATCTGATTGACAATCCTACAGCTCGCTATCTAATGGTACGCGACAGGCCAAGTTTTTCCCCACAAAACAGTGCTTATGTCTAGGGTTTCGTAACAAATTTGAACAACTGACAATGATAATCTCGGGTTTCTACTAAATCTAATTGTGAACTATAATGCGGCTTATTTTCCTTTGTTCTTTTTGGTGAATATCTGATTCAACAGCCCCTGTCAATTCATCTGCCACTATCGATTAATTACCCTCTAATTTTTCCCCCTCTAATATTTCGCTATTAACTGTGCTCTGATCAAATAATTTCCCAACGCAACCAGGTGATAAATCAGACATAGTTTGACGCTACTCTGGCTTTAAAAAGTTTTTTATACTGTCCATGAGCCAACGTTTCGACAATCTAGTGTCTTCATCTGGGGTGATCGTTGTAAAGTTACGATCCCTATTTATACCCTCGGTTCTACGAGTGTATAAATAGGGATCCTAACTTTATTACACCCTACACTAAAAAACAACCCTTTTATAACCTACATTTAATCATTCCTGTCCAATTGAACAGCGGCTTAACGAAACACTTAGGCATGCTTGGCATGCGTATATTGTTTACCTGAATATCGTTTACCACCAATCATCTTCATATGTGTGAACACGTGACCACACACGCACGTCTTTCTAGATCCCGATATCTCAGAAAGAAAAAATCGAAAAAATCTCCTAAACGTAAGTCCGTATAGTCCCCGGTCGGTTCATGAAAGAAATCACATAATAAAATCAAGTCATCGAATTTCCAATTAATTATTAAAATGGTTCCTGTTACTATCCGAGTCTGCGGTTTGGGCACAAGTTCGTTCGGGTGTGAATTATTATTGCGGGCCAATGTTATTGAGGTGAATTGTGGGATGTCGTGAAACCACTGAAAATATCTATGACCTGCGGAGTTTTTATTTGTGCCAAGGACTTAGCTGTTCGGTGTCGCTTTTCTTGAATTACTCTCTTAATACTGAGAATTTGATTCCTTTTAAATGAAATAATATGGCCACGGAAGTTTGCTTTCTAAATTACGTGTTTGGCAGTCTTTGAATGCTTGTTTTCTATCAGTAAAATGTGAAAGCGTATACAGATGCAATATCGCTCTGTATTGGTGAATGAAAAGATGATTAACCATGTCCATAATTAGTCCGTATTCTTGTAATCTATACCCGCGTGCTTTTAGTGGAAGTCGAGAATTTCTGATTGTCTTGAGAATTAGTGTCAGTGAAATTAATCATTCGCCGAACTAGACAGAATTAAGCTCTATGTCTAAGCTTTGAGTACAAACCAACCCAATGAGGCTTCTCTGCTAGTCTGATGTTTGAAGTCAGCAATGTTTTAAAGCAAGACAAACTGTTGTTCTCGTTATATATATTATGCTTCGTAAGTGGTGTGTTACTGAAATAGGATATTTACTGTTGTTTCGACTTTGGGGTAGAGGAAACTGAGGAAGCTGATGTTTATATATACTATATACTATATACTATACTATATATATATATATATATATACCATATACTGATATTTGAAGCCACTAATTATGCTGTTCATCAGAATAAACTATAGGTTGACTTAAGGTTACCAGCAAACGAGACAATGAGTTTAATATGTTTTCTCTTTATTATTTGTTTTCTTTGTTTAATGAAAATTATACCCATCTTTAGTCACGTGTGAGTTTTGTGACAACGACAACAATGGCCACGAATCTTCCGACTTTGTTATAACCAAGCTATACCCAGCTTGGCCCTTAATTTTCCTTATTCGTTGACTATTGTTTTGGAAGCGAAAGGTCGTATAATAACGTCAGTATTGTGCCTAGGATTGACTTGAATGAAATTGATATGAATGAAGATTTGCAGTATGCGTGATTGCTAGCCGAAATTTGGCGTGGACCCCCGCAGGCAACCATACTAACGATTAAAATCCGAATGGGGACATACATAGGACATACAGTACGTTAGATATGTTGAAATTTAAAACGCTTCAACTGCGGTAAAGTTGACTGTAATTATCTCAAAACTCGTGGTGTAATCCAAGTCAACGCAGGCTATCCAAGTCATTGAAATATCGCTTTGTAGTTGAAAATGGGTCAGTCAATTGTATACGGCACCTAAAGCTAACTGTGAAATACTTAGTGTTACGTTTCGTCACATTATAACTAAAAGACACGTCTAACCCTGTCTTTCTATGAATAGTTCACCACTTGTTTCCTTGAAAAACTGCTGTTTGCAGATTTTGACTTGAAGTAAGTACTAAATTACCCTATTTTAAAGCGGAAAGCAACGGCAAGAATTCTAGTCGACACTGATTGATTTCTTCCCGCCTTTTCGTAAGGCAGCAGCTCTTGGTTGTAGCCTCACTGGTAAAAGTTCAAAAATAGATTATCACGGAAATCTGGGTTGATAAGGGTTCTTAGAAGCCAACGAATGCTCAGTCATCGAATTTTTTGATTTGGTATCAGATGGAGACTTTCGAGGAAACTTTCATTCATATACTATATATTATAGGAACTAGTTTTTAATATTTAATAACGTAAAGTATACTATTGTATATAAATCTATACGTCCTATATTAGAATATAGATGGCTATTCCACGAATCTATTTCCGTGTTTAAAAACTTCAGCCCGAATACAATGTTTCAATACTGAATACTGTATTACTGGTGTATCTATATATCCTGATTTGTAAAATGGTCAAACACTGTATTTACTACTGGTGTACCTTGAGATCTTGCCATTTCAATGCTATAGGATGACGAACAAGACGAAACATTTGACCATGATGATTCAAGCAACGTTTCGCCCACGCTGTCCGCCTGAGACTTGAGAGTTTAGTATGTAAACTGAGTGTTGTACTACGGCTTTGTCTTCACCCGTTTCATTGAAGTCTACAACCTGAATTATTGTTGCTTATCTTTAAGCTCAATTTCGGACTACGTTTCAATTTTAAACCCTGTAGTTTTTGGGCCAAGTGTTTGCCTAACTTTAAATCTTTCACTGTATCACACGCGTAAACCACAACTCAAGCTGACTCTGACAACTCTCACTCCACAACTGAACTAAATCAATCCCGACGATTCATACAGTACCGTTTCTTACCCGATGATTGCAGGCGACACATTGTTTTAAAACCATTCTTCGTTTTGACGTTGGACCAACCGCGGTCGACAGTGAGTGTAAGCTAGGTTTAACACTGGTACCTAGAAGCAGCGATGAAAATTACTCGTTGTCAGATCTGTTCGCTTATGTATATGTTTTCCCCGCCAGTTTACCGCGCTGCAAAGTGGGGCGAGTGCAGGCGTCAACAATGTTTTGACTTTTTTGCATACATAGGATATTTCCATACCTTGACGTTGTCATGGTGATAAAGTGACATTAAATATTCGCAGCCAACTGCGTGGTGTCGACTGCCGACTGGTTGGATTTGAGAAGATTTCGAGTGACGTGTAATCTACACACATTGTGCATAATTTGTCTAACAGCGAACTATATATCTTAGCTCACGATGAGACCATTTGAATTCTAAACCCCAAACTGATTCGCTATTTCCAGAGCTGTGTTATTTGTAATTATAGACGTCGGACTAACGTTCTCGAAATCTTAGAGTCTTCGGAGCTGTTTCAGCAGCGAGCTCGGACGGGAATGCCGCACCACCAAAGCCGCGCACACTTTAAGCAAAACTCATGAGCAAAAAGATCAAAAGCCTCACGCACTTCTCTGCTCATAAAGCTTTTTACGTTTTATGGTGCGCGATATTCCTTAGGGATATTCCAAAAAATCTTGGCAGTTTACCACCTTTCTGCTATCCAGTCTCATACTCATTTTACCCATCACACTATTACTCCTGATGACTTCTCTATTATTTCTTCTTCTCGTTCTTCTTTCAACTTTGAACTTCCAACTTCGAGAGAGTTTACTGATTTCTAAATGAGAACATCTCTTCCATACCACTTTCTCTGTTTTAACTCGGTGTGCTGTTATTTATGTCACCTTCTGTTAGTCACCTCGTTACTTCATTGGTGATATAGACTTCTATATAGATAGTTTTCACACATGTAATTAATATCACTCTGAAGATGTTGTAAGTTCGCAACGAAACGTCAGTAAAAATGTTTTAAAACTTTACTTGTTTCCATATTATTATGGCAATACGTGTATACGTATATTGAGCTGGGCTCTTATCTTTATACTTCGATTACGCTTTCCGCCCGGAAAATCTATAGCCAAGTTTATCACCTTTTCACTTTGCTATATTCCTTAGTTAGTCAGTTAATGTGGAGTGTGCTATCCATGCTAAGCTTTGAAGTTAGTGTTTGATGTTTGAACAGACAAATTCTACGCCTCTTGGCCTGTAGCAATGATCCTAGTTGGCGCAACGCTTACACAGGAGTCTTTTCACGCTCTCAACATTAATTCTGAGAATAAAAACGGATTTTATGTAACTCTCACATATTCTCACATCGACGACTATGATAGTGTGACGTACAAAACTAACCTTAGCTTATACTTAATGAGTTATACAGAACTTATTTACAACCGGTAAATTGATAATATAAATATATAATATTCTACTCCACGCTGATCTGGCAATTAATAAATGGAACTCCTTTTAAATTTTGGTATTATAGAAATCCTTCCACTCTCCCCTCCTTTCGCAAGAACTATTTGAAGATGGTCTTCTCCAAACTAAAAGAGAGACTATGATGTTATACTCAATTATTCTAGCTCTAAGGTTTATATATTATTTTCTAATTATCGTACTTCGGATTATCATAGTTCTAATTTCGTTGTTCTATTTATATGTTCTAATAAAAACAAGAATCTTCCATGGAATTACTATTAGCATAATTTTAATTTGATGCTTTGTCCAGTTGGTACTAGTAAAGACATCACATATAAACATTTTTATTTCTTAGGGTTTACGTTCGCTGTTGTTGGAGTATGGTAACATGACCTAAATGAAGGCTAATGTTGGTGACTGTGAGCGACACACTTGATATCAAGTAGGTGCCATAATGATGCTTTGGCCTGTTGTTGTGCACAGCGGTTAGTTATAAGTTAGACTTTCTGTTATCTACATGAAGTACCTTGGCTGTGTTACTACCCTTGCTGGAAGACCAATTGATATACCAATAGCCTCCAGTTACATGGAGTAAGGAGATGTACCCTTCTACCGCGGATAACCTGGTCATTTGGAGTCAAATTGTCAACTAGTTGTCTTATGGGATATCGTAGGGATCGTTTATCCGTACGGATAATTGACCGAGGAATGATTATCGCTAAGGATAACTAACCAGTGGTCATCCATTTCCCCGAGTATGTTTATAAGTTGAAAGTCGATTTCATAGTTTGCGAGATGCTATCATAGTACCATGTTATTTAGGAAAAATTAACTATTTGAGATGTTTAGTTATAAGCAAGTTATTAAAACTGAATCTCCTGCTGTGATATGCAAATGTATCTCTGCTATCTGATTGAATTTTGACAGTCTCACAGAGTATAAATTATAAAATTAGTTTATATCTGTGGAAAAGCGTCTGCATCTGGTCTCATAAGGCTCAACTAAAGACAGATTCTTACGATTATCGCCTTGAGGAGTCCCAGTGACACACTAGATGGATCGTGATCGATAATAGAGAATATTAAGAAGACACGACATCACGTGTGTTTACAATATGACTATTCTTCCCAAACAAAAGAAATGAATAATTGCCTGGTATTTGCTAGCCTGCGTGCAGACGCTCCGTATCCGGCCCTGATTAATGGGGGATTAACCATTCCTGCTGTGAATAACATCAGGAATGACATACCGTGGGCAAATTATTCATGTTGTCCTTGTTCTAGGCTCTAGCGACATTATCGAGAACATTTTTACGTCTTCGTAACGTCTTCGTAACGTCTTCGTAACGTCTTCGTAATGTCTTCGTAATGACATCGGGAACGTTAAGATCTTCATTTCGGTCACGAAAATCAGAAAGACATACTATACACGATACGATTTTCCGTCCTACAAATTCATCCATCTCGACTTCCCAATACGTATTCCATACAAGGTAGCGCAAATACATTGCCCTGGCGAGCAAATACATTGCCATATTAGCATTCGGCCGCTAGCATTATTTTTTTTTAATGTTTTGTATCATTTTATTCAAATTCACATATGCAATTTCATACTCATGAATAATTGATACCAGGAGGACCTGCAGATAAACCCCAAATGGACTTTTACAAGTCAGTTCTCCGTTACTTCACAATAACATAGAATGTATATATATATTCTGAAGAAGGGGCTGTGCCCCGAAACGTAATATTTTTTGTAATAAAGTTTTCTTGATGATATTGAACTTAAACTTTATGGTGAGCGGGCTCTTGAGACAAAATTCTCCCATAAAATCAAGAGCAGCGTTTGTATCCATGTTGGACCTTCTACCGCGAGATTCATATATATATATATATATATATATATATATATATATATATATATATATATATATATATATATATATATATATATATATATATATATATATATATATATATATATATATATATATATATATATATATATATATATATATATATATATATATATATATATATATATATATATATATATATATATATATATATATATATATATAAAGGTCTTACTCTGATGAAGGGCTCCGCTCGAAACGTCAGTATCTCGTCACTAAATTCTTGGCAGTTTACCACCTTTTCACTTTGCTATATATATATATATATATATATATATATATATATATATATATATATATATATATATATATATATATATATATTATATATATATATATATATATATATATATATATATATATATATATATATATATATATATATATATATATATATATATATATATATTTGTTCATAAAAGCAATAATACACATAACTAGTACATCATTAATTCAATAAATAAAGATAATACATATATACATATATACACATACACATATACGCACGATCATACGCACATATATACATGCATGCATACACATACATGTCTATGATAATAGATAAGCTTTTATTTCTTTTTCAAACTTGATTTTTGTTTTAGCTTTCTTAACTGAGAATTTTCCATAATTTGTTCTACAGTGTGTATCAAAAAATAATATATTTAACATGTTTCTTTGCAGTTATGCTCCTTCATACGATTACAAGTTATCTTAATTTCCCAGGTGTATTAAGACCGTGTTTTTAATTTCCCAGGAGTATAAGACCGTTTTCTAAGGGTTCAGTTTTTTTTTATGCACACTGTACAGGGTGTATAAAAAAAAGCGCAACCTCGGAATTTCCCAAGAAATCCACTGTGTTCTTAAACACAAAAGATTTTCGCCCCTGGGAATTGAAAATAGCTTGTAATCGTATTCCAGGGGCATAACTGTCTAATTACTACAAACTCGAGCACGTAAAGCAGAATTGAATCGAAATTTATGCATTTATTTAATGGAACGTTGTTTAGTTTACAAGTATCAACAACAGTTAAATTCCCAGAGGCCTAAAATCTTTTGTGCTAATCACAAACAAAGTGGATTTCTTGGGAAATTCCGAGGTTGCGCTTTTTTTGATACACCCTGTATATCTTTCCTTATGAATATTCATAGTTTCTTGTATTGTAATCATGTATATTTTTGTTTAAAGTAAAAAAACACATTAATGAAATATGCAGGTGAACATTTATTATGAAAATCATACATAAATTGACCGTGGTGCATAAATCATTGATTTGATAGAGATTTAACAATTAGTTTAATTCTTGAAAAAGAGCGGCAGATTTTGAGTCATAATGGAAAGTTATTGTTATTAGGTTAGTATTAATATATAGGGTTAAACTATTCTTAACGATATTTTTAGAAACAATTCGTTGTCGGAAGAGCGGCCATCTTGAAACCCACCATCTACAATGGTGTAGATGATTAACCTACAGATGTCACTCACGTGACAAAAGCATAGTAACTGTTGCTACGCCGCCATATTTGTGTCTCTCCAAGAGATTTGACTGCGAGTACGCGAGATTCTCAATGTATTTTTGGCGCAACTAGTGGCTTTCCCCTGCAGCATCTCATTCTGTCATGACTAAAGTGTTGTAGTCGTCGATCTAAGTTTTAAGGAAATTAGTTCTAAGTTCTCGCCAAGAAATAGCGCGAAAAATGACTAACTCGTAGATGTCGTAATTGGTAGCTTAATGTATATGGTTAGACCGCATCGCACTGGCCATGAGATGGTCACAGGTTTCACTGTAACACGTGTAATATGTAAAATACCTAATGGTATGCGTGTTTGGATGGCCTGATCCAAACACGCTGGGGTTGCATGTTGATGTTCTCAATTCGAGTAACAAGTGTTTGAATCACCATCCAAACACCCAAACCATTAGGTATTTCTTTTATAAAAGAACAATACAGTTTAAATCCCGTGTTTCGGATGGCCTGATCCAAACACGGGTATTGACCAATCAGAGCTTGCTTAGTAACATCACCCTTCTATATGTGTCGATGTAGCTCAATGCCTGCAATGCTCAGAACATTCAACCTTCTCTCTACCTTTTGAGTCTCCATGTATATAGCTCAGTGGTTATAATGCAACCTTTGGTCTATCATCTTAGCCCATATAGTTCAATGGTTAGAGCATTTCACTGGTGTTACAGGTTATATATATATATATGCAACTTTCCCTAGCAACTACAAGTTCATACATCGTGGAATCGTCACATTTGATTCAGGAATCAGGAACAACTGCACCTTCGCCTGGTATATTCAACGTATTCTTACGCCGGCTTTGACTTCTAAAACGAATAAAATTCGTGTATAGACGGTTCCAGCTTCTTCTGTCTCAGACTGAGTTCTGACATCTGTGTAAATACTCATTATACTATGGTTGTTAAAAGTTAAAACTCATGATTATTCCATATTTCACACTAATAGTAATAGTTTTTCTCATGTTGTCGCATTAAACCTTCGTTGCTGTGGAAACTTGAACGATTTGCATTTGGAATTGACATGCAAATCTCTTTCAAGAACTAAAAACTGTCACCCTAATTGCTATGAATATTCAACACCTATGGTTCCAAACAAATGGGCAAGTAATGCATGCATAATATTCAATGCATACCTATTCAATGCCTGCACTCAGTGCCTCTGTTACCGTCTTATTTGTCAAGGATTTTATCACTGCGGGATGTTCATGTCCATGTAGTTTGGTTCATTTCCCGCGGTCAACAGCCATGTAATACATAAGGATTATCTCTGAATAATACTAAGCTGTTCACATTTTGTGTCCAACCGACTGCGTTGGTTATTGGAATATATCTTCACTGGGATAATGAGTTAGGAAGGCGAGTGACACACTGTTCTTTGGTATTCTCTCGACAAATCCAAAGCTTCGTATTCTCTATCATAATGAGTGTTTCATCGACGTGGAAGACCATTTTTCGCGACTTGGCTAGCGTTTACTCCGATAGTCAAGAAGAAGAAACAGATCCCGTTAAAAAAGGTACGAAGTTCCGTGTTAGTTCTGGTATTTGGCTTACGCATTTAAATTTCATCAGCTTCAGGTCGTTGGCGTTTAGTCTGCAACCAATACATATGTAGTCTGTATTTCCGAACTGGACTAGTATCGACAAATAATTTCTGTATATTGTCGTCGCAGCAGATTCATTTATAAAGCGATGGAGTTCCTATTTGCTTGTAGTTGAAGTAGACAAAATATTTTCATTTCTGTTGTATCGATATATAATATTTATTGATCGTGTGTAGCGTTTCGCTAGACTGCATGCTGACTTATTTTATCTCGGTGTCAACTGAGCTTTTGCTCTTTCGGACTGCAGAATGGTAGTTGGTCTAACAACTTCTGCATTGTACAACTTGAAAACCGGTGATATTAATAAAATATTGAAAACAAAATATGGTCATTTGCCTTTAATAGCATAAGCGCACAACAGAGGTATCTTAATGAAGTGAAGTAATTGATAGTTTATTAGCTGTGTTATGCATGCAGGACCTATTATGGTTATACATGTCATTCGTTTAGGTTTTAGTAATAGAGCCATTGCAATATATATATATATATACATCAAACCCAGTTTAAACAAGGTCGTTCAGTACCTCAGTACACACACCATATCTAATCTACAGTCAATCTCTGAAGGTCTGTTCAATAACTATAGGAGTCTGTGTGCACATACCGTAACAGTTGATTGAAATTAACGTATGGCGCAAAGCTTTTAGTATTTGGATGACGAAAATTCGTTAAGTTTCGTTCGTTATTTCGACCGAGTTTGTTTGTTTCTGCCTTCATAGCGCGTATAGTAACGGTTTTGACCGTTTTATTGCTTGTTCAAGGGGCCGTTGACCGTATATAATGACTAGTCGATATCGACGATATATATTCTAATGATCCTCATGATTTATGTAAATCATTATAAATTCTATAATGCCCTCAAAGTGTCACTGAGACGCAATTTTCACACTCACACACCATATTTATTTTATCAATGGAAAATATATATATGCCAATGACCTACTGTACGAACTATTGCGACAAAATTTGGAAAAGCGACGCTGTTATTTAGACTGGTTATAAAACTCAAATTTGACGTCCGCCAGTTAAAGTGCAGTGCCCTTAAGCGTAACCACCAACTTAAAGATACTCCTCGCCGGTGCATGTCAGTCTTAGGACAACAGAATTTTCTGATTTATAACACAAAAGTGCTGTAGTATTACGGCTTATTTATATCCCAATAAAGCTTGTAAAAGTTATAAATTGTGGCCAAATATTTAGTCTCCGTGACACGTCCTTACGCGTGACTGTTGATGTTATGATATAAGTTGAACAATGGTCAATAAAATGGTTGGAATAATACCACCGTTGTTAAGTGTATCACCCAATATCTCAGAATCAACATCGCCGTGAAGTTTTATATAAATTCCCGAAATGACGTTACGCTGCAGACTATCGCGTTAATATGAGACTAATAAGATATACGACTTTGAAATCAAATGTTATTTACGTTAATGTTATTTATGTTAATGTTATTAAATAATGTGTTATTGTGGAGTTAAGCTACGGATACACGGGCAATATGTTGCTCGCGACGGATTGAACTTTCGGCAACGATTGCGGGAGTCGTTGCGTTGTCGTCGCGAGACATGATAGACGAGCAATTTCGTCCTCGCGACGGCAACGCAACGATTTTATTGCCATTGCGTTACCGTCGCGAGCAACATATTGCCCGTGTATCCGTAGCTTTAGGGTTGGGAATTGGGTAAGACCGTTGGAAATTAGGATATGCTTAGAATTAGAAACTGAAAGAGTTGCCGTTGAAGTGGTACTTTGCGTGATATAGGTGTTGTTTCTAGTGTGTTGTTTCCAATGTGTTGTTTCCATTGTGTTGTTTCTAATGTGTTGGCTGAAACTCAGTATTGCTCTGTAACCAATTGTACTCTCTACGGAAAACATTCGAGTATTCCACTTGGAATCTATGTTCTGTTAGCTGGTGATAAAATGCTTTAACTTTTCATCATATATAGTTATTAAAGTGCCCCTAACCTCAAAATATTTTATTGTCTTGTTTGGAAGAACTTTTAAAATGATAAAGTAACTTCTTTTGAAGATTTTCGTTTCTTTGATTTCTTTTTGAGATATATCAGTTTGTTTGATATGCATGCAAATGTCTGGAATTTCGTCACACATGCATAATGACTTTCATTCTCGAACGAAATCCTTTAAAATCAAGAGAAATTTGTTGTGGGAGAAACGCACACACGTGTTATTCACACTTTAGTGTTTTTATTTGATGAACGCAAAGATATATATAACATTCTCTGATAACTCATTATGCATGTGTGACGAAATTCCAGATATTTGCATATCAAACAAACTGATATATATCTCACAAAGAAAGCGAAGAAGTGAAAATCTTCAAAAGAAGTTACTTTATCATTTTAAAAGTTCTTCCAAATAAGACAATAAAAAATTCTGAGGTTAGGGGCACTTTAAGTATTTAGTTTATAATTATTATAGTCATATTATATGGAAAAAGTGACTGCCCCAACCGGTAAAGGTCTCCGAATCAACGTTTCGGTGCTCTAACCTTTGAGCTATTGAGACACGGTCAGAACAGTCAGTGATTTCTCCATATACATATTAAATTCGCCGCTTTCACTCGACACCAACAGGCAGACATCGCAACCATAACGTGGAGCAAGGCCTCTCGAGCGCACTTCCCAAAGTAGCGAAACGATACACAACTTCTTGTATACAGAGGGCTTTAATAATAATTAATATTAGAGAGGATTTAATATGGTCATATGGAAAAAGTGACTGCCCCAATCGGGATATATTAGTCATTAAGGTAATAGTGATGTACGTATACGGTCTTTTGAAAATCAGGAACACTGATCGTCTACCGTGTGTGTAAATTAGTTTAAATTGAATAATAATAGTAATAATTTACGTACATGGACTAGCACTGGTACAACGTCTCACTGGCGATGAACAGGTTACAGGTTCGTGATTCAAGTCACGGGCTCCGGAATTTTAAGGAAGTTCGTCAAACAATATCCGAACAAATTGCCGAATACTTTAAAGGTTGGTAGAAGTGAGGGCACAAGCTTCAAGTCTGGTCGGTACTGCCAAAATGGTGTGAAGGACTGGGTCTAACTTCAAGGTTATTAACAAACTTACGAAAATCAACCCAAACTCTAACTTTTCAATGTACACCTAAACGATTAACAAGAACCTCCATGACAGCAAACCTTCTATATTTCCGCCCGCGAAGATGTAGAACACTAACTTTTCAGCGGTCCTTTTTTGTAAGAACGTGGATAACCTTTCATGTACGTTACTCCATCACCAATATAAACATCACCGGATAACATCAAGGGAATCGAGGTGGGAGGGTTAGGAAGACACTTAAGGCGAGGGGTTTTAGGGTTAGAAAACTCATTAGGTGGGGGTTAGGGTTAGGATCTAAGTTGTTTTGGGGTTAGCGGTTATTTCATGACGATTATATACCTCGATTCATTTGGTGATGGAGTAACATGAAAGGTTAACCAAAGAACGTGTAGAACGTGGAACGTCCTACCGATGGAGATGCGATTAATTGGTGTCACCCCAGTGGAATTCAAAGGGCGCTGCATTACTACATAGCAGCAGTGGAGGGGCCCTATGACGCGGACAACCCCAGGACACGGAGAACAGTTTGCCCAAAGTGTGGCTCAGCACGGAGTTTGGCTGCAGCTCTCTGCTGCTGTGGTTGACCTCCGGAAGATCTTTTAGTCTTTTAATTTTTACTTTATTTTTATTCTTACCGATCAGCTGGGACCGCTATTATTGGCGTATGCTGTTGCGACCACCCTGCCACGTTTCTGAATTTTTGATGTTTTTTTTTTGTTATCTTTCTTGTAATTTACCAGTGGCAAATAATAATAATAATAATAATAATAATAATAATAATAATAATAATAATAATAATAATAATAATAATAATAATAATAATAATAATAATAATAATAATAATAATAATAATAATAACTTTATTTAAAACTGTAAGACCCTTTCAGCTGTAAAAAGCTGGTATAAACAGGATGAACAGTATTTACAAATATGTTACTACATTAAAATAACAATACTAAGAATATGAATACAAATTTAAGAGCTACTAAATATGTGACCATCTATATGTCAGTTTCTAAAAGATAATTAAAAAGTATTTGTTTAAAAATATTAAAAGAAGTAATTTCTCTTACCAGTGTTAGTCCATGTACATGAATTATTACTATTATTATTATTTAAACTAATTTACACACACGGTAGACGATCAGTGTTCCTGATTTTCAAAAGACCGTATACGTACATCACTATTACCTTAATGACTAATATATCCCGTTTGGAGCAATTTCCATATGACATATTAAATCCTCTCTAATATTAATTATTATTAAAGCCCTCTGTATACAAGAAGTTGTGTATCGCTTCGCTACTTTGGGAAGTGCGCTCGAGAGGCCTTGCTCCACGTTGTGGTTGCTCCACGTTAGTTTAATATGTATATGGAAAAATCACTGACTGTTCTGACCGTGTATTATTATTATTATTTAATTCCTCATTTTTCTTGGAAAAACATTTAGGTGCAACTCTACTTGAGTTGCTAAGATTCAACTAGTTTATTTGTTGTACGTGAAAAACAGGCTTTCAAAATTTGCGAGGGTTCGTAGTTGGTGAAACGTTTATACACGGATCGTGAGAGAGTATTTAAAGGTTGACCCAGACTCCCAGTCTCTTATTTTTCTCGTCTGTGAATGTCAGTTTCTTGATGTAATTTAAATTCGAGGATCTTGTTATGTGTGCGAACCAATTTAGCTGTTGTGAATATACAAATTCTCTCAGGGGTGTTGCACCGCTATATTCAAAAATCTGCTCATTGGTCATCTTGAAGGCCATATTGTAATGTTGGTTTTCATCATCATCTGGTATTGTTTCATCTAGAGGAGTCATTTTCCTCATATGACCACCTTTTGCTAACTTTCGTAAATAAGTGTTATATGTAGTACACACCGGATTTAAGGATGAGGCTGTTGTAGACCAAGTTTGACATGCGTGATGTTAATCTGCTCCTAAACATCGAATCAAAAATCTTCCTGCGTGTGTTAAGAGCCACAGCATGGTTCTTATAGAAGTTTTCCTCCTTATAAAAGCAGTTTATAGCTGAAAACTTTCTCGTCAGAAGTTCGTTGGTAGAGGTGTACGGTTCATTAAAAGTATATTTCTGACCGAGATATATGAAGGTTTGAGCGTTTTCAAGATGCTTGTCTTCCAAAATACAGATAGTCTCTGGATAGTTATCCTTATCAAAACTATCTGTCATTATCATGGTCTTCGTTTTATCTAGAGACATCTCCAAACCAAATCTTCTAAGCAATTTATAAAGAATTTCAAGCGAACGCTGAAGTTCCGCTACTGAATTCGCCATAATAACCAGATCATCCGCATATCCTAACCATAACAAAGACAGAACACCAGAACTCTTTTCCTGGGAACGCTGCGCTCGATCTGTAGCTTCATTTGGTATTCTATATCGTATTTTTATCCCCATTTTTTCATGGCTACACTCACACTCAAAAATTCAGATTGAAACAGTTCGGACTCTCACATCCGCCTTGTCTGACACCGCTGGTATAGTTCTAAACGCATCGTCAATATTATCTCCAGTCATGTAAGTATACGTCTCAGCATAGATGTTCTGTAACAATTCTAGTAGCCATAATAGTTCCTTATTATCACTAACATTTCGCTTCTTTATACTGTTAAACATCCACTCTCGAGGTATCCAATCAAAGGCCGCTTTTAGATCTATAAAACCAACATACAAATGTTCTTTCCTTCCATATGATATCTCATGTTGAGCTCGTTTCAGGCAATAAATGGCATCCTGGCAGCCCTTGTTACACCGAAAACCAAATTGACCTTCCAAAAGGTTGTTTTCATACCAGTTGCCCAACCGTCGTAGAATTATCATACGTAGAACTTTTAACTGTGTCGAGCTTAATGAAAGGCCACGATAGTTCACTGCATCTTTTGTTACACCTTTGTTCTTAAACAAAGTCTTTAATCTTGCATATTTCCAATTTACCGGCAGCTCTTTCCGCTGCCAGATATCTACATACAGAGTGGTTAGCGTTCGTAGACATTCTGGATCTGATATAATAGCTTTTAGTAGTTCTGCTGGAGTGTCTATGGTAGATTTTTTAAGTTTTAGTTGGTTTATTGCAGATTTAATTTCTGTCTCATTAGGCGCATCACCATTGATATGCTCGACGATTAACGAAGTTCGAAGCTGACCTTTAGATAGTTTGGTAGATCCATTAACTCTGATGAGGAATTTCCGTTGGTGGTTGTTTGTTGAAGTGAGTTTTAAAGTGATCTCTCAGTGTGGAGCATACTGCAGGAGTTGGGGCTATATCATTGAACGCACCATGATTCTTCGCGTTTCTAAAAAGCTTTTCTAAATCTCTTGAAGCCGCAGCCACATTAATCTCGTCAGCTTTTTCCTGATAAAAGCGTTTCTTTAGGACATTAGCTCTTCGTTTAATCAACTTCGATATTAATCTGAATTGTACCTTCTCCGATGCATATAGTTGAGTTTACTGCGCTGTGCCTTAAGTTGGTTTAGTTCACCATCATTTCGCCATGGAAATATCTGGTGTGATTGAGACTTTTTCGGCAGTAGTTTTTCAGCTATGTTATTTAGTTCTTCTGTTATTACTATAGCCTGGCTGTTAATATCTGGATGTATTTTGTTCAAGTCTTTCAACATAGTCAGCTCTGCAATATATCTACAACGCAGTGTAGTGTCTTGTAGACTGGTATAATCGATCATAGGTTTTGCCTTTCCTTTTCTTTTAGGACGATCTTGTTTACGAAGAGGTGTAGCCCATCGCTGTACAAGACATCTATGATCACTATTAAGGATTGTATCCATCATATAACCATTTTTTACTCTGCAATCTAGACAGTAAGAAGCGAGCATCTGAGTTGCCAATGCCGTAGTCCAATGTCTTATAGGTGCGTCCATTATTGCTATGATGTGTGATTAGATGCAACCGTTTATGTGCGAAGTAAGAATTCAGCATGCCTAACCCATTTTTTGCACAAAAGGAAGTCATAGCCTCACCGTTCTCGTTAAAGCTGAAATCCGTGATGTAATCGGTTTATTGCGCCCAAAATGGGTAGGTTGAAAGGGCTTAATTAGGCTTGTCGTAGCATTCAAATCCCCCAGGAACAGTTGTTCAGTCTTTGTTGGAGCCTTGTCAACTTCTTTCTGTAAACTCTGCCAAAATTCTGCTCTCTTAGAGTCATTCCCTGGTGTTGATGGGCAGTTCGTAGGAGCATATAGACTGTACACTCGTATATTTAATCCCTATCCACATCATGCGTGGGTTGATCTGCGATATCTGAATTAATTTTGTTTTAGGATCACGTTTCACAGCAATAGCAACGCCATGTAATCTTTTCGTAACGAAGCCACTCCAATAAATGTCCCACAAAAATCCACCCTGAGTTTTAATAGTCCTACTATCTTTTCCTTTCCTCCTAAATTCTGTTAGTGCTAATAGGCTTATTTTATGCTTGGATGCAAGTTCCAATACACTATCCAGACGATCCTCGAATTTATCTGAACATGATTGAGTGTTCAAAGTCATAGATCTCCAATTTGAGAATCTGTTTTTAAACGAAGTTTTAAACATAGTTGAATCAGTTATTCTATTTAAGTTGATTTCAGGATGCTGAATATTATTTGCATCTTTCCTGATGTACGTTTACAATTTGATACAAAAGGTGATCGAGATATATCACTAAGTGGTATGGTAATGATGTTGTTCTGGTTCACTGTTCTAGTCTCTACATATGTAAATTTGCGTAGTGGTCGATGCATGACGACGGTTTCGATATTATTCTTTCGTTTAAGCTCCTTTTCCTTAACTTTCTTTCCTGATTTTCTCCCACGGTAATGGAATAACCCAAACTTCTTAAGGTCTTTACATATATCTGAGGGTTAACGGCCATTTCATCATTACGACGGAAGCTCAGCATAGTCGTTCTGGTATAACTTTGGTTTGCTTTTATCTCGAAGTCGGAGCAAATTTGTAAAGAAGATGGTAAAGATGGTATCTTTCTGTCCGTTGATTTAGGTTTCATTACATATCGGCATCATCATTATTCTTGGTTGGTCCGGGATTAACGGCTATATCCATATAAATAGTGATGTCCACATCAGGATGTGTATCCGGAGAAGCCAAGCATAGATAACCATGTTTTGTCCATTTTGTGATTCCGCGTCGAATTCGTATCTTATTTATCCCACACTTTATACCCATATCCTTGAGTCGAAAACCATAACTCCATCCATATAAGGATATATCAGCACGGTTTGAATCATATTTACGCTTAATACAGGTCAAGTATAAGCTAAAATAAATGAAAATAGCGAGAGCTAATTTCTTACGTGTGGCCGCCATGACAGCGCCTAGAAGTTTTTTAGTGTCTCAATAACTCAAAGGTTAGAGCGCCGAAACGTTGATTCGGAGACCCTGCAGGGTTCGTTTACCGGTTGGGGCAGTCACTTTTCCATATCCATATATACTAAATAGTTAAAGTGCCCCTAGTGCCCCTAGTGCCTCTAACGTCAAAAAATTGTATTGTCTTATTTGGAAGAACTTTTAAAATGATAAAGTAACTTCTTTTGAAGATTTTCACTTCTTCGCTTTCTTTTTGAGATATATCAGTTTGTTTGATACGCAAATATCTGGAATTTCGTCACACATTGGAAGAGAATTCCAATCTTAGTTTAGCTCGTGCGTAACGAAACATTGACTGTCCCAGTTTGCTGTTTAGTTTAGGAAGATGTAGGAGTGTACTATCACGTAGTTTGTTTTCTCGAATGGAGCTCTGCAATTTGAAAATGTCAGTCAACTGTTCTGGACAATCTAATTGATTTAGAATTTTAAAAATTGTTAAAAATCTAAAAAATCCAATAAAATAAATAAATAAATAAATAAAAGTCCTTCAGAGAGTCACTTTACGTTTCTGCGGTAGTGCGGTTTCTCTCTGACGAAGCCTTCGCTCGAAACCTCCTACACACACTATATATTTCAGCACTCAGTGGCGGCACTACGGGTGTGCAAACGGTGCGCCGCACCGTGGCCCATGGGCCGAGGAGGCCCATCAGCCCATCCGGAAAACAGCCTCTTTTTATTAATGATGCTATTATTAATAATATTTTCAAAACAAAAAACAAAACAAAAAAGTGATTTGTAGTCTTTATATTTTACTCAAAAGTGCTCTCAATATGCAGGAAATGCCATTTCAGAGACCCTAAATTCAAACATTTTCTGGCGGAAAATCCCCCTGGACCCCTACATATGTCATCACTTTGTGGGAGGGGGCCCAAATATTTTTCTCGCACCGGGGCCCACACCACATAGTGCCGCCACTGTCAGCACTAGTACACCAAGCTTTTAGTGTTTTCGATTTGTATTTCTACACTTCCTACGGAGAACGACATTTTTATATCACTCTTTTGAAATTTACTTCTTTTTTTTACTATGTTTTACTAACTATAATGAACATGTATTTCTTTTCCAGCTGATGGTATGCGTGTAAAGTACATCACGATCTTGGTTGCTTTCCTCAGTCTTGTTATCCTCTTGTTTCTTCTCGCTATCTTGTGGAAATGGTTATCGTCGAAGAGGAAAAACAAAGACAAAACTGACACCAAACCAAAACTCGAGGAAACCAAGACCCGCCACAGAAGCCCCAAACCCAGTTACGTGAGTGTTATGCGCTCTGACAGCTCGTTGTCGGAAATCGACCCCGTCAGTCGGGACTCGTCACTATCGCGGACGCCTCTAAGCCCGCTGAGCGAAGAGAACTGGATGTTTCCCTTCGAGCGAGGTCGGCTAGAGTTTTCCGTGAGCTACGAACCTGAAAACGAGTGCCTGAAAACAACAGTCGTGCAAGGCCATGGGTTCCCTCAAAGGCACTGTATATTCTACGTGGAAGTGTTGCTTCTGCCGGACAGAGCGACCAAGCAAAAAACATCGATTAGATACCACAATCCGAGCCCGATCTTTGAGGAAACATTCGGGTTCTTCCTGCCTTACTCCGAGCTGCCTGAGCGGACACTGTGTTTTACAGTATGCGAATTGGATGGTTTCTCGCAACAGAAGGTCGTCGGTAACGTGTTGTATTCCTTCGAGGTGGAGAATGGAAACTACATTGATCCGACGAAAATGAACCTGGAACTGAGTGGATACTTTCCGCAGGTAAATTTGGCCTAAATTTACTTCGTTACTTTACTTAAGTAAAAAAATCAGTATTCAGTACTTGTAACGAAGTATATTTTTTAACAAATACTTTTTACTTGTAACGAAGTAAAATTTTTGTTAAATAATTACTTTTTAACTTCGTTACTTTTTGTTTTATCGGCAAAGTAAAAAAGAAATTCGGAACGCGAAGTCGTGAAATACTTGGTCCAATACTCGGTGGAGAAATGCGTGAAGTTGGTTTTGCAAGCGCACGTGATGCCACCATTTCACTGCGGGCGTTAACGCGTCACACAACGCCACGCGCTTGAAAATTTCACGCAACGCCACACACGGAAACCTATTGCTTGTATTTAATAAATAAAGAAAGAATGGTTATGTGTTGAACTCATATGTTATAAATATTTTCGCACGATTTATATTACCGGGAGATTGAAGACGTATCAATTCAACACACGATCGAGAATCAGAAATATACTTTAATGCCACAAACAACACTAGAATGTATGCTTAAAGCTATTCCGTGCTTACATGAGTGCTGAATAAACTTTTACTTTCAAAAAGGTTCGAAGAACACTAAACACTAACCTTAAAACTAACCCTGCTTTAGAACGGAATAGCTTTAAGCATACATTCTTGTTATTTGTGGCATTTAAATATATTTCTGATTCTCGATCGTGTGTTGAATTCATACGTCTTCGATCTCCCAGCAATATAAATCGTGCGAAAATATTTATAACATGAGTTCAACTGTTCAAGACATAACCATTCTTTCTTTATTTATTAAATACAATCGATAGGTTTCCGAGTTTATGAAAATCAGTGATGAAAATGCGGTTTGCGTGGCGTGAAATTTTCATACGCGTGTGCTATCATATCGTGTTTCAGGAGGACAGGATGTGACGCGTTAACGCCAGTGAAATGGTGGCATCGACCGTAACTGGTGGCAACGACCGTTTACGCCCAGATTAAGTATAGTTTGTTTCAGAGGTACTTTTCTGAAATATTTTTTTGCCATACTTTTACTTTTACTGAAGTAAAATTTTCCGGCCATACTTCTTATGAAGATTTTCGTTTCTTTGCTTTCTTTTTGAGATATATCAGTTTGTTTGATATGCAAATGTCTGGAATTTCGTCAGACATTTGCATATCAAACAAATCAAGAAGTTTGGTGTTGTGGGAGAATCGCACACACGTGTTATTCACACTTTATTGTTTTTATTTCATGAACGCAAAGATATATAACATTCTCTGATAACTCATTATGCATGTGTGACGAAATTCCAGATATTTGCATATCAAACAAACTGATATATCTCAAAAAGAAAGCGAAGAAGTGAAAATCTTCAAAAGAAGTTACTTTATCATTTTAAAAGTTCTTCCAAATAAGACAATAAAAAATTTTGAGGTTAGGGGCACTTTAAGTATAAACTGAGGAATTACTTTTTACTTTTACTTAAGTACAAAATATCAGTACTTTGCTGAACACTGTTCAGGGTAACAATTCCACTTACCTAGAAAGAAGACTGGATCGAGTAACCTATTGTCCTCCGATGCCAGAAAATGAAGCCCGAAAAATGTGACAGGCGCCATTACTAAGGGACCAAAATCGCAGTAAATCTGTAGGCGGGTCATGAATCGTTTTGCCCAGTAATTTGAAAAATGTCTTCTGCAGGCCCTCTTTATAGTAAAATTATTTTATTTTGTGGATGGTAAGAGCACATAATCCAACAAAAAACCTCAGGATCCTCAGTTGGTCCCTTAGTAATGGCGGACTTCCGGCTTCATTTTCTGAACAATATAGTTGCTCGATCCAGTCTTCTTTTGAGATCAGTGTAACAATTCCAATTTAATGAGATTGGGAAATAAAGTCATCACAAACCATACGATTATATTAATGTAGCAGTTTTTGGAATCAATGTACGCTTTGTAGATCGTTCACACTAATTAACAATTATTCGCCGAAGGCGAGGTGAATATCGGTGAATAAAAACTGAGACGAAGTCGAGGTTTTTATTCACCGATATTCACTGAGCCTGAGGCGAATAATTGTTTTAGTATAAATACACATTTTTCCACTCTTAGGAACAGCATTTCCTTCAAAAATACTAGTTTCTTGACTTTTTTCTCCTGTCACTTTGACAAATCGGCTGGCGGCCATCTTGAAAAAACGCTGGAGGTGATTATCGAGAAATAATCCGAGGTAGCTCGACCAATCAGCACACGCAATTTCTATAATCACCTAATGTATTTATACTAAATGTATTTAGTATAAATACATTAGGTGATTATATAGAAATTGCGTGTGCTGATTGGTCGAGCTACCTCGGATTATTTCTCGATAATCACCTCTAGCGTTTTTCAAGATGGCCGCCAGCCGATTTGTCAAAGTGACAGGAGAAAAAAGTCAAGAAACTAGTATTTTTGAAGGAAATGATGTTCCTAAGAGTGGAAAAATGTGTATTTATACTAAAACAAGTTATTCGCCTCAGGCTCAGTGAATATCGATGAATAAAAACCTCGACTTCGTCTCGGTTTTCGCCTTCGGCGAATAATTGTTAAATATTGAAGATGATCTATTGAAATAGGCCTAGCAGCCAAAATCGATTAGAGCATCTGGTCATCAGAAAATTATATAGGCTGTACATATAGGTAACCAGCTTAATGTAAGCTGAATTGTTTTACCATCTGTTAACTAGCTAAACACAATTGACCACCAAGTGATTTTTGTACGTCCATGTCTTTAGTACGTTCACACTTGGGGTATGCCACGCAGATCTGGGCACCCCAGTCTGTGGATCTTATAGCTCGATTGGAACGACTACAGAGGAGAGCAACAAAGTATATACTTGTTCTATACCATTCTCAACTACAATAAGTTATACGTCTAGATTATTATCCCTGTCTCAAATACCTATTTGTCATTGGCACGAATATTTAGACCTTGTTTTCTTATTTAAAATAACAGATGGTCTAGTAAACATCAAGCCTTCTCTTATACCACGTGTGCGTACCAGTAACAGATGTATACTAGATCGTTGAATAATTCTAAAATCATATATGTAGTACCTAAATGTAAAACAAGTACTTACTAAAGATCCTTTTTTATACGAGTAACTAGGACATGAAACACTATAGCCGAAGAACTTGATATCAGTACGGACAATCTGAATCATTTTAAAACTATATTAAACAAGTGCTACCGTACCTCACTAACGAATTATAACCCGGATAACCCTAGAACCTCTAAACTATTTGTTCTAAATGTAATATGTCTCGCAGCCTTATGTGTCCTATTACTTGTTGTTTTTAGCTCCGGATTATTGACATTAACTGTATATTTGTCAAATATTCGTAAAATTACAGAATAAGTTATTTAGTGTTGGGCCCGGGCAGTAATTGGCAATGCTGTTGCGGTCACCCTGCCTTTCTTGTTTTTTTGTTATAAGTAATTTTGTTTTTGTAATTACTGTTTTGTTATTGTAATTTGTAATTGTTAAGTAATGTATGGCGAAGCTAATAAATTCAAATCCGCTCACTTTGATGTTTTTTTTACCACAGGATGAGACCAGTCAAGAGTATGTGGGAGAGGTGTTGATGTCTCTTTGTTATCTTCCGACCGCTGGACGACTGACATTGGTTGTTCTCAAATGTCGTTTCTTTAAAGCCTCGTTATACAAAGGATTGCCAAGTAAGTCACATACAGAAGTACCATTTTCCAAAAGTAATTCTAGAATAATATTTTGAAAAGCTGTGTTCTCATTGGCTAAAAGCCATGTTTATTCTAAAACTGTGAAACGCAAAAAATTTCCTGCCATTTTTCAATTGGCAACGAAAGGTTGCTAAAAGATTTTTAAAAAAGTTTAAAAATGTAAAAGTTTGATCTTTTAAGACATCAATCATGTATTTCTTGTCGCCATTGATTGCTTTTACTCGCACAAATGACAGCTCGTGAGAGTGATTTTCACAACATAAGTGAGGGAAATCGAAATCGCAGGGGAAACCTGACTCGCCCTTTAAAATCTAGAAGATAATTGGAGACGAAAACAGCAGAAATAAACGCAATCAGTGAAACCCCAGAGATTTTAGAAAAGTTTGAAGTGGGAATGTGATTCCCATGACGTCGCATCTGGGGTGTGTGTGATGGTGTGCTGTGTGACGGGGTGCTGTGTGACGGTGTGCTGTGTCAAACCGGGTAAAGGTCAATAAACTAGTTTTGTTTACTACAGATAGGATTTAATATATTTGTATTCTTACAACACATCTACTTGGCATTTTCAGCAATTTTTACAGCTGAATGTCTAAAAGTTCCATGTAGTTCCGGTTTGACGTCATGTGTAGCTGGACCCATTTTTCTTTCTGCTCCGTCATTAGACAAACAGCAGTGAATTTTAAAGTGACTATCTCATGTTTGGGTATTTTACATATTCGTAATATTTGGGTCTTCCTCATGAACTTTTTGCTGTCAAAGTTACCGGATGTGATGTCACAAGAGACATCTTTATGGCAAGTAACAAAAGAAAACTGGTTTGGAATGCCTCTTGTGACATCACATCCGGTAACTTTGACAGCGAAAAACTCCATGAAGATGAAATTTTCGGCTGACAAGATATATTATGATTTTGCTCAAGAAGACCCAAATATTACGGATATATAAAATCTCCAAACGTGAGATGGGCACTTTAAAAATCGTCCCATGTAACATATCAGCTTTATAGCCGAGCTAACATGGCAAACTGATCTTCCCGTCATGCAGTGAATTCCACTTGTGGGCCTGATTTCTTGAAATATGTTCTCAAAATTTTCACTGAATACCAAATTTGATTCGCTCTTTCTATTTTTATGCTATCGATGAAGTCAAAATGTAAAATAATTTTAATAACTGATGATGTATGTCGTTATTGAAAACTGGAACCTATATTTCGGAACGCGTCCAATAGTAAACGTTGCCTGCCATGCCCTTCCTATACCTCGCCCTTCCTATACCTCGCCCTTCCTATACCTTGCCCTTCAGTTTACTCAAGTCCTTCAAACTGGACCAGCCGAAACGTTTCCTTGGAATTTCCAATGATGTCTGTTTTTTGACGTGGTACTCATCTGAAGGTTGCTCCTGGACACTTGATAACGTATCTCCTTCCACCAGCTGTGCGCTGAAAGGCCGTGGACGAGTGTTGGGGGGTATCGTCAGACTCAGCCGCGCGGGTGCCTCGTTTTTCGGCAGCTGAACTGACGTCTTTAACAGGTTACTCACTGTGTGAAAGTCCACCGCTGCCGGCATGCTCTTCCGTCGGTGCTGATTATCATAGAAACTTTGGAATTCGCTGGATTTACTTGTCGCAGCGTTCACATTCTCACTACTCGGAAATTGCTTCTTGGAATTTTGAGGCCGTGGGGGTTGTACTTCGACGTCCGGTTTACTGTTTCGGTGTCCACGGTCCTTATGCACGTCGTAGCCATACCTGCCGTGTTCAAAGATCGGTGGCGTAGTAGCCCTGGGGCGAACCGACCCGTGGCTTTCGTATTCCCGTGCGATCCTAGCGTCGTCCTTGCGCGTTTTGTCCTGGAACTTTCGCGCGAGGTATCCCGGCGGTTTTCGTATGAGGAAGCTGCTGACGTCAACTCGGCATACCTCGGGCAACGATCGGTACTCGAACATCAACGAGAGGTCGTCGCCGAAGTAATGCTTGCGGCCGTTCTGCTGCCGCTCGTGGCGCAGGGCCGCCAACACGGCTTGCTTCTGCTCGTGGAGTTCGACAATTTGGCCGTTTGACGACGAGATGTTCGTGTCGTGGTCGGATTTCTCTGACTGGAGCTTCGCCACTTTCTCTTGTAGTTTCTCGATGACCGCCTGAGACTGCTCTAGGTCGTCTTTGGCGCTAGGGGGGTTGTTCAAGGCGAGGAACTCAGCAACGGGCTGACTCTTCACGACGTCTTTCTGCCGTGTTATCATGTAGAGAAATCCCTGCAGACCTTGACGACGGCTATTCAAAAAACGAGGCTCAAAATTGTCTCCGAAGTAACGTTTGGGCGGCAACGTGAACTCTTTGACTGGGAAAAGTTTCGTGATATCCATTTTCAGTTGGTAGAACTCGCGATAACGGCGGTGCACAAACCAACCGTGTTTATCATCGAAGTGGACGTATATCTTGTAGACGGTGTGACGCTTGCACGGTTGACGGATTTCGTGGCCAGTTATTGGAGCGTCGAGATCGTCGTCCATTGTGTAGTGCAGCGTGTTGCTGACTTTGATTTTCGGAAGCCGACCTAGTTCCATCGGACACCGACACACCAAACGCAGCTGGTTCTTTAGAGTCTCTTTTGTTCTTCTTTAGTTGTATATCATCAAAATCGTCGTTCACTTGTCGCCTGTTATTTCGCTTTCAGTCCGTCGGTTTCCTATATATACTTTGGTTTAATCTACGCCTTCGCGAGACGAGATAAACTGGGTGGACTTTATAAGCACTAGACCAATATCTGTGTTTCATGCACAGCCGTCTCAAGAGTCACGTCTCCGACACTTTCAGTATTCCAAATACGTTTTAGCTCGAGTGATTGTGGCGAATCACAACGTTTTTTTTGTAGTAATTGTTCCGAGTTAGTGAAGTGACGCAGTTAAGTTTTTTTAAAACGAGAAACGGCTTTTTCCAGCCATTTCTCCCACATCAAGAGGTACCCGTTCACACAGTGACGCACAAACGAATGTTTTTTTCTTCATTCTCACGATAAATAATTACCCACACTCTGGCGTACGAAGGTCGAGCGATGCGATAAGCGCACCAATCAGCGCACCGAGCCTTATCACTACTCATATACAATATAGTAAATGATCGTCTCAAATGTGTCCACAAAAAATATGACATACACGTAAACTGCCGATAAGGTTCGGTTTAGTTTTCGTTATCATAACCGAGTAGCGTCTGCACGGATTCTCGAGCCTTTATATTGAGTTTAACATGCACGCGGTAGTTTATCATTGGCCGACTACAGCGTGCTAGCTGCAGCTGTTACACGAGAACAAACTCATTATATACTAACACAATCACCGTTTCAGCCGTCACTGACAAATAAGGTAATTTCTGCAGTGGCTGTATGATTTTTGTTTGTTATGCAATTTCGTCAGCTTGTGGTTTGCCCTGTGGGTGAATATTGGGCGTCGGGGCACTGTGTTTGTGTGTCATTCACTGCGGTGCGGAAAACCAAAGGTGACTAGTTTTCTTAATCAAATCGCCATATCTTTAGACATCTTAAAACATTTATGAAAGCGCGATCATTTATGATGATGAGCGGTTCCAGTTGAAACGTCGTAGTTCGTGCTGTATACGTTGTTGTCGTTTATTAAATTAAACATATGGACGAACAATATACTACTTTTGTAACCATATACTAGTTATGTAACTATATATATACCTCTTATATAACATATTACATATCTATACATGTTATATATATATAATACTTCTTACATACTATATATAATACTTCTTACATACTACTATATATAATACTTCTTACATACTACTATATATATAATACTTCTTACATACTACTATATATAATACTTCTTACATACTACTATATATATAATACTTCTTACATACTACTATATATATAATAGTTCTTACATACTACTATATATAATACTTCTTACATACTATTATATATATATATATAATACTTCTTACATACTACTATATATAATACTTCTTACATACTACTATATATATAATACTTCTTACATACTACTATATATATATATATAATACTTCTTACATACTACTATATATAATACTTCTTACATAACTATATATATATATAATACTTCTTACATAACTATATATATATATATAATACTTCTTACATACTACTATATACTTCTTTTATATAACTAATATACTTCTTTCGAGTTTCTTTTTTACCCCCCTGGAGCGACTAAGTGGTTTATTCATCTTTTATATGTTCTATTTTTACTATACTTTGTCGCAGTTTTCCCATTTATCGACTCATGACTAATTCAAATCTACGATATTTTCGCAGTACGACTTGTAAGATGGATAAGATGTTGTTGTTTTGTGTTTTAAGATAACGCCGTCCACATATTAAATTTGTTTATAACGACATTATTAAAACTTGTTTTGGGCAGCAATTTAGGAGCAGATTGTACATGCATGGGCGTAGGAACCGGGGGGACTTTAAAAGATAAATTTTAAAAGATAAAGTCAGACGAAACTAACAAAACCGAACAGTTAGATCAAATTTTAAATGGGGGGCTGAGCCCCCAAAAATCAGGACATGGTAATCTACCTACGGGCTTCATCTACACGATATTTTACAAAAGGGTATAACCTGAAGTGTTAGCCAACCCCTAAACCCTTGCCACGTGAGTGTTAGATTGATTCCCAGACCCTTCTGTCAGTACTAGGCGCAAAAATGGCGTCACCTGGTAAGAGGCAGCAGGCAATTCTTGGATTCATTTGAACTATGATCGCTGTAGAATTAGATGAAAAAGTTTACTCAAATTGCTGCAAATTGTCTTTCCGAGCTTCTAGATTTCAAAATTTTCCGGGGGAGGACCTCCGCTCCCCCCTAAAAATGCAGTCACTGACAGTGGCGTAGCCAGGGTCTTGGCTTTGGGGGGGGGGGGGGGGGCAAAATGGCAAAGGCGCTAGTTTTCTAGGGGTCATGCTCCCCCGGAAAATTTCATAGAATTTCATTTCATAGAATCATAGACCCTTTTAATAAGTACAGAATATATTAATCAATTTTTCCATAAAGGGAATTTTGTTTCTCTTGTTTTGGGTGGGTTTTAACGCAAAGTGAGTCATAGAGAGGAAGATGTACTTGACAAACATGCAGACAAAGATTGAAAGATACAAAATATCCCCTCTTCATAGTAATGGATATGTTCAATAATGCTGTAATGATCACGCGTCACATTTGGTAATTAAAATCAAGCTCTTCAAATAAATCAGCTTCCGTGGACATCAGCATAAGACTTTCAAGCCTTTTGCTCTCAAGCCTTGAAGGAGCAGGAGCTTCGTCATTTTACAATTGCATAACACATGAGTCAGTCACATGGCGCTAGAGCATTGATACTTTGTTACGTTTAGCCGCTGACCAACACATTTTGAATTTTTTGACAGCCTTGCCTTAAATTTCCATCTATGTACCACGCGAATTATCAGATACCTGCGAGTTGCTCATCGATATGTTTTTGTAATTTGATAATTTGACTTGATGCACAGGACATCTACCCCCCCCTCCCTCAAATTTCTCCCCGGATTTAGACTTTTCACAAGAACGGTCTTGGGGCCATGGGGGGGGGGGACGCCCCCTTGCCCCCCCTTGGCTACGCCACTGGTCACTGATTACCTGCTTGTCGACTTCAGCCCCCCCCCCCCCACACTTTAAATCCGTTCCTACGCCTCTGCGTACATGTACAGGGAATCGAGTAAATACGAGTAAGAAAATAGTTATACAAGATAACGTAGTGTATATAAAATCTAGACTCTCATTGTTTGAGCTTTCAAAATATGGAATTTATTATTTCGAGTGAACTGATTCGCATCAGATGTCTAAAGTTGTGAAATTCCGCATCAGATGTCTAGATATCATTCACTTTGCCAAGGAATCTCTGTATATTACATGTTATGTTATATATATCCAAATCATAAAGAATAATGTTGGATCCTAAAATTCTCCACCAGATTACATCTCGTGTTATATAAACTTCAAAGTAAAAACATCGTAATCTCATGGGAGGACATATATTGTATAACAGAGCACACCTGGTCTTCGGCCTGTTGACTTGCGACAGTTAAAGAAACAAATCCCGGACTGATATAGAACAGTGCTTGGACCTGTAACTTGCAGCTGTTTCAGTGCGACGATCCACGGTCCAACGATGGAGTTAAATGGTAGAATGAATTAAGGTGCCGGTATTTTGTTCTTAGTTCTAAGTTTTCTATGTTCTAAGTTTCTAAGTTCTAAGTTTCTAAGTTCTAAGTTTCTAAGTTTCTAAGTTCTAAGTTTCTAAGTTCTAAGTCATCTAAGTTCTAAGTTCTAAGTTTCTAAGTTTCTAAGTTTCTAAGTTTCTAAGTTTCTAAGTTCTAAGTTTCTAAGTTCTAAGTTCTAAGTTTCTATGTTCTAAGTTTCTAAGTTCTAAGTTTCTAAGTTCTAAGTTTCTAAGTTCTAAGTTTCTAAGTTTCTAAGTTTCTAAGTTTCTAAGTTTCTAAGTTCTAAGTTTCTAAGTTTCTAAGTTTCTAAGTTTCTAAGTTTCTAAGTTCTAAGTTCTAAGTTTCTAAGTTTCTAAGTTTCTAAGTTTCTAAGTTTCTAAGTTTCTAAGTTCTAAGTTTCTAAGTTCCTAAGTTTCTAAGTTCTAAGTTTCTAAGTTTCTAAGTTCTAAGTTTCTAAGTTTCTAAGTTTCTAAGTTCTAAGTTTCTAAGTTTCTAAGTTCTAAGTTTCTAAGTTTCTAAGTTCTAAGTTTCTAAGTTTCTAAGTTCTAAGTTCTAAGTTTCTAAGTTTCTAAGTTCTAAGTTCTAAGTTTCTAAGTTTCTAAGTTTCTAAGTTTCTAAGTTCTAAGTTTCTAAGTTTCTAAGTTTCTAAGTTTCTAAGTTTCTAAGTTTCTAAGTTCTAAGTTTCTAAGTTTCTAAGTTTCTAAGTTTCTAAGTTTCTAAGTTCTAAGTTCTAAGTTTCTAAGTTTCTAAGTTCTAAGTTCTAAGTTTCTAAGTTTCTAAGTTTCTAAGTTTCTAAGTTCTAAGTTTCTAAGTTTCTAAGTTTCTAAGTTCTAAGTTTCTAAGTTTCTAAGTTTCTAAGTTCTAAGTTCTAAGTTTCTAAGTTCCTAAGTTCCTAAGTTCCTAAGTTCCTAAGTTTCTAAGTTTCTAATTAGGGTTAGTATTAGAAGTTCTAGAAAATTTGAAGATCCTTTTGAGTTATCCCTTTTAGCCTTCACCTCATGACGAGTCAAGGCACGAATATTGGACATGAAATATAACAATAATGCATTGCGATCTCATTGTCAACCTCGTTTTGAGGCGATTGTTTCTTGGACATTGAAGGAAATTCAAGAAGTGAGTCTTAATGTAGAAATCATGCAGCCTTCTATGAGTTTAGGAAGCTTGGGAGTAGGTTGAATTAGGGTGCTGCTGTTGATTTGCCGTGTCGGCTTATTTACGTGTAGTGTGTGTTACGTTTGTGATGTATTTATTAACGCAGGGCCGTAGCAAGAGAAAGTCAATTGGGGGGCCGGTAATGAGACTGGACTGCTGGGGTCCTGGGGCTTGCCCTCAGGGAAAATATTTGAAATTAGGTTCTCTGAAATAGGATTTTCTGACTTCTGAGAGTACTATTTCCAGCAAGTTTTAAGGGATTTAAACTGGCAAGAAATCGCCAGAGAAAATTATTGGGGGGGGGGGCGGGACCCCCGGCCCCACCCCCTGCCCCACCCCCTGCTACGACAATGTTAATGTGCG
This sequence comes from Chrysogorgia sp. JL179-B06, assembly GCA_035772405.1. Classification (NCBI taxonomy): domain Eukaryota; kingdom Metazoa; phylum Cnidaria; class Anthozoa; order Scleralcyonacea; family Chrysogorgiidae; genus Chrysogorgia; species Chrysogorgia sp. JL179-B06. The sequence goes on from JAYKKM010000477.1 coordinate 5,406,690, forward strand.
TGTGGCGTCAGCCAAACGTTGCTTTCCATCGACTTTGCCGCACAGTGAAGGTTACACCAAGTGCTAGGGCTCCAAGCTGCAATTTTATCTATTTAATGATAGCAAGAACGTTATCTTGAGCCGTCTTTTCCTGCTAAATTAAATTTCTGTCTGAAACTTCTGTCTGCTCAGAAAATAGCAGTTATAAATATCAGGAAGAAGCTGCAATTTGCCAATTTCATTATTTCATTCGAAGTAATTTTATCATTTTAATGATAGCAAGAACGTTATCTCGAGCCGTCTTTTGCTGCTAAATTAAATTTCTGTCTGAAACTAGCTTAGAAAATAGCAGTTATAAATATCAGGAAGCTGCAATTTGCCAATTTCATTATTTCATTCGAAGTAATTTTATCATTTTAATGATAGCAAGAACGTTATCTTGAGCCGTCTTTTGCTGCTAAATTAAATTTCTGTCTGAAACTTCTGTCTGCTTAGAAAATAGTTCATAATTAGTATCAGGAAGCTGCGATCACAATCACAAACGTCGTTTCGAAAGATATATTGTTTCCTCAACGTGATGAATTATATTATTATTAGAAAACTCATTTTACACTTCACCGCCGTCTCGCTCATATCCAGCGAAACAAATTCGATATTGACGTCCCTTAGTTGCCATTATCGCAGGTCGTTGACCACCAATTTCGCTAATGAACTTTTCCTTTCTCTTTCTAATAATTCCATTTTCTCAAGTTTTCATCTCGTGTAGGTTAACGTTGTAATCTCAACTCGAAAGGAACGGCAGACTTCAAAAATGTGGCGGAAAAGCGAAGTCCAATTTGTACATCAAAACGTTAAGTTTGATAATGGATAAAATAGTTTTACAGTACGAGATATTTGAGCCAAATGCCATAAACCGTAGCTAGGAAAGAACTGTAAAGAAGTACTAATTAGCACGTCGAAGCCGACCGGATTACGGAGGCGTTGACTATGGAGACGTTGACCGTTGAGTAAATATATTTTCTACTTCTAGTATTAATATTTGAAGATATGCTAACTCGCTGATTATTAAAGTGCAAATGAATCGAAAATTAAGTTTATCTTATTTGAAAGAACTCTTAAAACAATGAGGAATAACAACTTACAACTCTTCCATATTTCACTCAGTTCTTGAGATATTTAGACTTATGTGATATTCAAATGAGCTTATCTATGACGTAGCAAGTTGTACACAACATTAGAAAATCATGTAATCTTTCCAATATTATTAAAAGAAATCACTCCAAACTTTGTAATTGCCGCAGTTCATAAAACAAAACATTAAAGACAAGCTTCAAGTGATTTCGATCAGTAATCTTTAAGATATACAGGATTTTACAATGTTGTGTACAACTTGCGACATTTTATGACGTCACACGTCAAAAAAAAAGCCCGAAAAGAAACGCAACTATCTTGTGTTTCCTTCGGGGAATTTTTTTGGGAAGTTGCACACTTCAAGATGAAGTTTACACCTTTATAATTATATTTTTTGAAAAAATTCTATTAGACAAATTTTGCTTAATGTTGAAAAACATTAAATTTGGCGATATTGACAAATCCAGATCTTAACAATCCTACATTTATTTTTCACTAAAATGTTTGTCGAAGCAATTCCCACAAGACTGTGAAGTTTGAAGAAATTTCACCGAAGGAAACGCGAGAAATGGCAGAGAAAAGATGATTTAAAAAAAACTGTTATACCCAACCTCGTTCGGCGAAAATGGCTCTGGGATCGGCTGGTCCATTCTATAATCCGATTGGCTTGTCATAAAACTCAATTAATTCAGCCGATTATAATTTATTCATCTAAATCTGAATGCTGTCTTCAAATTTTACAGCAAATTAGAAGTGATAGCTTTCGCTAAATTGGATATATGCTTCTTCATACCTTTTGTAAGAGATAACCATGGATTCCCCGGCCCCCTCCCTCAATCCCTAAGTCGTACCATTTGCTGATATTGTTGCAAAGGCAGCACTTTCTCCTCAATTATTTTTAAGACCCTGAGTGGGGGTCCGACCCAGGATTTGAACCTGTGTCTCCCAGCTCATAGACATGTGTGGTGACCACTAAACCACAACAGCTGTAATTGCGAGAATGTCAGATGCACCAACTATTGCACTATATGCGCAGGGTATTTTGTGATGTGGTTCGGTGGATATCATGTGCTTGTTTTTCTGTCGTAATGTCTTTTAAGGCGGTTCCCTATGTTTTTAAACATAATGCATTACTATGATTAAACTACATGTTCTAAGGATTTATGGTGAAGGAAAATTTCGAGTGTTGGAATATATACATTTTAAGACCAAACCGGGACCAATTGCGAAAAATGCAACTTCAAGGCCTTCCGGCTGGAATTGAACGCGCGACCCTGCGATGCTAGTGCAGTGCTCTGACCACTGAGCTACGGAGGTTTTTCACTCGTCGTTGCTAGGGGTGTTTCCAGCAAAATGTGCATTCTTTTCGATTCTAAAGCTGTCGTCGTTGTTTCGAGTGCGACTAACATAATAATCTCATATTTCTTTCTAGGTTCATTTCTTAAAGTATCTTTGATGCTGAACAGAAAGCAAGTGAAAAAAATCAAGACTTCTGTGAAAACCAAAACACTCAATCCAGTTTATAACGAAGTATTCATCTTCGACGTCCCCGCACAGCACATCGGTAACGTGAACTTGTACACGAGAGTTGTAAACGACAGAGAGAACCAACAAGTGATGGGTAAAGTAATTATTGGCCCGAATGCCAAGAGCATTATGGGAATTCACCACTGGGAACGCATGTTGTTATCACCTAGGAAACCAATTGCGCAATGGCATATGATTATATGAGTGTCCCCCGGGAACGGAAGAGAGATGCCTGGGGGAATATAATCTGCAAGCTGCAGACTAATGATTATATGAAAAACTATGCAAGTGTCGATTTTCGAAGAATTTTTTCCTGTCGGTAGTCTGCAGGTGAGGAAAATGAGGGCCTGGGACGGGTGTTATGGTATCACGTGTCAACATCTGGAATATAATGACGCACACTGATCTCAAAAATAGGACTGGATTGAGCTTTCTATTGTATTTGAAGCCTGCATATTTGCATAATGTAAATTGAGAGATCATTAGAAGCTCCGAGTTTGCAAGCAAATCAAAATGTGACGCTCGCGAAATAGGTTTAGTATCTGGCCAATATAGTTTCTTTGTTAACATTAAATGCATAAAATCTTGAACCTAATTTGACGTCTCATATTAGGCTTCTCTCACTGGATAATTAGAGCCAACAGCAGGTAGGCCATGAACCGTTTTACCCAGTGATTTGAAAAATGTCTTCTGGTCCTCTTTATAGTAAGATTATTTTATTTTGTCGATGGTAAGAGCACATAATCCAATAAAAAACCTCATAGGGTCTCAGTTGATCCCAGTATTAAATGGCGAACTTCCGGCTTCAATTTCTGAACAATAGTTGCTCGATCCAGTCTTCTTTCGAGATCAGTGTGATAATGACGTTAAGGCAATCTCGTTCCCAGAGCCTTCGCCTTGAAGGCAACCTGATCCAAATGATATCATGGAAAACCCGGGGATGAAACTGTGGTGGGTTTAATGTACATAAAGAAGAGAATAGACCAGCAGCCGTTTTTCACTCCTGCCTATTTATCAGCAATTTTCTACTACAGACAAAATATAAAAGACAAAAATATTTTATTTTTGATACCTTTTTTAATTTGAATAGACTTTTCTAATTCTTATTTCTAAAACATATATTAATTTCATGTTCTAAATATTATTATGTCTATGGATACACATATTTTGGAAAATAAAGGAATTCTTCTGGCTGTACAATTTAGGGAAATAGTAAAAATAGTTTATAGTTGTTGCTTTGTGCTATATATATTAAATGAACTAAGCAATTATTAAATTACAACATGCAAAATCCAGATAACCAATTGAACACTTTCATTAACTTCGAATCCAGTGTATGTACAGGAATTTCTAAAAAAAAGGAAACAAGATATTAATATTTACACCACTCGCTATCGTCGTATATGAGCAGTTTTATAATATAGACGCGCGCCTTCGCGCAAATCAGCCTAGTCGTGCAAATCAAAACAAGCGCCTGGGTATCTAAAGAACCTGGTTTTCACGAGCGACGCAAGCACAAGGGCAAGCACAGGAGTTATGTGTCAAATGAAAACGAACCGTATATTGTCTTAAGATTGATGACTGGTAAGTAGTTCTACAGATTCTGGCATCTTGTATTCGCATGACAGCGCGCAGTTACACATACGTAATTAATTTTCCAAATCTCTGTAATAACAACAACAATAACGCAAGCCCTAGCACAAGGAAAAGGAAACTTTTTCATCTTTGTGCTTGCGTCAGTGCGTGTGCTTGCGTCAGTGCTTGTGTCAGTGATTGCATTTGCGTTGAGCCTGTTTTCACTGTGAAATAAGGACTCTTGTGCTTGCGTCGCTCGTGACTGAAACCGGGCTTAAAAAAGTAGCGATCTCAATATAAACATTGGAAATTTTCTTCAACTTCTGCTTGTCCATAAAACGTAAAATGGGTGTGAATGCCAAATATTGAATTTCATCTATTTTGGGTTGTGTTGGTCGACGTTATAATCACTAGTAAAATAAGCTTTATCAAACGCATTGCTTCTTAACACAAGGTCTGATTGGCATGGCAACCTCTCTCTCTTTTTGGAATTCGGAAGGTGAGGCAAAAAAAGAAGGTCCTGGGTTTAGATAAGAGTTTATAAAGACAGAATTTTCCGGCCTTTTTTTTTTCAACTCCGTCTATTTTATAAAAGAAATATAAAACTTTTTTTCATATACTGTAATATAAATAGTTGATGTTGAGTTTTCCGAAAAGCTAAAAAATACTTGCCTACAGACCTCTTTCATAATGATGGCCAATTTAAATATTTATTTATGTGCATCTAAATAGCACTTTGTCAAGATGACATCAGTACCCATGTTTGTCTGCATTTACCCCATTAATATTGCAGCAATAGACCTCTTTCATAATGGCTACAATTTTAAATATTCTTTTATGTGCATATAAATTAGCCTTTACAACCTTGTTAAGAAGCAAAGCTTCTTTTGAATTGCTGAGTTGACACTGACACACAAACGAGGCCATAAAGGCTAATTTAGATGCACATAAAGGAATATTTAAATGGCTGCCATTATGAAAGAGGTCTATAACAAAAGAAAATAGCTCATTTGCAATAATTTGTGAGTCAAATTTGGTTTGTTTGTCTGCATTTTGAGCTATAATTAGCCTAATATGGCCTCGTTTGTGTGCCAGTAATTCAAAATAATTTGTGCTTCCTAACAAGGTTGTAACGGCTAATTTATATGCCCATAAAAGAATATTTAAATTGACAGCCATTATGGAAGAGGTCTATGGCTCATGTTTTTGTCTCACATTTCTCGAGTCTCACATTGAAAAACCATTTTATATATCTTTAATAACTGCTTCTAGCTTCAACAAGCCTTAAAATATATATAGGGAAAACTAAATTACAGTAGTTCTAACAAGAAAAACTATTCAGTAATCTTGCATACAGTTGATTTTGATACAAAATACAGTACTACTTCATCGGCTCACCTTATAATTGGACAAGAGAATTTCCAAATATCTATATTTCACCATCAGGAAATTGGGTTGAGAAAGCTCCAGGGTGATGTTTCTGAATGGATTTCAAAACATTTCTCTTCACCTTCAGAGACATGCTTAAATCGTCCAGTACGTGATTGATTAAGATTTCAATTTGTTTTTTGGTGAATTGTTGTTTTTGCTGTTCATATTCGAACAACGAAACACGCTGACACAAGCTAACAACTGGCAGGTCGGTTTTTCCTCGTTCAAAATCTTGAAGTGTTTCTTGTAAATAGTTTATTACATCTTCAGGAATATTGAAAAGGTCGTTCTGAAACTGCATCAAAAGATTTACCAAATCGTAGATAGCTCTCTGAAATTATGAAATTATATGCTGTCAGTATATAGTATAATATGTTCAAATATATGTATACGAAAATTTGACTGCCCCAACCGGGAATCGAACCCGAGGTCTCCGAATCAACGCATCGGTGCTCTAACCACTGAGCTATTGAGAGACAGTCAGCTGAACAGTCAAACATCATATACATATTTATATATCGCCCCGACTCTATATAATATGTATATGATGTTTGACTGTTCTGACCGTGTCTCAATAGCTCAGTGGTTTAGAGCGCCGATGCGTTGATTCGGAGACCTCGGGTTCGATTCCATAATGGCACCCAAATTAAATATTTTTTTATATTCATTTAAATTAACCTTTCTGACCTCGTTTGTGTGTCTGTAATTCCAAAGAATCTTTGCTTTGTAACAAGGCCAGAAAGGCTAATTTGCATGCATACAAAATAATATTTAGACTGGTCATCATTATGAAAGAGGTCTATGATACAGTCAGTACTTACAAGGTAATTAGGAGTTGTAATTGTCTAAATAACTTTGAAAGCTAAATTGGTTGAGATTTATTTATGTTAAAGTTTTTTTCAGAGTTAAAGACAAATAAAACCAAAGTACTAGTTGAATTTAAAGTTGGTGCCAGGTGGGATTGTGTAGATTTTTAATTGTGATTAAATAAATAACAAACTGAACAAGTAATTAACCAACAAAACCAATAAAAAATTACCTTATCTAGTTGATGACACTGAGGCACAATAACACTCATGAACATGATACAGACACCTTCCCTTGAATTCAGCTCTGCAACTGGACAGATTTTATTTTCAATAGACAATGACATGAACTGTAAAAGTTTCTCTAAGTGTCTCGCTTTGTTCATGGGCAACAGTATTATTAACAACTGTACGACCTTAAGTGCCACGTCACACTTTCCACTTTGCATTAACCTGACCACCTCGCAAACAACTTCCTGTACGTTTAAAGGAAATAAAGTCTCTACAATGGAGTGATAATAATCTGACAGAGTTCGAAACAACCCCAGGATACTGTCATTCCAAGAATTTCGGAAACCAATTTCTGTTTTCCGAGAAAGAGGATATTTCATTTGGGCATCGAAACATTCCATGGTTGCCCTCAACCATGTTTTTTCTCTGTCATCAGCACACATTTCCAAAGTTTGGTCAAGTTGATGTCGCTCCATTTGGTAAACTTCTTCAGATTTTAAAGTGTTTGTAATCACTAATTCGTCTTCGTGGTCTGTGTAGCTTTCAAAGGACTCCAGTAGGTTTTCTAGCATTGGAATCTCGATCAATTGCAGCAGTCTTACTGCGGCAATCTCTCGTCGCAAAATGTCCACTTCTCTGATGGTAATAACTTTTTTTAAAGGCAGCAAAGCTTTATCTCTATAGGTAAATAAATAAACAATGTATTAATGGTATGTCTTTGTATCCTTAAAAAAGTATTCATTGGGAAATTGTACATTTTTGAAGCAACATTGTATCATTATTGTAGGCATTTTTAATGTTGCTGGTACTCTTATTATCAAAGAAAAAATATATACTATTTCATAGTTTGAAATAATTACACAATCCTAGCATACCAAATTTCAAGTGTATATAATAATTATTTATTGTATACACGTCATTGGCAGCCATCAAACATTTAACCCAAAAGAATGTCAGGCAGCTGGTTACATATTATGGGTGGTTAAATAGGCACTTGACATGAACAGTTAATGAAAATGTACATTTTTGCAGGTGCTATTACCAAATTAGCTAACATTCACCTAAGTACATATATATATATATATATATCATTTTTAAGTTGTTGAAACAGTGAAGGTGTGCCAATTAGTCTTACTAAGTGGCGGCTCTTGAGCCACTTGATAAGGTGGGGCAGAACAAAACCAAAATAAACCAGACAAAGAGTTTCTACCCTTACAGAAAAAGTCTATAGGCACCTACTGTATAGGCAATGTGCCAATTGCCTATAGAAGCCTATAGGCACCTATAGGCTAATAGGTTTCTCTATAGGTTTCCTATAGGATCCTATAGATTGCCTATAGACATGCCTATAGGTAGGCCTATATACTTTTTTTGTTAGGGCTATATAGCAATGGCATGGCTAGAGGAAGAAGGTGAGCAGTGGTTGCCTGTCTGCTGAACCGTTTTGTGGTAATATTTTACCATTTAATTAGATAAATCAGAGGTCAATGATTGAGAGTAAATTTGTGGCATTGTGTTTTGTCAAAAAACCAAAGATATGAAAGGTGAATTAACAAAATAGTACATAAAAAAACTACTAACAAGAAGTGAGCCGGAGTAAAAATATAAAAGAAAAAAAAACACAGGATACAGTAATCTGTATGGACACATGCACCTACTTATCGGAAATTTAAAATGTTGACCCTGTGGTGGTATTACTATGTATATATATATATATGTGGCATATTGTATTTTAATTACTAATTCAAAGTACAATACCTGCATGATATTGAGCATGTTGTTGCATAGTAACTTCTAGCTAAATTATATTATAAGTAGGTATGTAGGTCAGATGTGGAATGGCAAATAATTAAAGAACAAAGACAAGGACATAATTAAATAGATGTAGAAAAAATGGAAAATATTTACTGCTTTAAAGCAATTTGTGTGGAGTAGAGTGGAGAGCACAGCAGAACTTAAAATTCTGATGATGGATCGTAATATCTGGAAGGAGCGTGTGGAAGCAGCAGGGCAACCTGACAGTTGGCATAGATACTGTAGATCATCAAATACTTCTAGTCTTGCTATTTGGGAGTAAATATTTCAAAGTTCACAGTAAAACCTATAGATCAGGGCCTTCAAGGGCATTGATAAGTATCTATCCGGCGGATAACTTGCATCTTTCCTTATTTACCGGATAAATTATCCAGGCTTTGAAATTCCGAGGCCAGGATTTTCCTTAGAATTGACAGCTGGATTGTCAAACATGAAATTACTTATTGGGATTATCAAGCTACTTCTTAACTCAATAACCAAATATAGTCAGGGTAAAGATTGCTTATCTTGATGTGATCAATTATCACCCGAATATAATTGCTCCAATAATCATATTCATGTCTTTGGTTTGCTAATTTCCTGATGTGTATTACCCTTGGGAATTATTCCCCAGCAAAGACTGAGTCAATACTAAATATTTCCATTCACACATGACATTCCCAAGAGAGATGTGGTCTCCTTATGTAACAGAACTATAATTGCTAGACATTATTTTTTTCAAGTCATTCATTTTACATTTTAAACAAGCTATGATCCGACCTTCTCTAGCCCGGAGGATTATAGACACCTTGTAGCCGTTCACCATGGTAACAGATATAAATGTTGCCCATATACGGAGGCCGACAAAGATAATAATGAACGAATATTCAAGTGGCCTTTTCCTTGGTGCACGCCGACCCTCTCTCGACTAAAAATAAAGCTGAAAGATGCTGAAAGACTGTAAGCTTTCGGTCAAATTTCCGCCCGACTAAATCTGAATTCTAAAGAACACAACTAGCATTGCTTTGACTTGCGGTTTCGGCCGGATGACTGCTTTGAATTGCTTTCTTTATAATAAAAAGAAAATACAAAAGGACAGAGGGACGCACTCACCTTATCCCCACGAGTGTTAAAGTGTGGGAGGCGTATCTCAAAAATAAAATTGTCGAGTTATCATCGAAATGTTCTGTATATATATAGTGTAAGATCCGGAGAACATTTTTTTTTCGATAGTAAAGTATCTTTCCTCAGAACGGAGGAACTACCCCCCGCTAGGCCAATGGACCACAAAATTCGAAACATGGCACGAAAAGTTGAATTGGAAATTTAAGAAACCGACTGTACACTCACCTGTTCAGATCTTGTTGTAATTGTGGTCCGCTTTTGCTGTACGCTACATCAACGAATCTGTATAATTTGCTGCCGTCTTCAAAATCCAGCCGATCTTCGACGCTTTCCATGATGCGCTTCTCTACGAAGATTTGACAAAGCGATCTGAGTTGCCCTCTAGAAACGCCATGCCGAAGGTCTGGATGCGATGTGACATAGCTGAGAAGAACAGTGATGGCCTCCGAGCCGGGGAAGCAGTTGTCGTATAACTTCATTTTCCAACGTCGTCTTTTGACGACGATGTTTCTACGAAGGTGAGTCACCATATCGTTCCATATCGCCGTTGCCTTGAACTTTTCCCTTCTCATCGTCAGCTGGTAGTCTTGATGATCGCTATGCCCGTTCATTTCAAATGTCCTGCCACCCAAGAGCAGACACGGGGCTCTATAATAACACGAAGCACGCTAGCAGTTTAGTTGATCGCGTTCGAATTATATTACCGTGCTTATCCGGGAGTCATGCTATACAACAACACAATCTTCTTTATTTTAATTCCGGTGACGTCATGAGAGAGTTAGCTGTCCAAATAATACAAGCTATATGCGTAAACTGAAAGTGGTATTACTGTAATGCCCCCATACATAGTCTCAAAACAGGCGAAAATGAAAATCTATCCATAGTTAATAGAAACTCACTTTCTATTACCTATAATCTTTCACATTTCATACATAATTTACCGGACCTTTGAAAGGCCTTGAAGGACCCTAAAAAGTAAGTGAAATCGCGTGCTCTGATTGGCTGACGCGGATTGAAAAAAGTATACAAATTTCAAACTAAGTCACGAATGAGCCACTATCGAGGATGAACACTCAGAAAGTGAGTTTTATTATCCTTTAGTGTGTTCTGTTTATGCTATTCGCATTCTTCCATACGACTTAAAGCGTTTTTGAACGTAAGTTTAAAATTAAAGTTACTGTCCATGACCCAACGTTGCAACACTCCAATCTAGTGTCTTCATCAGGGGTCGAAAGGTTCGGTTGGGTCAATGGACTGCGCCGTGGCCCGTATGTAACGTTAACCGGTTAAAAACAGCTCGAAAAATAGTTCAATAAAACTTATCCTTGTGCGTAGGACTATTTTATTCTGATAAAATATCTATTTTACCGGCTCAGGCGTGTCGGGGGCGGGCGCCAAAACCCCTACGTTGTAAATAAACCCATACGTTGTAAATAAATCCGTACCCACACGCGTAAACAAAACACAAAACTTATCTAACACTTTGTTATAAGAAAATTAAAAAGAGTTCTTCTAGTCTACCAGATCTTTGCCAAAAAATGTGAAGTTCATCCGAGAGCACGTCACAACACAACAACAAACAGCGTTAATAAAAAAATTATATATTATTCACTAGTTGGCTAACGTCTCGTACATGAATCCCGCCGAATTCAAAGAAGGGCCAAATCGATAATACTAACTCGAGTCTTTTTAGAAATAACAGCTGATTTTAATTTCGAAGTTACGTCATTTCGGGGATTATCCGAATCTTCACCCACTATTGTTGTAGCACAGCAACATTTTACTGTTTTATGGTTTTTAAAAGAGCACTTTTATAAATTCTCTCTTTCTAATGCAATTTTGACTAGGTGGCAAACCACTGTCGACTTTATCATACACATTTTACAGCGGATTTTTGATCCATTGTCATCTTGTTTCTGGTTCCTTTTCTGAGCTGACCCGCTTTGCTCGAAATGTTTTGCGGCAGTACACCAACCTGGGCTCTTCTTTTATTTTAGAATATTTAAAGATACTTTGAAAAAGTAATTATATGTAAGTCTATTTCAATTTTAAGAAACGAAATAGTCTTGCAGCCATGCCCAAGTAATTATTAGTGGCTACACGAGCTTTGTTGGTGCAAATCTGCTAACAGTTTGTAGTAAACTGTTTATTTTATCAAGGCTTAACAAGCTTGCAGCCACTAGTAAGTTTGTTGCAACTTGATATAGGTGCAGAACCGTAGGACATCGTTGAAACAATCCAAAAACGCTTGTTGATACTTGATATAACGAGTATTACGATTACCAACAAGCTTGCGGTCAACCCATTGCAGATTTGTCACAATTTCGAGAAAAAATGTCACTAAACACTCCCTATTATTTCGGCCTTTAAATTTTGTTAACTTCTGCTCTCAGAAATGCAAAATTTCCGGAGGAGAAAGGGGTCGGCACAGTCAGTTTGCCCCCCCCCCAGGTGAAAAATCGTTCCTACGGGCCCGGCCCGGCCGGCACTGGTTTCGATTTGTATTTCCTTTTTGAATGAAGGTGCTCCAGTGCTCCTTACAATTTCCCGCCAATAATTTAGTTTTGTGGTACAGTTTTGCTTTAAAAACGCAGACAGGTTTTAATAAAACTTGTGTATATATATTATTATGGCCCTTGTTGTCCAATTACCATACGTAAAATAACATTAAACATTTAGTATAACACAGTTTAATATCACAACCGAACATTATAACAGCACAGTACACAGTATTCTATATGAAATACAAACCAACTTAATTCTTGTTATTTTAATTTATATAATTTGTTTCACTGCATGTGGTAATCCCAAAGCGCAAAACCTCCGCGTTATTGGCCATAAATATCAGACACATTAATAATAAATCATATTCAAACAGCTTAATATTGCTTTTTAAATTAGTGATAAGGGTTGTGGCGTACGTAGGCAGTGAAGAAATACAAATTGATTACTCTGGTTTGTTTACTGTAAAAATAGTGTGTAGGAGGTCTAATGTTTTCTGGGAAGCAGGCTCAATTTATCAGCTTACTACAGTTTATTTCATTTGAATATGGTTAATTACTCCAAATACTCCCACTTTGGCATCCTTGGCTCAGTACATGGCTCTATAAGGAGGCTTAGTTAGTTTACCATATTATGCTTTGTATTCTTCCACCGAAATTTAATCCTTCAGTTACACTTTACAATGCTATTTTAAACCCAAAATGGAATGACAGTTGTGAAGTGTTAAACCACTCATTCAACAGGCCAAGGCAAGTAGGAAAAGGTGCAAAGATTACAGCTTAACAGATTAGTTATTTCTGTCGGAAATACACATGCTCTATATGTCCATATACTCTTTATAATTTACTTTGTCTCAAAATGGTGCATTAATCCATCTTAAGCCAAAGGTGTGGGTTTCAAGGTTGTTTTTCAGCTTTGTTAGTAAAAATTGTAATTGTAACCCTTTATGCCCCCTGTTCCGATTTTCAGCGGCTTTCCTTATCCATTACCAGGGCCGCCGAGAGGTTCTTTGGGGCCCGGGACAAAATATCGTTTTGGGAGCCCTGATGATGTCATAATGTCCAGTGGGGGGATCCAGGGTTTCTTGAAAGGAGGGACACACATTAATATTTAGTGACTGCATTTCTAGCCTGCTCCCCTGGAAAGTTTTTGAATTTAGGGTCTCTGAAATGGCATTTCCTGCACTTTGAGGGCATTTTTGAGCAAAATCTAAAGACCTTAAATCACGTTTTTTTGGTAGTATATCCCATTATTTTTAAGAAAATATTCTTGATGAATGTACTATTTTTATGGCACCATAAATAAATAAAAAGATAAAAGAGGCACCTTGGCGATAAATAATTGAATCACAGAAGAACATGTTTAATCAGTGACGTAATGGAGCTACTGAGACTTGGAGTGGCAGGGTGTCCGCAACAGCGCGCTTTGGCCAATTACTGCGGTCCATATGAATATCACATACGTGTACTACTAAACAATACACACCTTATAGTTACAGATAATTACAATATACAAATACAAACTAGAAACAACATGCAGGCGCGGATTTAGAAGTTAGTCGCATAAATTAGACACTCCATGAAAAACCCTATTGGTTATGCTTTTCTTAAGAATAATTCAGAACAACAACCTATCCAATAGGATTGTTATTCACAGGTATTTTGAATTGCAAATTCTAAATCTAATTGATGCGACTAACTTCTAAATCCGCGCCTGACATGAAAGTGGTTTTGTTAAGTCACACGCCTGGCTACATTTAAGACAAATTGTTTTCCAAGGAGCGAGGGTCATCTACATTGTAATTGTTTTCTAGAGCATAATGATAGTAATTGCATAATGAGTTTTTAAAGGTTGTTAGAGTGATATATTTACTGATAATGGGGTTTTGGTAGTACATTCCAGATCCTTGTTGTCCTAATAGTATAAGACAACATGGCTCTAATATTTAAAGATATGCTTAAATAATTTACATTTTGAAATTGTTGATGTGAGTCACTGACCATGTCTTTAAGAACTAGTAGTACCTTGTAAAATAATGTTGCTCTTCTACATTGGACTAATGTTTGGAATGTTCAGAATGAACTGTGTACCCCTAGTTATATAATTATAGTCTTCATAATCTATCATTTTGGACATGTTTATTTTGACATGTTTAAACTACAGCATTTATACAGAGCTTGGGCAACAGAATGTGTTGATTCAATCTGCCATAACATACATCTCACACTGCCACCCATGTGAGATAGTTTGGACGTATCAATCGGCACAACAGTCTTAGTGGTGTTCGCTTTGATTATTTCAAGTGCTTGTTTATCATATGTAGCATTGGCAAACTGTGGCACATATACCGCCCTGTTAGTGACCAGTGTATTAACACAGCTACCAATGGCCGTTGTAAAACCTTTCCAGTTACCATCCGCTGGTGCATCCTTGGAGCCTAGAACCCCACAAGGCAATCGAACAGTCTTCAAATCTGGGAACTCAGATTTCACTGCCTTTTCGACTGCACTGTAATACGCCAAATCATTGTATTCACCGATGAACAACACATCATCTTCCATAAACGATACTATGCCATCAGAGTGCCCGGTTGTGTCCTTCGGATCTGGGATAACAGCCACTTGTGAGTGCAGCAAATTCTCAAATTCTTTCTTCAAAGCAGACTTTGATTTCCCCTTATTTTCAGTGAGAACTCTCTCCGAGATAATAGCTTTATTTATATTGTTATCCACTACATTTCCTCCATCTAACACAATATCACTATGCGTAACAGATGCATCCAATTTTCCAAGGAATTTACTGAACTCCAAATGAGAAAATATTCACTAAAAATTTATATTATAAATTTGCCCTAAGGTCACATAAAAAAATTACTTAAATGTCCCCGACCTCAATTTTATTTTTATTTTGCACGTGTGGCCTAAAATAATTTGTCTTCTGAAACAAGGCTAGGAGTGCTTTATTTCAAATAAAACTAAAGAGGCTTGTGGTATTTTGCAAAATGAAACAGGTTTGCGAAACAAAACAACAATTTGCCTAACAAGTTTTTAATAATAACTGACCCCAAAACAACAAAGACTCCCCGCCTAACGAGTTTTCTAACCCTAATGCCCACGAATAACTAGCTTTAAGACTTGTTTCGCAAATTGTTGTTTTGTTTCGCAAATCTGTTTTGTTTCGCAAAATACCATAAGCCAACTAAAGAGTATTAAACTGGCCACAATTTTGGAATAAGGTCTATTCCTGGTGATGGCAATGTTGTAGTTCCAAAATTTTGTCATTTTCAGAGTTTTACTGAAGCTGTCCACAATAGCACGTAACTTTCAATATGTATTGCATAATATGTTTATTGTAATTCTGCGCAAATAATTATACAGTTTTATAGAAGATTTAACTAAAGTGTATTCTTTTCTATGCCATCGGCATTTCGTGGGCAGCGGCATATCTAGAGAACAAAACCAAAGAATTATAAGAGAATCAAAGCACAAGATCTGTTACAGTAACATTAAGTCTATCTACATTTTTAAAAATATATCTTCAAGGCTATTAAGTCTATGATTATTATTTGTCGATATTGGTATATCTCACCTGCCAGTTACAAAATGGAAAAGCTGTCGTTCAATATCAAGCAGAAGGGAACTAGCTCCAATGCGAAATAAGTTGGGCCTCGTCCATTCATCACCCAGTTCTTCTTTCATCAGGGCCAGCCATGTTAAGGCTTCCTTGGCACTGCGAATTCCACCAGCTGGCTTAAAACCAACTTTATAACCAGTTTTCTACAAGACACAACAATATACATAATTACTTAAACAATTTACTGGTAAATTTTTACCAGTGAACGTAAGCAAAAATATAAAAATTGTGAACAAATAGTCAATTCATGATTAGGCAAGGCATTTGAATATTGATCATCACTTGAACCACTTGAATGTTTTTTAATGTAAGGTCATTGATTAATTTTGTAAAACATTGCATCATAGCAACTATCCCTGGTGCACTCAATAACCCTCTGGTTGCACGTTTTTCACCATGGCCAAGAGGGGGTAGCCAAGGACCAGGACCTGTGGAATGAAGCTTCTAAGGCATTTAGGGGCCTGTGGAAGACCATAACCCCACCTTCCCCTGGGCCTATCTTGGATCTCGGCAGCCCTGGTCAGGGGCTTTGCTAACCTGGTAATAGTCTCTGATTGCTCGAACCATGACGAGTGCCACAGGAAATGTCGCATTGACACTCTCCTTTCCTGTTGACGTCTTGATAAAATCTGATCCAGCCATCATGCACACAAGACTAGCTTTGTAAACATTGACAAGAGAGCCAAGTTCGCCAGTTGCAATTATGGTCTTAAGATGGGCATCACCACACACTTTGCGACATGCTTGAACTTCATCATACAATGCTTGCCAGTCACCATCCAGGACAAATGCACGGCTTATTACAATGTCAATCTCTTTGGCTCCATATGATACTGCTGTCTCGATCTCTTCCAGACGTTGTTTCAGAGGAGTTTGACCTTGTGTTTAAAAACAAATATATATATATAATAATCAGCAGTTATCAAGTATTGTTTCTGTTCAAACTCAAATAGATATATAGTATTACTAGGTGTGAGTTCATGAGTGACAAGACAGCAGCTGGAACTTGTTGAAGTATGTCTATCTCTTATTCTCCTTCACACCTACCTGCCCACTGGCACTATCACACCTGCACACTCATGCATCTAGTCTTGCCCACTGGCAATCACAACTACCGACCAGAAACCCACCTGCAACCGGATGGATGAACCATTTAATGACTTCACTGTATCTGGCATTCTCACACACCTACCTACCCACCTACCACCCACCCACTTACACCTACCGGCGGGAAACCCAGCTGCAACCGATGCAACCGGAATGGACGATCCTTTTAATGACTTCACTGCATCTGGTACACGCGCGGAATACACGCACACAGCTCCGACGGTGACGGACTTCTCAACCCCCATGCTTTTCAACAAGTCTTGCCGTACCGGGATCTGCGCCTTGAAACACAACCTCGTCACGTTGCCGGCCGTGTCATCGCCGGAAAGTGTCGTAAGATCTAGACAGGTCACTGCTCTTAAAAGCCAAGCGGCTTGCCACTGTTTTTTAATAGAGCGTCTAGTTTTCAAGGTTTCTGCTCGTCGATTCACGGCTGGCAGGTTCACGCAGCTGTTTTTTACCCAAGAAACATCCAAGGCAGTGCCTGGATTTCGTTCGATGTGAGACGACATGTTTTCGTGTCACGAGCGATATCGAGGAGTTTGGGAGATCGAGGAGGCTTAATAGCAGAATGTTCCCGCATTCCTTAGTTGTCCATCGCTTTCCATCTAAATTAATTTCTAGAAATGTGGTCCAGAACAAAGTATCGTTTGTTTTCTGTAGTTTTGCGGTGTTCAGAGGCTGCAAAATGTTCAAAATCCTGCTTCAGTTCGTCGTCCCAAGTATCAGGAAGATTTTACGAGCTACGAACCTACACAATCAAACCCAAACGTTTTGGTAAAATTATTATTTTTTTGGCGCGTACTTGTTATATAAAATAGTATTATTAAAGTTTAGTTGTACTGCTTTCGGAGCTCAATTTTTCTTTGCCTGACCTACCCTGTATTTTTTGCGATATATTCAGCGTAAAAATTATATTCAAACGTCGCACGCGAAAATTATTTGGAATTTGTCATTAGAAATTAAAACTTTCCTGGAATTACAGTAATTGGTCTGCGATGCGCTTTATCCGCACCTATCAATGTCAAGCCCCAGGGTGGAGGGGGAGGGGGTGTGGGCAGACCCAGGGGAATTAGACATTTTGAAAGTCAAATTCCCCACCCCAGGACATTCCTAGCCCTAGGGTAACTTTCTGTGAAGGCTAAAGTATAATTACACACATGCTGTAGCAAACAAAATCATGAATATGTATGTCTATATTAGCAACACTTTAATTACCTTTCTGTTGCTCATAATGTGTATTTTTTAATAATACTGTACACTATTCACCTTCAAGGTAATCCAGCAAAAGAAGGTAAAAGCACAGAGTTTTTTCAAAATGGTGGTGAAAATTGAAATTTACGCTGGCCGTAACAACTCATCTCCAGTCTCTCTCGGTTTTCATGTCAAATTCCCCACCCTGGTGACAGCATTCTTTGTCAATTTCCCCAGGGTAGCCCCCACCCTGGGGCTTGACATTGATAGGTGCATTACTATAAGGCTATATGACCATGGTCCAGGCATATAATAAGGCCCCAAAATGGAAGAATAGGACTGGTAAATAGTACTATAAATGGTACTAGCCTGAGGGATTAAGACCAGGCTTTATATGTATGGATTTTTATCTCTTTAATATAAAGGTGAATTCATGGAACTTACCAATAACAACATTCACTTGAGAACTGCTCATTCCAAATTACTTGGATTTTGGACAACAGAATATGGTGGATTGAATGAAGTAACTCACTTATGGCAATATGGTATGTTCTGGATCTATATTATGAACAAGTTTTGTCATTAAAGGGATATGGCAATATAAATTAACTTTGTCTCATTTGAAAGAACTCGTAAAATGGTATAAGAAGACCTTTTACAATTTTTCTGTATCTTTCTTGGTTTTTGAAATATTTCAGATAATTATGACAAAAGACAATCTACAATCCGCCATCTTGTTGTAATATTTGACCTAATTAACTAGGAAATTGGTGACGTCATAAGCAGGGTAAACCTGATGAAACTACTCCATAGGTGACCGAATTTTCGCAGAAGGCTTTTTAAAATGTTGTGGGCCAATTGAAAATGGAAATAGTGCAACATAATCGAGTTTCTGGCTCATAATGTCGTAAGGTTGACAAGACAAAAATTTCACTTTACCCTACTTATGACGTCACATGCATATCGAAAATAATTCCAAGATGGCGGACAACACGCTGTCTTTCGTCAAATTAGTTCGAAAACCAAAAAAGATATGGGGAAATTGTAAAAGGTCTTGTTATACCATTTCACAAGTTCTTTCAAATGAGACAAAGTTAATTTATATTGCCATATCCCTTTAAAACAATAAAATAAATAGAATTAACCTAGTCATGTATATTCATGTTATTTCATTCAGATAATCATGGCCATCGTACTGCTGTTCGAGCTGCTCTTGCCAGTGATACCAACTGGATATCAAGTTATCTGTCCAAAATTCTCCCAATGATAGTGAAGCAGGTAAATGTAGACCAAAATATTGGATGTTCCAGCTATAAGCTGCATACAGAAAGAAAAACAACTTACTGAAGTCACTTTTAATACCACAGTCCCCGTAATATAACTCATTTTGCATCGGCAAAAAATCGCCGAGGTCTTTTCATGATTTACTGTTTTGCCTAGGCATTGCCTCGGCAATTATTTCTGTCGAGGACCACAATGAAACCACTGTAAATTGCTTCAGCAATTACTTTGGCACACCTGAAATCTGCACTTCTTAACGTACAAGAGCAATTCAAAGGCAATGGCGAGAGTGGACACTGTTTAACTGAACATTTTTTTAGTGTTTCTTGGGTAAAGGCTGTTCTATACATACAGCGAAATTTTCTGCGCAAGCGCAATTTTTCTTTGTCTTGTGAGCGCTAATTCCACCCGAGCGCTTAAGACAAAGAAAAATGTAAATTTAGAACATATTTATTACTATGTGGCTCCGCATTTTTTTGCCAACGCAAATCAGGAAATTTTCAATTTGCTTCGGCATTTGCCTTGGCAATTGCCGAAGCAAATTACGGGGACTGTACTATGTCTGTTTGGTGACACAATCTTAGTCACAAGGTTTATTCTCTTTCTAATCAGGACAATGCTATCTTGTTTCCTTTTCCTTGGTACAACACTGTGGAAAAACCTGCTTTGGAACAAGGTGATTATTAACAACATGATACTATATATATATTTATATATTTATATACAACCTCTGGAAAGTTACTATACAAAACTTGTGGTACCTTTTAGGTGTGTATGAGATGCGTCAGTGTAGTGTCTTACCTGGAAGACTAGAGCAGTTCTCGCATAGATTTCAACAAGGTGTTGAAGATCGCAACAAGTATTCCCAGATGATTGGAATATGGTATAGCGAATTTGGGGCTTTAAACCAAGGTACCATGTTACAAATTTTTCCTGAATAGAACAAATTCTGAATAGAACAAATTCTGACAGTAGTGGAATCAAGTTGCTTGATATAACAGCTTTTGTCTTTAGTCAAACTTCATCTCATTATGTACACTTTTTATGTACTGGCAATTCTTATTTTTTGCAGTGTATCACCTTTGGCATTACCGTAGTCCAGATGAAAGAGAAAAAATTAGAGAAATTGCTGAAAAGGATGAAATATGGAAGGAAACCAGTAAGATAGTGTTTGGTATCAAATAGAATTCTAGAACTTTGTATACATGTAGTTACAGATTACTTATAAAATGATAAGGTTTGAGCAGTGGCATAGCTAAAAAATTTCATGGAATCCATAGTTTCTTGTTCTGAAAATGGAAAGTGAAAATGTTAGGAGAGAAGACCCGAAAGTCTTACCATTTGCTGATATTATTGCAAAGGTGCTGCTATTAATAGCTCAAAATGCAGACAAACAAACCAAATTTGACTCACAAATGATTGCAAATGAGCTATTTTCCTTTGTTATGGCCGCAAGAATTATGGGTAAATGTGGACAAACACGGGTAATGACGTCATCTCGACGGAGTGCTTTTAAGACCCTGAGTGGAGAGGTCCGACCCAGGATTTCAACCTGTATCTCATAGACATGTGTCGTTACCACTAGAGCACAACAGCTGTGATTTGATATATTGTAGTTTGATATAAAGAGGATATTGCGAACGAGTGAGAAATATTATCACCTGCACGAGAAGATAAAATTTGTATCTCCACTGAAGTGGTTATATGTAATGTTCTCATGTTTATTGGCACGATTTTCAAAATGTTAGCAAATGCCAGCTTTATAAACTTTGTGACTTGTTGTGCGTTGTGGCATTAGACGTACATTGCAACTCAACTCCAAGCTATATAGTGTGATGCTCGCTTTCTTGATGATATTCCTATTTTAATCTAAAGTTATTAACCTCTTACAGGACTTTTTAGTTCGGGGCAGGCATCCAAATTTTCCGAAAAAATGGGCATGGTCAAAATGGGTGTGGTCATATAGAACCCCCTGACCACATGCTCCCCCCCCTCTAGCTACACCACTGGGTTTGAGGGCAAAAGAGGGAGAAAGGAAATAGATAACAGGAAAGTAAATAATGTGGGAAGAGAAGGTAGCAAGTGGGCTGATAATCAGGCAAGCAGAAAGATAAATATAACTTGAGTTCTGTTTTTTTGTAGTTCGTGATTGCAAACTGTTTTTATCGTCAATGCAGTCAAAGCTCTTGGTTCCAACAAAGTTCTCACCTTGGAGATAAATGTATGTACACTGTTGGTTTTAGAACAATAGATACAGTACTTAGCTACAATACAGATGTACTGGTAGCTAAGATTGACATGTAGGAAGAAAAACAATGACAAAGAGAATTAAAATCATTGGTATAATTATGATGTTGGATCCAAAAATCCAAATTATATTTAGAATCAGTACTCATATTCCACGTTTCAGGAAATTTGGCTTTGAATTACAGAGATAAATATAATTATTTTAAATAGATTACATTTGTAAAAGTCAATGGAAAGTTGGTTTATGTGGAGGTTATTGTTGGTTGAACATTACTATCATAGGTGTCTTAGTAGGAACCAGGGGGCATTTGGGGGCATGTTCCCCCTTACATTTATGAAAAGTGCCCTTTTTAAACATGAAAAGTTCCGTTTAACATTGTTCACATGCTGTCAACAACTTGGAACAAGTTATGTATTATTGGAGTGAAGCTGTCAGCCTTCAAACTGCTTAACCCTTAAAGTGTCTATGAAGTGAAAAAATCGCTAGCATTTTTTTGCTCTAACGAACAAAGTAGCACGGCAGGATCGTTCACTGAAAATTTCAAGTGAATCTGCTGCATAGTCTTCGAGCTATCAACTCTCAAAGTTTGGCCATTGGCATAGTTTAACGTTACAAAATAGGGAAAGACTGGGATTGAATATATGTGGTATATGACGTATGCAGGTGGATCATTAATGTTCAAATCCATTGTTCTTATGCATAGTAAGTACACCTGCATACGTCACAAGACAATAAACCGTGCGTTTCAGATTTCACCAAAAACATTTAGCCATGCCAAACTTTGAGAGTTGATAACTCGAAGACTATGCAGCAGATTTACTTGTAATTTTCAGTGTACGCTCCTGCCGTGCTACTTTGTCCGCTAAAGCAAAAAAAAAGCTAGCGAATTTTTCACTTCATAGACACTTTAATGCATTGATCAACAGTGATCAGCAGCTAACTTCTCCTAATAATATCAATGGTTATATTGGTTAACAAAGTTAAGTGAGAATAAAGGAAGTGATCATCAATGATAAACTGATGTGACCTATGTTTTTAAAACAACTTCTCCCAACTAGTACTATAAGAAATCTTTGGAGACAAATTAGGATAATTTGTTTGTTATTACTGGGACTTAAAAGGTTAATTATTCTTTGAAACGTGTCTGCTAAAGTTTGCCTGTCACAGGATCTTTTTACCTATAGTTTAACTTCTCAACTGGTTCAACTAAAGGCTCCTTAACTAGTTTAACTAAAGAGCTACACTGCAAAAACTATTCTGTACACTAGTCCCAACTAAGATATAACAGATCTTTGAAGAGGTCTCTAGAGAGTTTGTGATGGGCCATTATCACGATAGCCATGAATATAATAAAAATCTTGATTTTAATAACTGGAATACGTGAATATTTACACACAAATTAAAAACATTTTATGCCTAATGTTACGTAGCAGCACATAATTTTACGTAACAACACGCAATGTTATGTAGCAGCACGTAATTTTACGTAAACAACACGTAATGTTATGTAACAGCGTGTAATTTTACGTAACAACACTTAATATTACGTAACAGCACATAACGTTACGTAACAACACGCAATGTTACGTAGTAGCACGTAATTTTACGTAACAACACGCAATGTTACGTAGTAGCACGTAATTTTACGTAACAACACGCAATGTTACGTATCAGCACGTAATTTTACGTAACAACACGCAATGTTACGTCGTAGTAGCACGTAATTTTACGTAACAACACGCAATGTTACGTATCAGCACGTAATTTTACGTAACAACACGCAATGTTACGTAGCAGCACGCAATGTTGCGTAATAATACGTAATTTTACGTAACAAACGTAATTCGTATTTGATACAGTGCATCACCATATGACATATTTACAGATCGTCACAAGACCAAGTCTTAATGTGCCAACATAGTTCATTGTTATTTTAAACATTTTTCTGGCCTATTGTTTTCTGGATTTTTTCACTGAGCTGGTATTGGGACTCTCGTTTTTGACTTTCGGTTGTTCATTGCTTTAAATTCTGATTTATCTGCACTAAAACATTTTGGGCAAAGCCAGTCTCCAGGTAACTCATTGAACGGAATCCCTTCGTCCATCTCGTTTTTTGGATCGTAAATGTAACGGCATTTCTGGCACGAAAATTTCATGGAATCCATAGTTTCTTGTTCTGAAAGTGGAAAGTGAAAATGTTAGGTTAAAGGTCTTGGTTTTAGTTTAGTTTATTGGATTTATCATTCTTTTATGAGAAGGAATACCGCGGCTAGAAACTTATGTATGATAGGGGTTCCAAGAAGACCCGAAAGTCTTACCATTTGCTGATAATTATTATTGCAAAGGCAGCACTTTCTCCTCAATAGCGTAGCGTCTTTTTGCTGTTAATAGCGCAAAATGCGGACAAACAAACCAAATTTGACTCACAAATGATTGCAAATGAGCTATTTTCCTTTGTTATGGCCGCAAGAATTATGGGTAAATGCGGACAAACATGGGTACTCGCGTCATCTCGACGGAGTGCTGAGTGGAGGTCCGACCCAGGATTTCAACCTGTCGATCTCATAGACATGTGTGGTTACCACTAGAGCACAACAGCTGTGATTTGATATATTGTAGTTTGATATAAAGAGGATATTGCGAACGAGTGAGAAATATTATCACCTGCACGAGAAGATAAAATTCGTATCTCCACTGAAGCGGTTACTAATAATGTTCTCAGGTTTATTGGCACGATTTTCAAAATGTTAGCAAACGCCAGCTTTATAAACTTTGTGACAAGTTGTGCGTTGTGGCATTAGACGGGCATTGCAACTCAACTCCAAGCTATATAGTGACGCTCGCTTCAAGCTAAATGTCGCCATGAGCGCTCGCTTTCTTGATGATATTCCTATTTTAATATATAACCTCTTATTGTGTCTCCAGCTGTACAAGGTTCTTTGATGAGTTCAAACACAATTAAAGTGATTGTAAACAGCAGGCAGTGACTAAGCGACGGGGTAAATGTTTTGAAACTTTGGTCCAGGCCGTTCAAAATAGCTGCCAACTGACTAGCCGGCAATTTTACAACGTTTGTTGGCCATTTTTTCATCAAAATCATGGCGAAATAAATACTTCCATCGCCTTCCATCTCCATGAAACCTCATTTACATAGTTTTTACTCAGTTTTTATATGAAACCCTTCAAATACCTTAGCGTTTTGTTCTCGACATGTAATTAATGTTTTTATAAACTATCCCATTAGGTGAGATTGAGAATGTATCAACAGTTTCTCAATCTTTGATTTAAACTCGCTCTTTGAAAAAAGAAAAACTGCTCTGAGACGTTATTGATATGTACCCTGACTATCACATCACCAATCCCACTTTCAAAGATTCTATCTTCTCGAGTGGTATTCCAAGCCCGTTATAGTTATTAAGTTTTAAAATTACAACTAAATTATGTACTATAAAGATGGCACAGGTTTTGAGGAATGAACTAATGAAGCTTTAGTTCTTAAGATTTAAGAAAAAATAATTTACGTTTTAAAGTTTCGAGAACTTAATTACTTGTGTATGTACTTTGAATCTCACATGAATCGGTGGATTGTCGACTCTGGAGGTGTGAACGATTTGATGTTTAATAGTGTGATATAGAAGTGTTGTACTGCGTAGGTGATGTAGAGATAGACGACACGTGGACGATCGTCCAGCTCATATCCTCAGAAAAATGTGTCTGCGTTACAGATTCGAAAGCTCTCCTCAAATATGCCCTTAAGCGCTAAATCTTTGATGTTCCACTTCGATGTCTTCACCTTAATTAACTTAGGGTCATTTTTAGATTATTTTGTTTCAAAATCTTAGAACCTCATGGTTGGGGAACTGCATGCATTAGAACGTACGTCCTTGTTGGGAAAGAAAAAGTTGTGTATTGACACGAAGAAGGAAGTTGTGTATTGACACGCGAGCGAGGGCAATGAGTGTATCAAAGTGCACGTCGCATTAAAATTCAAGACTTCCAGGCGCCAAAGATAACAAGAGAAATTCCTTTGCCGGTCTTGCTTATGTGGACTTTCGATTCCTCGGACTATTCGAAGACTCACATGCAACTATAGGAAGTTTAAATACCGAACCTTATTGTGTCACGCGTTATCCCGCCTTCCGTTCAAATTCAGTGAAATTTAAGTACCTACTGTCTAAAACTGTAAACCCAAAGAGAGGGTTGTAAATCCAAGCAGGTAAAATGTAATGTTATCGATGAATTGGTATAGGCACGTTGCAAAATACTTCTTCATTATCGCTCTATGCTCTCATCATGACTAAAAGCGACCTTAAATGGTCAAATTGTTCACAGCCCTATTGGCTATTTCCGTTAGAGTCGCTTGAGAACACATGTTTTCGAACACGTCGTTTGCTTCTAGTGTCAGTGTTTACAGTCCACATTAAACGCTGAAATCACTGGTTTTGGGTCAGTGAAACATAGCCATGCATCTGTTGCAATGGAGATTCTTCTAACATGCCACTCCCTATTCTTAAACAACACTCCCTATTCTTAAAACTGTATACAGGCGTTGGGTGACTAATTCGCGTCTACTTCCTTGATTAAGGGCTACAGTTAAACGTCTATAAATCACACTACAGATCGCTTTTTTCGAAACGATTGTTTGGCTTGTACTTGTAAAATTTTTCACATCTCATTTTTGTTGTTCTAATCGCCTTCGCAAACACACTACTGACTCATACGAAACTCGGGGTAATTGCAGATGCCTTCAGTTCCCTTTCTCAGATGATTGCTTTTCGTCAATAAACTTATTCAGCATTTACAGCCAGTAAACTCTTTTCGTAATATTATCTTACCTTTTCTGTTCCTGGTTTTCTCTCGGGTTATATGCAACAGTTGTCAGAAAGATTTCTCTTTATACCAAGTACAGTAATCACTGTCTCTGCCTGTTTGTGAAGACGGGCTATATATAATGTCGTGACTGCGCAGATTCTGTTGTCTGCATGATGCCCCATGTATAATTGATGGTTTCGAAAGTAATTTGAATATACGTGGGGAGGAACGGTCTTGGTTGCATGGTACTAACATTTCTTAGAGCATGGTACTAACATTTGATAAGTATCATACAGTATCTTACTATGCTTGTAGTTAGAAAGGTTTTGTGGCTGGACTGAAACCTCTGAAGATTTATTCTCACTATCTCAAACGCGGTGTCTCGTATAATAGAGCCCATTGGTCAAGAGCGGAAGAGCCCTGGTGTGCAGTTAATGACAGACCCTGATTTTGTTATCTTTTTAGTTTGGTGATGAGAAAATGTTTTGAGTATGTGTATATATATATAATCTGATTGTGCTCCAGTGTCATGTCTTTTTGCTTACAAATGGCATGGAACACACGAGTTGTTTTCCAATAGTGCAATGGTTAATATTTTTAATATCCTCCCAACAGCTTCACTACATCATGCTGCGAAGACACACGTGACTGCGTTAATATAATGCGAGACACCCATGGTGACGTCAACAGCAAGATCGTGTTCCTCTCACCGTTGAAGGTATAGTCTGGTATAGAAAGCGAAATTTTAACCAAATTGTACGTGGTGTGTTTTTAGCACGAGGCTATCTAAAAGTTTCTATCTCTTGAACATCTACAACACCAGCAACTGACGACCGAAGGTTATGGGTCGCGAAAGACCTAGCCATTGGCGCCATTGCTGGCTGGGCCAGGAGACATGACGGAGATCTTCCCTTTCTTTTGAATGTCACTGCGAAAGTTCAGAGCACAATTCCGCCAACGCCGTACCTTTTCCCCCACGTATTGTTTTCCTCTGGCGCCATGGTCATGAGCGAAATCCGATAAACACTTCCTCCTACGCAGCACCAATTTAACTTTATATCATTGTTTTAATCGACTGTTTCTAAGCAACGTATCAGAACATTACGTCATTTCAAAACTGTAGAAACGTAATATCTATATATCCTTAACGTAAGAGCTATATATCTAAACTTAAGAGCTATATATCTTAACGTAAGAGCTATATATCTTAACTTAAGAGCTATATATCTTAACGTAAGAGCTATATATCTTAACTTAAGAGCTCTATATCCTAAACTTAAGAGCTATATATCCTTAACGTAAGAGCTACACATCCTTAACTTAAGAGCTATATATCCTAACCGTAAGAGCTACACATCCTTAACTTAAGAGCTATATATCCTAACCGTAAGAGCTACACATCCTTAACTTAAGAGCTATATATCCTAACCGTAAGAGCTACACATCCTTAACTTAAGAGCTATATATCCTAACCGTAAGAGCTACACATCCTTAACTTAAGAGCTATATATCCTAACCGTAAGAGCTATATATCCTAACCGTAAGAGCTACACATCCTTAACTTAAGAGCTATATATCCTAACCGTAAGAGCTACACATCCTTAACTTAAGAGCTATATATCCTAACCGTAAGAGCTACACATCCTTAACTTAAGAGCTATATATCACACGTATATCGAAAATACATCCAAGATGGCGGACAATGATTCAGGTTAGCAACTTTGACAGTGCAATTAATACGCTTTACGAGCATTTTTACAACCTCAAACTACTATATTACGGCTATTTAAGTTATATACTTTGATCGAAAAGGTACTTATTATTTTATTGCCAATGTCATATACATCCTAAACTAGCTATATACATCCTAAACTCAAGAGCTATATACATGCTACCACCGTGTCACATTTTCTCAACGGCAAGCATTTTCTATTGCGGCAATTCCCAAGGGGAGTAGGTGGGGGAGTAGGTGGGAGAGACGGTGGGAGAGTAGGTGGCATAGACGGCATGGTTATAAAAATAAAAACGGGGGGTTAGGGTTCGGATGACACTTAAGGCGGGGCAGGGCCGCCGAGAGCCACGATAGGCCCAGAGGAAGGTGTGGTTATGGTCTTTCACGGGCCCTTAAATACCTAGAAGCTTCATTCTATGTGTAGGATTTGTATGATGGTTATCGTTTTGGGCCCCTTATTTGGCCCTCACCCTAAACTAACCCTAACCTACCCCTAATATCCTAACCCCTAGGTCATCTCTTAGCCAATCAACAAAAAACTTACGAGGAGGTGCTACACTTCCTATGGTTTTACAAAGTGAGCTAAAAGGTCAGCTAAAAGGACAGCTAAAAGGACATTTCTACACCCAATCTTTTTAGGGTTAGGCAATAGGGTCAGGGTTGGCATCAAATTTAGCCTGCATGGTTTTTACACGACTTCCACTGCGTTCACGGTCGCTCTCTGGCACATCATTGGAATACTTCTCTCTCGGGCATTGTTGGTGTTTGCTGACTTGACATAATAACACGCGATAAAAACTACAGCTGCTATCAAAATAATCAGTAATGCGCTGCTCCCAACCACTACAAGGACTATTAAACCAATCTGAGGTTTTTCGTCGTAATTTTCTTTGCTGGTATTGACTGTTGGACCATTCGTCGTCTGGACTGTTGGACCATTCGTCGTCTGGACTGTAATTGGACCATTCGTCGTCTGGACTGTAATTGGACCATTCGTCGTCTGGACTGTAATTGGACCATTCGTCGTCTGCACGGTTGGACCATTCGTCGTCTGGACTGTAATTGGACCATTCGTCGTCTGCACGGTTGGACCATTCGTCGTCTGGACTGTTGGACCATTCGTCGTCTGCACGGTTGGACCATTCGTCTGGATCGTTCCACTGTTTGTCTGGCCTGTTGGATCGGTGATAGGGATGGTTGAAATGCGGGTCAACACCGTTGGAGTGCTGGTTTGTTCTGTGGGGTTGCTGCTTGTCTCAATTGTGGTAACATTGTATTTATCTGAAATAAAGGATACAAGCGCGAAATAAAGCATTGCTGACGAAACCAGTGTTTTTATATATCACTCCACTTGTGCTACTTAAACTTTGGCAAACTCGGGTTCCATATAGTGCAACGTATGTATTGCTTGGGTATGCGAGGTTCGATCTGTCTGTAATGTATTTTCTATAAATGATATAGCTCAATGGTTAGAGCATTACACTATTGCGATCAATGATCTACACCTTCGCTAAACTTTCGTATAGATATAACAGTGAGAAAATACGATTTCCTACAACCTATATGATTTGAATAAACTTATAATTTCCAAATATGTTTAAAATATTTGCTCCTATTCAGCACCCGTTCTTATAGCCTCGGACATTCTCACAAAGAATGGACACAAGCCAATGAACTTACTTATCTCACATTTCTCTGTAACTCAAATGTCAGTAGACACATGCACGCATTGCGTACCTATTTTTCAAGTAAATAAACGCTTCAGTGACCTATGAAAACCCTAAACTGTGTCTTTCTTTTGAAGTAATTTTCCCTCATCATTTTATAACTAAATGACAATTAATACACCAAGCTCATAGCTATTAGCTCATGAGTCATCGCATCTAAAAAGCCTAAAAAGCTAAACCTTCCCAAGAACGTTTCTCCGGGGTTGCATATCCGTTTGGGTAAATTACCTGGGTGTTTTTTACTTACGTTCGAGGTTTCCAGTAACTTTGACCACAACGCAGGATGTGTGTTCGAGGTTGGATCCATTCACGGAATTCGTATTTGTACATGTTATTTCCAATTTAACAAACTTTCCTTCGATCTCACCTGTTTCACCTGTGGAGATCTTGGAAAGAATGGACAGAAAAATTTACATGAGAAAGATTTATATAGCCCATCAACTCGTGTTTTATTTCGAAAGTAATTACTATATATATATATATATAGTAAACTTAAAAACTTTATTGTCGCTACTTGGAGTTTCACGCTTTACACGATCATCAGGCAACTCTGCGTGAATATATATGTGTGTGTCTATATGTATATGCATGTATATGTAATATATATTATGTATTATGTATTATGTAATATGTATTATGTAATATGTATTATGTAATATGTAATATGTATTATGTAATATGTATTATGTAATACGTAATACGTAATACGTAATACGTAATACGCATTACGTATTACGTATTACGTATTACGTAATACGTAATATGTAATATGTAATATGTATTATGTAACATGTAACATGTAACATGTATTATTGTAGTATTGCGTATTGCGTATTGCGTAATACGTATCAACCGTATATGTAACCTTAGTAACAAGTCTGGCAGCTGTATTTTGAATTCGCTGTAACTTGTTCAATCATTAGCATACATTACTACACAACTGCCTGTATATGACCACGTTTCGACTTCGTCGTGGTTTCTGTCGTCGAAGAACAACTAAACAATGACATGCGCCTAAGTAACTCACCCTCGTACCAGGGTCTTACCTCCGCTCCGCCCGCCGGGGGAGCGGAGACAGACCCTGGGTACGAGGTTGTAGGTAACTCACCCAACTCAAATGCCACATCCTGTGAACCTTAAAGAAAATTACGGTTTGTTCAACAGCGACTGGTTTCCATTCTCCCGCGGCATTGTAGAACGCCATGGATGTTTTAGCACAATCACTGAATGTGCTTATCGATGCGTTAAAACCACTTGTTAACCCGAAACCACTTCCCGCGTAAAATGTTTGCAGTGGTTGCTGCTGTGAGTCCCAAGTCCAACCGGTCGACCATGTCCAGGAGCCCAAAACGAAATAACAACCTAGTCGACGGAGATATTATTAGAAACGTGGTTAGTGGTTGAACACGTAGACTCAAATGGTACAGCACGTAGACAGAGCGTAGCCTCCTCCACAGAGTCAAATACCTTCCAAGCAAATACACGCAAATTCAATGATACAACACGCAAATTCAATGATACAACACGCAAATTCAATGATACAACACGCAAATTCAATCATACAACACGCAAATTCAATGATACAACACGCAAATTCAATGATACAACACGCAAATTCAATGATACAACACGCAAATTCAATGATACAACACGCAAATTCAATGATACAACACGCATATTCAACGACACAACACGCAGACTGAGTTTTAAGGATTGGGTATCAATATTTTCATGACATGGAATCTCGTCATCCGTTCTCCTTAGTCATCATTGCACATTAGCTTGTTATTGTATTCCTGTCCTTGTTTTCCTTAGATTACTGCTCTGTATAGCGAGATAATAATCTGAAAGTTACGTACAGTAGGATCTGTCAGTATATCTATTTGGGTTTGTTATTAAAACTTGTATCAAAGATTTGCTTCATGCAGGCTTTATCTAACTTTTTTCTTCTTGGGTTGGGTAAAAAATGTTCTTTACCCATAAATGGTTGGGACGATTAAATTTCGGATCTTAATTTGGCTGGGTAAATTCCATCACCAAATCTATTTCGCTTCGACCCCTACCTGCATAATTAATGATCTCGATCACGAGATTATCTAATTGGCGCGGGGCGCGGGTAAATTGTCGCGGGTAATTGGCGCGAGTTGCGGGTTTTTTCCAAGTCTACTCTGACATGTCGATCAAGCAAAAGAAACTCTGGCGGTAGCAAATAGCAATCATGTGTATATATAGTGTGAAGGCGCCTTACAATTTGTCACATGCAGATTCGGACGTGACTTAGCTGGTTGCCTATAGTGAGGTATACAGAAGACGTTGTTTATCTAGACAGGTGTCGGCAAAACGCTAAAGATATACAAACATAATTGAGAAGCAGAGGCGTAAATGCCAACTATTGATTCAATACACCCTTTTATACATTTATACAAGTATTACATCATCATATATACCGAATTCTAAAATATATAACTTACAGGAAACTTTAAAGAAACTCGAGAGGGGAATAGAACCTGTAACCTAATCACTATGCAAGTTGTTTTATTGCATATAAATTAGATCATGTTGATCTAATCATTGAGCTATACAGACCTCTAGCCATGATACCCGAAAACTTTTGTCACGCTATGCCATTATAACACCTTACCACAGCGATCATAGAACAGCTGTACAATAGAACATTGAGTTCCCTCCAATATAAAAGCAATGTTTATTTTTCGCACCTGCTCTAAATTTCCTGTCATCTACGCACTGTTTCTCGTTCAAGATGAAGCTAGGCTTTCCTTGCAACGAGCAACGACAAGTCAGTTCGCACCAACCCAACCTGGACTGCCCTCTCTTTGGCATACAATCCGCACCAAGTTCCGTCCTCAGTTTCGCGGTATCGTTGCACAGAGTTCTATTGAAAGTCGCCAAGTGAAATTCATCTGTCGTGTTCGCTCTTTCACCATCTCCGCGAGTTACGTTAACCGAGAAAATTCCTTCTTTAAACACTGTCGTCTGCGCGAATATCGTTGGAATAGCCACGGAAATCATGCTCCAAAGCAAAACTTGGATTGTCTTGTACGTGTTCGTCATTATTTCTTTTCAGCGTCACTGTAGCATGTCAGAGATCTGAACGATTATCAATCAAAAACTTGAATTAAAGCGCCTTCGATTCTTCGAAATCGCGAGGATTCGATTTTAGAGAGACTTCCTTTCAGCCAGTGCTCTCAGAGGTTTGCGTTCTGATGCTTCAAAAAATAAATTATATCGTATCGCTAAAACAGGAATAAATTATAGTGTTGGTTTCATTTTACTAAAACATCGCAGTGAGGTAGTGTGATGGTAATTTTTTTGGCTCCCTGCAGTTGCCTGATCTTTGTTATCTAGAAATATCTTCAAACATACAGAACTCATGACCTCCAATGTTAATTAATGTGTCTATCACCTCGACCACGATATTGTAATATTTCACATGAAGTGACTTGTTGAATGGCAAAATGATCTAAGTGTTGTGTTGATGTTTTAGAAAGGTTTGTTTTTCCGAAATGATAATGACTGTCACGTCCAATCAGTCATCATCTCCGATACAATATTCTGCCACTCGAGAAATTTGGCTTAACTCAAACATTGATGATATATTTGAACGCTATACACTAGAGATCTTATTAACTTTTTCACTCAAATCCTCGACCAGTTTATCACACAGAAAGCAGAAATGAAAACCAAATTCCTAAATAATTTAGTAAAACGTTACCTGTATAGTCTAGTGCAAATGCTACAATCTGGATATAAAGCCGACTAGCCGAGTTTTTCGTTTTTAAGGCGATAGTTATCAAACTCGGGCTTCGCCCTCAGGCTTATAGAACTTTCGAGCTCATAATTCTAATTGTTAATTAGAATTTGGGGTTCCTGATGAGGCCAAGAACCCTGCTCGCTTCAATCTATCGGCTTTTCATTCATCCAATCTTGTTTTGAAAATAAGTATATCTGTTTGTATATATATATATTATATATATCTCACCTGGAGGCGATCTTAATGTGCAACTGTCAATTAACCATAATCCACTCGATACGCGAAACTGCAGGTCGGTCGTTTACAAATGACGTCCTTTTTTTTTGTCTATTTAACCCAATTATCACGAGATCACGCCACCTATAAAATTAGTAAAATTCATAAGAGTATTGCGCTCG
Source organism: Chrysogorgia sp. JL179-B06 (assembly GCA_035772405.1). Classification (NCBI taxonomy): domain Eukaryota; kingdom Metazoa; phylum Cnidaria; class Anthozoa; order Scleralcyonacea; family Chrysogorgiidae; genus Chrysogorgia; species Chrysogorgia sp. JL179-B06. The sequence continues at coordinate 5,440,695 of JAYKKM010000477.1, forward strand.
GGACTCGCCCCAGGAGCTGGTTTTCAATATACACAGCAAAATACGTGGAGACTGGTGCCTCAATTAAATGATGATTTAATCTATATATATATATATATATATCGAATTCGTGACCAACGGTCTAAAAAATATAACTTACAGGCACTGCACTTGCAGGAAACCTTTCCTGAACCACTAACCACGCATATCAAATGTCTTCACCCCTAGGGCGATTTTCAGTTTGTGAAAAAAAACCATGCTTAAAAAAGTAACCATGCATACTTGAGTGTTAAGTTCAAAGACGAGCTACCAAATTTATACTTCAAGACTACGAGTTGTCTTATCCTGAGCTCAACTTGAAATAAAGGATCTGATCTTTTTTTTCAAATGTAAACAAGGCCTCTACGATCTAGACATCTCTCTTGTTACCTTATCTTCTCACCTCTCGTCTCGCACCCGTACTAGCAAGGACAATTTGCTTCAAGCCAATCCTTGCAGGACCTCTCTTTTTAGGAACTCCTTTTTTAATCGAATTGTCTTTCTCTGGAAGTGGAACCATCTATCTCCGATCATCCGTAATAGTACGTAGTACCCCTATCAATTGGGCTCCTAGTCTGTTGTGGTATTCCGTTCAGTTAAAAGAGTGATAAATCTAATAAACTAAACTAAAACTAACTTTATATATACTACTCTTCTCAATTAGACTCTTCTTTCGATGTAAACAGAATGCGCACTTGGAAAACTTACTGCTCTAAGTGCCGTTCATATCATTTAAAGGGACAGCGTCATGATTTGCGCATGTGTGCGAACTTGGAAAAAAATCAGCCTGAATTTTTCAAGTTGGCTTACGATTCAAAATGGCGTCCATCAACTCGGTAAATCGCATGGCGGAAAGCGAGAGAACTCCGGTCGCAAGAAGAAGTTACAGGATCAATGTAAAGAAGCCAAGAAAAGATGGAACGATTCCCATAAAAGGGTCTACTTGACCGAAATGATATACCAGTCATGGATTGATGCGAAATGCTTGGCTGGATGTAATATTTAGTAATTACTGCCAAGTGACCGTGACTTTGCTCAGTAGATTTTTACGCTAGAAAACCCATCAGTTTCACTCTTACGAGAGGTGCTACAACAACCATTTGTTTCACTTACCATGGATTCGATTATGGCGTGCCAAAGGACCCCTCGAAGAAAAACAGACTTGAGCATGCGCAAGTCATGACGCTGCCCCTTTAAGCTGCTGTTCTTAATCTGTCCTATCATATGTTATTAGTGTAATTAGTCCTTTTCTTTAATTTATGCACTATTCCGTATCAGGTTGGTCTTCAAAGGACACATGTCCTGTTGACCATACCTTCAACTATGTTCAAGACTCCGTGTTTTTTGGGGTTTTTTAAAATTTTTAACCGTTGTATTAATTATTTGGCATTCTTGCTTGGTTGTAAAGTTAATAATATGAGCATGCAGATGCATATTGAACTGCATTTTTATACAAGTTTATCAACTGTTATAATGTCAACTTTTTGTGTTCATATTGAACTGCATTTTTATGCAAGCCTTGCACAGAGAACTATGTTACTGTATACAACTATTTTATCTTTATGTTCAACTGCATTTTTGATGCAACTGTTCAACTTACATCTGTTTAATATTACACATGTTCGTGAACTACTACTATATTGTGAATAGATGTTGAGAACGGTTACAACACAACAAGCGAGGCACTCAGACGTGCAGCATGTGCAGGGGGCCCTGGCTGTGCATAATGAATGTCTTACACTCTTACCCCAGATGGCCAGAGTGTCCCAGAGTTAGTATACGTACCTATGGTCCAGCAAGCTCATTGTGAGCTCCATATATATATATATGTAGAACCCACTGCTCTGGTATTACCTAAACCATAACCGCATGGGTACGAAGCTGTATTACCTCCGCTGCGACTTTGAATTCAATAAGCCCACCACTTATTTTTGAAATTTTGCACAATATCACAACTGCCTTGGATTTCGAGGTTGCACTTCCCTTGCGATAGTAACTTCTAGTAAAGAAATAGAACAGCTGTACAATATAACATGGAACTCTCCTCTCCAGCATGTCAGAGCTCTGAACGATTATCAATCAAAAACTGGAATTAACGCGTCTTTGATTCTTCGAAATTCCGAGGATTCGATTTCCGCGACTGCTCTCGGAGGTTGGCATTGAGATCCCTCAGAAAATAAATTATACTAAACAGCAATAAATTATAATTTATATTATATTATATTATATTAAATTATAAATTATAAATTATATTATATCATTTCAACAGCTCTAACCATTTGGTTTCAGACATGAAAGTCTGCGCCATCCTTCCCATCTCAGGTGGTAACGATAACCGGAAACGGCAAGAGAAGCGTCTCATTTTTAAACTTGGCACCACACATCCTCTTGGTCTTAACGAACGTTTTTCTTTTATTTAATTTCCTACAAGTTTTTTGTTATTTTAGTTTGCTTGGAACGTTTTTATTATTAGCTAATGCATTTCAAGTTTTGTCTCTTACTGCTTTACTATCGCTTAATCCCCTTAATATTGGACCTGTCATTTCTCCCTCCCCCTCTGATCGACTGTAAAAATAGCAAATGATTTAACTTTTCGCATTTCATTAATTATTACTTTGTTTATCTCCCGTGCATTTGATTGGCTACTTTCTACTTGTGACACCCTTTTGGCATATATATAAGCCCTATTTATTTTATTTCATCTCGTTTTACTCTGATGAAGGGCTCCGCTCGAAACGTCAGTATCTCGTCACTAAATTCTTGGCAGTTTACCACCTTTTCACTTTGCTATATATATTCAAAACATGTCTACGCAGCACTCATAAATTTTAACACATAAATTATAGTGTTGGTTTCTTTTTAAAGAAAACATTGCAGTGACCTGCTGTGATGGTAATCGTTTAGGCTCCCAGTTGTCTGTTCTTTGTTATGTAGAAATATCTTCAAAAATATACAGAACTGATCTCCAATGTTAATTTTAGTGTCTATGATCCCAAATACGTTACTATTGAGATCTGACATATATTCTACATGAGGGGAATAGTTGAATACCAAAATATTTTATGATTTGAGCTTTGGGTTGATGTTCAATAAAGGTTTGTTTTTCCGAAATGCTAATGAGTGTGATGTCCAATCGGTCATCACTTAGCAGGCGTTTAGGGTTGGGGGGCCGGGGACTGGGGTGAGGGATCATCACTTCAGATACAATATTCTACTGCTATAGCGAAATTTGATCTAATTCAAACATTGATGATATACTTGAACGCTACACCAGAGATTTTATCAACTTTTTCACTCAAATCCTCAACCAGTTTATCAGCCACAGAAAGAAGAAACGAAAGCCAAATTCCTAAATAATTTATTAAAATGTTACCGGTGGTTTAATGCAAATGCAATGTTTAATGCAAATGCAATCTGGAAAATAATCTATCGGCTATTTAGCCTTTTCATCCAATCCTGTTTTCAAAATAAGTATTTGTGTTTGTCGTTCAGGGCCCAGGGTAAGGTGGGGTTATTGTCTTTCACATGCCCTTAAATACCTAGAAGCTTCGTTCTATGTGTAGGATTTGCACGATGGTTATCGTTTCGGGCCCCTTATTTGGCCTGGGGCCCCGGCTCCCCCCATCCTCGACAGGGCTGTTGTCGTTTCATCAGACTGTCTGTCTATTTAATCCAACTATCACGACGTCACACCACCTGTAAAATTAGTAAAATTCATAAGTTTTTTGTATTTATTTATCTTCGCCTAGGGGCGCTGATCGCTGTTACACGAGGCTATTCCCCTCATGTAGAATATATGCCAGATCTCAGTAGTAACGTATTTCGGATCATAGACACTATAATTAACATTGGAGATCAGTTCTGTATTTTTCAAGATATTTCTACATGGCACTGTAGTTGCAATTCCGCCAACGGCGTGTGTATAAGTCACATTACAGCCTCTTACCTTACCTTACCTTATTTTTATGATAATGTTAAATTTAAGGACACCTGACCCTAATCTTAACCGTAACCCCCCGCCAAATATATCATCCCCTAACCCCAGACTGTGTGTTTTTAACCGTTCAACCCTGAGAACAAAACAATTAAACTTATAGATTAAAGCCGAAGACGTTACACTTGTGTGATGGGAATTACCTCATGTGCAGATCATGTAAAAATTAGAATCTGTAGAGTCGTCATGCCTGTTTTTAACATCATCATAAAAATAGTGGCCAGCCTGTTATGAATTTAACATAATCATAAAAATAAATAAGAGGTGGACGCGACCTAGTCGCCCCACCCCTAAACGGCTACATTACAAGTCGTACAACCACTCCTATCCGTCTGAAATAACAGCATCGCAACATGCAATATTTTTTAAGCTAAAATTGCAAGACGAGTTGCCAGGGGTCAATAAAGTGTATATTATTATTATTTATTTTTTTAATTATTTTTTTATTTTTGAGCGAAGATAATAAAAACAGGCATTTCATTATTTTTTTTATTTAAACATATTTCATGCTCAACATTTTCTCCAAGAGCTCAGCTCATCTAGGGAGATTATGTTAGATTATTCACAAAGATGGAGTACACAACATGTAGTGTTGAAGATTATATAAAAAGAAGAAAATAATTAAATTGGAAGAAAGTAGGAGCAACAATGCAAACATAGTCAGTTAGGGACACGCACATTATATTATTCTATTCCCAAATTCTCTTGACTTTACCCTATTATTCCCAACATTTTCCCCTATTCCCAAAATTATGCTACATCAAGTTCAATCAAGACCAGGAATTGCATTATTAAACAAATATAATCGCCATTAGTCCAAATATTCCACGTACACGACGTATTTACAGACAGTATACACGTGTACGCCACGCCGCTGGCCCGCAGACGGATGGCGCATATGCTTATTACGTATTACGTTGGCACAATGACGTCATACCGAAACTTTTGCCTATTATTCCCGCTTTATGCCTATTATTCCCGCTTTTTGCTTATTATTCTCGGTTTCAAAAAAGTTCCCTATTCTAAAAGAAATGCCGGCATAATGTGCGTGTCCCTATAGTCAGTGCAGCTGTACTTTGATTCTATTAAAATAATTGCAACCTAATTTTCATCTCAGTGTACTCTTTAAATAAATTCACTTAATTTGCCTTTCTCATCTCTAAACTGCACCATCATGTAGTTCTGCCTCGCAAGCAATTCCTTAGGAACGATAACCCGCAGTGGTTATCGTGTCTGCGGCGATAGAACCAAATAGCAGCAAAGGAAAGTCCAACGATGATAAACAGAAGGGGAAAGACAACTCCTAAAACAATGGCAACAGTATTTGTACTTCCTGATCTTTTTGAATAATTATTGACGTTGAGCTCGTCTATAAAAAATGACAAGAAATGTCCTGGATATAGTTATAGTATGGATTGTTTATCATTTTAAAGTACACGTACACGAAGTGATTGCGCGTCCCGAATATCGCAGGCTAAGGTTAGCTGCGCCACGCGTTAGCTGCGCCACGCGTTGGTCTCGCGGGGGATATACGAGGAGATGCCAATGGACCACATTAAGTCAGGAAAATACAAGTAAAAGTTTTAAAAATGAAGTTCTATTAATCTTTTCCTACTAGAATAATCTAATTATTTTAATAGAAACTTATGGAGTTATTCTTCAAAATTATTTGGAAAAACAACGCATAAGCATTGCTTTTTTTGCGAAAAACTTGACCTTATATCGCGATCACTCGTCGCCACTCGATATCTATATCTGCCATCAGATTGTAGCATTTAAATTATAGGCCAATGCACTACTACACTTCCACTGACCACAGATAACATTGATTTGGCAACCGCTGGGCAACGTATACAGCATACTTACCAACCTCGTACCCAGGCTTTTCGCTCCTGCCCTCGGGAGCGAAGCGAAATGCCTGGGTACGAGGTTGCATACTCACATGTTAGCTTTCCAGTGACTTTAAAAGGAAGACAAGATAAAACTATTTCTTCGTTCCAGGTGTCCCCCTGCGTCAGAACCACAGGCGTCTTACAATTGACGTGAAATCGTCCGAACTTCCCTCTTAGCTTCTGTTTGTCGTCCAATTTCATCTGCTCGGTATCCTAGATACGGGAGAAACGAAAACACAAACGCGTCTACTTACTTGAAATACATAGTAGTTGCGTTCATTAAAAGGTCTTAATGTTTCAATACATGGTGGTATATGTAAACTGGAAGAATTATACGCTATGTAAGCAGTTTGAAGTTTAGTAGATTATATTTATCACTCTTTTAGATGAACGGAATACCCCCAACAGGCTAGAAGCCCAAGTGATAGGTGTTCCGAGGGCCTACGATTTAAGGTCGTTATCCGAGAAGACCCGAAGTCTTACCATTTGCAAAGGTAGCACTTTCTCCTCAATTATTTTTAAGACCCTGAGTGCAGATGGTCCGACCCAGGATTTGAACCTGTATCATCCAACTCATAGACATGTAAAGTAAATGGTTTGAACCTAGGAGTATCATTAGATGTGTGAAGTTGATCGTCCAGGTTGTTGTAGTCTTGAGAAAGAGGAACAATATTGGCCCACGCTTAACGCATAACGCAACACCTGATCACACTAATTATGACAAACAAACTATGACGTAATGAACCAGATGTATATATAGGCAAACCTGACAAACACGCTTTACTTGACTCTAAAGATGACCAGCGCTGAGGCCATCGAAACGTCAGTCACCGACAATAGTCTTTCTCAAGACTATAGTCTTTCTCAAGACTACAACAACCTGAACGATCAACTTCACACATCTAATCAGACATGTGTGGTAACTGCACTAGATTGGACAACAGCTGCAGGGTTAGCCTGGTTTTATGGGTATATTGGACAATGTGGTAAAGATGTGGTACTGATATGTAAAACGTGTTGTGCTGCGTAGGCAGTGTAGACATACATGGGTTTATTGACTGAGCTTTGGTCTCAATGTGTTTCTAACTATGGTGTTCAAGAACTGGTTACCTATTGGTGACTGAAGTTTGGTCTTAATTGTTTGCCCATTGGTGACAGTGCAGTTTACTCTTAATCTTTCTGTGATGATAGTCAACTCGTTACCTATTGGTGACTGTTTAAGTTTGGTCTTAATATTTCTATAATTGGTCGTCCACAGGTTACTTATTTGTGGACTGAAGTTTGGTCTTTCTGTGATGGTAGTCAACTGGTTACCTATTGGTGACTGTTTAAGTTTCTATTTGGTCGTCCACAGGTTACTTATTGGTGGACTGAAGTTTGGTCTTTCTGTGATGGTAGTCAACTCGTTACCTATTGGTGACTGATTAAGTTTGGTCTTAATATTTCTATTTGGTCGTCCACAGGTTACTTATTGGTGGACTGAAGTTTGGTCTTTCTGTGTTGGTACATCTGGTTACCTACTGGTCCCAATTGTACCTTATAACGTATTGTTTACAGAGAACTATGTCTAGCTAATCGTTTCTTATGACTCACCCAGCTAATATGAATATACCTATGTAACTTAAAAAACCGAATGTTTGTCGGATCGTAAACAGGCGTTTCCCATTTTCCAAACTGGTTTAAAATCGAGATGTTAACAAGAGAGCAACTTTCGTATTTCGTTGTTGACGCATTGAAGCCTCCTGTGATCCCGTAACCGTCATCAATATAGAGGGATAATAAAGGTCTATCCCTATCTATCCACCTCCAACCACTCCGAAATCGCCAAGAGCCAAAACGAAACGCACAACCTAGAAGAGAAGAGTATACAAATTTGGGAAACTTTACGGCATTTTGAGGTCTGCAGAGTTTGACCTAATGTCGACGGGCACACCGACTGTCCGAAACCTCGTCAAAGATACCGCGTAACTACTTTTTTACTATCGGCGAGGTTCTCTCATTTTTTATCATATCTAGTTCTTTTTGAGAACTATGAAGCGGCGTATACAGGGCGCGAAGAAAGACACGATCATTTTCCTTTTTTCAAAAAAGACAATTCATATAGTCCTCCCCGCGCTGAGCGGGGAGCCGCGTTTATTTATCAATATCCTGTGCTATCCTGTCTGATCCAATCTGGCTATGTCACTGCGTTTCATTCATTTCTGTTCTGTTCAATCCTATATTATATCCTCTCCTATCTGTATCCATTCCCATCTTATATCATTTCCTATCTATTCTTATATCCTCTCCTATATCTTATATTAAAGTAAAGTAAATGGTTTGAACCTAGGAGTATCATTTAGTCTTGAGAAAGACTATTGTTGGCTGACGTTTCGACGGCCTCAGCGGCGGTCATCTTCATAGTCAAGATGACCGCTGCTGAGGCCGTTGAAACGTCAGTCACCAACAATAGTCTTTCTCAAGACTACAACAACCTGGATGATCAACTTCACACATCTAATATCTTATATTCTTTCCTACCTTATATCCTCTTCTGTGTTATATTATTTCCCATCTTATATTCTTTCCCATCTTATATCCATTCCCATCTTATATCCATTCCTATCTTATATCCATTCCCATCTTATATCCATTCCCATCTTATATCCATTCCCATCTTATATCCATTCCCATCTTATATCCTTTCCTATCTTATATCCTTTCCTATCATATATCCATTCCTATCTTATATCCATTCCCATCTTATATCCATTCCCATCTTATATCCATTCCCATCTTATATCCATTCCCATCTTATATCCATTCCCATCTTATATCCTTTCCTATCTTATATCCATTCCCATCTTATATCCATTCCCATCTTATATCCATTCCTATCTTATATCCATTCCCATCTTATATCCATTCCCATCTTATATCCATTCCTATCTTATATCCTTTCCCATCTTATATCCATTCCCATCTTATATCCATTCCCATCTTACATCCATTCCCATCTTACATCCATTCCCATCTTATATCCATTCCCATCTTATATCCATTCCTATCTTATATCCATTCCCATCTTATATCCATTCCTATCTTATATCCATTCCTATCTTATATCCTTTCCCATCTTATATCCTTTCCCATCTTATATCCATTCCCATCTTATATCCATTCCCATCTTATATCCATTCCCATCTTATATCCTCTCCTATCTATATTCTTTCCTGTCTTATATCCTTTCCTGTCTTATATTATTTCCCATCTTATATCCTTTCCCTATATATCCTTTCCCATCTTATATCCTTTCCCATCTTATATCCTTTCCCATCTTATATCCTTTCCTATCTTATATCCTATCCTTTCTTATATCATATCCAATCTTATATCCTATCTTATATCCTTTCCCACCTTATCTAAATACGGAATTAAGTTTAAGAGGTTACTATTTTCTAGTTCAGATTACTGAGTTGCGCAGAGCGTTTGGAGGTGTTGCTCAATTCAGCAGGTTCATGATTACGTATACATTGCAGCGCATGCACGTTTTACGACATCTAACTAATCGAGTCTCTGTTAACCAACCCGGCTTTTGGTGTTTTTAAATTACCAATGCTTCGTAATCTTTATATAGCTTATACTTTTTATCACTCTAGACTATAGACTTAAATAATACAGACATCGAGATTGTCAGGCACTTTAGTAGGAAGTAGGAAGCAGGAAGCAGTACGTATGTCGCACTATAAACCAACTTACAGCTTATCTTCCTGATTATAGCATTTCAGAAGCGATCAAAAGTGAAGATAAGTTAGTGAAGATAAGGGTTTTAAAAATAGAATTTGTGCTCTCCGATATCAATTAATATTCATGTTATATATGAGATTCTGTTAATATTTTTAATTTAAAAGGCTTGTTATATAATAACTAGTATCGGACTAGTCTTAGATCTTGTTTCACATGGGAAACTGATCTGAAGGTGCTGAAGGTGTTGATCAGGTGCAACCGACTCGAGTAAATTAAAGGCCCGGCGTGAACGGGATATTAGGCCTAGTGGTCAGGCAATACTCATGTACACAACATACAGGAAAAACAATATATTCGAACTAACGTCAGTCTATTCTGAACTCGAAAGAACACGCTCCTAGTAGGTATAACGCAGGGTAACCTGTAACCTAATTGATATCACATTTCAATGCTGCCAAGCTATCACGAGACGTACCTCTTCTTAGCCAGCCATTATTGACACAACTTTGTTTGCTAGCAATGTAGGTCGGACTCTGTGACTTGCAACTACAATGCGTGCCTACCAAACCAGGTTTCTTCTCACGGCTACATATTGTAGCGTTCGTTCTACAGTTCATCGTACCATGAACACTGGAGACGAACTTTTCAATGTCTTCAATTTTCTGAGAACAGACAGTCAATCTGTCAGGTGAGCGATGTAAACCTCTGAATACGCTTATCACTCCATAATAACTCGAATCCTTTGAACTCATGGATTCATGCAGCATCGACGAACGAACCGAGATGAATATATTAAGGAGTGCGACTATTAAAAGACATTTCTTCCAGGCGACAACCATGTCCCAACTTGCACAATACGTCTTTTAATATGTCAACAGTTTAACTCGTCCCCTGCAGGCTGCATGGCAGGTTACGTGTCAACAAATATTACATCCGTTCTTTTATGTTTTCCATGTATCCAAACAATCCTATATTAAATAGTAAGTATATTATTGGAGTTATTCATTGTGACATTCGGTCATCTTTTATAGTTGATCTTCACCTGGACTCATTTAGAAAAATACCGGACCAGATTGACAATATCTGCACGCGGTAGTTTCCTAAGCTGGTTTGTTTCATATTTGGATTATAATATTGACTTAATGTTTTGCCCTCCCTGGCGTGAACGTTTATCGTGAAATCAATACGCTATACAAACAAAAGAACATGACAGGAACCAGTGAGGGGGTTAACCCGTAAGTGAGGGGTCGGAGGAAGACTGCATGTATCGACTGAGAGATGTTGTGGAGAGAGTCGTGAACGAAAAAGGACTAAATGCAGAGAAAGGCACAGGGACATAAATGGAAAAGCATATAGATTATAGGGATCCATACTACCATGGATAATAAATAGACTGGATAGGAAACTAAGATCACGTGCGACGTTTCCAGCATGCTGATTGGTTTAGACACCAGTTGATGGCGTTTGGTCGCGTGAAACCTAGTTGCAAATCGTGACGTAACAAAAACACCATAAATCGCAACGTTTAGCGATAATACAGCTAAAAATTACAGTCAAACTGCCAAAAAATATCACAATGCCACTTTACGATGGAATATCCGACTACCATTACTCATTTTAGGCGAAAAGATCCAACTTTAGACGGTGAAAAACGCGTCCCAAATTTCAACTAAAACAACGGTAGTTTTGCGACGCCAGTTTCTTCACCACAAAACGAAAACAGCTGAAACAAAGACGAACAACATTTACCTCGATCATTTGGTCGTGGCTTAGGCAGGTTTGTAAGACGATGAAACATTTTGGAATCTCAATATAGCTACTATGAATGCGAAAATATGGAGACGTCGAAGAGAAACTCAGTAAAATCTGTGTATTCGTGACATCTTCGTGACATCACGAATTGCAACTAGGTTTCAACGCTGACGTCAGCCAGTTTCCTATCCAGTCTATTTACTATCCATGATACTACCGACCTCTAACTTTTGCGATCGACGAAGATGAAGATCTGATGGTGATTTATGGTGATGATGGCCATGATGGTGATGGTGATGATGGCCATGATGATGGTCATGATGGTGATGATGATGATGATGATGGTCATGGTGATGATGGTCATGGTGATGGTCATGATGATGGTCATGATGATGATGGTCATGATGGTGATGGTGATCATGGTGATGATAGTCATGGTGATGATAGTCATGGTGATGATAGTCATGGTGATGATGATGGTCATGATGGTCATATGATGATGATGGTCATGATGATGATGATGGTCATGATGATGATAGTCATAATGATGGTGATCATGATGATGATGGTCATGGTGATGATGGTCATGATGATGATGGTCATGATGATGATGGTCATGATGATGATGGTCATGATGGTGGTCATGATGATGATGGTCATGATGATGGTGATCATGATGATGATGGTCATGATGATGATGGTCATGATGATGATGGTCATGGTGATGATGGTCATATGATGATGGTCATGATGGTCATGATGGTCATGATGATGATGGTCATGATGATGATGGTCATGATGATGGTGATCATGATGATGATGGTCATGATGATGATGGTCATATGATGATGGTCATGATGATGATGGTCATATGATGATGGTCATGATGATGATGGTCATGGTGATGATGGTCATGGTGATGATGGTCATGGTGATGATGGTCATGGTGATGATGGTCATGGTGATGATGGTCATGATGATGATGGTCATGGTGATGATGGTCATATGATGATGGTCATGATGATGATGGTCATGATGATGATGGTCATGATGATGATGGTCATGGTGATGATGGTCATGATGATGATGGTCATGATGATGATGGTCATATGATGATGGTCATGATGGTGATCATGATGATGATGGTCATGATGATGATGGTCATGGTGATGATGGTCATGGTGATGATGGTCATGATGATGATGGTCATGATGATGATGGTCATGATGATGATGGTCATGATGATGATGGTCATGATGATGGTGGTCATGATGATGATGGTCATGATGATGGTGATCATGATGATGATGGTCATGATGATGATGGTCATGATGATGATGGTCATGATGATGATGGTCATGATGATGGTGATCATGATGATGATGGTCATGATGATGATGGTCATGATGATGATGGTCATGATGATGATGGTCATGATGATGGTGATCATGATGATGATGGTCATGGTGATGATGGTCATGGTGATGATGGTCATGGTGATGATGGTCATGATGATGATGGTCATGGTGATGATGATGATGGTGATGATGATGATGATCATGATGGTGATCATGATGATGATGATGGTGATGATGATGATGGTCATGATGGTGATCATGATGATGATGGTCATGATGATGATCATGATGATGATGGTCATGATGATGATGGTCATGGTGATGATGGTCATGGTGATGATGGTCATGATGGTGATCATGATGATGGTGGTCATGATGATGATGGTCATGATGATGGTGATCATGATGATGATGGTCATGATGATGATGGTCATGATGATGATGGTCATGATGATGATGGTCATGATGATGGTGATCATGATGATGATGGTCATGGTGATGATGGTCATGATGATGATGGTCATGGTGATGATGGTCATGGTGATGATGGTCATGGTGATGATGGTCATGATGATGATGGTCATGGTGATGATGGTCATGATGATGATGGTCATGGTGATGATGGTCATATGATGATGGTCATGGTGATGATGGTCATGATGATGATGGTCATGATGATGGTGATCATGATGATGATGGTCATGGTGATGATGGTCATGATGATGATGGTCATGGTGATGATGGTCATGGTGATGATGGTCATGGTGATGATGGTCATGGTGATGATGGTCATGGTGATGATGGTCATGGTGATGATGGTCATGATGATGATGGTCATGATGATGATGGTCATGATGATGATGGTCATGATGATGATGGTCATGATGATGGTGATCATGATGATGATGGTCATGATGATGATGGTCATGATGATGATGGTCATGGTGATGATGGTCATATGATGATGGTCATGGTGATGATGGTCATGGTCATGGTGATGATGGTCATGGTGATGATGGTCATGGTGATGATGGTCATGATGATGATGGTCATGATGATGATGGTCATGATGATGATGGTCATGATGATGATGGTCATGATGATGATGGTCATGATGATGATGGTCATGGTGATGATGGTCATATGATGATGGTCATGATGATGATGGTCATGATGATGATGGTCATGGTGATGATGGTCATATGATGATGGTCATGATGATGATGGTCATGATGATGATGGTCATGATGATGATGGTCATGGTGATGATGGTCATATGATGATGGTCATGATGGTCATGATGGTCATGATGATGATGGTCATGATGATGATGGTCATGATGATGATGGTCATGGTGATGATGGTCATATGATGATGGTCATGATGATGATGGTCATGATGATGATGGTCATGATGATGATGGTCATGATGATGATGGTCATGGTGATGATGGTCATGGTGATGATGGTCATGGTGATGATGGTCATGGTCATGGTGATGATGGTCATGGTGATGATGGTCATGGTGATGATGGTCATGATGATGATGGTCATGATGATGATGGTCATGATGATGATGGTCATGATGATGATGGTCATGATGATGATGGTCATGGTGATGATGGTCATATGATGATGGTCATGATGGTGATGGTCATGATGATGATGGTCATGATGATGATGGTCATATGATGATGGTCATGGTGATGATGGTCATGATGATGATGGTCATGGTGATGATGGTCATGGTGATGATGGTCATGGTGATGATGGTCATGGTGATGATGGTCATGATGATGATGGTCATGATGATGATGGTCATGGTGATGATGGTCATATGATGATGGTCATGATGATGATGGTCATGATGATGATGGTCATGATGATGATGGTCATATGATGATGGTCATGGTGATGATGGTCATGATGATGATGGTCATGGTGATGATGGTCATGGTGATGATGGTCATGGTGATGATGGTCATGGTGATGATGGTCATGATGATGATGGTCATGATGATGATGGTCATGGTGATGATGGTCATATGATGATGATGGTCATGATGATGATGGTCATGATGATGATGGTCATGATGGTGATCATGATGATGATGGTCATGATGATGGTGATCATGATGATGATGGTCATGGTGATGATGGTCATATGATGATGATGGTCATGATGATGATGGTCATGATGATGATGGTCATGATGGTGATCATGATGATGATGGTCATGATGATGGTGATCATGATGATGATGGTCATGATGATGATGGTCATGATGATGATGGTCATGGTGATGATGGTCATGGTGATGATGGTCATGATGGTGGTCATGATGGTGGTCATGATGGTGGTCATGGTAATGATGATGATGATGATGGTCATGATAGTCATGGTGATAATGGTCATGATGGTGATCATGGTCATGATGTTCATCATGGTTATGATGGTGATGAATGATGGTGATGGTCATGATGGTGATGGTTATGATGGTGATCATGATCGTGATGGTCATGATGGTTATAATGGTGATGAATGATGGTGATGGTCATGATAGTGATGGTCATGATGGTGATGGTCATGATAGTCATAGTCACGATGGTGATGGTCATGATCGTGATGGTCGTGATGGCCATGATGGTGATGGTCATGATAGTCATGATCGTGATGGCCATGCGATGGTCATAGTCATGATGGTCATGATAGCGATGGTCATGGTTACGATGGTCATGATGGTTATGGTCACGATGGTGATCATGGTCATGATGATGGTCATGATAGTGATGGTCATGATGGTGATGGTCATGATAGTGATGATCATGGTGGTGATCATAGTCTTGATAGTGATGGTCATGATAGTGATTATGATCATGATGGTGATGATAGTGGTCATGATGATCATGGTGGTGATCATAGTCATGATGGTGATGGTCATGATAGTGATGGTCAAATGGCGATAGTCATGATGGTGATGATGATGAAGAAAAGGAAAATCAAAAAGTGATATAATGATCAAAGAAGGGGCCAAACACGAAGGAGAGATGTCACGTTTATTAACTTGAGGTACACGGTGGTAGTGGTTACTTGTTTTTTTAATAAAATCTGGTCTTCGTTTTTCTTGGAAAGCATGAGTGAACTTGACTGTATTTTGGCGTACTAATGTTTATATTGAATAAGCCAGTCGACTGCGCATCAAAATGACGTGTTCTGTGTCGGGATAAAACTTATTTCAATTCATAACATCAGGCTAAAACCACAATAGACATTTGCATTTCTATTTACACTTGCAAATTCGTTGTACTGAATTCCCCAGCCTGATGTTATAAATTGAAATAAGTTTTATCCCGACGCAGAAACGCGCGTCATTTTGATGAGCAGTCGACATTATGAACTGGGTGGTCATCTGGTTTTGTACCTGCTTTTCGCTAGTTGCAGCCGGCGTTTCTATACGGTATTGATTATGTGTCTTGCATAATTAAGCCGCTTGTCGAGCGGTAATATGTTCTCTTACGTGAACTATAACTTGCACGTGGTTTCCACTGAGCTTTTAGCGAGTCAGTATCGCAATGTATACACAGCTGCTCTCGCATTGTTCGTTCACGCGACACTCTCCTCCGCAGCGGCTTCTTGCGCCTTTATTTGTAGTAACATAGTTAATATATACTATAGGTTGGGCGTGGAGAAAATGGGGATGCGGAATTGCAACTCCCCGCGCGCCCGCGGAGGAGAGTGTTCACACATACAACTAGTCCACTGATTATGTTCAATCGTGTAGTGTTGGTGCCAGTTGGTCTGGGAGTATTTCCATGGCATACTTCCCAGTTTTAACTTGGCCCATTAAAGCACGATTAAAGTTGCCGGTCATGCTATATATATATCGGTGTTTTGGTTGTCATCATTTATATTAAGTATTCGTCCCTCCGGCACTGTTGCCACACATCTGCCCTTCCCAAAGGAAATATAGTCGGAGAAAGGTTAGTAAAATAGGGAAAATTAACCAAACAAATTTATCAAAGTTCTTAGACTTAGTTCGTTTGAAAGCTTAGGGCCCTGCATTTAGGTCTACGCGGTAGTAATCGAGCAACGTGCTGGTAATCAGTCAACGTGTTGGTAATCGAGCCTATCCGTCAAAGCCGCATAAAGGAAGTTAATTGATCGGTCTGCTTTGTTCAGTTTACGGTTGCCGTACTATGGCCTGTTTTTGTGGTGGTAGTATATATGATATGATATATGTAGTCAACTGGTCGCATATTCTTGATAAGTTTTTTCTTCCTATGTATTTGTATGGTCTTTCTCAACTGTACTGGTTTCTTATTCAAAACTCAAGTGTGTGTTATAATACGGTTAATTATTTTTTCGATCAGCCTAGGATCTGGACTATTGTTGTCTAAGTGTTGGTAATGGTTTCCGTCTCTCTCAAAAGCCTATGCCGATGCGAAAGTGGCAGCGTATTCTATATCCCATATTGTGGTCTATTGAAGTTTGGTCTTATACAGTTATAATCTTTCTATGGTGTAATCAACTGTAGGTCGCTTATATATATTGTATGCTGTATTTTGAGGCAGAGTTGGGTTGTATCCAATGGGATTATGGGATCAATCGGTTATGAGGGGCCGGATTAACCAGTCCTGACAGAAGTCCTGACCGAAAATTTGATGACAGGGAAAAAAGACGCATAAAGCGTCACATGTATAAAATCAAATTGTTTTGCTTTATTTAAAAATTGGGTCTCACTAAGGGACCGAAAAAGACGTTCAGAAATCAGAATGGCGGGTGTTGGAAATGGCGGGACGATCTGAAATAGCCGATATTGGCACGCGACATAAATTGTGCCGATAATTTATTCGGTGAGTTGTAGAAAAAGTTTTGAAAATGTGGAAAATAAAAATTTATCCATATCTCTTACGGCAAGTTTACTAATCATCATGTGATGAGTGACAGGAAAATTACTGTATGTTGGACCATTGATGATTTAAAGATTTTCAGAGTTGTTCAGACATTTGAAAATATTTTATAACCCAACAAATTGCCAAAACAATGACAAACATTGTTGATATTTTTGAGTTCTTCTGGATAGACTAGCATCACAAAGAAGTATTTTTTCCCCTGGATAATTAAGTGTTTAATACTATTACTAGTATTAGGAAGATTAGACTTTCCCAAAGTCTGTGTGACAAGTCTAGGTACTGATCAGCCTTGGGGTATATTAAGGTTGAAAAAGCCCTTTCATAAAGCAAACCAGCTGAGAAAATGAATACCACCATTTCTTGTTTTTTATTGTAGAATTGAATAGTATTAACTAAACTTTAACATTATCATAATTTACCCAATACCAGTTTATTTTAATTATTTAATTTACAGAAATAATCAGTATTGTCCGATTCACTCTCTGAGTTCGTTTAACAACTGCAACTAAACTAACAACAAAAAAACAATTAGACTCCAATTCAGTGAAAGGAGTGTTAAAGTCTAGTCCATTACAGTGCCTGCTACCACACCTCTCTCCTCGGCAGAGGCTTCCAATGCAGTAGGGGGGGTAATGGGTTGGAATAAGGAATGTGGTAGAAGATAATGGTATAAGGAAAACCGCTGAAAATTGGAACGCGCGGCCAGGAAATGCTGGCTCTAGGTACGAGGTTGCCTGTGTGGAGGAGAGAGCTATCACA
The DNA here is from genome assembly GCA_035772405.1 of Chrysogorgia sp. JL179-B06. NCBI lineage: Eukaryota > Metazoa > Cnidaria > Anthozoa > Scleralcyonacea > Chrysogorgiidae > Chrysogorgia > Chrysogorgia sp. JL179-B06. The sequence goes on from JAYKKM010000477.1 coordinate 5,459,106, forward strand.
GTATCAACTACTTTACACTTTGTCATCATAGGTAACCATAGGTGATTTACATTTGACAAAGAAATCGATTTTACCATCAAAAGTGATTCAAACATGGTTAACAAACTGTGGCATCTTCAATCACATTCTGGGGGAAACACAATACATTTACCACCAATCGTGGCAGTCTATTAGCTTATTTGACTTCCTCTAATTGCTAAAAAGTTACAACACATGAATATGTTTGAAGGAAGGTGGGTGTTTGAGACTTAGCATAACAATCTGCTATTGCAGAGTTTAATGTCTTTGTCAAGCCTATAACACTTTATGTATTCAACAATATTGGCTTTCAGAAAATATCCTTCAAGCATGAATCATTAATGAGTTTTTAACCATGTTTTAAATCACGTTTAAGGCTCATTCAATAGGAAAACATGGAAATATGTTTTCAGACTACATCAACAGCAAGCCACATTATTACTATGTCTGACTACAGTATGACTTGCAAATATTACTGCTCTCATAGACAACAGGATGTATAACCATGAAAGAGTCTTTAATTCACAAGTCTTCACTTATGAAGCAACAGTGATTCGCTTTGTGTTCGTGTCAGCAACTAGTTCAGGACCAATATATAACTGGGTCATCTAATTGCCGAAAGAAATTCATAAAAATATGTCATCAAGTTTGTCGATTGATAATAGCAAGATGTTCCTGCGATTTCTCCAATGCTTCTCTTGGAAGAACTCCTTTTAAGACTCAGTGGCTGACCGCATCAAAACTACCTATACCCTAAAATATCAACGGGAACATCTACATTTCTTAAAAGTAGAGGAGGAATATTCTCTCTTGTCGGCGGCGGAGCGGACGGTCACCCACCATCAACTTGACGTCTTGCCATTTGCGTGTCTGGGTCTAAGCTGAAGCGAAACAATAGAACAAATGAAAGATTGAATACCAATCGTTTTAGCGTCTTTAGTGGCAAGATGATAAAGTGATAAGGCTTTTGAAATGCCTTGTAATATTTAGGTCTCTATTTTTGTGTCAACAAGATCTTTTTTTAGGGTTTGGCAAAACACTTCTACACTGGCTACAGATTGTCTATGTTTACGTGACAAATATGAATCACAGAAACAGTTTTCTTAAGCCTAAGGAGGTATTTTGGGTTTATGCCCGCATTTGTCAATTTAAATCACCAAATTTGGCTATTTCAATTTATAAATTTGAGTTGTGTCAACATGTTTCGTGTGTGGAAATATTACAATCGAAGCGGAAACGATGAAAACAATTATACTCAAACTCAAAACGTTTTGACGCGATAAAGTAAAAAGAAAGCCAAGGGTAGGGAATTTGAATTCAAGCTTGTATTACTTGTATCTGCCACATACCTTCGGCAATAGTTCATCAAGTGTCGATTGTCTTGAAAATCGACCCCTGCAGGGAATCCTGCTTGTCCGGGCTTGCTTCGTCTCGACCTTCGTGTCTCCAGTATGGCGGCCAAATTTGATCTGTCGAGATATAGTTGATTTTTTCCTCCCTCGAAGGTAATCTGCGAAGGAAAACAGATCCTATTATCGTCAAACCATTGCTAAAACACCTCAACTCCCTTCGACGAAAACCCGAAAATATCTCGATAATCACACGCGCTTTCGGTGCGACAAAGGTTCGTTCGATAGATGAAAGTTGAGACGTTGATTGTTACTCTAAGATTTTGAATGGAGTAAACAATGTTGAATCGATCAGAGATGTGAACATAAGCAGCATTTTCGAACACGCTAATTTCATTTGTCAATGCCGATCAAAATACAACATAATGGTATTGTTTCAAATCCAGTATTTGCTTATACGAGAAGAACCGAATACTATTATAATTGTCGCATTCTTTCACGAAGGAAGCCGTCACGCCGTCAGAGGAAAACCCCCAAAACGTTTGCGCATTATTATTTACCAAAACCTTACCTGTAATCCTCGGAGATCTTCGCTGAGGTTTCGTTGTCACTCGTTCCGGCGTTTTCATACAGTTTACATTTGAATTATTCGCTTGTCGCGTCCTATCTGTTGCGTTATCTTCACTCGTTGTAGTCGAGCTCGCTGACACGCTAGGTTCGTTCGCAGTCGAAGCTTCTGTTCCCGAAGCGATCGTTGTAAAACTCACGTTCCGATTGTCACCGATTCTTTGCCAGACAAAGTCCCCAACTAGTGGTTTCTGGTTGATAAAGTCGAAGTTCCATCGGTGCTCTTTTTCTTTGACAATTCGTCTCAACTCATCTCGCAGTTCGTTTTTCAATTGCTCGTGGTCGATCGGTCCAAAGAGATTTCGGCAACGCGATCGGCTGATTCCAGGATCGTATCTCTCACTACCCATCGCTAAAACAGGTCCAGCTACTTTCGCAACACTCATGAACAACAGCAGCGTATGGGAAAGACAATGTTTCCTTTGAGAATTCACAGGATTGATCGCCACAAACCAAACCGTCAACGCAACAACCCGAGCGTGAATCGTAGTAAAAAATCTCAAGGGCTACGGGATAAGATTTCCTGTTTGTAAGCAACCGCGTTTCTCATTGGCTCATTCCAAACCGCATGTCTTCGTTGCCTGGCAATGAGGAAATGGGCGGAGTGATGGTTATCAAAGTGAAAGCTCGATTCATTTGGCCAGAATTTGGCGGGAACACAGACTATTATGTGATGACATGTCAAGAGCATATATTGAATGTGGCAATTAGAAAATAAACTGTAAACGAAAAATTTTAATAACATGTCGAAAGATTAGTGGTTTTACATCAACCGTTTAGAGTTTCAACAAATTATTTCACTTTACGTTTCACTCTCTGACGAAGGGCCTTCGCTCGAAACGTTTGACTACTTACACGCTATTTCAGCAGTATACCAACCTTTTTAGATATTTGATTTGTATTTCTACACTGCCTACGCAGCAGATACGTTGTATTACTAATTTAGAGGAACATTTTGGTTAGTTTAACAATAATTTATTTAACGTTACACAAATGAAAATTAAAATCGATGCGTTTAACATGTGTCTTCTCAATAGTTCTGAGCTAAATACCCAAATTCGGCCAGTAGGGCATTTGCGGACAAGGCAAAAAGGGATGATTAAAACGGACCTTAATTCCCATTTTCAAGAACTAGTTTAATCCCAATCCTACTTCTAACTAGGGGTTGGCTATTCTAACCAAAAATAAAGACCAGACAAGGACTCCTTGTCTGGTTTAGGACCAGACAAAAACAGAATAGCGCTCCGTCGAGATGACGTCAGCATCGATGTTTGTCCGCTTTTACCCATAATTCTTGCGGCCATAACAAAAGAAATAGATCAATTGTGAGTCAAATTTGGTTTGTTTTCGCTCACAGTCTGGGAAGACTGGGGATGAGTTTCCTTTCAGCAGGCCAAAAGGAACGCAGGCTCTGGGACTTCGTGGCCGCCATATTTGTTCATTTTGGCTGAAAACTGTGCAAGAAAACCATCATTTTCATTGCTAAAAGTAAGCTAATATTGTGCCTAATTTACCAGAGATGCATACCGACTCTCGTCTATGTTAAATCTGTTACTAAAACTCATCAATATATGTCGTTTCCAATTCTCTTTCAGCGACTAGTTTTGGCTACAGAGACGATACCTGCATGGTGTCTCCTCAAATGTTTCCCGCCCCTAAACGGGCCCATGTTTTATTGGGGAAATGTTTTGGGGGATTCGTGACGTTCTGGGTACTGTGGAGATTAAAGCACGACTACTATGATATTATTGTAAGTAAAACATAGAATTAATAGACTGTAACTCATTTAATTATTATAGAAAGCTGGGGTGCTCAACTTTTTTGGTAAAGGTCTACCCAGGTCTAACAGGTTTCGTCTTCTGGACAGCTTTTTTCAGTATCCGCAAGAGGTGGAACGAAATGAGAGATTGTACTGCTATCATACGATCGGACATGCCTGTATGATGAAATACATCATAGAACTGCTAACCCCAAAACAACTTAGCATAGCCGTACACAGGATTATTTTTCCGGGGGGGCAGCAAGACAAATCTTGTAAAGTTTGTGTTCGCAGGTTTCACGCGAACCTTTGCAGGGGGGTCTGAGGGCATGCACCCCCAGAAAAAAATTGAATTTTAAAAGCCCCAGGAGTGCGTTTCTGGCGATTTCTGCGAGGAACATTCTGAAAATTTTTATCTGTAAGGTCTGGTTTACCCCAGATAGATTTCTAACCCCAGAGTACCTATGGTCCAGCGAGCTCATTGTTAGCTCCATATTATATGTAGAGCTCACTGCTCGAGTATTAATTAAACCATAACCGCATGGGATTTGTTATCGACAGACGCGGTCTGGGCACTGGGAATCATGGATGGGGAAAAGAAACTCTAGAGGTGGGGGATAGTGGTAGAAAAGGCGAGCGAGGGGATTATTGCGGATTCGTATTTCTAGTTTATGTTTGCGTCGTATTTCAGCACTCAAGCTAAATAATCAGGGACCGCAGAGCGGTTTTAAAATTGTGGGGTGGGGGGCACAACCGAGCGCCGAAGGTGCGAGGTGTACGTTTATGTTGGGGGTGCGTGCGGGGGCATACTATTCCGGTAAATTTTGAAATCTAGACTCTCGGAAAGGGCATTTCCTGCATTTTGGAGAGCAGTTTTACAAAATTCTGAAGGGTGAAATACATCACTTTTAACAGAGCCCCAACGCAAGATTTGCAACAAGTTTCAAAATAACCGCTTACCATTACTCGTTAGGAGTAAGGAGAACTTTTAAATCAAGTAACTCCCAAAAGTCAAAACCGATAATCTTGTATTGGTTATGAAATGGGAGGGGTGTAAGTAATAATTAACAATTAAACACGAATCTTGCACAGCTAACTGTGCGATCAAAGGACCAACTTTTGTCTCTACCCCAATACTCTATCACATACAACAAAGCATCAGCATTACAAAAACATTAATTTGAAATAACAATAAGTTATAACTTCTTAGTAAAGTAGTACTGGTGTTTTTAAATGGAGAATACGCCTAAATTTCTTTTCGGATTTTCGTTTTGTGCCACAAATTCATTTGCCACCGAGACTAGATCAAGTTTTTCAGTTCTTTGCTTGTGGACATGCAGTACTGTAAGATTTGAAAATCTTTTCTGTGACATATTTGCGTGAAGCCAATCTTCTGGTGGCAGAAAATGACCTCTCTCCAGTTGCACTAGTTGCAGGACTCACATGTATATATTCACAATTAGTTTGAGGAATTATTGATATTCAAATGTGCCCCCCGCTTCCGCGGTCCATGATAATTGTCTGAATACCCATAATAAATGTATAATCAATATAAAAATAAACAATATAAAAAACATATCTTGGGTTTTTTCTGGGGGGACAGTTGCCCCTGCTGCCCCCCGCTTAACCCCTGCCTAATGGGTCTTCTAACACCCCCACCTAATGGTTTTCTAATACTAACCTTAATAGTTAATACTAATGAAAAGATCATCTAGAAGGCGATTGCTTGTGGGATCTGACAAAGAACTCCCGGGATGTAGTAAAACCCAAGCAAAACAAGCCCAGTCTCTGCTCCCCCTCTCAATGTGGCAGAGGTCACTGGAGCAGAGTCTCGCCCGCAACTACTTTTCCTGCATGTGAGAGAGAGCTCGTTTATGTGATTTGTGGATAAGTTGCACAGAATAGCTACGTGACTACATCTAAACCGGTTTTTCTATTATTTTCAAGTCACTATTTTCAGACAATCGTGGCCAAAAGTCCATGGAAAATCAACTACAAATCCTCAAAAACGTCAATGTATCCAAACAATTTTGGCCAGGATTGTAGCTTATATTTGTTAACTTATTATATTTTTTCAACTGGTCATTGAGTCTTAAAAATATAACATATACTTCTGGGAGGATGTCCTGAGTAAGACGGGACAAAATCTCAGGAAAAAGTAAAGTTTCTAAGTGAGCTAATTAATACATACTTTGTCTATAGGGCCATCATCATGCTTTAGGACCTATTGAATTACCACCAGAAGAGGATAACTGAACTGGATGTAGTGTTATATTTTATTGCATATTAGAGCATGGTTTTCTTGCTTGGAAAGTCCATTTTCCTGATAGACTTTGAGACATTTCATCATGGTTTAACTTGTAGCAATTTTTAATTGTTAAATGTCATAAAATAATTCCATGCAAACGATTTAAACTTTGTAAATTTACTTGTATTTTATTTTTAACATTGTGAATGTCTCCATAGCAACACGATCTGGTTGTATCTAGCGTGGGCGTTGTTTGAATAAACAAGTATAAACTAATTTGAGGGTGAGCTAAATGATGACCTCTAACACAGACAACTCTCTAACATGGACACCTTTCTAAGACAGACACCTCTCTAAGACAGACACCTCTCTAACACAGACACCAACACATTACTGTGCACATAGGATAAATTGAATTCTACTAATAAATAATGTTGCACTATCTTTATTGGAAAATCATGGGTACACCCGTGACCTAACTCTAATGCAAAGTTTCCTTAAATATTAACCAGTTGTAGTCTTCACTCGGAAAACACAGGTGGGTTAGGGTTACAATGAAGTTGAAGGTGGGGGTTAGGAGTGATGCTGTATTAGGGTTGGGTTCTACAATTTATAACTATTGCTTATTCTAGGCGATTGTATAATTTATAATTATTGTAAATTCTAGGTAGGAGAAGCTCGATTAATTGCAATGTGTAAATATACTTCCACCTCTTTTCCAATCATCATAAGAAATTGCTCGCTATTAGTATTAGATTACATCCACGTAAGCTCCAAAATTGAGACGCCTGATAACAAAGCTTACAGAAGATTATCTCAGGTCTCCCTCGATGTTTGAGCTTAGTGAGTTGTTAGACTTTCGACAGCAATTCTGTCCCATATTTTTCACGGTTAAACTGATACTCCAGTCAAAATACAAATGTAGTTCATATAAAAGAGCTTACTGACTTTAGTTTATTTCCAAAGTTTCAGCATTCAAATCAATTTAGTTAAGAAGATATGGCTAGTTGAAGTTGGAAAGTTTGTCCAATTACGACGCCATATTTGTTTCTCAAATATGACATCACTGAGTGTTTCTATCTCGTATTATGCCTAAGAAGCTCCTCTACTTTCCAGCATGAGGAACTACTGTAAATAGTTTTTTTTGACTAATTTTCGTCCAAAGAGCATTCACAACAGCTATCACTATGTGATCACCATCTAAACAACTCCACTGCCGATAAAGAAGCACTCAATGACGTCATATTTTCAAAACCAATATGGCGTCAAAATCCTCAAATTTTCAACTCCAACTAACCATATCTTCTTAACTAAATTGATAGGAATGCTGGAACTTTAGGAATAAACTAAAGTCAGTAAGATATTTTATATGAACAACATTTGTATTTTGGTTGAGTATCCCCGGATGGCAAAGATCGTTTAGAAAAGAGATAACTGCTTAGAAAAGTACCGTCCTACATCTTAAGGTTCCCCATTTTTATTAAGAAAGCGCATGCCATTGCGCCACCGGTTTCTTAGGCGACGCCAGCATGTCCTGCCAGTGCCTGAGTTCAGGTCCGCCTGAGGCTATTGCGCCAATTATAGTCTTTCCTATGACTTCACTTTTCGACATTCTGTCATAGTCTAGCACGACCACCATAACTGAAGTGATTTCTATTTTTTCAAACGGTACTTTAAACGTGAACGTTTCATTGTAAAAAGGATTGAGTGTTCTTTTTTTCACCGTTGTCTTCACTTTCTTTCCTTGCTTGCCGTCTTGTATCAAGGATATTTTCATGTACGGATCTATGTATTCAAAAAAAAGAACGGTCAGACAAGAACCAACACGTTCCTGTTGCTCATAAGCTCGTAATATTTACTAACCAGCTGTTGTGGTCTAGTGGTTACCACACATATCTATGAGCTGGGTTAGAAGAAAGTGCTGCCTTTGTAATAATACCAAAAAATGGTAAGACTCTCGGGTCTTCTCGGATAACGACCTTAAATCGTAGGCCCTCGGAACTCCCGCTACAATTGGGCTTCTAGCCTGTTGGGGCATTCCGTTCACCTAAGAGTGATAAATCTAATAAACTAAACTACGCTGACAAATAAGAAAACAAATGCTGCTAAGTTCTTGTATAAACATATCAAACTAGAAGTAATGAAAGAATATGTTAAAGTAAATGGTTTGAACCTTGGAGTATTATTAGAAGTATGAACAGTGGCGTAACGTTGGCCCAGGGGGTCCCTGGGCGAAAGTTTGTGAGGGCCCCCAGGGCGAGTGCCAAAAGCGCGACACCTCTAGGGGGTGCGGGGGCATTCCCCCCAGAAAATTTTGAAATCTAGAGTCTCTGAAATGCCATTTCATGCACTTTGGGGAAAGATTTTACAGAATTCTGATGGTCAGAAAACGACATATAACATGTAAAATTTTACAAAAATGTTAGTATTACACTACCACATGGATATTTTGTTCTTACGTGTGTGCGTTTTTCGTTTCTCAGTATTAAATGGGGTGATAGCCTGGCTGCCTGGGCCCCGGGTTCGCCCGGTCTGAGCCCATAGTAGTTATGCCACATGAAGTTGATTGTGTATAGGTTCTTGAGAAGGACTATTGTTGGTGACTGACGTTTCAACGGCCTCCGCTGTTGGTGTACTAACTTGGAATATAAAACATTTAGGCCAGGTTTACACTAGTACGGTACGGTAAGTGATCCGGATTAGGTTGGCGTACCGTTGTGAAATTTACGTCTGTTTACACTACAAAGGACAAAGCGAGGTTTTTCGTTGACATCAGCAGTTTTTTTACTACGCACATGCGTATTGCCCGACATATTTTACAAAATGGCGATTTTTTCGGCTGTCGGAAACGTTTAAAAACAGCATGTTTACAAGCCGTTTCCTTTTTCGCCGAAAGCTCTCCGCACTCGCGATTGGTTTAATGAGGATTAATGAGGTTTAATGCCGAGGTTTGAGAGGTTTAATGCTTGCATATAACCATATAAACCAGCTACAATTATTAAAATTGCTGCCGATAAACAACCAAAATAACCTGGCGCCATTTTTCCCCGTAGCGTAGTGATTTACATCCGGAGTGCTTGGCGTAGTGACTACGCTACGGCAAACCACTCTGGATTAGGCAGGTACAGTGTAAACACAACAAAGAAACGTATTGATTTTTTAACGGATCACTTACCGTACCGTACTAGTGTAAACCTGGCCTTAAAATGCCTATGAAACGAAAATTATGTTTGTCTTATTTAAATGAACTCCGAAAATGGTTAGCATTTAGGAATGGTAATTTAGAGCTCTTTCATATCTCACGTCGTTCTTGAGATATTTAGACTGTTGTGATATGCAAATGAATAACCTGTGTGACGTATAGAGCTTTACGCATTTTTAGGAAATCAAGAAATTAGAAATAGTAATTTTAAATTAATTTGGAATCACTATTTCGATGTAATAATGTTAGGTTTCACTTAGTGTCCTAATGTGCATTCCTTCTTTGAATGCAATAATAAGAAAATGAAAGAACATCACAGTTAACAAATAATTTCCCAACGCAACAATGTGATAAATCAGACATAGTTTGACGCTACTCTGGCTTTAAAAAGTTTTTTGAACGTAACTTTAAAAGTTACTGTCCATGAGCCAACGTTTCGACACTCCAATCTAGTGTCTTCATCAGGGGTGATCGTTGTAAAGAAATGCTCATGGAAAATACTGGTTTCTCCTTCCTTAGATTGCGTATAGGTCAGTGTCATCACTCTATACGGAATTTGCGATTTATTCCATTCCGTGCAATGATTGTGATCAGGAGTACATCGGTCAGACTAAACGTCAGTTTCGTACGTGTTTAAAAGAACACCATGAAAAGGCTGTTTTCTTTTCCAAAAAGGAAAATTCTGCTTTGTCGGAGCACGCGTGCGTAAGTGTTTTATAGCGCCCTGGCGTAACCTACCATGAGATTGCGGGGTATAAATTCCAAAATTATTACCACTAATCCGCGGTACCATCAGAGACGTTGTCTGGAGACTTGGCATATCAATAGCGCCCACGCCCCATATATTGAATCGCGATGACGGTAGTTTATTACCAGAAGCTTATTTGCATCTTGTTAATGAATAAACTTTTTTTTAGCAAGGGTATAAATAGGGATCCTAACTTTACAACGATCACCCCTGATGAAGACACTAGATTGGATTGTCGAAACGTTGGGTCATGGACAGTAACTTTTAAAGTTACGTTCAAAAAACTTTTTAAAGCCAGAGTAGCGTCAAACTATGTCTAACATCACAGTTTTTGGTTGTAATATAGTGATTACATAAATAACACTTCGAAGAAGCTTATTTATTTGCATTTCCGCCAACACTCGCGTAATTTGGCAATTACCTGAAAATCCCCCTTCATCCGTGCTTTTTAGGTTCTTCCCTTCGAGAATAGTGATCTGTAGTTTCCCATTGGCTGGCACGTATCGGATGGCAAAGCAGATCTCACCAAGTTCTGGCGTCGTTCTCTGTCAAAGTAAATAGTTTTCATATTGTTACTTCGTAATACTGTTGCAGGTAAATTTTACTTAGTTGTGATTGGCTAAGAAGGAGAACACTTCATTTGGGGAACACGATTACTTGCATGTGATTGGTTGCTTTGTCAGTATTACTTGCATGCGATTGGTCGCTTAACTTGTTAGTTTCACTTGCAGTATTACTTGCACATGAAATTTCACAACATTTCAACATAAGGTGCTTTATTTTATATCTCCTTACCATTCGCCAGCCGGTGTTTGATGGTGGGGTGAGAATACGCCAGTCTTCCATGGGACGAGCTAGGTCGACGTCAATTAGTGGTAACTTAGCAATGCCGATGATATCGTGCCCGGAGAATCGGTCGAAGTCGTACACTTCCATCGCCAGGATTCGGTTGCTAATGTCATTGTATGGTATATTACGGAACTGGAAGCTTTCGTTGTAGACTGGGTCGAGTGTTCGTTTTTGTACCTATTACAACATGGAACATTTACAGATTTTGAAAAATAAGGTTTTGTTGTCTAGATCACTGCAGTTTTCTAACCTTGTTCTACCTGTCCTGTTGCCCCTTGCTCTACCTGTACGCCTTGCTCTACCTGTATCCCTTGCTCTACCTGTACCCCTTTCTCTACCTGTACCCCTTGCTATACCTCTGGACTGTGCCCCTTGCTCTGCCTGTACCCCTTGCTCTACCTGTGCCCCTTGCTCTACCTGTACCCCTTACTCTACATGTACCCCTTGCTCTACCTGTACCCCTTGCTCTGCCTGTACCCCTTGCTCTACCTCTGGACTGTGCCCCTTGCTCTATATACCTCTGGTCTGTGCCACTTGCTCTACCTGTACCCCTTACTCTACGTGTACCCCTTGCTATACCTCTGGACTGTGCCCCTTGCTCCGTACCTGCACCCCTTGCTCTGCCTCCGGACTGTACCCCTTGCTCTACCTGTACCCCTTGCTCTGCCTGTACCCCTTGCTCTACCTGTGCCCCTTGCTCTACCTGTACCCCTTACTCTACCTGTACCCCTTGCTCTACCTGTGCCCCTTGCTCTACCTGTACCCCTTGCTCTACCTGTACCTCTTGCTCTACCTGTACCCCTTGCTCTACCTGTACCCCTTGCTCTACCTGTGCCCCTTGCTCTACCTGTACCCCTTGCACTACCTGTACCCCTTGCTCTACCTGTACCCCTTGCTCTACCTGTACCCCTTGCTCTGCCTGTACCCCTTGCTCTACCTGTGCCCCTTGCTCTACCTGTACCCCTTGCTCTACATGTACCCCTTGCTCTACCTGTACCCCTTGCTCTACCTGTACCCCTTGCTCTACCTGTACCCCATGCTCTACCTTTACCTCTTGCTCTACCTGTACCCCTTGCTCTACCTGTGCCCCTTGCTCTACCTGTACCCCTTGCTCTACCTGTACCCCTTGCTCTACCTGTACCCCTTGCTCTACCTGTACCCCTTGCTCTACCTGTACCCCTTGCTCTACCTGTGCCCCTTGCTCTACCTATACCCCTTGCTCTACCTGTACCCCTTGCTCTACCTGTACCCCTTGCTCTGCCTCCGGACTGTACCCCTTGCTCTACCTGTACCCCTTGCTCTACCTGTACCCCTTGCTCTACCTGTACCCCTTGCTCTACCTGTACCCCTTGCTCTACCTGTACCCCTTGCTCTACCTGTACCCCTTGCTCTACCTGTGCCCCTTGCTCTACCTATACCCCTTGCTCTACCTGTACCCCTTGCTCTACCTGTGCCCCTTGCTCTACCTATACCCCTTGCTCTACCTGTACCCCTTGCTCTACCTGTACCCCTTGCTCTACCTGTACCCCTTGCTCTAACTCTGGATTGTGCCCCTTGCTTTACCTGTGCCTCTGGGTTAGCATCGCAGGAATGCTTTTATGTACAGTTTTATTTTTTTGGTATAATTATTAATTTTATTGTTGGGATGGTGAAAATAAATTGAAAAGAATAAAATGAGACACATACAGTAACTGCTGTCAAAGAAACTTCGCTATTAATTTTTTAAACATTCCCTTTACCTTAGTCTCAAACTTTTTTCTCTTATCTGGGAGAAGCATTACTCTGACATAAGGATCTGAGAATCCTCCTAAATCTTTGGCTGGAACGTTTTCGGCTTCGATTACTCCAACGGTTAGCGTGTTCTCTGTAAAATCGTAAGCCAGGCTGAAATGGATTCTACCTGCAATGACATCAATCACAAGAAGGTGCGCGTTTTACGAAATGAACCTTCCACGCATTCCGATATGGCTGATTATCATGAGAAAATTATTTCTAGAAATATTGATATTTATAATAGGACCACAAGACATGGATACATCAATCTTTATTGCCCAATATATAAATTTGAGTCATAACTCATTTTGGTAACTCGTTTTTCCGTATCATTCGTCTATTGTTGCGATCAGAGTCTAAATAGACAGCATTTGTGGAAAGGTTGAAAGAGGTCTTGGTGTATTGCGAAGGATTCGGGACGTTATACCCAGGGACTCATTAATCAAAGTATTTTATACCACTATTCAACCTCTATTCTGATTATTGCTCTTCGGTATGGGATAATTGTAATAAAAGTTTTAAAGATAAATTGCAAAAACTGCAAAATAGGGCAGGAAGAATAATTACGCGATCTGGCAAAAACTGGAGTACTGGAACAGTTAGGCTGGTAAAAACTATAGGATCGCTGCATAACCTGGTCCTTCTTACTCGGAGGAATTTTCTAGAAGGGACACAGCTCATGATTACAATATTAAAGGTAATCATGTTAATCTAAATACTCGCAAACCCAATACAAATTTTCTTAAAAATAAAAGAAGTAGAGTGCTGCATAGACAGTGTTTTGGATATATAGCAAAGTGAAAAGGTGGTAAACTGCCAAGATTTTTAGTAACGAAATAATGACGTTTCGAGCGGAGCCCTTCATCAGAGTAAGACCAAAGATAAAGGGCTCCGCTCGAAAGTTCGAAACGTCAGTATTTCGTCACTAAAAATCTTGGCAGTTTACCACCTTTTCACTTCGCTATATTTCTTAAAAATAGTCTGGCGGCCCTAACCTACCGAAATTTAACAATATTTTAATATAGTACTTTGCTGTATTAGTTTAGTATATATAGTTAATTTTTATGATATTTTACACGGCTTTCTGGAAGAGCATATAATTTTATGAAGAGACCCCGTGTTTAAATAAAGTTATCTTATTGTATTTTAGATTTAGAGGGTCGCTGATTTATCAGTTTCTCAAAACTATCATGCGTGTTTCACTCTATTAAAATATATTTATCAATCAATCCCCAAGCACCTCGGATGTTGGCACTAAAAAATACCCTGAACCTACCCTACCAATGCATGTTACCCTGTGGCGGGGGTAATTTGCAGAATGCAGAACGTAGGGTTAGAAAACTCGTTTTCTAAAAAAACTCGTTTTCTAATAAACTCAACTCATTTTATAATAAAACTTCACTCGTTTTATAATAAACTCAAACTTTTAAAATAAAACTCAACTCGTTTTATAACAAACTCGTTTTATAATAAACTAAAAAAAACTCGTTTTCTAACTCGGTGGGGGCGTTAAGGTTAGGATCTTTGTTGTTTTTGGAGTTGCTTACAATTCAATAACTTGTTGGGTACAAAATTTATTGGTTACAACGTGCTCCTAATATACTGTAGTCTCGTTCTGCAATCTGAATTCTGCAAACCACCCCCACTCGTGTTACATTGAACTCACCGATTGCGACGTCCGACCCACATTGTGACCCAAACCCTTCGCTGTTGTAGTCCAACTCGTCCATCGAAGGCTGCACCTTTTCGTGATAACTTGCTCTGACTAGTTGTACTTCTTTAAGATCAATCACCTCTTGTTGTTCGTCTTCTGTCTCTGCCTCTTTCTTCTTACAACAGCATTTCTTGCAGATACAGACGAGACAAACGAGGACCAATAATGAAACAACACCGGCAATAACACCTGCGACCCACAGGGGAACTACAAGGACACAAGCCGTTAACTGTGAGTAGAGTTTCTTGATAATAATAATAATTATAATAATAATAATAATTTTTAATAATAATTATAATAATAATAATAATAATAATAGTAATGTACAGTTTATATAGTGCTATTTCCTAAAGTCCAATAGTGCTTTACAATAAAATAATAATAAACTAAATAAAATACAATCGTAATGTTGTTTAAAATAGCTACATAATAAATAAGGTAAAATTACTAAAAGAAATGTTACAAACTAAAAGCCTCCTTGAAAAGGTAAATTCAAGGAAGTAATAGACCTAATTTCTAAAGGTAAAGAGTTCCATAGCATAGATGCAGAGACTGAAAAGGCATGAAAACCATACGACTTAATAATAAGGTACTAGAAGTTCAGATAAATATGATGGAGCAGAAGCATTAAGAGACTTAAATGTCAATATTAACTTTTGAATGGAATTCTAAAACGGACTGGTAACCAATGAAGTTCTTTAAGAATAGGCGTAATGTGTTCATGCTTTATCTAACAAAGTAAATACGACAAAACAGTGCACTTCGTGCAGGCTCTTCCCCTCCCCAGTCCCGCGCGCGCGTTTTCACTCTTCACCCCCACCCCCCGAGCGAGGCACGAAGAGGCTGATTGGCAAGATAATCCCACAGTGGTGAGGATGAAAATCTAGGGATAGAACAGGCGGGCAAGGCGTTATTGCTGACACATATTAATTTCTATTTAGTTTTGTGTTTTTAGTTATAAACATCCAACACACTTCATCCATTGCAACAGCAACCTACAACCACCTAGGCCTATTATTGCAAACAATCTCAACATGCAATCTTTATAGTGTATTATTCTGTAAAATTATAACATCGTAATATAAATGTTATAATATAATGTCAATGCATGTTAACTACCTCATCCCACAGTGATCAACAAGCCAGTAGACACATGTACGCAATCGCGTACCTATTTTTACTACAAGCACTCAATCAACCTCGTACCCAGGGACTTCACCCCGCGGCCGCCCACTGCGGGGTGAAGTCCCTGGGTACGAGGTTGGCACTTAATAACGTCAAATTTGAAAAGAAAACCACCGCTCCACATCGAGTCTGAGCCGTCGAGCAAATTCGACAATGGCGGCGCTTTCTCGATCGATATATGAACAAACCGAAATTCAAATAATCGCTAACCCTAACCCTAAAACTGACTTGGGTTGATCAGTATTATAATAATTTTAAATTTCGGTTGCTCATATATCGAGAAAGGGCACAATGGCGGCGTCCGAAGCATAAAATACGTGAATGAAAACGTTATTTCTCGAGTACAAGAGCAGATACCGTCAAAGTATTAACATTTTTAAACATACTTAAAGACTACAATTCAGTTTAATATTCAGAAGTAGGAATAAGGGTTGTTTATTTAGGTGCTAGTAGCTTGATATCGAAACATAAAGCAAGTCGTTGACATTGTTGTGTAACTGAAGTCAGTTGAGTACAGTAGACTACTGTACTCAACTGACTTCAGTTACACAACAATGTCAACGACTTGCTTTACGTTTCGATATCAAGACTAGAGGTTTATTGTTCCAACAGGGTGACTATATACAATACATGGCCGGATAAGAAAGGCTGTTCTGTAGTTTTAATTTTACAATTTAGTTTAAAATTGGGGATCATTTTCGGATTGTAGTTTTGTCGGCGCCGCCATCGTTGGCGACATAGCACAATTGGACATAGCACAATTGTATTTACTGCCCGGAAAGAGGGAATTCTGTGTCATGGTGTACGATATAATTGCCGAACTGCACGTTTGCTGTTACTGTGAGTTTTTCGTTGTCTTCTAAATATCAAACCAGAGGGAAATAGCGCGAAACCTGCAGTGGCGATGCATCTTATACTTGTCTTACATGGTAAGGACTCGATCAAGTCGTTCTTTTTTATAACAGTCCCATTATTTTTAACTGTCCCATTATTTTTCACATCCATTGGCTGTTGATGTGGCTCTTCTTGGTCGAGTCTAAAGGAAAGCGAAGAGAATAAGTCTTAAGTTATCTCTGTTGTTATTAATAATGATGATTATGTTGATGGAAATAATGTGAAACTATGGACAATGAACTTTCCATTCCCACGCTTCAACTCATTCTGCGCTTCCTTATCTGGCAATGTCAGCAACATGATGCCTTGGACTCACACTGAGAGCGTCAAAATACCTGCTTTGAGTTTGTTCTCCTTATTAAAATATGTCTCTCCATGCAGCTAGACGCCATCTTGGAAAGATGCTCTGAGCTGGTTAGAGTATCAAACACTTTGGTATACCATTTTGTCTCTCGTCTTGAATGTCGTTTTCTATACCACGTTACTCGAACATCATTACGACATGTGGCACATCTGATTAAGGGAACTGGAATATTGTCTAAACTTGATAAGTTAAACTCACCATAATTTTTACATATCTCTCTGGAAACTCGTAATTCCTTAGTGAAACTCGTACAAATCGTAATTCCTTAGTGAATTGTTCATATCCTTAGGGCGATCACTCATAATCAGACTACCAATTGTTTCTTGCTTTGTATAACTTTAAAACAACAACATTCACGTAGAAATTCTACCTTGTCGATTCGTGCTATATTCAGATCTCGTTTCAAAATCAATTGGTCGTTCGATCACACGACTTATAGACATATTGAAAGTTAAACCGGATAAATAAATATTGCTTGTGGCTTCGTAAATATTTAATGACGCGTTTCATCCGCGCGTATTCAAAATAATAAGTAGTATGTCACACTACCGGCACTTAGGGGTGTTTGGAGGAGGGCTAACCCTCTTTACCGAGATCGCGCCTCTCAGTAAAACCATGTGTAAAATTTGTTTTCGTTTATATGAGAGAAGGGCCAGCCCTCCTAGGCGTGATCTCGCTATTGACTACCCGGGATCTCGCCTACGCGAGGCTGGAAATTTTCCATGTAAACGCACTCAAGAGGGCTGGCCGGCTGGCAAGTCAAAGCTCCGTACACGCGACAAAGTTGGTCTTCGCCCGTATATTTTAAGACAACTCTTTATTACACAAGTTCTGTTTGTTCATACGTAGGTTTTAAATTGAAAACTTGTGCGGGAAAATGGTTACGTCATGGGAAAATACATGTTGTCAACTCGGTAAACAAGTCAGCCCTCCTCGAAGGGTTAGAATATTTCCATGTAAACGCGAGGTGAAATAGGGCCAGGCTCCTACCAAGAGGGCTAGCCCTCCTTCATGTAAACACCCCCTTGTAAACACCCCTAGCTCAGTGGTTGCGGAACAGCTCACTAGAATTCATGAGGAATTAAGACCGCGTCTGAGTCTATAGAAGAAGCTTGATTACATTATAATTATTACGAAGCTGCAATTTCCATGTATACAAACATCATTTGAACATGTAAATATCATTTAGACTTTGGAAATGCAGACGCCTGTGACTCGAAACTGTTGAATGTTGAAAATGTGGTTTTGAGGAGTGCAGACACGGGTGGCGTGCGCGCTGATGGCGCGTTGCTTCTCACCACTGAGTTCTGAGGTTAAGCCTGATCGGGCAGGGTTAATATTGGATGGGTGACTACTTCGTCTGATCCTTGAGCTTGAGACTCATGTGAGTATAGTTGTTGATTCTCTCCTGTGCTTCAAATAGGTGTGCCTGTCACGGCACTCGTGGTTAACTCAGCCTTCCATCAGTACCCGCTTGCTGGGGTAAGTGGACTTTGTCTAGGGGTAGGAGTTGTGCCCACCTCTACCTTCGGGTAGTAGCAAAAGAAAAAGGAGCCAACGGGTCGTCTTCGGCTGCGTGCCGCTTTACTTACTTAAGTGGCAGTAAGGAAGCGAGGAAAGTACATCATAGTATATTTGATGTTTCACCTCTGGCTCTAATGAAAGTCCTTCGGTCGAAACGTTAAACCTCCTACAAGGCCTATTTCGACAGAACACCAACCTTTTATTATATTTCTATATAGTACACCTCATTTTATACCTCATAGTACATGGCTATAAGGTCACCTGAGTGGGTTTATAATCGATATTTCATCGTGACTTTATGACAATATAGACAGAATGTGAAGAACATGCACGATATTAGCGATCCGATAGTCAATAATGCTATAGTATAGAGTTTTTTATTTGTATTTGAACCTGCGCAGCACAACACTTTTCTAATAATATTTGTTTAGTCAGCTGTAACACACAAGTGACAAGACAAAAAAAACAGACTAGATGAAAGTGAAGACTAGACTGTAGAGTGTAGATGAAAGTAAAGAGTCTTTTAATGGGAGACCAGATGTCACTTCGCTCTGGAACAATGAAATACTAAATAGCAAACCAATCTTTTAAGCTTTGCTGAAATGGTGTAGGATTTTGTATTTCATGCGGCTCTCATCTGAACTTACAATTTTCTGGAAATTCTCTGTTCTGGCTTCTCCTTATGTCCTTGAATTCCACATGTACTTCACGGTAGAAATGTTTCTCACTGAGCTGCACTAAGCCAAATCGCTCGGGATGTTCCGCCTTTTGATAGTACCGCGAAAATATTTTTAATTAAGAGAAAGATAGCATAATTAGATAGCATAATTAAGAAAGTATAATTAAGAAAGTATATATAGCATAAGACGGTGATATATCAGCTGGCAAAACTGACTCGCGTGCAGGCGAATGGCTCGTCATATAAACTTTTTCGGAGAAAATATTTGAATAGTTCAATTAATAAATCGTCTGCCTAATATTCCAATAAATTTTACACATATCGTTATCTCTAACCACTCCTTTGATCTCCGACTTTGCCTCAACGATTGTTACACGTTCATTAGATATTTATATAAATTTCTAATGAACGTGTAACAATCGTTGAGGTAAAGTTGGGGACCAAAGGAGTGGTTAGAGATAACGATATATGTAAACTTTGTTGGAATATTAGGCAGACTGGACATCGATTTAATTGAACTATTCAAATTTTTACTCCGAAAAAGTTTATATGGCGAGTCCATTCGCCTGCACGCGGGTCAGTTTTGCCAGCTGATATATCACCGTCTTATATGCTACATATATACTCTTAATTGTGAAGGTTAACCTTCTTTAGATTTTCAAGGCGATATCCGCAGTATTGGGGTAATTTTGGCATTCGCAGGTGGCGTTTGAAAAACAATTAAAAAACGGATAGTCTCGATAAATAGTTAGTGTTAGGTATCACACACAGTTTGAAGATGACGGCTGGCTTGAAAAGTATATTATAACACGTACACAGCTAAAAAGCTAGACTTGCTCCAAGTCTGTCTCTTGATTGTTTCGGGTTTGTTTAAAGACGGGTGGTTTAGTTTGTTTCGAGACTGGTTTATAGGGGGGGGGGCTATTATAGGGGGTCGATCTTTCCGCAAACCGCCGCGCTTTTTTTTCTCCTTCACCGTTAACCACTTCCCGTTTCTTCGTAAAACCATAACCGCCATTTTTTCGTATAAAACCGTAACGACCGTTTTTCTATAACAGATATTTTTCTCGTGAGCAATTCCAACTAACATAACCACGCCGACCACAATAATTATTTCTCTTGAGTCTTGACCTCCAGATTTTTAGGCCCTTTTTAGAAGGCTACAACACAGCTATTTTTTCCGATTACGTCCACCGTATTTCCAAGCGGGCTATTACATGTATTTTTAATAACCTTAATGGCCTCTATGTCACACTGAGCTTAGTAGCCTGGCCTGGTGACAAATTTACGGCCCATACTGCATTTACCTCTTTCCAGGGGAGGGACGGGAGAAAGTTCCACATTGTAACGGCTGTAGCTTCCTTCTTCTGGCCTCTTCTGGAGCCGCTGGAAGGCCGTGCAAAAGTTCGAGAAAGGCCGGATTCTATTCCTAACCGTAATCCGCGCTTGAAAATGCGTCAACCGAAAACCGCGCGATAAAATAATGATTTTCCGCCACCGCACGATAATTTCTTCACCGTAAACCGCCACGAAAATGGAGATATATCCGCAATCTGACCCCCAAAATAGGCTAAAACCGCCAGACCACAAATAATCCCCTTTAGAAGTTTGAAAAGCAGGAGGGCAGACTTGGAGAGGCGGGGCTAAAACGCGGGTAGCGGTAGATCGGTGTTTCTAACCCTAAAATTCGTTAGGCGGGGGTTAGGGTTAGGATCTTTGTTGTTTTGTGGTTGGTTCCAGTCGTCTCTTCACATTTTGACCTTTTGAGTATACTAAAGAGACACGACCCACCCGCTACCCAACCTCGTTCCCAGGGCTTTATCTCCGCTCCCCGCCCGCCTCCGAAGCGGAGATAAGGCCCTGGGAACGAGGTTACCCGCTACCTGCGTTTTAGCCCCGCCGGACTTGGAGCAAGTCTAGGGATAGGAGTAGGACTTGGAGCAAGTCTAGGGATAGAAACTTTATTTTTGCAGGGTGACTCCATCAGCTAAATGCTGTTCTCCCTGGAGGCCCTGACTCAATAAATTAAAATACT
This sequence comes from Chrysogorgia sp. JL179-B06, assembly GCA_035772405.1. NCBI lineage: Eukaryota > Metazoa > Cnidaria > Anthozoa > Scleralcyonacea > Chrysogorgiidae > Chrysogorgia > Chrysogorgia sp. JL179-B06. The sequence goes on from JAYKKM010000477.1 coordinate 5,480,074, forward strand.
TACCGAATTATAAATTATAATATAACATGTTATTACAAGTTAAAAAAGTTAAAAATCTAGTATTACAAAGTTATTATAAATTCTATACAAATATATTAGCATTATACTATTTAGAAATTTGACATACATACATGCATATACATTTTATTAAAATCAGATATAAAACGTAAATTAAAGTTTAAAAGATAATTTAACATCGTCCGATAGACTGTTCCATAACTCCGGAATAGATAAAAGATCGTTTTAAACATTCAGTTTTAGGTTTTTGCAATTTAAAATCGTTTTTGTGCCTGGTATTGTAATTATGCACATCTTTATGGCAAGACAATCTAATATCTACACTTACCATCTTGTTATTTTGTAACCTAAACTTTGTGCAGCTTCCTTCTTCTCTCAAGTTTGTCCCAATTGAGTTGCTTTAGCAGGGCTTCAGAAGATGTCATGAAATGCTCTCCCATAATTATTCTTGCTGATCGATTCTGTAGTCGTTGTAGTTTTTGTATTGAAGTTACATTACAATTATCCCAAACTACATACATTGTTACTAAAGTTGTTGGCTAAACAATACTGTAATAACGCGGTTATTATAGCTGAACAACATTGTTGAACGACCATTGTTGTTCACCATTAGCACGAGTCTTAAATCTGGCTTCATTTCTGTGTTCGTCGTCATCGTCGTCGGTTTTTTTGTACGTCGAGAGAATGTAATTATTGCGTGGACGTATAAATAGCGAATTAAAGCGATTTGGGGCAGTTTTATTGTCAATGAATCGCAGTCTGAAAAGCATTTACGAGACCTGTAAACCCGCAAACTAATGCAAAGATTCTCTCCAAGATGAGAGAAACACAGATGAGAGATCAATCATGAAGACGGAATCGTCGGAATGGACAGCCGAAGGACAGGGAAATATTATACTGTGTTGTCTGTTGACTTCAATCGAACAGATATTAGCAAAAATAGCATTGCCATGTTTATATTAAATTTGTCTGCGTGTCAGGCGTTCTGCATTGTGGAGGGGAGGGGGGGGGGGGGGGGGGGGGGTGAAGGGGAGCTAGCCTGCGCGTAGACGCCTGATTTTTCTTCGTCTTCATTTTTAGCCAACTTGCTTCTAAAAGTTTCCCACTTTAAACGAGCGCTGCACAATGACTTCAGTGCATGATTACAGAAATCAATGCATTAAAAATTATCCTTTGTAATATAAAATAAGTGAGCAGGTTAGTTAATTCCAACTGTCTAACATGCCACCAATGCGTACCCCGCGCCATGTCCCTAAAAGTAGTGTAACCCGAGGTAACGCCTAACGGGCGTCTTGTTGTTTATAGACTGCAAAATGTTACCGTTGATGGAATTTTGTGTTTGTTTCATGGAGGTAACCGTGCCATATCGTTTCTAACTTGTCAGCTGAAAATTTCATCTTCATAGACTTTATTGCTGTTAAAGTTGACGGAAATGACGTCATAGCGGGTATCTGTAAAGAGGTTTTCATATAGACAGATGCCCGCTATGACATCACTTCCGTCAACTTTAACAGCAAAAAAGTCTATGAAGATGACATTTTCAGCTGACAAGATATATTATAATTTATCTCAGGAGAATCCATAGATTACAAATATGTTAAATACCCACAGAATTATACGCACTTTAAAGGTGATGGGGTTGCCATTCGCGTGTTGAGCTTTTAATGTAAGATTTTTGAGTCTTTTCTACAACCTGCATGTGTACGCATTTCGAGTTCTATGAAAGGTTTCAAGCGGTTTCTGTCAATCAGCGAGTATTGAATCTTGATTGGCTACCTTGAAACTTTGAGCCCTGTTTTCAGCCAATGAGCGCGCGCGTTAAAGCCTGGAAGTCGCTTCGCAGTTCACAACAACAAGTAAGAAATATCGGACCCAAATGCAATGCGCGCGTAGTGAAGCAAAAAACTTGCTTTCAAAACTATTTTTGGTCGCGATGAATGCAAAATTGATAATATACTATTCGTTTTCTGTTAGCTTGATTTTCATTGGATTATCGAGCTATTACGGCACTCAGTAAAGGGGACCTGGGGACGAGGTTGTCGAGAACGGCTATCGGCTCGTGTTTTACACGCGCGTCTCTCGTGTTTTCTTAATTCCCTCGTGCCGTTATAACTCGATACGCACACGCGAGTATTTCTTAAATAATAGATCTCAGAACTTGATAAAATAAATACAGTACACATAGGCCAGTCCTTACACCATCTTTCGGTAAATTCGAATTGTCGAGGAGTTTCGTAAGAATTGTTCCACATGTAGTAGTTATTCCAATAGTCAGGGCCGTCGAGAGCCAGAACGGGCCCCGGGTCATAATTTGCGCGCGGGCCCCCTCCGATATTTTTAGTTTCAATAGCGTTATCTTGAAGTGAACAAACCAAACGTAAACCATCGGGACCGGAAGCGCAGACGAATTAATTACGTGTAAGTAAATAAATTACGTAGACTACTGACTACACAGCCGGTTTTCCCTAGTTGTTTTTTTAATTTTGTATAGTTGAATCTCAAAAACTTAAAACGTATGTTAAATTCAAAGAACAACCTAGTGATGGAATTGTTTATGGCTCCCTTGTTTCAGTTGTTTGTCTGTATCGACGCGTGAATGCGGCAATCTTGAAATTTGAACCTTTGAGAAGCTTAACGCTAATCCAGTGAGTTGTAACGTTGAGTCCAACTAAAAGTAAGTTTATCAGAAAGCTGAAGGGTCTGTATCGACTGTATGTTTTGGCCTGTAGAAATGAACAGCTACAAAATATTTCCGTTGACGTACATTTTATGACCCCAAACATTTTGCAATACTGGGACTGGGGCCTGTAACTCCGTTAGTTTTGACAAAATACTATATTATTATTACGAATACTAAGCCTTAGCCAGGACCAGAAAGTTTCCTAGCAATGATCAACTTACGAAGGTTTTGCTGGGCCCCAGCGGTAAGTTTTTGTTGGACCAAATTTTTAGCGGGCCCCATCTTGGTCCCCGGGGTAATTACCCCGCCTACCCCCCCCCCCCCCCCCCCCCCCCCCCCCCCCCCCCCCTCGACGCTACTGCCAATAGTTGTTTCATTAAAATAATTGAACAACTACATCGAGATGTTTACTGACAGTGAGTTCTACGTATATTCCATGTATAGAAGATAACAATCGATATATTAAATTCTGAAACGTTACAGAGCTGCTTACTTCTAAATAATGGTCCCAACGCAAAAAGCTGAAGTATTATGCTAAATTAAACAATACAGATTCATTCCCGTGTATACATTAAAACACAACCAGAATCCTACGGCTATATATATATATATATGTAATATGTAATATGTGTAAATCTTTCCGCCAGGTTGTTGATTACAAGAATTATACGTCACGCACGTCTACAAAAATGTCTCCCGGCGGTGACCAACTTTCGGCATCACACAGCAACCTCGTTCCCAGGGCCTTGTCTTGCATCATACATGTGACTTCACAGAACATTGTTTATCCCTATATAAAAGAAACATTTAGTTCCCCTAACATTTTGCTGTTTATTATGACTGCATTCCTCATGCATGAGTTCTTATCAAACTACCACCAACCTAGCTTTAGAATAACTCTATTGAACCAAAACAAAAGCGACATTCTCAACGAGTCTCTATTGTTACGAGTGTGGGAACCTTTTAATAATTAGATGTAAATAGACTATATTATATATTATATTAGGTGTAAATATTATATTATATGGTTTACGTTTGCGACGAAACCGGGGGGCGGGCTGGGTTATGCTGCCCCAGAACATTTTTAATTTCGTAAGGGCCAGAAGTGCATTTTGGCGAAAAAAGGGCTCAAAGCCATTGTTGACGTGTTCTTTACTTCGTCCTGACAGTATAACCCTCCGTAGCTCAGTGGTTATAAAGCCTTTTCCCCTCCCTCGAGGTCCGCCATCGATGTTTACCAATATAATATATATATAATATATTTCTATATATACTCAGCTTTCGAAAATATTCATGCAAACATCCGAGTATAACAGTGGATTAGCGTAACCTTTCTATAGAGGAGAACTTTAAAGTAGTCGTCACAATCCCTTTAGCCTTTGTAGTTTTTTTGAAGGTATATATAAGTGCAGGTTATATATGTTCAACTATCCGTGATCTCATTCCAATCTAAGGGTTCACAGTGTTTAACAAGTGAAAACAACATTTGGCATATCTTCTGTTTGGAACATTTTTTAAGATGAGCAGTAATTTCATATATTACCTTGAGCTTCTGGACAGGTAAACCATTTATCTCTCTCGTGGTCCGTCAAACACGACACGTCATAGTTCTCCGAAGGCTGTCCTGTTTCCTGTTGTTGGTATAACCAGTTCACAAAAATCTCACACACTTTCAGGAACAGAAAGAGCAACAAAAAGGCGACAAAACCTGACAACATTTCGATGATATACGTCGAGGCTTATTTTAATTGAATAGGTGGTATACATATGACACCCTGTATGCATGTTTGACATGCATTCCAGAACAGCAGGATATTTTTTACTCCCTACAGTGTCCTGTGCCTCAACCACCGAGGGGTATCAGTTATTGATACGAACTAACTACTGATTGATATATGTACTGCCTATACAGCAGTATATTATATATCCACTTCTTTATCGGAATTCAATGAAATTGCGACAGGACAAACGCAATGCTTGAGGCGAATGTTGCAGCCCGGCTACACAGTGAGATCTCGCGGTTATTGATGTGATGCAGTCTTGCGTGTAATGCATGTATTGGACAAAGCTAAAAGGGATAACTATAAAGGACCTTCACATTTTCAAGAACTAGTGTAATTATTATTAAAGTGTGTGTGTGTGTGTGGGGGGGGGGGTATGGGGCTGACGTCGACAAGCAGGTAATTAGTGACCGCATCGAGGGTCCAGGGATCCTCCCCCGTGAAATTTGGAAATCTAGAACCTCGGAAAGACAATTTGAAGCAATTTGAGCAAATTTTTTCATCTATATAATTCTACAGCGAGCATAGTTCAAACGAATCCAAGCTTGCCTGCTGCCTCTTACCAGGTGACGCCATTTTTTGCGCCTAGTACTGACCACGGTACTGACAGAAGGGTCTGGGAATCAATCTAACACTTGCGTGTCTGTGTCGTACATAATAACTCGTAATCTCGAACAGAACTTCTCTAATACATTTATTTAGGTTTAAAAACAAAATTACTGTAAAACAATATGTACAAGTCATCAATATATTAAAATCTCCGATAATTTATAAACATGTGCATATATAATATATGTCAAAACTCTTAAAAAGTCAATGTTAAAGCAAGTGCAGTATGGTGTTAACGTTAGTACGTCGGTTAGCTTTCCCTGTTTGTGACATCAATTTTCCATGTTCTTGCATCAAGTTAGTCTGGTGTTAGCAGCAACCTCTACAGACACGAAGCAAGTGTTTGTGGATGGTGCCATTTATAATAATTGTTTCTCTTTCACTTAATATACCCCAACGTGAATCATTCTCACCGGAATCCCAGGAATAATTGTCTTTAAATGGATGTGCATGTATATACCTCTCTTTAGGTTGGAATTTTCTTCGTCAACTTCTGGCTTAAGGTCATTTTCTACTTAACCCTTTCCCTCGCCACCAGAGGAAACATTTCAACTTTAACGTCAAGTTCTCCGTTTTCAATGGTCGTCAGAGCAATTTTTATTTGATTTTGAAAGTCCCACGAAAGTCCAGATCATGCGAGTCACCCGAGGTAAAACACCTTGTGCCACGCGGCAACCGGTCGTCTTGGAAACGCCAGCATTTGGTTCCAGTGACGTAACGAGTTGTTGTGCACAGGCGACCCCATTACTACTCGCCCCAGGACTGTCGATTCGTTGGTTTCAAAGTTTTTGTGTTCGACAGTGACGAGGAAACCTATCTTGTGCAGAAAGTTTCCCGGTACGTCGAAGATCATGGATTCATTATACACTGGGTTTTTCTCGTGTCGTTTCACCGATGTCTTCTTCTTTTTAATCTTTCTGCCGGCATAGATAAGGCATACTTTTACGAAGGGATCTGTATCAAAGGAAGAGATAATGGTGGGTCAATGTAAGCATTTCTCTCGCTTTTGATTCGCTGTAAACGCCGCTACGTCAGTCGCATGCCTCAGTGCGAGGTCTTCCCAAGCACACCCGAAAATGCCGTTTTGTTACCAATAATACAGCTTTAGATTCGACTGCAGCACCTACTTCCTAATCACGCACAGAGTAACATTATAACCAAACACAGTGCAGCTAAAGTGCGGTGCCCTGTGGCGTTCGTTAAAAATGTCGCGTCAAAAATATCGTGTCAAAAATATCGCGTCAAAAATATCGCGTTAAAAATGTCGTATCAAAAATGTCGCGTCAAAAATATCGCGTCAAAATGTCGCTTACTATTGATTCCTCACGAACGAACGAACGAAATCACACAGAGAATATAAAGTGTGCTAAGCCACCACAACTATCCTACACAGCTATAAGGCACGTTTTAATCTAATGTAAATTCGCAAAATCGTTTGTTCAAACTCAGTTGCGTTAGGTTTGGCTCACGAAAAGTTCGGCGTTTGAAACAGGCCAAGATATTGCTATTTTTTTTATTTTTTTTATTTCGTAAATATTGACATACCATGACAAGTACAGACTACAGTTCTTCTCAATTCAGATCCACTAGTGCAGGACTATTTTTATTCACTACATTGAGTTAACGCTGCGGGTTTTATTAATTATAGTTATATTTATAACGTTTTCTAGGTCTATCAACAGTCCTTAAGTATGTGTCAAGTACTATGATATATACGATATAAAAAAGCATTACTGATATATAGTGACTGGCACAACATAGGCAATACGTATATTAATCGAACCGAGACTAAGTACATCATTGTATTAAACATTCGTTCTCCATCTATTCTGAGTCTCAGTAGCTCGATGGTTAGAGCGTCTCACGCAATCATGACATACGATTACAGGTTAATTCAATTCCTGTCGCCGTCGGGGACTCTTTCCAAACATATTCGGAGGAGTTTAGCTTGAGGATCATTCATGTATCGTCTGTCTACTCAAAGCTCTCTCGTGCATTCACTATATATCAATGTCGTGATATAACGTGTGATATAAACGTGTTATGCTGCGCTGTAGGAAGTGTCAAAATACAAACAAAACCTTTAACAGGTTGGTGTTACTCTCTGACAACGAAGGCCTTCGCTCGAAACCTTTGATATCCTATTCACTATTAGTGTTTACAAAATGACAGTTAAGTCTATGCATACTTGGAACTGTAGTACGGGTGTGCGTGATGGTCTCTTCAGTCGTAATACCAATGTTTCTTGCTTTCATCACCACCACGGATAATCTCTCTGCTGTCGGTAAATAACTCAACGAGAGGAGAATTTCTGCTTCCAGTTTTCGGCTCTGCAAAAAAAAACAAGTAAAGAACAAAAAAAATGTAGCAAAATAAGCAAGCTCTTCTTATTCAAGAGTATTAGGAGAACGGAAGCCAGATTTTCTCAGGAACAGAGACGTCTGAACTGGATCAACATTATGAGTATTACATGAGAGATTTCAAACCACCTAGTGTTATTATTGACCATATATTGACTTACGAAAGATAAAGCGCAATATAGTCAATATATACATAACTAATCTTATAATAAACGAAGGACATTACATGGTGGTCTAAATGCATTGCTGAAGTTCCGAGTTTCTTGTTAAGAAGTTTCTTGTGAGAGGGTTTTTCTTGTTTATAAAAACCCTCTGACGGAAGAACTCATACGTCACTGTGAACGTCATAACGCTACGTACTTCCTGTGTTGCTAAGTGGTGCGTATGTTGTTCCACCTGTATCATATCTGTTTTAAAGTGGTACTACGATCAAATTTTTACCTATCGATATGTTTACGTATTTATAAAGCAAAGCTGCTAAATATTACTCGGTCGAAACCGTTTTGCGATTCGACGATGGCAAGTATTATTTTTCTGACTCCAAATCTAGAGTTGTTACGTCCGCCATTAATCGATCATAGCGTAACGGCGAAAGACTCCACATGGCTAATTCTTCAAGTAAATCCATAGTGATCAAGGTCGTTTTTTCAAATTCTTCGGCCGAAAGGCTGGTCATTTCATCTACTTCTCGAAGAAAACAAGAGCACGTTCTTAGTAATGATGGCCTAGATAGTAATGATGGCCTAGATAGTAATGGTGGCCTAGATAGTAATGATGGCCTAGATAGTAATGATGGCCTATAGATAGTAGTGATCTCAGAACTCAAAATACTTACTTCAAAATACCATATTTTAGTTTTTTTTACATCGATTGTCACTTTCGACCCTGAAATACTATTCTATGCTAAAGAAAATCTAAAAAACGGGGGTGAATTTTCATCGTAGTGCCACTTCAAGAAACTGCATGTATTCAAGATTTCATTATTTTTCGGATCGTCGTGTACTCTATCAGAATATATATCATAACTAAGAGTTCTTATTAGAAGTGAAATGCTGCCTCGGAACATACACAGGAGCAGTGGGTACGAGGTTAGATGCTCAATGTTCAGGATCAGGCATGCCAGCAGAATAATGCTAGAAATTTTCTATAGCATGAGGATCAAATAAATAGAATGCAGAGTCTAAACTACAATCCAAATCAAGGTGATCAAGTTCATCAAAATAACATACGGTAATCATATTGCGCGTTTATAATGTCAAAATTCAATATGACCATTTGAACGCCATACATCTAATTCGAACAACATTTACTCGAATCGAGCAAGCCTCACGAAGTTATAAATTTTCCATTCAAGCGACACTTTTGCCAAATCCAACTTCATGTTTGTAATATTTGCTGAATTGATTACTTATCTGGCGGTCGAGCGGTCATATTTCAAATAGAACAAACGAACGGGAATACCTTAATATTAAAATAACACACGGAAATCAATCATGCGGGATGTCATGACCTAGCCTACGGCATAGACGCCGGAATTCAGGGCGGAATTCAGGGCCGGATATGGAGTAGCCTAGATATGGAGCAAGATCTGCACGCAAGCTAGATGTCACCGTTCTCGAAAACATTGGATTATAGTGTCGCCTTGAATTAAGACGCTGTTAATATATATAATATATATAAAAATTATATAATATATAGATCTTATTGAATGATTTTACCGATAATGGTCGGGTATTTTACGAGTTTCGGAGAAACGAGATTTACCATAGTCCTTTATATTCGTAAATGGCCGCCGAATTAATATTCTTTATATGCATATAAATTGAACTCGTTTTCATGTACGAAATTGAAAAGGATTCTTTCTTTAAAGTGCCACTACGATCAAATTTTAACCTATCGGATAGTTTTACGTATTTATAAAGCAGAGCTGCTAAATATTACTTGGTCGAAACCGTTTTGCGATTCGACGATGGCAAGTATTATTTTTCTTACTCCGAATCTGGAGTTGTTATGTCCGCCCATGGTTCATGTTCTTGACCAGCGTAACGAAGTGACGTCAGATTCTCAACGCGAAGACTCCACGTGGCTAATTCTTCAAGTAAATCAAGGTCGTTTTTTCAAATTCTTCGTCTGAAAAGCTAGACATTTCATCTACTTCTCGAAAAAAACAAGAAAACAAATAACGTCGACCGAAATTCAGGCGTAGCATTGAGAATCTGACGACGTCACAAACAATATTACCTTTTGAAATTGCGGGCTCACTTGGAACACGTTCTTAGTAATGGTGGCCTAAATAATAGTGATTTCAGAGCTCAAAATACTTACTTCAAAATACCATTTTTTAGGTTTTTTTTACATCGATGATCACTTTCGAACCCTGAAATACTATTCTATGCTAAAGAAAATCTAAAAGACGGGGGTGAATTATCATCGTAGTGCCACTTTAAAACGAAGTCATAAGGACCAATTTATATACATATAAAATAATTTTAAATTGTCGGCCATTTATGAATAAGCCGTCATTACAAGGCAGATTTTACCACTTCTAAACCGGTTAAACTAGTCTTATTCTGATGAAGGGCTCCGCTCGAAACGTCAGTATTTCGTTCCTAAACATCTACGCAGCACTCTACTTTTAAACTGGTCTAGAAGTGTGCAATACGGAATTTAGTGTGAGTTCCGCTCCTGGATTTGAAATGACGCCATTGTCATATAATAAATCGAGAATATTACATACGGAGATACGAATCTTATCTTGGAGTGTTGGTAATATCTCTCACAAGTGAGTGCAGAAGTGAGAAAGAGTGAGAAATATTATCACTTGCACGAGAAGATTCGTATCTCCAAGTGGTCATGTAATGTTCTGTTTATTATATGAACATCGATGAACTATATATTCATGATGATATAGCTTCACATGTGAAGATCAAAATGATATCTTCGTGATTGCGCAAAGTGAATTATAGTTCAGTATGGATCCACTATATAACCCAGAAGATGAAGTACTTATCCCTATGGCTATGAGACTATTTTTCTGTGACATTCGATGAGTTCTCTTCTTGTTGATGAATGTTGGTGTCATATTTACAAAGACATGTTCACCCGATGCGAAATCTGATTCTTGTTCACGTATTAAGTCGGGTCGTTGTCAGTCTCTTTTATTCAATTCCAGAATGGGCAGTAGATAAATATTCAAAACATAATTTGAATCATCGTGGTTTATTCAAACGTCTCTCTTGTTAAGCCATATTACATATATATAGCAAAGCGAAAAGGTGATGAACTGCCAAGATTATTAGGAACGAAATACTGACATTTCGAGGCAGCGGACTCTTCAGGCCTTCATCAGAGTAAGACCACCTTTTCACTTTGCTATATGATATCTAAAACACTGCCCATACAGCACTCTACTTTTTACATATTACATTTAGTCGTATGACAGTGGCCGAGTTTTCCGTTGATATATGGAAACATCTTGTCCGCGAAATCGCCGACTGCAGTCGGGAAAGTTGAACTATAGCCAACCTGCAGTCGCGCTGACCAGTCGCAATGGATTATGAAATTCAAGAAACATCATATTTGGTCTTTGGCACAACATGTCTAATAAAAGTCGAGGTGTGTCAGTCCCACCATTTCTATTCTAGTTTCAGAAATCATCGTCAAGGTAACATGAAGAGGAATTTCCTAATTATCCAAAATGGATGTTAATCACACCAAAGCTAGCCCTTATATGTGTTTTGCCTTTTACTGTACAAGTATCTTTACTAGTACTACCTTGTTGTCAACACGTCGACTTCTTCTGGTCTCCGTTCTGTAACTCGTACGAGTCGAATCATGGCGGCGAAAGGTCGCATAGTGAGTAACTGCACCCATAGTTGGGACCATGTATATTAACTGGTTCATCAGTGTCTTCGCGATACATTGAGCACACTCGAAGACGCTCTCCCTGGCTCTGGTGAAACAATCCTCCTTTCAACAACTAATATAAATATGTCACTGTACTACGGATATCGCGTTTCAAGCTAGCGTCCTCTTTTCAACTCGCGCGCTGGCGGTAGGAACAGAAATCCTTGGTGCGGAACATCCGGTCTGCAACAACAACCTTCACAAACACTTATTACTTACTCATGACTAATTGACCAATCGAGTCTTATTGTCGGAATTTTTTCGCATTGATTTTCTCGCGATAAATAATTATTAATTCCCTTGGGGTTTCACGTAATATCCCGGCATTGTTGAAGTTATGAAAAACAAATGTAGTGAAAGATACAAGGGTATAACTCATGGGAACATCATTCAGTTATACTCTTGCACTTGTGTTTTCCAGAATCTAACCAGTAAGCTTTGATTTTTACATGACTAAGTTATACAGATGTGTATGATTCGGAACCTTCTGACTAACAGTACATGATGAGATGGCTCTATCACAAACTTCACAAACACTTATTACTTACTCAGGACTAATTGACCAATCGAGTCTTATTGTCGGAATTTTTTCGCATTGATTTTCTCGCGATAAATAATTATTAATTCCCTTGGGGTTTCACGTAATACCCGGCATTGTTGAAGTTATGAAAAACAAATGTAGTGAAACATACAAGGGTAAACTCATGGGAACATTATTCAGTTATACTCTTGCACTTTTGTTTTCCAGAATCTAACCCATAACCCGCTTTGATTTTTACATGACTAAGTTATACAGATGTGTATGATTCGGAACCTTCTGCGGACTATACCAGTACACGAGAGATGCTCTAACCATAATATTGAGGTACATGCCACTGAGATGGTAGCCGTGCAGGTTACACATGTATATACAATTAAACTTCTATAACCTTCTGACGACCATGAGTGAGATATAGATGTCTACTCTAACCATTGAACCCTGACATGGACTCTGCGATGGCAGAACAAAGGTTACATTGAATATATGACCAGATGATCATGAGATGCAGATGCTCATTCCCGGCATTGTTCACACATGTTGAACCTTCGATCTTGCTGATCTCATGAGTTGCTCAGATGGCAGTCGAAAGTTCGACATATGTGAACAACTGCCTACCTTCTGATGACCAGTGAGATGATCTAGATTGGAGGACTGGTGGAGCAGTTGCGGAGTTTCTAATTTACAAAATTCAAAGGATATCGATTCAACTACTTATTATACATGACGCACTGTGAAACAACTAAAAAAATTCAAAACCTTTCTACGTTTTGAACCCTAGAGACACTCGAATAAAGCTAAAAAAGACGTTGTATATTGCTACGTGCTGTATTAGTACAAATAAACTGCATGAATATTACCTCTCTGCCGACGATCACTTCCATCAACCAATTAGTTAACCACAGCCTATACCGACACTGAGGAAAATCTTTTAGTTTCACAGTTTAAACTTTAGGAGCATGACATTGGACGGATATTATGAAACCTTTCTGGCTTTGCTTATTATTTACGCTGATTTCTGAACCGTTTTATGAAATGTAAATTGACTGGAAATTAAATGAAGTGGGCGAATTATGCAGTCCTTGTTAACACTTTGTTCTGTATTCTAAGTCACTATGGCGATACATGTCAGGTTCAGTCAAGTCTCCGGCTTTGTAGTGTAAATGAGGGATTATTCTGCACGCTTTTGTCAAACTCTGCACTCTTTCCCACCCTGAGGTTCAAGGTTTTTTTACTTATCTCGGTTTGAAACTGTGAACTATGGTAAACATTAATAAGCCATGATGTACCGGTCCTAGCAGTGATCTGAGAACTACCATGAACCATGAATACATTCAAACACAAAAGTCAAAATCCGTATGATATAGTAATTTATCTAAGATTTATCTTGTAAAAGTCTTATTCCCACCATCCCATAGTATACACCAGTGTAATAATCTCATTTAACTATATATATGACGTTTTATATACAGGAAGAATTTAACGACGGTATTTAACGTTAATGATGTTACACAACATTGATTTTCTCATTTTGCCGTTAAATTTGGAACCTAATCACCGGAAATTCCTTTCGCTAATTGTTACTTTAATAGCGTAAGATGTTTTTCACTGTTCATTTTAGAAACTGTGATATGTGCTGCATGCTCTGCAAGACCATTCCTTGTTACAGTATGTTTCTCAGTAGCTGGGCGATGGCTTTGACGTCATATCGGAAAGTCGTGACTTACTTTTCACGCACTTCCTTTTGGAGTTCTGTTGACTGTATTTAAAAGGTTTTATGTAAATACATTGCTCCACTGCTTATCGTCATATCAGACGGGATACGTTGCCCAGCCACTGGATGCGGATAGTTAACACGTTACGATATGTTCGATTATCCGCTCTTTTTATAGCCTGCGAAGCAGGCGTTTAGGCCGATTGGGGGAGGGGGCCGGGGACTGGGGTGAGTGCAGATGGAACGCCTGCACGAAAGACCCATGTTTTTGGATATCTACGTCCACCAGAGGACGCTAAATTCTGATTGGCTAACTCAACTCATTAGTATTCAGGGTTTCCTGTCAGGAAATAAACATTTAAAAATGGCGACTTTAGAAAAACCGTGTTGGTAGATTATTTTCTTTCGAAAGCTTTAACCGATCTTCAGTTTGTTGATGGTCGTAGCTTTAAATTAAAACAGGAACAAAAAGTTGTTACGAGGGAGCTGCTGGCAGGAAAAGATGTTTTGATGGTATTACCAACGGGATTTGGCAAGAGTTTGATTATGGATTTGGTAGATTTACAAGACGTTCGTGCGAGCGCGTGATTATCAGTGGGAAGCATCTATATTATTGTGATTTCTACCTTGTCCTTGTCTTCAGGTGTTTCAACAATGCTCTCTGGGCCTTCGGAGAATTCCTTCGACGTTTCAGAATAGAGAGACTTACGGCTAAACGTATATAAGTGAGGGTTTCTGGCTACGTTGCATATGAAATTTATTGGCCAAATCCCATTCTGGAGTTACGGTGTTCGGCAGTTAGATGTCGCCTCATTCTATCAGGGCTATTAATGTTATCGGTTGGTGGAACATTGCTGTCTCCTTTCGCATATATTTCGTAAAGTTATAAAGTTCAAAAGCATTTCTTATTTTTTCTGCCGCAAGACCTACAAACCCGCATGGAGAAAGTTTCACTGCGTAGTAATGCAAAGCCGATTGATTCACAAGCCTCAGCAAGAATAATGTCTACACGATTGCTTGAATAAATTTTTTAAATAAATCTTGTTTCCACCAGATGCAGTCAAGCTTTTCACGGAGTTTCAGACATGGATATTTCACGATTCGGCCCGAAGTGAAATGTTTTAATCATCGAGGAAAGCCCGCTAGTCGCTGATTGGTTGTTTTTGACAGTTTTTCATGTGGGCGGAAATCCAAAATCATGGGTCTTTCGTGCAGGCGTTCCCTCCTCCCTTCCCTACTTCGCCTTTCCGCTTTCCCCCTCCCCCTAACGCCGCCACGCAGGCTACTCTTTTTAAGAAAACTACGTTCGCTAGCCGGATGAGCTGTATGCATATTGTAAACAGATAATTTACCTTTGTTTAAATATATATTGTAGCTTTGGGAGTTGATTATTTCTCAAGAAAACGTTCGTCGAAGACAGCCGAAAGTTCGTTTACAAGATGGTATCCGTAATACGAAAATTTGGGCATGTTCGATTATCCGCTTTCAAAGAGAACTAAGTTAGCTTCCAGGATAAGCTGTATGCATGTTGTAAATAGATCATTTAACTTTAAAAGAATATATTCTATAGCTTTGTGGGGTTACAATCCAATAGCGCTCCGTCGAGATGACGTCAGTACCGATGTTTGTCTGCTTTTACCCATAATTCTTGCGGCCATAACAAAAGAAATAGCTCATTTGCAATCATTTGTGAGTTTGTTTGTCCGCTTTTTGAGCTATTAATAGCAGCCAGACTCTACGCTATTAACTTGGAGGCTGGTACGAGGGCAATGTATTTGCTCGTTAGGGCAATGTATGTGCTCTTCCCAGTCCCGTCCGATATGACCTTCTATAAGTACCTATCGAAATTTTGGACTATTTTGACGTCACATATTATTAAATACAAAACTACAAATACATGGAGAGTGGGAGTACGTTTATACACGTGATGTAATGGCCGCCATATTGGTGATGTACAGCACAATAGATTTTTAATTAGCTTCTTTTTGTTGGAATACACCAACATTGCTGCAATATCCTTTTTTGTGTCTATGACGTGCCCCGTAACCTTATGAGATGCTCGAACTAGAGCCACTCGGAGTCGGATGGTCGAACTGCAAAATCACATATATGTCTACAATATGTTTTACGGCCTGTGATGACTAATGAGATATGCTTAATAATAGCATTTATTTAAGGTGGCTCCCTACTGTTTCTTGAAAGGTGGCAAAATGCAAATTTCAATCTCGAAAAGTGCACATGGATATTTCGGAAAAGATTGAAACTAAAGCTATGCATAGAATAACTTTCAGGGCATCAAATACTATTAATGGCTAAAGTGTTTCATCTGTTGCTAAGACAACAGTGACGTTTAAAATGGCCGGAAATGAACATTTAATCTAATTTATTTCGCAAACGAGTCGGTGACCCCCGATTTTTTTTGCATTTAAACATTTCTTTTAGTTTAATTAATGAATAGGCAAATTAAAAAAAATTCTGTGGATCCAATTTTTTTAAAAACTAAAAAAACATGATTTATTTTGTGTAAAATAATTGGATCCACAGAATTATTTTTTAATCTGCCTACTTATTAATCAAACTAAAAGAAATGTTTAAATGCAAAAAAAATCGGGGGTCACCGACTCGTTTGCGAAATAAATTAGATTAAATGTTCATTTTCTGCCATTTTGAAACGTCACTGTTGTCATAGCAACAGATGAAACACTTTAGCCATTAATAGTATTTGATGCCCTGAAAGTTATTCTATGCATAACTTTAGTTTCAATCTATTCCGAAATATCCATGTGCACTTTTCGAGATTGAAATTTGCATTATTGCCACCTTTCAAGAAACAGTAGGGAGCCACCTTAAACACGATAAAATGACAGTTAAAACTGATGTTTAAAACCCCCTTAGTTTAAAACCCAACTATTTACATTACGAAATTATATCTACATAAAAAATTATAAATTTAAAATTGTATCTTCAGAGCCTTCTGATATCTCATGGAGTATGCACGCTGCACCGTTAGACCTCGAAACGCTCGAGAAAAAGAAAGCAAAGAAACTTCCAAGGAACCTTGCTCGAAACGTTTCACCTCCTACACACTATAGTTTGGCAGCAAACCTAGTAACAACATTTTCTAGTTTTCGATGTGTAGTTTAAAATACGAGCATCAGTGTTTTATCAGGTGTTTTAGAGCCGATAAAACACTGCTGCGAGTGTTTTGAACTGCTTCAAAAACGACTGCACCTAAATAACCATGTTTACTAACTATTTCAGTCATTCAAACCATTTTCGCTGAGAAAATCGAACGAAAAGTTTACGTAAATCAGGACGAATCTTTACAATACGAATCCGATTACTTTTGCTCTAGTGTAAACGCAGCCTAAAAGACTTTTTGACCATTTGACTACGAGATTCGCACTGACATATACAAGAACCAGACACAGTGCTAAAGTGTGGTGCCTTGTGGCGTTCGTTAAAAATGTCGCGCCAAAAATGTCGCGTCAAAAATGTTGCTTACTATTGATTCCTCACAATGACGAACGAAATCACACAGAGAATATATAAAACGCTGTCAAAGGGCACCGCAATTTTACAACGAAAGTTTAACACTATGGATTGTAGATAACATAAGTTTGGATTTATATGATATTGTATAGTTACGTTAGGTAGTTGCAGTTTGAAGTTGCAAGCTGTGGTAAGTTGTCAACACTCAGAAAAACTCTGAGCTCTCGGGTTCGAGTCCTGTCTGAAGCTCAGAGGGTTTCTTGACAACTTAACACATCTTGTACAGCAAAAGCTTTACAAATGGATTTATATCATTACTATGGATTATTTGTAGATAACAATTTGTAGATAATTTTACATACAAGGCCCTCGTTGATACCATCATCTTTCAGAATATTGAAGAGGTTACCCTGTTAAAATATGCATATTATTATTATTAATATATGAAAATTCTATTCACAATCGTCACTTTACACGCGCGCAATGTTACTTTACACGCGCGCAATGTTCATGATCTCGGTACGTGATCGTTGACGTTTGGTAAAGTCGTTCGCATTGTTTGAATATATCATATAACTTTCGCCGTAGCTGTTCAACAGTGATTTACAACACTGACTCGAGTCGGCTCTCAGACTTAATGACTCTAATGTTTGTATATATGTTTCTGTAAAATTCTCAATGAAGGCTGTCACTGCTTGCTATAAGTATATGCGCAAACAATTATTTTGAAAACCCTGTTATATTGATGGCAATTTGTTGTCATAAATGAGGCTTGAATGATGTGTATTTAAGTAATTTAATGCATGAAAACTAAGTATATATATATATATAGGCACTAGTATATATATATCATATATATAGTCGCAAGAGTTGTGTACAGCGGTCTTGTAATAACCCAACAGCAAGCTAGCTATCGGATGTGTTCTTTGCACGTGCCGCTTGCTCCCTGCACTTAGCTTGTTGTGAGTCAGGTCTGCAACAGGAATGAAAGTTGATGTTCCGATTCTGTTCTGAATTGTTGCAACGATTCATTTTTACGGCTCTACACGAACCACATGGACATTGTCCGCTGCATTTACCATTCATTTTGATGAAAATACAGCTGATTGTTACAAATTAATAACGCAACTTGTTGCAAGCCAGCTGCATTGAACACATCTCACAACAAGCTTGCCGCGCGGAGGATATTAATGCTCGAAGTTCAGATGCCGCGAGAGAGAGAAACTAGTATATATATATAATAATTGTGGCTTACCATTTCCATTCTTGTTCCTTAGGTTTTGCTGCTTTTGCTGGGTATATTGTGCCGCGCTCACCCTTTAGTCAGGCATAACTTTTAAACGACTTGTTACCCATTGTGTTTGTTTGGCAAAGATGCAATTAAGAGAAAAACACGCTGTTGTGATGCCGCGTCTTCTTGATATAATTAGGGTTTTTATTCATTAGATTGCTTCACGAAAGTTATGTTGCTTTGGCAACACTGCATTTCTATTATATCTGATTGGTTTGTCTCCTTCAATAATCGTTTTCTTTGCGACCGTTTTTTCAATTTACGAATAATGAAAAACTTGCCGCCAGCACGTGTTTGCGCTGAAGAGTGAAATGACGTCTTGTTATGAGAAACCTTTGTTTATTTTAGCAAAGGTGGTGAACTGTCGAGATTTTAGTCGGCACCTTTTTTCACTTTGCTGTATATCCAAAATACTGCCCACGCAGCACTCTACTTGACTTTACCTCACCTCACTTTGGCCACTTCACCTTATCTCGCGTATAACAATAATATACCGTTTAAGAAAACTCTCTAATTGCAGTACAGAAACTGAATTATCGAGCATATACTTACATAATATTAACATCAGCTATCTATAAAACTATTACTTAAAATACTGTATCTTTATTTCTCACTCTTGGGAGGAGGAGGAAGTGTAGAGGATGAGTGTCAACCTTAATATGTTAAATTCATCCAACCATGATCCAATCTTTCCAGGGATTCACGAAATATTCAGTTCATGACGCGACGTCGACACGAAAATGTCCATGACGATGAAATATTTTGGAAAAACAGTGAAACCCGCTAACCCTTATAATAAGCCTAATAATAATATTATTTATACCGTTGCCGTGGACATAAATTTTTAAGCTAAGTTGTCTGTGAATATACACTATCCAAGTAATCTATATTAATAGTGAGGAAGTTGCAGAACATTTATATGTGTAATAAACTTATTTTCGTCCTATTGACCATTTATATTTATACTAAAACAATGTTTTCACTATTGAAAGGGGAGGACCCGGCCGCTCCCACGGCTTCCCCTCTGGCCAGCCTCGTTACCTCCCGCCAATCTCGTTCCCAGAGCCTGGGACGAGATTGACCTCCCGCGTGTTTTCCCGCAACACTCTCCTACGCAGAGGCTTCTTGCGCTTTTATTTGTAGTAATAATGTAATATACTATATGTGGGCTATTCGCTTGTATTAGGCTCACAGGGTCGCCCTCCCAGCCCGCCAGCCCGTGCTGCCCAAACTATTTGCTTGAACCGTCTAAAAAAAGCGCAAGAAACGGCTCTGCGGAGGAGAGTGACCTGGTTACGAGGCTGCCCTCTGGTTACGTCTCTGATCTCGCCTCCATTCTCACAACTCTTGTAACTCTTAAAGATTTGTACTCACCATTCTTTTATATATATTCCTAGATATGTCCAAATGTATCCCAGACTGTAACTGTAATGTCCGCAGGCAAATGCTACATTCTCCAACTAAAGAATCTTCTGCTTCATGATCGCTGCTTTCCCTAACTGAAACACTCAGATTGCCACAGCTTAGGTCAGTCTCGTTTACCTTCAATTCTAATTCTTCTTCATAACAAAGTTTATGTAGTCCCTGAACTACATTACTTCTCCGCTGTGCGGTTTTTTGTTCACTTTTCAACTCAATGAGTACAAATGTCCGCACGGAGCTGGAATACTCCCACGGTAAAAGATCCTCCGCGGAGATATTTTGAAAAACCAGAGTTTCAGAGTTCTCTCTGTATTGGATATTCATGGTTAGTCTTCCGGTGAAAACACAATCTTTTTTGCCAGCGGTGTTCCGTAGCACGTGCTGATGTAGGTCTAGATTTCCACCAATCATTGAGCTGTGTGACTCTCCTTTTTCCTCCTCGCAAATGCTACACTCGGAGCTGTCTCCCACCGACTCCTCGCCAGCTTCTCGTCTCCAAGGAAGACCAATGGTTACCAGGTCGTAGGTTGCCTCGCTCGGCTTTCGTTCGAGTACCTCGTGGAGTTTGGTTAGTTTGTAGAGAATACACGAAGTCATGATAAGCAAAGTTGAAAGAACTGTCACAATGATTGAAATCTTTGCTGTGTCTGTTAGTATGAACATCTACTTCGGGTAAAACACCCGCGACTATTCATTCCCTTTATGGTCGTTGTCTACGAATCAATCAACAGACAAATATGATGATGTAATTGCAGGGAAAGCATCCCTGACATAGTATAATTCAAATCAAGTAGTCTGTTTTGCCGACTTACCATCAATCACGACTTTATCACTGTTGTATAGTGATTTATAAAAGTCATTTCGTGCGGCCATTCATAACCTGCTTGAATAACTTCTTTCACGGTTCCTTCGAGTTTATTTATTGTTATTTGAACAAAACAACCTGTTGCTACTCACGCGCGCCAACCGCGACGTTCAGCCCCGGAAATGTTGTCGTTTTGCGCGTTATTTGCGTTTCTCAGCCTTGTGCTGACGTGATGGGAAAGTCGTAGTCGTCAAGTCGTCGAAGAACGACTACTTACGACTAAACTCCTTCCTTTGACGTATGAATACCTAGACATTGTATTTTTCTACAAAACTAACCACGAAGTTCGGTGAATATTGCCGAGTATTACTACATTGATGTTATATATAGTGAAGAATCAGCTGCGAGATAACCGCGGCAAACTAAGAAGCAATGCATGGATATGTATATATTTTATATTTGATAATAATATTTAAGTGATTTAACAAACTTTAAGAAGAACCATATAGTGTCCAGCACTATTTATCAACCTTTTCTAAATTAATTAAGATTTATTTTGGATAATATTTGAAACGAAACCACTTTAAAGACTCACTATAGTTCTATGGCCGCCAGAGAAGAAAAAATGAGAATGAAAATGTCATTGCCTATGGTGATATTAGAAATATATATTAATTTACCTACTGCTGGGAGGCGGCCTAAGAACTTCTCAAACTGATTTGAGGCTAATTCCTGCTTTCAAAACTGAGTTTGCTAAGTCTAAACTATATATCTGGTGCTAGTCTTTGCAACTCACTGCCTAATGACATGAAGTATATTGCTATCCACTCTTTTATTTTGTATTATTAAGGGCATTAGGTAGAACACCTGATGGTGATAATGTATAAACTACCCTCTTGATTATTATTATTATTATTATTATTATTATTTACGATCTTAACGCTGGTGTTTTAAACGAGACATCAAACTACTTCCCGTGGCCTTAGGCGCCTTGACATAACATGCTTCACTCTTATGATCTCCATGTATCTAAATCTTTCCTTAAAATCCTAGCTGATCCCAGTAAACATGCCCTCTCCAACAATTCTAACAGGTTTGACATCTCAATCACCTCAAGCTATTGCTCCAAGCTCTTTGGTATCCAACGCGCCAATTATGATGGGTACGACTTTTACGGTTTTGCACTTCCAAATTCGTGAAATCTCTATCATTATATTATATTATTATTATTATTATTATTATTATTATTATTATTATTATTATTATTATTATTATTATTATTATTATATTATTATTATTATTATTATTATTATTAAAGCGTATTGGCCACGAGGAGGGCAATATCGTAATATTTCGTACCTCAGCAACCAATCATAGAGCGTTATTTTGCGTATACTGGCCATATTAACATGTTTTACTACGTAGGTAATGTAGAAATACAAATCAAATGATCTAAAATGTTGGTGTACTACAGAAATAGTGTGTAGAAGGTCTAACATTTCGAGCGAAGGCACTTCGTCAGGCCTTTATTTCACCCTCTGACGACCATCGCTCGAAAGATCTCCTACACATTATTTTGAAAGTACACAACCTTTTACATTATTTGTTATAAGGTAGCTCGATAGTCTAAATAATGATAAATTGCATTTTTTCCGCATAAAAATGTTTGTAATGCAGGTCTGAGCTTCATCGTGGTTCATTGCATAGCTCTAGTGGTGGTCTTGTTTACTGAAAAGTTTTATACCCTCAAAACCTGAGTGGAGAAATCGAGTTTCCAATAAATCCAGAAAACTAATTTGCCACTTATCATAAACACAATTTCTCAAGATATACAAACGCTATACAAGTGTGAAACGTTTCAATAATCAAGATGTAATAAAGCTCAGATCTGCATTACAAAACTTTTTATGGGGAAAAATGCAAATTTCTCATGATTTAGACTATCGAGTGCATGCCACGATTTTATTTTCTCTTTAAAATTTATCCCCCTTTCAAATATTATCCAACTAAACATTCCTTTAATTCATAATAATTGGATGCCACATCGCCACCGGCTTTCGTAGCTCCATCATCATTCGGTTCCAATGAAGCAGACCGTCTTTCATCTCCTGTGGTCCAATAATTATATCCCCTAATGCCTCATCTCGTCCATAAGATGTCCTGTTGACCACCAGTATTTTGAACGCCGCGAAGTTCATGGCTTCTTTCGGCACTTTGAACACAAATGCCTCGTTGTAAATAGGATTCTCTGTCTTTCTTACCACAGTTGTCTTTTTCTTGCTCACTCGTTTCTGGTTGTACAGAAAAAGGACTTTTACGAACACACCTGAAACACAAAAAGATTAATGGCTTTTTAAGTATTCACCGACATGCAGACATCATTTGATTTAACTCTTTCCTGTGCTGCTGTAAAACATCCAAAATTGAACCACCTCTTTGTTCTATTGATATCTTTAGAAATAACCATAACTGTTGCGAAAGCTATACATTTCTGAAAGCCCAATAAACCGGATGTTACCAATGCTTTTAAATTTCCCGAACAAGACACATTATGTTCATATAAATTAGCATTAATTATCATAAATCAGGTTGAAAAACTTTCATTTTTCTAGAAAAGGCCATCTTGCTCGGGCCGGAAAGGAAAGAGTTAATACTAACGGCTTAATACTAACCCTATACAACCCTAATACTAACCTTAATACAACCCTAATACAACCCTAATACTAACCTTAATACTAACCCTATACAACCCTAATACTAACCTTAATACAACCCTAATACTAACGCTAATCGACCATGATCTGGTGCCGACCCAGGTCTGTGGTCGCGTTCAAAGTTGAACCTCGACTGTGGTCTTAGTGACCAAGTCTCACATCTTACCCCATGTTCCCGTCTTGTGTTCTATTTTTAGATCACGTGCCCTCATGATGACGACAGTCAAGCGGCCAGCGGTTGGAAAGTAATTCAACGACAACAGAAGATCACCGGAGGTTGGTCTTTTCTAGGATTTAAAATAAAATGAATTAACCAAGATTGAGAGGTTTGAAATAGTTTGGTCAAAGTACGAAAAAGTAGAGTTTGGTCTTATAGAGCATATACTTACTACTATAGACAGGGTGTATAAAAAAACACGAGACCTTTAGAAATTAACCTATTGTTGTTAAGCACAAGATTTATGCTCCTGGGAATTTAAAATAGCTTCTAATAGATTTAAAATAGCTTCTTCAAGGGATGAGGAGAGTAAAATGCAAGCTGTACTCAACAGTTTTCAAATTTGGGCCGATAATAATGGCATGTCACTCAATACCACAAAAACTAAAGACATGTGGATCTTGAAAGGCACTTCAGAACCAGAAAGACTGGAGTTATTAGAAGCTGAAATAGAGAGGGTCCCAACCTTCAAACTACTCGGCGTTTGGCAACAGGACAATTTACGTTGGAACGAGCATATTAACCAGACAACAAAGAAGGCAAACAAGAGGCTGCATTATCTTAGAGATTGCCGAAAAGCACAACTACCACAAGATGTGGGCATTACAGTATATCGTACAAAGATTCGCCCACTACTCGAATACGCCTCGCCAGTTTGGGGAGGGATTCCGGATTATCTAGTGAATGAATTGCAGCGAGTGCAGAATCGAAGTCTTGATATCATTGGTGTCCCAAGAAATACATTACCAGCACTTGTAAGTCGCAGAGACAACTGGACAAGGTAGCTGAAGCAGAACTGCGGCGTGTCCTAAGTGATTCAAACCACCCGAACTTTAAGTTTATCAAACCGCGCAAAATACTTAATATGAATCTTAGATCTGCCTCTTCAGATAAACTGTCTGTGCCACTGTCTCGAACGAGTAGGCACTGTAGTTCTTTCTTACCTCGAGCCAGTCGTCTCATAGCAAAGAAATAATAATTATTTATTTGCGTTATTATTATTAGTACGCAGTTTTATACTTATATATTTATAAATTTATTGAATATTTTTAACAAAACTGTAAATCCATTGTATGTTTTTAAAAAGATGGTTAATAAAGCATATTATTATTATTATTATTATTATTATCGTATGAAGGAGCATAACTGCATAACAAATTGTCAAAGTACTAATTAGTCATATCATCAGTTGGAATAAAAATGGTTCAACTGACCACAGAGCAACGAGTTTTTACTGTTTAACATTATACCGAGACTCAATGTACATATGACTAATTAGTACTTTGACAATTTGTTATGCAGTTATGCTCCTTCATACGATTAGAAGCTATTTTAAATTCCCAGGAGCATAAAATCTTGTGCTTAACAACAATAGGTTAATTTCTAAAGGTCTCGAATCAGTCTTAACGCATCTTTTCTGCAATCTTATTGGTTCCTGAGCAGTCTTTACAAACCGGTAAAGACCGGTCATTACAAAACAACTGAAAAGTTTTAAAAATTGCGAAAAAAATGAGGAATGTGAGAAATTTAAAAGAGCCACATATTAAAAACCTTATTAAGGTAGCAAGATCCCTCTGAATACATTTTTAATACTGGTCAAAATCGGGATATACTTCAAACAAATTTGCCATTTTCCAAACACTATTTCTCCCTCATTTTCCCATATATTTCAATAAAATTTTCACCACAGCTTCCTAACAGGAATATCTAGGGAATGGTGGTAGGAATTTTGAATCTGATTCATACTTGTTGAATTATCTGACATAATTAATATAATTTAGGTGGTGGAAATTGAAAAAAAAGAAGAAAAAAGCATGTCAGAAAATAGCTGAAAGTTTATATTGAAAATGCTACCACCAGAATATGCCTTAGTATATAAGCTATAAACTCAGAAACTTTCAGGACATTATCTCTAAAACTGCCTGAGAAATCTTGTTTGAAGTATATCCCGATTTTGACCAATCGGCGGCCATTTCGTCAGCTAATTAGCATAATTTATGCAAACTTTTTCTGTGGAAATATTATTTGTCATATGTTCTATCAAATGGTTGTAAGGGTTAATTGTTATATTGTATGGTATTAAAAATGTATTCAGAGGGATCTTGCTACCTTAACCTCGTTTGGTCGGTAAAATTATCGTGCCCTTGGTCTTTTAGCACAGACCTCGCTCCTTCGTCGCTCAGACAGCGGGCAGGATAATGTTACCGTAGGGAGCCACCTTAAGTATTGAATGACGTCACCTCCAAGGAACGAACTACTACACCTATAAAACGTGTTGTATCTAATGTTTTACTCATTGACGAAGGGCCTTTGCTCGAAACGTTAGACTACTTACTCGCTATTTCGGTACTACCTATACGCCATTCTGCACCAGGTTCACTCGTAATTCAAGGCTATATTTAAATTTGGCACCACGACAAAATCGTTATTCTAAAATCCACACTACTTTGCACCCCTATATACCATACCTCGTCCTCTTCTTCGTACAAATCAAACCATCCCGTCATCCTTTGCGTGATATCCACATCCTGCATGTTAATTCTAGTTTGTCCGAGAGCATGACTTTTCGAAAACGCGTCCATTTCGTACAACTGCACTTCAATCTTGGCGAACATGATCTCCACTTCGTTAACACAAAATGAAAACTCCTCGTTAAACTGCGGTTCAGGTAACATTTTCTGAACCTTCGTGCATCTGTCGCTTGTCAGTTTGCTGCCTGCGGTATCTTTGGTCAGCAGTACCTTGGCGTAAACACTCGCCGTGTTCCTGTGCGTTTGACATACTACTCCTTTGGCTTGCAACAGGAGCACCTTTAGTTCTCTTTCCTCTATCTCGTAGAGAATAGAAAGTTGGATTTCTCCCAGCTGTACATTCGGTTCCAGCATACCATCGCCATCTTGTAGTTCGTAGGCCACCTCAATGTCGTGTTCCTTCAATCCCGGCTGCACACACTGAGCGCTGCCGTACGGATACTTGTCAGAAAACGTCGACGGGGTTGTCTGGGCTATATTGTAGTTGGGTTTACCATTGGTCTGTTGTGCTCGCTTTCGGCGTTGGTGGTACATCTGGCACCATTTACACAGAACCACCAGAAAGGCAAATGACAGTAGACCCGTGACACCGAACAAAATCCCCTGGAACAGTTTCCCTTGAAACAATGAACCCACTGCAAAACAAACAGTGATTAGAAGATCTTATTAAGCCTATGTTGCCGCCGGGTTTGATGTAATAGATCAAACACGAGTTTGAGTGTTTCATCAGGGGTTCCAAACACGAGAAAACAAATGAAAACCGAGGGCGTAGCCCGAGGTTTTTATTGTTTTCGAGTGTTTGGAGTCCCCTGATGAAACACGACAAACGAGTATTCCTATAGCGATTTGCTCCCATAGAGATTTTATTTTAATATGTAGATTAAGAAATGTGATCCAGTTCACTAGGAAATTTCCTACAGGTTTTCATTGGGTATCAAAACTCATGCATGTGATGTGGTATACGTTCATGGATTGGCTATGATAATTCATGAATTATTAATGAGTTTGAGAACATATAGTCGAGGACTCGGCGATGGCAGAGATATTCTGTATGTACAATGAATAGCACTTTGTCGAGATGACGTCAGTATCCTACCCTGGGTGCCACGCATCCTCGCGTGCCCCTGTTATCCCCCAAAAGGGTACCAGTACCCATGTTTGTCCGCATTTAATCATAATTATTGCGGCCTTAACAAAAGAAAATAGCTCATTTGCGAGTCAAATTTGGTTTGTTTGTCCGCATTTTGAGCTATTGATAGCAACCGCTTAAAGGGCTATTGGATTAAGCGAAACATTTTACAATTCACCAAGCTGCTAACCTTTAAGTTATATACACTCATCGAGGTGATAAAATACATATGTGTACAACCATAGTACAACCTGAAAGCTTCTGATGACCTGTGAGATACTCTAGAGCAAATAATGTGTACATCTTGTAATCGTTTGGCGACAAGTAAGATGTTCTATTATCCATTGAGATGCAAAAGTTACTGTTCTGTCCAACATACTCGACGTTTAAATAATAAATAATAATTTGTGCATTTCTATAGCGCTAAAACTATAAATATTCTAAAGCGCTAAATTAAAATAAATTTATATACAGGTAAAAAAACAACAAAAAACAATATAGTGGTATTAAAAAGTTACGTAAAATGCCTTCCTAAAAAGGAAAGTCTTCAATTGGTTTTTAAAAATCTCCACTGATCATGACTCCCGAAGCTCCTTCCACAAGGGGGGGCCAGCCTTGGCAAAGGCTCTATCTCCAAAAGTCAGGTCTTCTCAGTGCAGGGGATGTGAGCAGGGGCGTGGCGACTGGGGGGGTGTGGGGGGGTGCGACACCCCCCCAATAATTCTAAATAGCAAAAAGTTGGTCACACAAGGGATTGCTGCTGGCCAAAATAAAAATGGTGAGACAGAAAAAAAAGCTAAAATTTGTTTTTTTTATCAATTGTCGGTCAACAGTTGGTCAATAAAATGTTTTTATTTTATCAATTGTCGGTCAACAGTTGGTCAATAGCGCTCAAACATCCCCAGCAAAAATTGTATTTAAGTGAGTACAGTTGATGTATTCCGTGGTGAAGTATTTCCGATCTGGAGACGGGAGACCGCAGACCATTGAAATCCGAGGCTCAATTGTTTGAAACCATTGATCCGTATCACTCACAAGCTCGCATGTCATTTGGCTAATTTACAAACCTTACGTCAGTTGTGCAATTTAATGTTGTGATGCATGTTAATATTAGTCTAATTTCATCATTTTAGAAAAGCTCATACAAAAACGTTGCAGCCCAGCGGCCAGCTCAAATTATTCACATGCTGACATACGCTTGTCAACGCATTTATTAAACTCGTTTGAACATAAACCCTTGCCAAACCCAACTAAAAACTTCTTAAAAAAGGTCATATTTTTATCCTTTCTAAATTTCTCTTGCCAGTTCGGCAGCCATTTTGAATAAAGGTTTCAAGTGCGATACTTCATGTAATTCGTTTTTGAACTTATTTTATATTTTGGAGACATTTTGGATACTTTTACGCGAACCGCCGCATATCGCATATTGGCGATTTCGCAAAAAGTTGGTCACTATCATATGACACCCCCCCAATCGTGATTCCTTCGCCACGTCCCTGGATGTGAGAAGACCTTGCGTACGGGTTAGAGCCGAGCCTCTCACTTCGAAGAGTGATACACAATATGTCTACTGACAGCGTTTTAGGGACTGATTACATGGAGAAATTTCAGCCCTGGTAAACAGGGAGAATAGAAATCACGCGGTGTCGAAAGCGGTCAAGCGGTAACAAATATGGCACGAAAACAAAGCTATTTAAATGATTTTCCATACTCCGTAATTTACCGTACCTCAGTAGCCGGGTTAAATCTCAGCCCCGGCTGAAATTTCTCCATGTAATCAGCCCCTTAAATTTGTTTTACGTTTATTGATATTTAAACAGCACTCTTGATCCCAAACGTTTCATATCGACTGACTACTTCATGCCAAAAATACAATGTATTCAGTAACCGTGTCGCACAAATTCGTACAAACGTGAACAAAAACATGGGACAAAGATTTTTCAGAGTGTTTTTTCATGAACAATGTTGAGAAGCTAAACAAATACATAATTTGATATCAAATTAACTTTCACCCAGCATGTTGCGCTCTCTCACGGCCATCCAGTCTAATTATATGCAGCCCGTTTCTCTGTTAGTTCTGCTGTTAGACTCTATGATATAACTATAAGCTATATTATATATGTTCAAAAATCTCGAGTGTCTATATATCCATTATCACTACTGAATTATCACTCGCTATCATTCAAGTATATGTTTGATTCCTCTAGCCTCTCGTTAATTTCCGCCGCCAGATTGTATCTTAACTATGCGAACATGCTAGTTGCAATATATATTCATATATTACACTTAGTCTATTGTTGACGTTCAGTCCATAACAATGTCTAATCAATATTCAGATCTCCAAAGCAAATAATGATATGACATGCAGAATTACATTTAATTCTGACTGCATAATGAAGATCTCGAGCATTTCTTGTAGCTGCTGTTGTTACACAATTACATTTCGTGGCTCATGGTCGAAGTAGTACATCACCGTACATATGTTACAGAACGACTTCTTTAGTTCATAGATCTAACGTTTCGAGCGAAGGGCCTTTCGTTTTTCACAAGGGTCTTCACTCAAAACATTTAGACCCGTCACACACACTGCTATATACGAACCTTCCCGAGTATTCTATTTCTATTTCTACACATCATGGCAACACGTTTCAGTATATAACTCAAAGAAAACTATAAAGAATCAAAATTCTTTAGTTCTTGCTCCTTCGTACATGCTTATCTTTTAATTGTGTCTTTAAATCGGCAATTTTCTTGCACGAATTATCAGACCTAAAATTCAATTTTCTTGCATGATATATATGCTAACAAAATGCGCGCTTGCTGTTCAGCTGTGCTTCGAAAATCAACAGTATTATAAGAAGATATCTATACCGATAAGTTAAGTCAAATAATGCGAAAGATCTTATAACTCTATCATTTCTACACCATATAGTATACGGTATTATATACAGAAATTCTACATTCACTCATCTTTATCCATTCATTTGTCTGTAGACTGTACACGTACTTCTATGACAGCGGGGCGGCTAACGTACTCTTCTCCGTATTAATTGAACATTCTCGATCTGAACTCTAAAATCTTGATCCCTGACAACCATGGTAGTTTTACACTCGTTTTAGCAAGACGAGTCCATAGATTGTGTACCGTTTTTTGGAAGAATTTCGACAGTCTTTGCCTACGTCTGTCCTTAACTATACGTCGACGTAATCGAAATTAAAATACGATCATCTTTTGGATAAATTAATATTCATAAATCTGTATCATCGTATTTGCTCCGAACTAATAACTTGTATAGTACCGATGTTTGTATGTTTCACACACCAAAAATCAAAACAAGATGGTTTCTTTATAGCCAGGGCTGAAATTGCTCATTAGCCAAATAGAACAGTTTCTTTAGCCAGGGTTTAAATTGCGCCGGCTGATGTAGTCAGTTTAGTTAGTTAGTGGATTTCCTTCTTACGTCTGCTTTGCAGACTTGAAGTCGGGCTTCTCGAGAAACGAAAATCTCTGACGTAGAAGCTCTGCTAATTTGACTCAATCTTGGGTTGTGATTTTCGCTTGATTAATGTTCACTAGTAAAAGTTTGCTAATATGGATCCATGCAGGGAAATAGGCTCTATTGGACTTTGCGAAGAGCATCTTTTTAGTAAGTAGTGTGTTCTCACCACGGCAGATGTGCGCCACATAACGGAGGTACTGGATGTTGATGAATTGACGTGTCGGAGGTGTCGAGGGTCTGAATTTGAGTACGTGTAGCTGAAAAGCTGTTCACCCTACCAGCAAACCTCAATTTCGTTGATTTCATATACTTAGTCCCAAATTCAAAACACATAGCCCTAAACCTTACCCTAATCCTAGGTACCCTAAACCAGTAATACTAACCCTAACTCTTACGATGCGATGCTTTGTTATTTCTAAAATAATATTTTAGAAATAACAGACTACTCTTACATTGAAGTTCTCTTATTTCTCTTTTTCATATTATATCCAGTTCTTTTGAGAACTTAGCAGCTTTCCTATTTATTCTTAAATATAGAACAGTTTCTTCAGCCTGCGCTTAAATTGCTCATGTAACAGAGCTTTTAAAGTTTCTCCATAATCACTTCGCCATTACACGCTACGTGACTCTCCTTACCATTGTCATTTTGATGTATCTGATTTAGTCACAAACGTGTAAAGGACATTTTGTAACATTTATTAGCGAATCACAAACAAGAATTGTGCCACGTGCAAACAAATGGATACGTCAACATGAGCTTAAATTAGTGTGATTGAAGGATGAGTCATCCCACGTGCTATACTATAATAATATGCGCATTGAGGCGAAGTAAAAGCCTCATCAACAAAGTAGTTTGACGTTGTAAAGCAATTGTAAATATATACTTTTTCGATTTAAATTATATTTATAATATATTTATATCGGTTATATTATATATTTTTTTTTTCGTCGGCCAATTCGCTATCTAAACCGTATTCATCAACAATTATTTGGCCCTCAGTGTAGCGATGCGTACGGTATGGATATTTACATCGCTGCGTAGGCAGTACTGAACTTCACCGCTTTAATATTTTACATAACGTCATTATTTTGTTGTTCGTATTCATTTACATTTTAGTTGTTGTTGTTGAAGAAAGTATGACATGAATATGTTCAAATTATGTCTCATTTCTGATATTTCTAATAAATACCACGATATAGCATAACACTTCACACTGACTGCGGTCTGAAATTGTTAATATTGACATGGCATCGCAAGAGATGGCTGTCAAAAGCGAAATTAAAAACAATAATTAACATTAATTTTACCAATCTACAGATAACCCGGCATATGAATATTTTCTGTCATATTAAATTAGTATTTTCCCTTCCACTCGATGAGGATTTCTTGAGGCAATACATAGGATTCCATGGCTTCAGATAATAAAATGCCGTTGATCGACGTCGAGGTTAAGCTAACGTTACACGTGGATGATCTTTATAATGTTGATATTTTTAACGGCAACCGCGGTGTTATTTGTAGTGAAGGATTTTTGGTGACATTTTGTCACGGTAACGCAATGCTTTATAGTCGTGGTTAAGAATACTCTAGTGTAACATCACGTTTATATAAACAACGTTTTATTTTGGTCTTTCAAAACAAACCTCTCAGTTCACTGAGAAAGTTTTTATAATACTCAGAAGTTCTATCGCAGGGTCGCGCGTTCAATTCCAGCAGGGAAGACCGTGATGTTGTGGTCACGGTTTGGTCTTAAAATGTATATATTCTAACACTGGAAATTTCCTTCTGTATAATACTTAATTTATTATTGCCTCCATTTGTGAATAATCATAACATATCGTGTATTTATACTTACTCTTGCAACTCAGCACTAGATCGTCCGCTATAGGCTCTCTCTTTTGTCATAAACCCAGATAACTCGCGGTCTTCGCGAAGTAGTATATAGCTGTTGAACTAGAGCGATCTTCGTTCGACGTAATAACTATGTCTCGTCAGAGTTGAATAATCACCAGACATGTATTTCCCATGCCGCTCTTTCCACCGTAAATTACCCACTTCTTGTTCTCTTCACACTCGTCGAATGAATTATGAATTTATGATTTACGTTTCATGGTTAATATTTCATCGTGTTTCGTCCGAAGGGTGGTATTTCGGAAACAAGTCTCTCGCAGTTCCTGTTGCAGTAGTGCCGCCGCCGGCAGCTGTTTACTGAGTAACATAGAATCTGGCAAAAAATTCAGTTCTCCGAGTTGGTCATTTGCATGACAATGAACGGAGCAAGATTGCTTTTGAAAACGAAAGTACATGTAGCTATTTTAGTGATATCGCCCCCACACTCGCTATTGACCGCAGCTGTATCTGAAATAAACGATAAGTCATGAATGTGGCGTTGAAAATCGCACGATAGCCGATTGAATAAGAGATTTGAATTTGCTGAACTGAAAAGCAGTTTGCGTACGAGTTTGTCCGTTTCTTTGTTAAGAGCTATATCATTATTTTATTTGTATACATTGGAAATACCGCGCATTGAAACCCTTGTCGTGTGCCGCTTGATGTCTCGGGGGGGGGGGGGGGGGGGGGGGTGTATCTGCTGAATGAGCTACCCTTAAAGTCTTATTATACACGTAGGTGAGTTATAAATTCTAAAAAAATTCGCCGCAATCTTCAATGGATAGTTTTTATTAATAATATATTTGACACAGACGTATATTCCTGCATTGTCTCGGGATATAATTCCTCTATATTCCTCTCCGTTCCCAAGATTCCTTGCATGCTTACTCTGACATTGCTTTGTGGACATTGGTTGGAGCAGTGGTGTCAACAAAGTGAGATCATAAAAACAAATACATGCAGGTTACAGCTGGGAGTGTCAAAAGTTGCGTTTACACACTGAGATCAATCGGCCCAATTTATGGTTTAGATGCATGTTACGGACGAGAAACTTTCAGCGGAATGATTTGTGGGCTCATAATCTAGCTCAAGGTTACTTTTCTTCCTATTTCTGCCTACTTACCATCCATCTAAATCATAAATCGTCCAGGTTAATCGCAATGTGCAAACGTACCTTGATTTTCATGCTATTTTCCCTTATAATTGTCATTCTGGCATATGTAATTATTTCTAGGTGCCACGTACTGATTATAATTTCATGTTTCGTTCTGTTTAGCAACTATATATTTGAATATATATGCTAATATATTTGCTATAATATATAGAAAACTATATATGCTAATATATTTGGAACCTCGTATGTACTGTAACCCCGTCCAACTTAACATCAAACCTCAGCGGCGAGGAACAGCACGCGCTTATTACACGTAACACCCGCGTGCTCCGCGTTGTCTTAACCTGCATTATTCCTTTTATCTTGTGTCAGGTGATGTGAGGAAATTCTGCATTTCGTACCAAGTGCTGATTCGTTCTCCTGGCGAGTCTATCATGTTTTGAAAATGGATTGCTTCGTAGTCGGGTTCATCCACCGACAGTGTCATCTGACCGATTATGAAACTGCTCTTGAAGAACAGGTAATAGTTTAGTGAAATACTAATATCACATTCTTCTACTGGCTTTGATTGGAGAGCGAGATTTAACGGTTCGTTGAATTTGGCTTCATAATAATCCCGGTCCTGTGACATCCGCTTCAATTTCCTAGATTGTGTTTTCATTTTTGATATTTCCGTCCCTTGGTGTCGCAGCAGAACTTTGACAAAAACATCTTGACCTATTTAAATAATGCGGAAATGTCAAGAGACGTGGCAATTGAACCTTCCATCCTTCCTTCCTTCTTTCCTTCCTTCCTTCCTTCCTTCCTTCGTTCCTTCCTTCCTTCCTTCCTTCCTTCGTTCCTTCCTTCCTTCGTTCCTTCCTTCCTTCCTTCCTCCCATCCATCCTTCCATCCTTCGTTCCTTCCATCCTCCCTTTCTTCCTTCCATTCTTCCTTCCTTCCTTCCTTCCATTCTTCCTTCCTTCCTTCCTTCCTTCCTTCCTTCCTTCCTTCCTTCCTTCCTTCCTTCCTTCCTTCCTTCCTTCCTTCCTTCCTTCCTTCCTTGGTTCGTTCGTTCGTTCGTTCGTTCGTTCGTTCGTTCGTTCGTTCGTTCGTTCGTTCGTTCGTTCGTTCGTTCGTTCGTTCGTTCGTTCGTTCGTTCGTTCGTTCCTTCCTTCTTTCGTCCCTTCCTTTCTTTCTTCCATCCGTCCTTCCGTCCTTCCTTCCTTCCTTCGTCCCTTCCTTTCTTCCTTCCGTCCTTCCTTCCTTCCTACCTTCCATCCATCCATCCTTCCTTCCTTCGTTCCTTCCTTCCTTCCTTCCTTCCTTCCTTCGTTCCTTTCTTCGTTCCTTCCTTCCTTCCTTCGTTCCTTCCTTCGTTCCTTCCTTCGTTCCTTCGTTCCTTCGTTCCTTCCTTCGTTCGTCCCTTCCTTCCTTCCTTACATCCTTACATCCATCCATCCTTTCTTCCTTCATTTCATTTACCAAATCCTCCGTGTCTTTTCGCAGGAATATTGCAAACACGAATGGGGTTCACAACAACGACCTCCTTGACAGGCTGGAACTGTATGGACACCAGGATACAACCAGTGGTATTAGCGCGATAAATAGGATGTAAAATGGTAAGAAGCGAACGCTATTGGAAAAAGAAAACGTGTTTCCAAGGTAAGTTTAGATATATAAACAGATCCAGGGACGGGCCATTGTAAACTGAAAATTGAGGTCTCATTTGTACATATATTTATTCTGATCCTCAGTTAAACTGTAAAATTGGATACACGACGGTCAACATTGGACTTCTGTTAGAATTGGTTCACAATGTTGGACAGCGTGATGTAGACATCAAGTTGTCAGCGTTGTTTTAACATGTTGAATGATTATGAGAACAATTTCACTCAATGGTTGGACCGCATTTCGCCAGCTATCAAAAGCTTGCGACATACTTTTAGAGAAAACATTTGATTCAACACACACGAGAGACTTTTATGTTAGCAATGTAACGACCATGCTCGACTCTGTAATACCAACTACAGTGGAACCCCGTTAATACTGTCACCAACACGCCATAACAATTTGGCCGTATTAACGGGGTAGGATCAAATTTCATGGCTGTTCTCTTTCAAGTGATGTCATGATTATTATTATTACAATCGCACTTCTAAACAACAATTTAATTTAAACAGACCCAAACATAACTAAATAAGAACTAAACATAACCGAATCTGGGCCCTCATTGATAGCAGCAATATTTTGTTGAAGAGGTTTTACCCTGTGGAAATAAAGTTTTCAATCAATCAATCACAAGCAAAAACCGACTGCTATCTGCTGCTTATCTGAAACTTTATAACATGACATGTCACAGACTCTTTCATTTAAAAGTCTCGAGGTGTAAGTCTTTTGTCTCAAGATATATTTCCGTTTGTCACTTGTCTGTCCTTTTTTGGTTGGAGTGGCCGTATAAACGGGGTGATTGTTAACCTTGGAATTTTACAATGTGGCCGTTGGCCGTATTAACGGGGTGACCGTATTAACTTGATCTTTTTATAAGGAAATATATTGGCGTTTTGCTGGGACAAAAAAAGTGGCCGTAATAACGAGGTGACCGTAAGGCGGGGTTCCACTGTATACATGAGCTCATTAATTACTTCCTGCATTGTTTTCTAGCTTCTATCGATGTCCCCCTCTTCCGCTGGCTCGACCCCGAAACACTGTTTTGTCAAGTAACTTACACGAGTTTCGATAAAAGGAATGAGCAACCGTCGTCGTAAGAACAGATCAATCTGAAATAATGGCAAACGTGCTGTCGCTCGCAAGTAACTTGTCGAGAGTCTATCAATGTGCAGCAATTCAAAGACCAACACGTGACTACTGACGTCATCCTTGGAGCTAACATTGAAGCTAAAGTCTTCATCAAACACGAGATCGATTGCGTTCCTATGTACAGTAGTACGTTGAGTCTCTATATTCGGGAGATTTTTCACTATCACGTATGTTCCCATAGTGTTGACGTGATCTTTGATGAGAAGATGTTGTACTCTGTTTACTCTGATCTAAGAAAAGGAATTTCAGAAACTTGTTTGGCATTTTCGATCAAACTGCGAATTTCACTGACTAAATTCAAAGCATAGACGCATTGAACAACCCCTTATTAGACCTTTTATATACGGAGGGAAAGAGGGATGGAGGGAGGGAGTGTTGGAGGGAGGGAGTGTCGGAGGGAGGGAGTGTCGGAGGGAGGGAGTGTCGGAGGGAGGGAGTGTCGGAGGGAGGGAGTGTCGGAGGGAGGGAGTGTCGGAGGGAGTGATCGACGGACGGGTGGGTTGGGCGGAATGGGCAAACGGAATATATATGTAATGTATAAATAAACCTTGAGTTCTGAAGCACCAGCGTCAAAATATACTTCTGTGTCTAACATGCCGCATTTCGTTTTCAAGCCAGCTTGGAATCTGTGCAGTGACGCTTCTTTCTTGTAAAGAATTGGATCAAGATCAAACGCGGTGATCTCAGGCTGCGAGGTCGATGGAATGATGGAACACCGCTGTCCAGGAAGAGGGACAGACGTCTGTCGTTTAAGCGCCCTGGTTAGATCTGTAACAGCCCGTGGTTTCTCGCAGGGAACAAATGTGCGTTCATATAACTCGGGTTGCGCCGGCACTTCTTCGATATGAAACGGAATCTCGGTTTGGAGTCGTATTTGCCGACCTAGTTTGGAAATTGACGAGCATCGACGTAATGGAAGTTTCGTGATTGGTGTAAAGTGTATGACGTCGTGATCCTGATGACGTTTCCCAACAAGTTTCTTGCAGCAGTTTTTTAAAAAGTGGCATAGTGCCCCAAGAATGACCACCGACGACAAAAGAAGGGTTAATGATACCATGTTGGTGATGATGAGCTCTGAGCCAGCAGCTGCTTTCATCTGCAAGGAATGATCCACACGCATGGTAACAATCCGAATATTCTCAAAATCTATTGACGTTGCTCCGTTTTAATCTAAATAGAAAAGAAAGGCGCAGTTATGCTGCATGACAGAGTGTCCTGAAGGCTGAAGCTTGCCTTGGTGTTGTAGGGGAATGTGGTGTTATACACTAAACAATGTTTCTTGTTATTTGTCTCACAACGACTGCGGAATATAGTTACATCAGAGAGGAGGTGTTACATTGTATGGCAACGTTTCCAGCAACTTCTCTCGCAACGACTGAACCTGTGGCGCTGTAGTTGCATGAGAGTGGAGCTGTTACACCATGGATAGTAAATAGACTGGATAGGAAACTGGTTGACGTCAGCGTGAAAACCTAGTTGAAATTCGTGATGTCACGAAGATGTCACGAGTACACAGATTTTGCTGAGTTTCTCTTCGACTTCTCCATATTTTCGTATTCAAGTAGCTATATTGAGATTCCAAAATGTTTCATCGTCTTACAAACCTGCCTAAGCCACGACCAAATGATCGAGGTAAATGTTGTTCGTCTTTGTTTCAGCTGTTTTCGTTTTGTGGTGAAGAAACTGGCGTCGCAAAAACTACCGTTGTTTTAGTTGAAATTTGGGACGCGTTTTTCACCGTCTAAAGTTGGATCTTTTCGCCTAAAATGAGTAATGGTAGTTGGATATTCCATCGTAAAGTGGCATTGTGATATTTTTTGGTAGTTTGACTATCATTTTTAGCTGTATTATTTCTAAACGTTGCGATTTATGGTGATTTTGTGACATCACGATTTGCAACTAGGTTTTCACGCGACCAACTGGTGCCTAAACCAATCAGCATACTGGAAACGTCGCACGTGATCTTAGTTTCCTATCCAGTCTATTTACTATCCATGGTTACACTATAGAAAGCCTTGCAACGCATGCATTCATATTACACACAAAAGAAGTGTCAGAATTCGTAAGGTTTCTTACTAAACCTGTCAGTATATTTCACTGAAATTCAGAGCTGCATTAAGGCGGGGATGGATGGGACGGCAACTCCAGGCCCTGGAGAAAAATAAGTCCTTTTGTCACCAGACTTAAAAAATAAGGTCTTAGCGAGTAAGCGTACTTTCATAAACGTCGTGTATCGATTTCAATTTTCGAAAGAGGTTTACAACACTGATCTGTGAAACATAAAGACATCTTTATGTATATATTATAACGATCGAAAACGATCTGTATAGGCCATAATGTCTCTGCCAGATCCAGGCCCAATATTTCCTTAATGCGGCTCTGCTGAAATTCATACTCCTTTTCTGTGCAGGGTTTAATCACCATATTCCTCTTAATATGAACTCGCGGAAAATATGCCAAAATATCAGTAATCTGTTTACGCAATAGTCAATAGTTCCGACCACCGGCTTAATGGAACCTTTACTAGAGTTCTATTTGATAACACACTACCTACACAACTCACTATTTCACCTCACTGCTGATGGCCTTGGTAGCAATTAGTAGCCTAATATATATTTTGAAACTATATAGTCTCGATTATAGGTGTCAAGGTTTGCACAGCTCCACTAAACGCTCACAATTTTCCCTATAACCTGCTTCATGTTTGACTGTGGACATGCAAAAACTTACCAGTATGTGTAGTTTTCTGATGGACTGGTTCTTCAAGTTTGATCTTCGTGTTAAGTTGTTCGCGAAAAAGTAACCTTCGGCTTGCGTGTAGTGGACTTGCGAGTTAATCTTGGTG
Organism: Chrysogorgia sp. JL179-B06; assembly: GCA_035772405.1. NCBI lineage: Eukaryota > Metazoa > Cnidaria > Anthozoa > Scleralcyonacea > Chrysogorgiidae > Chrysogorgia > Chrysogorgia sp. JL179-B06. Next base: position 5,519,430 of record JAYKKM010000477.1, read on the forward strand.
CACTTAACCGTATCGTTAGCAAATAATAAGAGCGAGTTTTTTTTGACAACTCATGCTTTTACAGCAATTAACATGATTGATGTCACCTTCTGGACTTATTTACGCAGTTTTTTTTTCAATACAAAGGCGCGGAGCTTATCGCGTTTGAATAACAAATAGAATCGTTTGGGTTAATAGCACGGGTTAGAAATGATTAGCATCACGATTGTCAGCGATGGGTGAGGAATTCTCTTTTGCAGACTACGTTAGAGGTGTACTCTAGGCTTTTGTAAATATTTAGCGAAAGGTATTTAGTCAGAGGTGTTTAGTTGAAGATCGGTTTAGTGAGAGAGATGTTGATAGACAGAGATTAGTTTAAGAAATGTTGTGAGAGATGTCTAGCCAGTGTTCTAACGATTCATAACTACAGAGGCCGTTGCCATGAGGAGCTTGACCATAAGTACTAAGCTGGTAGAGGACCCATGTAAATGGAACATATTTACTTTGACATGCCTTGTTGCTAGTATACCATCTGAGCAAACTTTTTGACTCACTGATGTCACTGTTCGTCTGTTCAGGCTTTTATGGTATAGAAGTGGGCATCTTCTTCGTGTACCGCACACACAATGGACACAGACTACATCATAGATACATCAAGGTTATTTTCTCAGGATACAGAAGATTTACAAGAACAAAAACCCTAACCATAATCCAAATAAAAACTCTAGTCCTAACCCTGAAATAAAGGAATACTAATCCTACTTTTAAACTAAATATTTCAATGATGTAATATTCTGTGTCCGGTACACGAAGTATAGCAGCCATAGAAGTGTACGCGGGCTCTCGTGTAGACAATAGACACAGACTACGTCATAGACATATCAAGGTTATTTTCCCAGGATTCAGAAACTTTACAAGAACAAAAATCCTAACCATAACCCAAACTCTAGTCCTAACCCTGAAATAAAGCAGTAATGGATCCAGCTTGATCTGGTAGGGGGGTGCTGAGCGAGCGAGGTGAGATCAGGCCTGCGGCGTGGGGTGCGACCGATGGCAGGGTGGAGTGCCGCTGAGGGAGCTACGGCAGAGGTCTGGCGACACAGCCCCCTATTCTATGTCTAACTATTGTACGTTATCATGCTATTATCTTATTTTGTCTCTATTTTATTTTTGTTTGACAATTGCCTTGCCAAATCCAAAAAAATGGATTTGACAAGCAATTGGCACCCCCCCCCCCCCACCCCCTGTAAATGCATCACTGAAATAAAGAAATACTAACCCAACTCTCAACGCAACGATATTCTGTGTCTGCTGCCCGAGGAAGCAACAGATATTTAGACCGTATTGATAAGTTTATTGATGAGTCGTGAATTATGCCAGGAGGCCGTTGCCAGGAACTTGGCCATAAGTCCCGCACTGGTATAGATATAGAAATATAAAGTAATGCAATAAATCCATCTCACGGGCAATCTCGTCCCATGCAGAGCCTGCGTTCCTCTCATGGGACCATAGAAATCTAGTATTGTGCTCTATATAAGACCTGAGCTACGATTAAACCATTGCAGGAAAGTGGGATATATGTGCCAAGTGCACAGTAATCAATGTGACCCGCACGCAAAATTATTTTTTGGCATCACTTTTTTGCCTTACATGATTACAATAATATGTCAATACATTCATACAACTACAAGTTAGAAGGCGGGAAAACCGCAACAGCTGAAGGCCAATTACTGCGGATTTTTTGGGACCTTGATTGGCCAATCAGAAATGGAAAGTGATCCCAAAAAAATTTCTGCGGCCCACTTACCGGTATGGGTGCGGGCTAAAATACGTGGATGTGCGCATGCTCGATGTTTATTGGTCGAGATTGGGGATACTCGTGATTCAGGTGACCGTGAGGATCTTTTTTATCCGCTTTCGGACGATGTGTCCTCCATCCTGACCTATTAAGAAGGACACATCGTCCGCTATGAAAATACGTAACTATTAAGTATTTTTTGACACATTGAAGTTCTCTTATTTCTCCTTTTCATATTATATCCAGTTCTTTTGAGAACATAGCAGCTTTCATATTTATTCTTGCCAAAATATACGTCTGGTTTATGACGTCATCGTTTGTTTGTATCATAATTAGTGCCTATTGTTCGTTGGTGCGTGTGAACGGAAGTCTAGCTTTTGTAAAGTGTCGGTAATTGTTGTGATCTCTTAAATGGTTTATGTTCGAAGTTAGCGTTAGGATAGGATTGGAATAGGTCCGAGTCGTCTTCTGTAAGACAATCATTTTTGGTCGCCAATTTTAGATTATTAGGGTAAGTAGTATATGGTTAGTATTAAGATTATTATTAGGGTTTTATATAAGGTTATTCTTCAAACCTTAATACTAACCTTCACCATACGCGCAATATGATTGCACCTTAATACGAGGTTTAGACTCGACATTCTATTCTCGCATTATTCTGCTGGCATGCCTGATCCTGAACACTGCGCCAACGGCAGCATTTCACTTCTGATAAGAACTCTTAGTTTTAAAGTATACTTTCTACCAATCAAAACTACTGACCCCTACCCTTACCCCTATCTCAACTCCTATACCCTAACCCCCGCCTAAAATTAAGTTTAGTTTAGTTTAGTTTATTAGCCGTTTATCACTTTTAGGTGGACGGAATACCCCAACAGGCTAGAAGCCCAATTATAGGGTTCCGAGGACCTACGAAATTAAGGTCGTTTTCCGAGAAGACCCGAAAGTCTTACCATTTGCTGATATTATTGCAAAGGCATCACTTTCTCCTCAATTATTTTTAAGACCTGAGTGGTGGTCCGACCCAGGATTTGAACCTGTGTCTCCCAGCTCATAGACATGTGTGGTAACCATGAGTAAACTTACACACAAACGTAAGACACAACGTTTGTGGGATTATTTGAATTAAGGCTATGTATGTATTTGAGATGATATGCGTAAATAAAGCCAAAGGCGCTGCGTGAGACCTGGTTCGCACGGTGAACTGACAATTGTCATATAAACAGTTACACGAGAACAATCACGCACAAGGCTGAAAGGGGATGACTCAAAAGGAACTCATCTCATATCTCAAGAACTAGTCTAATATTAATCCCAAACCTAATCCTACTTCTAAAAGGTAAATAGGACTAGTAATCAGTGGCGAAGCTAGCCGTAGCAACTGGTCATGCTATGCTAATTTATAAACATCTGCATATTTTGAAAACAATATATTTCTAAAGATCTGAATATGTAAATCGTTTCAAAATTTGCATAGCATGACCAGTTGCTATGGCCAACTTCGCTACTGCTAGTAAGAACTTTTGCTTCTTTGAAATTTGAAGTGTGTTTCTGTTGCTAATCGTGATGCTTACCAGTGGAATCAGTGTTCACAGTAACACACTCACATGAAGTTTAAACTGCGCAGAATTACGTTTCCAAGACCCTTTGGTCCTTTTGACCAGCGTCAGTTCCTTGACGCTGGTAAGTACTTCATCTTGCAGCGATATAGCGAACCCATACCACTAAACAAGATATAATAGGGTTACGCCGTTAGGGTTAGGGTTTCGCTATATCCCTGCAAGATGAAGTATTAACCTTGACGGCTGTGAAACGAGTCCACCAAAAACTCAGGTTCAGTCAAGGACTCCAGCTATATAAAAATCTTGTTATCAATTTTATTCAATTTTTTTTCAACCGGCCAGTGCAAGTAATTTTTTTGGGAAAATTCCTCTCAGAAATCACGGGAAATGCCCTCACAGGGCTTCGAAAATTCAAAATTTTCTGGGGGAGACGCCCCCACAACCCCCGACAGCTAAAATTCTCCCAAATTCTCCGTTGCTCCCCCAAAATTTTGATCCTAGCTACGCCATATATATATATGCCAAAAGGTGTCACATGAGTAGAAAGTAGCCAATCAAATGCACGGGAGATAAACATAATTGTCATTTTTAATGTGGTTATGTATTAACCGAGGTTAAACCAAAGGAGATATATATGCTTGTGCCTCAAGGCAGAATGTGGAGTATGTAGCCTGACGTCACGCAGCGCATGGGAGACCGGAAAGCGCAAGCCCAAACTCTAGGCCGACGAGATAAACGCTCGGAACGAAGCACATTCAAGCGAAATTCTCACCCACCATCCCTCCCCTTAAAAAATATCAATTCCATCAGTTCTCGTGTTATCCCAAACTGATGTTTGAAGGGTACAGGTAAGCCCGACTGGTGATCGGATCAGGACCAACAGGCTCAGTCAACCTGATCCTACTCCAAGCAACTAGGACAACAGCACGCATCAACCAGTCGGTCTGCCTGTCACCCAACCATCCAAACGGGTAAGTATAAATGTGGCACTGGTGATAACACACATGATCGACGTATGGGTTAACTCCCTTTTAGCCGTTTCTACCAATCACACGATGTATGAGTGAACTCTGAGTCAAATCTGATAAGAAAAACCACAAAACGGACAACTCAAAAGAACCTTTGTTAACTTGTCAAACTTAATTATGCTTTGCATTTGTTTATTTAGGTCTTGTTTGCATGAGCCCGGTGTTTTTGTATGTTTGTATGAGGACGGGCTGAATTTTACCCATGGTTAATACGGCATACACGAAGACAAGAAAACAAACAGGCGGAAAACACATTGGCGGCTCTTGGCGGGAGAGTTTGTTTGCATTAATAATTTATAGTGCAGTTTTTTGGCAGTATAACTATCCTAACATTGTAGTGCACTTACTTGCATCTAAACTGCAGCATACTCCATCCATGTAACTCAGTGGTTTGAGCAGCATAGCGGGCTAGCTGGTGATCTTATGATTCTTATCAGCAATAGTTATGGCTGGTTTGTTCCGTTTACAGTTGGTTGTGTGAGATATTTAACATTCGGTTTTGCGTCAATTGGCGGCGAGCCTGCACTCTCAGAATAAATTTCTAGTCGGCTGTTCAAAATCTTGAGTAGCTATACGTCTCGCCATGGAGTTCTTGTTTTTTCTGCGGTTAACGATTATGGTATGTTGTTGCATCACGAACTTACACTGAGTGGTTAGACTGTTAGAGCATCTCAGTCTGCCTATGATGACATGTAGCTCAATAGTTAGAGCATCTCAGTCCGTCTAGGTCCGCGTAGCTCAATGGTTAATGAAAATATATATAGAGTCATGATATTTCAGTATATATCACACCATGAACCAGCTGAGTATCCGCGTAACAATTCTTTTACCCGCATGGTTTGAACGTTTTTGGAATTCACAAAAACTGATAAACTGCGACTACCTCTGTACTTACCTTAAATTCCATAATTATACTTGAACCACGAGTAGTTATAAGTTTCTCAGCCTTGCACATACATTGATATCAAACGTTAGTGTCAGTAGCTAGCAACGCGTCTGTCGCAACGAGTGTCTGTCGCTTATCTCGTTCCTTTGATTTTGGCATAAATTCATATCAGCACGCAAAACAATACTGACCAAGGCTCTTCAACGACTTTTTTTTGGCAATTATTTCAGTCCAAATCGTTAAACCGTTACGATGGCGCACAATAGTTCCGGCGACGCATCAGTGGTGGCGAGCAATGCATTAAGGTTGGAAAACATCGAAAAAATCATCTTTAAGGTTGTTTTTAGTTGGGTCCAATTGATTTGACATAGAAACTTAATTACACGTGAAAAGTACACAATGTATGCACATGAGAAAATCAAAGATGCCGCTGGCGCAAAAACTCTGAAATTAATTGTGTTGATATGCATAAACATACAGACTTCACTGTCTTGCCAGATATTGCTGTCATGCTCACTTAGTTGGGGCATGCGAAATATCAAGAGGAGTGCAGTATACTGTGTATGGTCTGGGCCCCAGAGGTCTGGCCATCTCCATGAGTGTCACTTGGTGGCATCATTATTCGGGCGACTTTTTTTTAATGATTCGCCCACACATATATAAAATTAAAAGTTCATTTTCTAAATTACTATGGTTCTTATGTATATTAGCTTCGTGGATTAGTCAACACATAGTTAAATAGTACGACTTCGCTTTAGATGATGAATTTGATATTTGAATAAGATAACAAGGATTCTGCTGAGTATAGCTACAATAAATCATCAATTTAGTGGCTTAGTCATCCATTTAATTGGATGCGACTTGACGTTATCAACCTCGTACCCAGGCTTTTCACACGCTCGGCGGACTCGCTGAGCGATTGTGTTTAATTACGTCTAGATATACGCATTTCAGACGTTTTATCCATTGGCTGACCATGAGAGTCTGCCGATGACGATGGCTGTGAATTTGTTTCTCTGGTAGTAAGCGAAATTGAGAATTGCTTTGTGAGAATTGCTTTGTGACCAAAAAATAGTGAAATGATGAAGTATTTCGCTCATGAGTGTGACACATTCATCATGTGAAAAGACCATGAAAAGATCACGTGAAGATACCATGTGATTGATGTGAACTACCATGTGAAGACCATACCAATCCATGTGAAACGGTGAAAAGATCATGTGAACAGAATGTGAAAACCATGTGAAAAGATCATGTGAATTGAAAATTCCATGTGAGGACGAAGTGAAGGCCATGTGAAAAGAGCATGCATGTGAAGACTTGTCTCATAGCGCTTTAAGTCGTGCTTAGTTCCCCAGAACATTTTGAAGTCTCTGGATGGTCATTTTCGGTATCTTGGTGATCACTTGAGATTGAATAAGTATTGCAATTTGCCAAGTAAATATAGAAAGTAGATAATACATCAAGCAGCGGTCTAAGTAACTTTCACACGTCACATTTTCGGAATTAGTGTGAACACATACTGGGGATACCAATTATCTATACCTTTAAATATATTTGCTGCAATCTGATTGGTTCCTGCGTTCCTTTTGGCCCTTTCGAATAATCTAGAGCCGAGGCTCCTGCAATTGCGCGGTTCTACCCTTCGTTCTTTCTCTTCACAACACAGATCTTTTCCAAGATGGTTAGTAGTTAATCCTTATCAATCTAAACGAAACTAACTCCTTATTTCTCAGTATTTTTACCTTAAAGAAACCGTAAATGCATTGGGAAATATTTACCATTTTTATTTCGGATAAAGGTTAACATTCCAAAGACTCGTAAGACGATTTGCAAAGGAAAATGCAAGAGACATACTTTACATAAAGTAACTCAATATAAAGCTGGGAAAGCAAGTCTCCACGTTCAAGGTTTGTCTCAACATATATTTCAACTATTAATCATCTTTATATATTAATAATATATATTAATATAAATTTGTCACAAGAAAATCTGTCCGTACAAAATATAAATAATAATAATTACAGCAATCCACATTTGATCTGAGGATGAACACTGCTGATTTCACAGGTTGCTAGTTTAATCCAACATTAAACATTTGACCAATCTCTGTATTTTCTACCAGCTGTTGTGGTAGGTTCAAATCCTGGGTCGGACCACCATTCAGGTCTCAAAAATAATTGAGGAGAAAGTGCTGCCTTTGTAACAATACTAGCAAATGGTAAAACTTTTAGGGTCTTCTTGGAAAACGACCTTAAATTGTAAACCCTATCAGTTGGGTTTTCTGTTCACCTAAGAGTGATAAACTGAATAGTTGAGTGCTTAAAACATGAGCCTCTGGCTTGGATAAATAGGGCGACCTTATCCTGCATGCCAGGCTGCATTCCATGTAAACCTTACGCCGAAGATACGCCAAGGGCTTTTACGCACTGCGCCAAAGAGAGGTTGAGACGTGTGCCAAGAGAGGTCGACAGACTCGTACCCAGGCTTCCGGTTTGGTGGCGTGCCCATGTCCAAAGCATGTACGACTCAGTACGCCATAGTAATGCATAGCAACTGGCTATATAGCATATTCAGCTTGTTTATATCTTTGTGCAGAGTCTACCTTTAGGTCGAGGGTCAGAAAATATGAAATAACCTTTGCACATGTTAATTAGTCAGTACGTTGACAGTTGATTTAAGTGAGTTGATTGGTCATTATTCATTAACAGTTTATTACTTTCCTCTATGCCGTCGCTCTCACCCTCAAAAAGTGGTGTCCTATGACGGCGCAAACTTCCCCTGATGAGTGATGCATAAGGGTTTGGGCGGGAAAGCCGGAAGGCCATATTCATGCTGGTATCGATACCGTGATATGGCTAATGTCTTATATCGAGTATCTTTTTGTTTAAAACATTGTGTAGTTCCAGAAAAAATCCATAACCCCCCCACGGAAGGCAATTTGTCTAGTACCCCCCATACCCCCTGGAATTTCCTTTTTCCAGTCAAACATTGACTCCCCCCACCCCCTGGAATTTCCAAAGTTTCAAATGCGAATAGCATAGCACGGAATTGCAGAAAAACGTCTTAAAATGTAGTGCAATGTAACAGAATAGAGTTATTTCTGTATAGACACTAAGACACAGAATACACAAAGGTCAAGATGTTCAGCGCAAGCGAAATTAACGAAAGTACAGGCATAATGCAACACACCATTCTGGAACACTAGAAAGCGCCAAGCGGAGATTTGTAGTAGCAACGCGTTGAAAACATTCAAATCTGGCGAAATTCAAGGTGCTATCAATGTTGCTTGAACTCTCGAGAAAACGAATCACCCAAGAGGCAGAGAAACTAACCCGCGTAATACTGGCAAACATTGTCCTGCTCATATACTTGCGAAATTTCGGTCGTCCACAAAAACTATGGAGAGAAACACTGTTCAAGCCACTTCGAATTTAAATAGAATTCAAAGTCAGCCTTAATACAAACGCGAAAAAGCCAGCCACTTTACAGCAAGAATAAGTTTGCGTTTTTTCTGAAAATTAATGCTCCCACGGTTTGTTGTATAAACCGCCATTAATGGCGTCAACAATGCGATGAGTCGCGGTTTGAAGTCGACACTAACTTGGAAAGTAAACCGACTTAATCAACTGATTTTACTCATATTTCTCAGAGCAAGTACAAGACAAAAGCAATTGTTGATCACCTTGAATCTTTTAATTCCTTCCAGTCGCTAACGTGGCGCAAACGCGGAGACTTTCTGCATATATATATATTCGTCGCCAAGGACAAAGATTTAATAGTCGTATTGACGACTATCAGTAGCAATTACGGGCCGTAATATCTAAAATATAAAGACTACGATACACCAAAACACGTTCTATCGTGTTACACTGCGTTAAATGGACAATCAAACTAAAGATATGTTATCAAATGTGCATGACTACTTCGATGACCATCTGGAAAATTAAGTAGACTTTGACCCCCCCCTCTTCGGAAATTTCACTGTCCAACACCCCCCACCCCCCTCGGAAATTCCAGTGCCTTCCGTGGGGGGGGGGGGGGGGTTTATGGATTTTTTCTGGAACTACACATTGCGCAAAAGACGTACTATTAACGTTGTTGGCGTACGTCATTAGACTCATTAGATTACGCCAAGCCTTGCACCACCGAGCACCGCACGTGACGTGCGCCAACCGTAGTTAGATTCTGTGCCAGCATGCCCAGTGCTCTTCAAACTCACACCGAAGATATTGGGCGTGTTCGGCGTGACCTACATGGAATGCACTCTGGCCTGCATGATTGACTCTAAATAAATCATACTCACCACAAATGTAAAACATACTGTAGTCCTAACCACAAATCTATCCCTAACTCTCTCTGTTATCCTATAATGCTAAGCTTTTAATGTCTAGGTAAGCGTCGTTACGATCGGAAGCAGAAAGGTTTTGGTGGACAGACTAAACCTATTTTTCACAAAAAGGTTGGTGAATAATTATTATTTTATGAATGATTATCATAAATTTAGAATAATTATTGGTATATTTCATATTTTGATTTACTTGAAATCGACACTTCAAATTTGAATCAATGGGCTGTAAATTCATTATACTACATGATCGTGGCTAGATGGTACACTTGCAGTTGAGGTGACCGTGAGGTACTCTCGCCTAATGGTTTCTAACCCCCCGCCTAATGGTTTTCTAACACTAACCTTAATACTAATAAAAGGATTGTCCAGATGATGACTCAGACTTAATACCTCACGGTCACCTCCATCTAGCCACGGCCATGATACATTGCCAAACTCAACTTGGTAAGTAAAGGGCCTGAAATGACAACCATCATGCAAATCCTACACATACACACGGAAAAACGCATGTTCTGTTACAGCATTCAACAGCACTGATATCAGGTCTGTTCAGGATAATGTAGCGACCCCTGTAACAGCTATGATGGTCACAGTCAGTATCAGCACTGATGCCTTATCATCTGTATTCATCAGTCCTGATTTATCTGATACCAACAACTTCCATCAGTGCTGTTACATCATCAGTGTACATCACAATTTCGCAAAAAACATTCTGTTACATCAGACTGATACAGCCCTGACAACCCAACAGACTGTTCCAATCTGATACCGTCAGTTCTGAACAGTCTGTTGGCGACAACAGTGTGATACAGCTATGATATCATACCTGTATCTGGCCTGAAGGTGCAACAAGTCTGCTTCTAGGGTTATGGTATTTCACAGGTCCCTAAATGCACCTTCTCCTGGGCCTATCTTTGCTCTTGGCAGCCCTGTGAACACCTATACTTAACTTACCAATGTCTTACCTTCAAGGCGAAGACAACTAAAAAGATTGTTCTTCGAATGGAATGCACCCAGTGTAAATACAGGAAGCAAGTTCCCATAAAACGCTGCAAGCATTTTGAGCTGGGAGGCGACAAGAAGAGAAAGGTGTGTAAATGTTACCCAATTTCTGCCTTGGCAAACTCCACCTCCATTTTACATATACAATCTATCTGCCTGTAGTCTAGTTGGAAATTCCAGACATGAAAACAAAAGTTGACACATTACTTAAAATTTTATTATTTTCCTTTAATGTAATTGTTGTTACTCATGATTATTTCTTTTCCTCTTTTAGGGACAAATGATCCAGTTCTAGATGCAATAAAATCTTTGTTGAAATATACCCGTGTTTCATGTGTCTTTTGTTCCATTACCAAATACAAGTGTTTGAGTGTTTTGTGAGGATATATTAACAACAAATTGGATGATATTTTTTTACATACACTACAGTACTGCAACTCTGCAAATATTGATGCTTTTAACTACTGTACACATTTGAGATCCTTCAAATGATTTTACAGGATTGTGAAGGCACCATGTTTAATGACTGAGTTGATGTCATTATGTTAATTTTAACTAAAATTTCATTCACGGCATACTCTCATCAATAGTCTTTATCATTTCAATAGATATTTATTAACAAGATTGTTTTAATTTATTTAAATACAATTTGATTTCATTTATCACTCTATTAAACAATAGATAATTTCAATCTTCCTAAGAAGAAATCTACTAGTTATAATCTAGGTTGCTAGGGCCTTGACAGTTGTCAATGGTCATCTTGGTTACAACTATACTAATCATTGTTATTAACATAAAAAGATGCACTTCATATGGTTGACTTCATATAGTCTTCATAAAATCTTTTGAAAGCTTTCCTAAAAGACAAGATAAAACAAGTTTATGTCCCAGGAGTGATCAACTCTGACTTCTCCTAATATCAATGGTTAACCTAGCCTGCGACGCAGACGTCCAAACTCGCGGTTGGACGTCTGCGTCACAGGCTATGGTTAACCAAGTATAAAGGTAATAAGAATAAAAGAAATGATCAAAAACAACTTCTCCCAACTAGTACTATAAGAAATACTTGGAGACCAATAAGGAGAATTTATATGTTGATTCTGGGGAGTAGAGTTTAGCTGGGCATCTTCTTTGTGTACCGGACACACAATGGACACAGACTACGTCATAGACACATCAAGGTTATTTTCTCGGGATTCAGAAGCTTTACAAGAACAAAAACCATAACCCAAATAAAAACTCTAGTAAAGGAATACTAACCCTACTTTTAAACTAAATATTTCAATGATGTAATATTCTGTGTCCGGTACACAAAGTAAGAACCTTAAGCTGCATGGTTTAAGTAACAGTTCGGTAATCTGATGTCAAAACACAAGTGTTTTTGTAGGAATTAGGATTAGCTTTTATGGAAAATTCATGCTATTATAATAAGGTAATCTTATTTTTTGAAAACTGAAGAACACATAAATTAAGGTAAATCCTTTGATGTGTATTCTACTATATGTATACCCACTGCTGTTGGAGTTACTTTTGTATGTATGTAATATTGGAGTAACTAAACCCCAGATACGATTGAACATGGAATGTGATAGCTGATACTGCAAGAGGAACATTCCAGTGGGCATTGAAGATTAGAAAATGAAGAAGCTATGTTAGGAATAAAATGAATTTAAGTTATGCATAAGCTTCTTAAAATTATGCAATATTTGCAATCCATAAACAACAAAGGAAGCATTCTGTTAATGTTGCTTTCTTTGGTTAAAATACAAACATGGTGTAGGCTTAGGTGTACAGTACACAATACATTGAGTCAATTGACATACCCAATAGCCTTAGCAACTGGTTCAGTTGAATACTCGGACATGAAGGTGTGACAAGCAAACCGATGCTCCACTGGATGTTTTGTAACAAAACCAAAGTACCTAAGCCAAAAAAAACAATTAGAAATACTTGGACAGAGGTACGGAGAGCTAGTTATTACATTTTCTTAGTTTACCTTGGTGAGTTTGGATAGCAGCCGCAAAATGTGACATCTTTTAACTTGAAAAAGTATTTTGCTTGAGAAACCTAAATGAATATTTAAATATAGAATAAGGAAGAATGGAAGATTGTTTCTGGTCAATGTTTTCAAATATCAAAGTCAAATATTTTATTACACACAAGGGGACTACTTGAAAATAATGATTTCAAAAAGGATTAGACACCAAGTATATAGTCATTTTCCAATGTCCTAGAGTGAGACATATATACCTTTTGTTCATTATTGAAAAACCGTCCAACAAATGATTTTGGCTGTCGTCTCTACAAAATTAAGATGAATTTTTTACTTGCTTGAATGTTGGCATGGTGATTGGTTGGGTTCAATAAATAGTATCTAAAATTAAATTTCTGACAAAGAATATTCACTAATATTATACCTCATTTAATTCCTGAGCGTGATCAATCAGTCTTATTCCCACATGATCAACCTCAAGACTGCAAGGAGGTACTTCTGAATATCTGTTGTTTTTCCTTACATTTAATACCTACAAGGAAAAAATAAATTATATATCATCTTACTTGTCACTGCAACATCATTGTATAGTGATGTACATTTTCAACTGACCTTCGAAACTGCTTGGCAAAGCACATTGTTTCCTTTGAATTCAAAAACTTCCACTGAGCCCAAAAATCTTAACATGTAAAAACAAATTAGACATTAGTTAGTCATATAGTTTTGCTAATTTGAAAGCTAAAGTTGTGAGAATAAGGGTTGCAGTTTTTAAACTTACTGTCATATATTTCAGTATTCTGTATGATAAGAAATATATACCTTAAAAAGAATTGCACTCCATTTTCTGAAAATTCTATTAGTAAAAAGATAATAAGAAAATGGGTTGAAGTAGTAAAAAAAGTGTTAACGCTATTCAGGAATTAGGAAGGTACTAATTCATAGGTGAATTATTATGTTTACATGGCCAAAAATCTTGCAGCTTTGTTTACTGGTCAATGACAAGTAATAACTATCTTGTTATTTCAAACAAGATTTACATAGTAAATGATTGCATTAATGTGCTCATGTGAATTGCTGTTATCCACTTGCTATGGCAATTTGAGGCAAGCTGCTTGACCTGTTCCAACTTTGTTAGATTTTACACTGTGCATGTGGTGCAACTTACTTCATCTGGGCTGGCCTGGTATAGTCATATGAACTTGATTTGAAGAATAATAAAGATTTAATAAAGGTAGCCGGAAGTACTAGTTCATCTAACTTACCAAATGATGAGCCAGCATTTGACAAAATGTCTGACACATATCTATTTGGAAAGATACCCTGGTTGCCAGACATCAAGTTTGTCCCTTCGTACCACAAATCATCATGGGCCTTCTCCACGTGAATTGCATCACCAACGTTCATTGCCAATTCATCCTTATGCCGTGGAACAAATTTGTATACAGCAAAGTGTGTCTGAAGTCGGGCAGACCTACGGATTGTAAAACTGGGCAGCCTTTCCCGGAATGGGGACTCACTGCCTTGTTCCATTATAGCTTGTCCATGCACTCTTTCACCCATTCCATTCTCTTGTGAATAATGTCTTAATTTTGTACTGGCAGGCTTTGTTTCGTAGCTTGGAGCATTTGAACCAATGGTGAAATTTAACGAGGCACTACTATCAGACAATCTAACAGGACGTTTGGTAGAATTATCCTCAAAACCAGTTGGACTTTGGCCAATTTTTCCATTTTTCACACCTTCGCTTCCCCTTCGAGACAATCCGTTCCTCGTGTCTAGAGTTTCCATTGTTGTTCCGCGCTGTGCTGATATTCGTATGTATATAGCAGTGCCATAAACAAATAAATTAGAAACTCGTTTAGGCTAGTCACAGGCAAGTATTACGCAAATATGACCTGCTAAATAGTTATTACGTTGTCGTAATTAAGCAGCCAGACGTCGCTTTTATACCCCAAACTAAGCGTGGTTTGAAGCACAATATAATCACCAGAATAACGAAACCCAAGAGGCAAGAACTGTTTTCACCTTCGTACTATTGTTGAATCCTTGGCAGGAGCGATGCCATATTGTGGGCATATTGATTGGAATGATTGCATTTAATTGGAAAGCGACATGACAACTTAAACATGTAATAACGTTAACGTGGGCAGGCAACACAATATTGGAACGAAGAAACAGTTCCGTTCAGATCGTTAAATTGGCGTCTTCTTCCTGTCTTGAAGTACTTTTCCACAGCCTTCGGATTCTTTTGTGTTCTTTTGTTTTGTATCTTTGATTGTTACTTTCAGTTTAGTCACGTGCACGGTTACTTTCAACACAGAGTTGCCAATAACAACTCCCCCTCCCCCCCCCCCCCCCCCCCCCCCGCTGATCCCAGCTTCGATTAGCTTGGAAATAAAATAGCATATTTTTAAGAAAGTCAACATTTTTTCTTTCTGATTATTTTGTCATATTATGTCACATTATACTATGAATCATTCTAGTGCCACTGTAACATACATATATGTTATTTACCGGCTGGGAGGTCCGTACTGGAAAAATATTTTCCCGAAGTCCTTCTGAGACTGAGGGAAAATATTTTTCCAGTACGGACCGACCAAAACGGTAAATAACGTGTTTATTTTTTTTGAGCAAAGTCAAAAAAATTGCAATTTTTTGGCGCGAAAAGTTGCGAGAGGTCGTACTGCCAATCAAAAGGCTCTATTTTAGTTACGGACCTGAGTTACGGACCTCAAAAAAAATAAAAACATATACTGCTGTTTATAGCAGAGAAAAATAAGAAGATTCCTTCAAGTTCCTTATTATTTTCATTTATGTCAACACCGCAGGCTAATGTTTAGCACAATTTTAAATTTCAAAGTAAATAAAATGAAATAAATTGTCGTTGGCAGTCGGAAATTGTCGTGCTTCTCGTAGTTGATCTATTCTATCTATTGGTGGAGTTAGAAATTTCAAAATGGCGTCCACTAGCAAAGACGAGAAAAAGCGGGCAAACTATGCAGCCCTCCTTCTTTCTGCCTCGATGACAGCTTTAACTCATCCTATACAAATGGCTAAAGTCATGATACAGGTATCTACTTCGCTAACTACGCGAAAATCTTAGATCTTGCATTGATTAACTAAGACATTTATGACATGAGTGACATGCGACTGCGAGGCATGGTATAATATTATTACTTATATTGCTTTTATCTTTATATTCTACACTTCAGTTTTTACTTAGTTTTTGTGGCCTTAATTTTGTGCATTCAGTGGTATAACCGCATAGAAATAACCCTGCATATCTTCAAGATCTCACATATAATTACAAATATTTGCAATGCATTTCATGTACATGATGTCACAAGAGGCATTTTTGTGGCAAGTAACAAAAGAAAACTGGTTTGGAATGCCTCTTGTGACATCACAATACATCCAGTAACTTTGACAGCAAAAAACTCCATGATTTTAATAGTTTTAAGTCTTCATTGAAAACGTATCTTTTTCAAATTGCATATTGTACATAGATTTATCCGTTTTTTGGTTTTTTTTATCTTAGTATATGTAAACGTTATTACCGATGTAAATTTGCGCGATATAAATATTAAAAATTATTATTATTATTATTATTTTGCTCAAGAAGACCCAGAGGCCAGATATTACGGATATGTAAAATCCCCAAACGTGAGATAGGCACTTGGCATTATTTATAACCCAAAAAAAGGCTCCGTCATAATTTTAAGGAAATTCTAATCAATCTAAGAAATTTTTACCCCAGAGTCTAAGGAATTCGTAGCAACAGGAAGTGAGAGCCTTTGTTATATTATGGATACCAGTATCTCTGGAATGTAATAGCATTACAGTACATAAGATCAAGTTAGGAAGTTGGCATATATGAAGTTTTTCTCTTATCCACACTGACTTTTCTCATGGTTTTGGATACAGGGTCTGAGGGATATATATTTGCACTTGAAGTATTAAAACTATAGAAATTATTATATATATATAATTGAAATTTAGCCACAAGAACGCATGTTATTTCCTCAGTTTTCAAATGCCTCGGCGTTACTATCACTCTCCCCAGACCCCCATTTTTATATTGCGTAATCTTGGCATGGCGTTCCGAAGTATTCGGTGTATCCCGGCTTAGAGTTTACATAGAATGCACCCTGGGTTGAGTGGGACTTATTCACTGGATTACTTATCCTGGCTTTGAACAACTAGTCACCCCAGGTGTATAGTACACTGCAATGCATTCTGGTCACGAATTGTTTTAAAAATAATTCAAATGTTTTCAATCTATTGTGCATGTCATCGTCAGTTCTCTATCTATATGCGATCACTATATCAGGAACAGCTATGTGTTATTTTCCGCTGGCTGAGGAAGGAAAGAAGTGGAAAATGTTTTCTCACACGCTGCTGGAGCCTGGGGACAGGCTAGGGTGGAAGCGAGGCAAATTAGTCAGGCAGTTCAGATTTTGTTGTTGCATCTGCCATAGCTTGACTTGCCTGCCCACCCACCCTTGCATGTAATGAAGAAGTATTATTAAAAATAGGTTAAAATGCTGTAATAGCAAAGTTGATTATTGTTTACTAGTTATTTTAAAGAAGCTGTAAAAACATAATAGAATTAGTGGGCCAACTTAGCAAAGTTGAGTGAGAATTATTACTAGTTGTCTTAAAGAAACTATAATAGCTAATTAATATACAGTAGTTAACAAATTTTTCTATTGAGCTGTAATAGCTAACAATAGTTTGAAATAAATGTCAAGCTTGCGGCAGTGCAGCGGCTCCCGGCAGTGTGTGAGAAATACTATTTTGAAAAAGTAGCCAAAATCTTCTCACTACTTGAAAAATGTTTGAAAAATTAGCAAAAGTTTCTTCTGTTAAGGTTGGTTATGAACCAGTTGCACCATCCCCATATAAAACGTTCTTTGGAAAACAGATATTCAAATTACCTGGTCTGTTCACCTATGGTAAGAATTTAAAGTTTATTTCTTAAAGTTGCATTGTTCATATACAGAACCATAGTTTTATCCCACCATAGGTACTAAAGAGATAGATTTCAATTACTTTTGTTAGCTTCCACTATATATGAAATTGATGGAATCATAGGATTGTTTCGGGGAGTCACACCAAGGTTTGATTAAATTTATATATATATATCTATCTATATCATGATAAAATATCTATCATTATTGTGAGACATATAATGAGTTGCCAAGGTCAATAATATCAATTTTTAAATCTGTGTAATCTTTTGTATGGTTGAATTCTTCTAGAATTGCCAGTGCGGTTATTGGATCTTCAATTAACAACTCTCTGATGGATGTAAGATTGAACATTTTTATAATTCAAAATATTAGTATTAAAGGTCACTGGCAGCATGTATGCTTCTTTTAGCAAAGTAAAATGGTTTGAACATAGTAGTATTGAAATATATTTAACTGCTTTCTTTGTTTAGCAT
The DNA here is from genome assembly GCA_035772405.1 of Chrysogorgia sp. JL179-B06. Lineage (NCBI taxonomy): Eukaryota > Metazoa > Cnidaria > Anthozoa > Scleralcyonacea > Chrysogorgiidae > Chrysogorgia > Chrysogorgia sp. JL179-B06. The sequence continues at coordinate 5,537,475 of JAYKKM010000477.1, forward strand.
TTTCATTCCTTAGAACAGGAAGATGGCTGCCAACAGGTAATTAGCAATTGAAACAGACAATACTTTATATTACGGTAAATCTAAAGCACTGACAGAGTGAATTGACTATGGTATACAGTGTTATCAGACTGTCAGGCCTGTCTAATAACTTATTTCCTGCAAAAATAAGATGGCAAAAGATGCCTAAAAGAGAACATAGAAAAAAGATCAACTAATTGTCTGTATATACTGTACAGTTAGGCCAAAATAAAAAATACATTGGTTTCCGGTTTCCCGACCCTACCTAGTTTTTGGCCAGTAAAATACCGACCCTAATCTTTTTATTGAAATTTTGAAAAGCCTTGGTACGACCTAATTTTTTTCAGTGTGAAATAGGAAACCCAGGTATTTTTTTCTTGGCCTTACCAGTACTTCTTCTTGGGAAATGTTTCTGAATAGAAATTTAATAATTTGTTGTTCTTACAGCCTCAAGCAGAAAACACCTTTGAAGAATTTGCAAAAGAGGTGTGTCCACTTAACAATAAAATATGTCTGAGATTTACATTAATTTTTTCTTTGGTCCTTCCAAGCTACCTCTCTTTCCTTCCTTCCTTTCCTTCATCCATTCTTTCAGTGACCTTCCTCTGTTTATTCATTCATTTGTTTGTTCACTAATTTTTCATCCATCCTTTCCTTCATCCTTCTTTCCATCCTTCCCTTCCATCCATCCTTCCTCCCTCCCTTTCTTCTTTCCTCCATCCCTCCCTTCCTTCCTCTCTCTCTCCCTCCCTCCCTTCCCTACCTACCTTTCCTTCCTCTGTTCATTTCTTTGTTCATTTACACATCTTTCTTCCTTCCCTTTCTCCCTTTAATGACATATGGAAGATTTTTCTCCCCCATTTAGACATGCTATCAATCTGTTGCTCGTTTAACCACTACAATGGTCACATATCCTTTCCAAGGTTTGTAAAAATCTTAAACTCAAGTGAATATGAGGTTGAGCAAAGGCCCTTTGTCATAGTGTAAAATGCCACTCTATAACAAATGGACTTCTCTCAAAACGTTAGATCTCCCATTGACAATTCTCAGCCAAGATAATTGGATTTATGCAATAAATAAAACAAGAGGTGTAGCGTATATGTCATTTTTCGGGGCAGGAATGTTGGCGGGCTTTGCATATGAGGAACTGATTCATATCGAGGCAGATCATGTGAGGAAAAGGGGGTCACATACCTGGATTTCGGGGTTGTACTAACAACTCCTTGGCTCGTTTTAGAATTTTATATTCTTATTGTAACTTTGTCTATACAGCACAACACTTACATATTTTAATATTCCTTTGGGTTCTTAGTTATTTCAGTAAGAATGATTATTCAATTTGTTGGAAGAGAGACAAAATACAGGTATATTATACAGCAAATATATTCCTGAAAGAAAGTATATCTCACCTAGTTTAATTACTGCTTCACCTAGGGGCATTATTCAGTCATTTAGAGAGATATACAATGAAGAAGGAATCTCTGGTCTCCTTTCGTAAGTGATACAGGGTAGCTGAGTCTTGTTTTATTGCATTATTGCAAAATGTTTGTGTACAGATGTATGTATTTTAACAAGATTCTTGGGGTAACCAAAGCATGTTAATTTGTAACCATTTGTTGTTCATTTTCAGTGGTCTCATCCCTCAACTAATTGGAGACATTGTTACTCTGTGGATATTCCGTGGTCTTACTTTCTGTGTCAACAGAGCTGTTTCTTCTGAAGTAAGTTGATAAACATTGCTTATTATGTGTAATTATGTAGTATATGACATCTGCACTGCATATGCATGTGTGTGATCAAAATTGCGGATGTGTTGTCACCAATATTCGTTTCATTTTCTAGTTTGGTGATTTTAAAGATCTTAAGATTTACACTCAACAAGCTGCTCAGGTGTGTGAATGAATAATGCACTGTATGTCAGATGAAAATCTCCCTTATATATATTATGACAGCATTTTAATTTCTATCTTTGCAGATAATTGTTAGTTCTATAACATATCCATTTGTGTTGGTTGCAAACCTAATGGCAGTTAATGATTGTGGGTGAGTGATTTTGTTGATATTCTTGTCACTATCCATTTTGTATCCTTGCAAAACCTTATACTTGTCCTGTACTCCTTATCTTTATTACATGTATCTCTTCATCAGTATATTCTAGTTATCCTTTATGCTTATCCTTTTCCTTATATCATCCATATCCTCATCCTCATCCTTAGCCTTATCCCATCTTCCATATCCTCATCCTATCCTCATCCTTAACCTTATCCCATCTTATTCAATATCCTCATCCTATCCTCAACCTTATCCCATCTTCTTCCATATCCTCATCCTATCCTCATCCTTAATCTTATAACATCTTCTTCCATATCCTCCTCCTCATCCTATCCTCACCCTTAACCTTATCCCATCTTCTTCCATATCCTCCTCCTCATCCTATCCTCACCCTTAACCTTATCCCATCTTCTTCCATATCCTCCTCATCATCCTTAATCTTATCCCATCTTCCATATCCTCATCATCCTATCCTCATCCTTAGCCTTATCCCATCTTCTTCCATATCCTCATCCTATCCTCATCCTTAGCCTTATCCCATCTTCTTCCTTATCCTCATCCTATCCTCATCCTTATCCCATCTTCTTCCATATCCTCATCCTATCCTCATCCTTATCCCATCTTCTTCCATATCCTCATCATCATCCTATCCTCATCCTTAATCTTATCCCATCTTCTTCCATATCCTCCTCATCATCCTACCCTCATCCTTAACCTTATCCCATCTTCTTCCATATCCTCCTCATCATCCTTAACCTTATCCTATCTTCTTCCATATCCTCCTCATCATGCTATCTTCATCCTTAACCTTATCCCATCTTCCATATCCTACTCATCATCCTCATCCTTAACCTTATCCCATCTTCTTCCATATCCTCATCATCATCCTATCCTCATCCTTAACCTTTCCTCATTCTCATCCATATCCCATTCTTTTCATCCTTATCCCATTTCTTCCTTATCGTCGTCATCATCTTCAACTTTACTCTATCCTCATCCTTTAGAAATTCTGCTTTCTGCTCTTCTTTGTCCAGCGCAATGCCAACTCTACTATTTCTACACAACTTTAACACTAAAAACAATTCCATTCTCTAGATTATTGGCTACAAGTGAACTGCCGAAGTTTGACAGTTGGACGCGCTGCTGGGGAACCTTGAGCCATCATGTAAGAAGTTGAACGGAATCTTTAAGAATCTTTGAGGAAATTTAGACAGACACCTTACCCAATATCAACTTCTTGCTACTTTTAAGGATCAGGGCCAGTTGCATTATAAAGTGGTCAGCTAAACTATAATTAGTATTAATATGTGACTAGGGGACTTTAGTTTTTTTGGTCCAATTTCTGTTTTTGGTCCAAACTACTGAGGAGGCTCTTCGACGATCAGCGAAAGCTCTTTATCAAACCTCGTGATTTTTCTCGTTTCTTAGCGACTGCTGTGGAGAGGTTCAAGTGTATTTCGAAGAACGTCACCCACCGATGTTATTGGTCCCTTAACACTTAGGAAACTCACCTGATGACCACCTAGCTGATCCCCGTTACCAGTTCATGGTTAATATATATGAAGAACAAGATAAGTTGTAATGATTTAGGTAGCAAATGAATCGATTGCTGACAGTTCAAGAACTTTGAGTGTGTTGTAAGATTTTGAAGCACACTGTCATGAGAGATATTACAGAGCGAGCTGAACACAGTCTGTATAGGGAATTAAAGATGCTTGAATTCTCTGCAAAAACGTATTTTGCGTTTGAGTTAATTGCGGTGCCTTAGCCCACTGCTTTATATTCTGTGGGTGATTTCGTTCGTTCATGAGGAATCAACACTGATCTCTAAATAAAGACTGGATTGAGCTTTCTATTGTATCTGATTTTGAAGAGCTGATTTTGAAGCCTGCATATTTGCATAATGTAAATTAACGAGAGATCATTAGACTGTATTGACAAATCAAACTGTGACGCTAGCAAAATAGGTTTAGTGTCTGGCCAATATAGTTTCTTTGTTAACATTAAATGCATAAAATCTTCAGCCTAATTTGACGTCTCATATCAAGCTTCTCTCACTGGATAATTAGGCCATTGCTAAGGGACCAAAGTCGCAGTAAATCTGTAGGTAGGCGATGAATCGTTTTACCCAGTAATTAAAAAAATGTTTTCTGGTCCTCTTTATAGTAATATTATTTTATTTTGTCGATGGTAAGAGCACATAAACAATCATGTCTCAGTTGGTCCCTTAGTAATGGCGGACTTCCGGCTTCATTTTCTGAACAATAGTTGCTCGATCCAGTCTTTATTTAGAGATCTGGGAATCAATAGTAAGCGACATTTTTGACGCGACATTTTTAACGAACGGCAGTGGGCACCGCAGCACTGTGTCTGCTTTTCCTTAATTTTCTAACAAACGTGAAACTCAACTCGTTATATTGAGTAAATATTACACTAAATTTGAGTAAACTGATATATTATCGATTATTTCCTCCGATAATTTATCAAAATTCCCACACACGTTCTTGTAATATTCGAGTTCTAAACCCCAACTCCGAAAAGCAGCAGAAGCGAGAATTCTTAACATTTCAGTTATGTCTAAACCTCATGCTGTTCAGTTCGCTGTGAGTGTAATGTTCGTGGTGGAATTAATTTTATTTCAGTACTTTTCATTGCAAGAATGAAGTAAGAATCGTCTACTTCGTGCTTGCATTGTGTACAGTATACAACTCCTACCACATTTCCCACTTCACTATTTCATTTCAAGTTTTTTCGCTGGTCGTCGGAGCAGATGTTTCGCAAACGAAATGGTTTTTAGCTAAGTGAAATCGTTGAGCATCCGCTAGACTTAAGTGCAAAAGATTCTTCGGAGATGAAGGAGTTAAGACTGACTATATTCTAGTCAGTGGGTTGTCTATAACATGTCCATGAATAGTTTGAAATAACGGTAGATACGTTAGGAAATCAAGGTAATCAAAATTCTGTCTTTCTCCGAAACAGTCTTCCATGGTCTCGTTACCAGACCACAAGCCGCCCGCGGCCAAGCCAATCCAGAGATCACCACGAGATATTCTCTTCGTGTCCTCGTTGACATAACATTCAAATAACCTCTGAAAGACAATAGTAAAGTGGGGTCTAGTTTGCTAAAGTCTACCGCAAAGTAACGTCCAAGTAACGTCCCCCCCCCCCTGGACGTAACGTCCCCTAAAGTAACTTGTTCAATAATTAACTATAATAATGCTAATAATTACCTTGGCTCTCTGTAACGTGCTGTCTATCGTCTTGAAATCACATTTCGAGATTAGTATTTTCATCTTGTTGCTAAAACCAATCATAAAATACATGAGGTAGAACCTATAGGAACTTAGGCTTATGTTACACTCTTACTCCATGTGTTCCCTGTTGCTCCTGGTATTCCCTCTGAACCACTTAGTTTGATATATTAGTTTGATACGTACTTGAGAGCAGTTACTCGTTTTGAAAGTGCTGCAATAACTGTGAAGAGACGAAGGCCTGTTCCTGATTCAACATTGCAATTGCATTGTTCTAGAATCTATAAAACACATGACCCTTGAGGTGAAGATGTGGTAACGATGGAGATAGGAAGGAAGAAAGAGGAGGGGATAGTTATGGAGGTGGAGGAGATGATAGAGATGGTGATGATGGAGGTGGAGTAGAGTAGAGTAGAGTAGAGTAGAGTAGAGTAGAGTAGAGTAGAGTAGAGTAGAGTAGAGTAGAGTAGAGTAGAGCAAAGTAGAGTAGAGCAAAGTAGAGTAGAGTAGAGTAGAGTAGAGTAGAGTAGAATAGAATAGAATAGAATAGAATAAAACTTTATTTCACGAGGGAAAAGACGTATTAACCATAAAGGTTGTCTAACATATGCCCCTCAACATACTACAATATTTACAAATACAACAGACATAACTAATACACTATCATAGTGATAGAGACAGTGATGGAGATATAAATGATAAGATAGTGATGGAGGTTGTGAAGAGGCTGGCGATTGAGGTGTAGGTTATGGTGGTGGTGATAAAGACGAGATTGAGATGTAGGTTGTGGTGGTGGTGATAAAACTTAGAGATTGAGGTGTAGGTTATGGTGGTGGTGATGGTGATAAAGATAGAGATTGTGATTGAGGTGTAGGTTATGGTGGTGGTGATAAAAAGGTAGAGATTGAGGTGTAGGTTATGGTGGTGGTAATAAAACTTAGAGATTGAGGTGTAGGTTATGGTGGTGGTGATAAAGATAGAGATTGAGGTGTAGGTTATGGTGGTGGTGATAAAGATAGAGATTGAGGTGTAGGTTATGGTGGTGGTGATAAAGATAGAGATTGAGGTGTAGGTTATGGTGGTGGTGATAAAGATAGAGATTGAGGTGTAGGTTATGGTGATAAAGATAGAGATTGAGGTGTAGGTTATGGTGGTGGTGATGGTGGTGGTGATAAAGATAGAGATTGAGGTGTAAGTTATGGTGGTGGTGATAAAGATAGAGATTGAGGTTATGGTGGTGGTGATAAAGATAGAGATTGAGGTGTAGGTTATGGTGATAAAGATAGAGATTGAGGTGTAGGTTATGGTGGTGGTGGTGGTGGTGGTGATAAAGATAGAGATTGAGGTGTAAGTTATGGTGGTGGTGATAAAGATAGAGATTGAGGTGTAGGTTATGGTGGTGGTGATAAAGATAGAGATTGAGGTGTAGGTTGTGGTGATGCTGATAAAGATGGAGATTGAGGTGGAAGGTGGATCTTTGAGCTGGTTTCCGAAGTAGATGGCCTGCACAAATTCTTACTCGATAAACGTAGCTCAGATGTGATTCTTCCAAAAGATTCGTGTTAACATTCTGTAGTGCTTCCAAAACTTCTTCTGGCCATAAAAAGCCGTCCTCGTCATTGTCAAACTTCAAATATAAACAGAGGGAGACACAATCCATAAGACATTCTATGTAAGTGCTATATTGACGTGTTTTATAATCGTTGAAGGTAACTAGTTTCTGGGCCTGTGTTGCAGTACTGACTACTCGTATATGAGTAAGTAATGTGGACACGCGCCGTTGATTGCTCCTCCAGTAGACTGGGAAAGAAAAAGTTCAGAGAGACCTTACTCATTACGAGTCATGGCTCTGCTGACACAGGCTACTAGTTTGTAAGAATAAAAGAACCCTATATTCTTGACTAAGAGCAACATTTTAACTCTTCACTGCACCTGTTCAAATACTTTCTTGTAAGCAATCGCCTCAGATTTTCCAATAATGCAGTATTTTTCCAAAAAGCCTCCTAAAATTATAGAGAGCATGCAATTTTCAGCTTGTAATTTCTCCACAGTAACTCAGTGTATATCTGTTGTTGAGTTTTTGTCTGACCGAAAGCAACAAACCCCTCCTACACTTACCTAACTCATCAGGTTCTCTGATCATTTCCAAAGACGCAGTTGGTTCACTCGAATTACGCCACGCTTTCTGGGAACTGAACATCGCCAATTTCTCTCTTCTTTGTTCGGCCATTCTTTCGCGTCTTAATTGTCGCTCAATACTACCGTCGGTTTCTGCGCGATGTAAATCTCTTTTCCTGCTGCTTTCTGGAGCGTTCTTCACGACTTCGCGTTCTAAAATGATGAGAAAGAACAGAAAACGAAGCTTAAACACGACATCAGTAAGCAAGGATGTTTGAATTATAGTGAAAATATAGCTTTGTAATAATAAGTAAGAAAGGTTTTGCTTGTACTGAAGATTCTGCTCGCAGTCGAAAAACGTCTGCGAGAATACAGCCAGAGAATACAGCCAGAATACGTGTGTCACATTACGAAAAGGTATTTATTGTAACCTTCGTGATGAGATGATGAATGGTTGAGGAAAAGAGTGCTGTGAGTGATATGTTTAAGTGCCTACCAGGACAATTGCGAAAATGCAACTCCAAGGCATTTTGGCTGGGAATAAAACCCACATCGTTTTCTGAGTCCTTATAGCTCAGTAGTTACAGCATCTTACCGGTCATGAGAAGGTTACAGGTTGAACACAACGCAGGTAATCTTTCTGATATCTGAGTCGATGTAGCTAAAATAGTTAGCATCTCTATCACTAGCCATCAGAAGGTTACAGGTTGTATTTATAGAGCATCTCACTAGCCATCAGAAGGTTATAGGTTGTGCACACATATAATCTTTGCTTTGCCATTGAGTGCATGTAGTCGGTCATCATAGTGCATGTAGTCGGTCAGTGCAATCGGTCATCATAATGATAAAGTCATGTCTACGAAGCGACCTACCATGAGATACATCTTGTTGGTCATCAGCATTATGTTGTGGTACAGTCGGACGCGAATCAATCTTCTTGTCTGGGCCGTCTGACAATAATTCCTTATTTACAAGACATTCATCATCCTCCTTGTTGGGCTCTGTTCGTTGTTGATCTTCGCATGTTTCTTGCTGGATGTCGGTCTGTATAGTTATCGCATTTACACATGCAGCAGGGAGCTTGGGAAAAACAGAATTTGTTTACGTAAGATCTTTTCACAGAACATGTCATTATTGGTGGGTAGTTTAGAGGTGTTCTTACGATGTTACTCCACATGACTTCACACATGTGATCACACATGTGAAAAACTTTTACATGCAGTGATCACATGTGATTACTTCACATATGTGATTATTTTACATGTGATTACTTCACATATGTGATTATTTTGCATGTGATTATTTCACATCATTATTTTACATGTGATTATTTCACATCATTATTTTGCATGTGATTATTTCACATCATTATTTTACATGTGATTATTTCACATCATTATTTTGCATGTGATTATTTCACATCATTATTTTACATGTGATTATTTCACATCATTATTTTTCATCATTATTTTACATGTGATTATTTCACATCATTATTTTGCATGTGATTATTTCACATCATTATTTTACATGTGATTATTTCACATCATTATTTTACATGTGATTATTTCACATCATTATTTTACATGTGATTCACATCATTATTTTACATGTGATTATTTCACATCATTATTTTGCATGTGATTATTTCACATCATTATTTTACATGTGATTATTTCACATCATTATTTTGCATGTGATTATTTCACATCATTATTTTACATGTGATTATTTCACATCATTATTTTGCATGTGATTATTTCACATCATTATTTTACATGTGATTATTTCACATCATTATTTTTCATCATTATTTTACATGTGATTATTTCACATCATTATTTTGCATGTGATTATTTCACATCATTATTTTACATGTGATTATTTCACATCATTATTTTACATGTGATTATTTCACATCATTATTTTACATGTGATTATTTCACATCATTATTTTACATGTGATTATTTCACATCATTATTTTGCATGTGATTATTTCACATCATTATTTTACATGTGATTATTTCACATCATTATTTTGCATGTGATTATTTCACATCATTATTTTACATGTGATTATTTCACATCATTATTTTGCATGTGATTATTTCACATCATTATTTTACATGTGATTATTTCACATCATTATTTTGCATGTGATTATTTCACATCATTATTTTACATGTGATTATTTCACATCATTATTTTGCATGTAATTATTTCACATCATTATTTTACATGTGATTATTTCACATCATTATTTTACATGTGATTATTTCACATCATTATTTTACATGTGATTATTTTACATGTGATTATTTCACATAATTATTTTACATGTGATTATTTCACATCATTATTTTGCATGTGATTATTTCACATCATTATTTTTGCATGTGATTATTTCACATCATTACTTTGCATGTGATTATTTCACATCATTATTTTGCATGTGATTATTTCACATCATTATTTTACATGTGATTATTTCACATCATTATTTTGCATGTGATTATTTCACATCATTATTTTACATGTGATTATTTCACATCATTATTTTACATGTGATTATTTCACATAATTATTTTGCATGTGATTATTTCACATCATTATTTTGCATGTGATTATTTCACATCATTATTTTGCATGTGATTATTTCACATCATTATTTTGCATGTGATTATTTCACATCATTATTTTGCATGTGATTATTTCACATCATTATTTTGCATGTGATTATTTCACATTATTTTGCATGTGATTATTTCACATCATTAGTTTGCATGTGATTATTTCACATCATTATTTTGCATGTGATTATTTCACATCATTATTTTACATGTGATTATTTCACATCATTATTTTACATGTGATTATTTCACATCATTATTTTGCATGTGATTATTTCACATCATTATTTTGCATGTGATTATTTCACATCATTATTTTACATGTGATTATTTCACATCATTATTTTACATGTGATTATTTCACATAATTATTTTGCATGTGATTATTTCACATCATGTGATCACATGTATGTGATTTTGAAACGTGCGATCATTTGTGAATATTTCACACATGTGATTATTTCACATGTGAAAATTACATGTGATTTTTACACGTCTGAAATCATGTTGAGTTTTTGTAAGGGTAGGGTCACTGATCTCGAAAGAAGACTGGATAGAGCAACCTATTGTCCGCCGATGCCAGAACATGAAGCCTGCTAAATTCGACAGGCGCCATTACTAAGGGACCAAAGTCGCAGTAAATCTGTAGGCAGGTCATGAATCGTTGTGCCCAGTACTTTGAAAAATCTTTATAGCAAAATTATTTTATTTTGTGGATGGTAAGAGCACATAATCCAACAAAAAACCTCATAGGAACCTCATTTGATCCCTTAGTAATGGCGGACGTCCGGCTTCATTTTCTGAACAATAGTTGCTCGATCCAGTCTTCTTTTGAGATCAGTGTTCACACGTGATTATTTCACATCACGTGATCTCATGTGAGTTTGACATGTGATCATCTGCGATTATTTCGCATATGTGATTATTTCACATGTGATTTTGAAATGTGAATATTTCACATGTGAAATATGTGAAAATCACATGTGATTTTTACACGTCTGAAATCAGGTAGAGGTGGGTTGACTGGTTGATTGATTGGTGGGTAGATATGGGTGTGTTGACTGGTTGGTTGGTTAGTTGTATAAAACAATCACAAACTATGGTAGTCGACTTTACTATCTGAGTCTATACATGACATACGTAACTGTCGCTTAATTTATAGTTGCAAAGTATGACAATGCTATACATACGATGTTGTAATTAGTTTGTGGGTAGGTTGGTTGTTGTTTATTTGGTTGATTAAGTGTTCACTTACTGGGTTTACACAACACAATGCTTCTTGCCAATCTTCTTGTTGTATACAGATACCATGACGGGATACCAAGGATGGAACGGGTGATTGTAGGATAGCAGGCGTTATGACATGTTCCTCTGAGGCGCCTGCAACGAATAAGCTTTATTTTTAATAAAATAATCCACTAGTTTTGGTGTGAAAGTATTTTGAAATAATGAAGCTATTTCTTATAAAGCACAACAAAGAACCTACAAAACTCTTCGTTTTCTGGATCAACTTCAGTTGCAGTGAACAACTGTTCCAATTCGTCCTCATTGCTATTCTCATGCACTATGTCGTTGACACTGCAGGGTCCCGATAGATCACTCGAACTTTCTCTCAATTCAAACGGAGAAGTATTGATTCGATAATCTTCCTCACTTTCTGTAATACATTGTGTAGACTTTATTTCTTTCTTTGCTAAATAAAGTTCAACATAAGTGGTGACCACAGCAGATTACGCTAGCGGTAGTTATGGTTACATATTAACACTAGAAACAGGTTTTGGAAATGGATTTACACCATCTTGAGAAACAAGTCAAGATTTCGTGATCAACACATTGACTGTTTGGTCCATTACCATCAACAACTACGTATTGGTACATTTACTCTACCTCTAGAATACCACACCGGTGGTGCAATATGTAAAAAAATCGTGTGTGTGTGTGACTTTATATATACAGAACTTTCGCTCAATATCAGATTGCTATATAGGTTGGAAGAGATTTATTTCACTCTATAAAGCACACCTAATTTCCTCGAGCTTCATCACTTCCTTATTTAAGGAAGATTTCATGGCTGCATATAAAGATCTTTTGACTTCTTTTACCTGATAACGGCTTTTGTCCAAATATTTCCACTCGCATGGCAATCCCATTGTGCCATTCTTTCGGCTTAAATCGTATGAAACGCGTCAACACAGGGTTTTCTAAACTATTTAGAACGACCGTATCCAAGTCGGAATTACCAATGAACTCCTGTAACATGAAAGAAAAAGGTGGTAGGTGTGATGTGTGTTGTAAAGAACAATCTCAGTCCCAGTATCTCTCTACCTTCACACAAGCTGACTCTTTGTAGTCGCTCCATTTCTTGCCATCTTCGCTAAGTTCCAAGCTGAACTTTGTCACCCATCGTTTATGTCGCTCGTGTTTTACAGCTGTTGTTGTGTTCCCCTGTGTCGCTACTTGTTGTATGGTCATCACCTGACCAAGATCAATCTCGAGGAACGGGTTGTTATCGTGGAGTTTAGGAATCCATGCTCCGCCATTTTGGTCTGAATAAACAATAAAGCATTGAATAGTTTTAACTTGACTTACTACTCAAACTTTGAGATGCTTAGAGTTGGAGTAACTGCACGAGTAGTATACTTTGCATACACAGAGTCCGGAACAGGAATTGAAAATGAGTTCCCGTATTAATACCCTCGCTGAGTTGGTAATGAGATGTAAGCAGGCTTCCGGTTGTACCACAACACAGGGTAATTAACGTCTACAAACGAAATACGTCTTCAGGCATAATGTGGCGCTACTCCGTTTTTTGAACGTAACTTTAAAAGTTACTGTCCATGACCCAACGTTTCGACACTCCAATCTAGTGTCTTCATCAGGGGTGATCGTTGTAAAGTTAGGATCCCTATTTACAGGGATGGATTTGCGGGGGGGTGCGCACCCCCCCTAGCCTTGGCCAGAGGGGGTGCAGGGGGGGTGCTATTTTTCATGATAAAGCAAAAAAATATTAGAGACAAAATGAGATACAGTAATTTAAGGTTAGATACTTAGATATTCATGTGATTGTGACCATGACTAGACTATCTGTTGACTGTTGCATCACTTGAATGTATCATGTTTGATAATATTTTGCTAGCTTTGGCCCTTTGGATGCATCATGCACCTGATGCCTCTCTGACTCTGGAGTCTGGAACCCATCTAAGCAATATTTATATTTTTAAATTTTAATTCTCTTCTGCTTTTCAAAAGCATACTATGAAGTTAAGAGAATAGAATCTACTGTAATACACTATTAACTATTATATTTATAAACTTCTCCCTGTCCCTCATGAGTCCCTACAAGGCTACAACTACTGTAGCTACTCAGTAACTAAGTTGTACACTTGTACAGTTGTACTGCAGACTGCATGGAGGCTGTTTTGCCAAATTGCCAGAATACTGATGCAGTGATGGGCGGGCGGCACGCATGACCGCCAGAATACTGATGGGCGCGTGGTGCGCATGACCGCCAGAATACTGATGGACGCGCGCGCATGACCGACACAACTCGGCATCAGAGCACCCCCCCTACCAGATCATGCTGGATCCATCCCTGCCTATTTATACCCTCATAGAACCGATGATGACGTTATCTATTAACAAGATGCAAATAAGCTTCTGGTAATAAACTACCGTCATCGCGATTCAATGGGGCGTGGGCGCTATTGATATACCAAGCCTCCAGACAACGTCTCTGATGGTACGGCGGATTAGTGGTAATAATTGTGGAATTTTCCCACGCAATCTCATGGTTGGTTACGCACGCGTGCTACGACAAAGCAGATTTTTTTTTTGAAAAGAAAACAGCAGTTTGGTGTACGAAACGGACGTTTAGTCTGACCGATGTACTCCTGATCACAGTCATTGCACGGGATGGAATAAATAGTGTCTTTCCTATGCTTCTTCGCAATACGATCGTTTGGTTTTTCAAAAATATGACCCAACGTCAAGAAAGGGTTTTGAGCAACTTTTATGTTAAAAACTACCTAAGATTCTTTTAATTGGTTTCGTAATCCCTTGAATATACTTCATATTTGCACACGCTTTTCCGCGTTCTTTGATATCTTAAAAGTTAATCCGGGCATTGTTTAAGGAATTATGACGCAATTTACTGAATATTCTTTCTGACTTTTGATTTAAACACGATAAAACAAAGGTAAATAACAGACAAAAATACACAGACAACAGTTATGGGAATGAATCTTGTCCAGGCCACTTTGTTGTCACTTTCCGACTTACGCACACCAGCTGACGAGCGGGAGAGGGTCTGGGGACGAGAATGTGTCTTTCCGACAGGGATTTGTCGATTTCCAGGGATTATTATAGGGAAGGCAGGCAGCTGAAAGCCTGATACCTTTATTATATGATGAAAAGGGCCCGGGCAAAAACCAAAAAGTTTGCTTCACTACTGGGGCAAACAAAGGGCCCACTGGGGTAAATGCCCCAGTAGTTATAACGTTATTCACTTATTCCTACCTTTCTTTTTGTTATGAAGTCTTGCTTGATTAGCACTGTGATAAACATCAAACGCAGAGGACGCCGTGATACTTCCATCCGGGATCTCACGTGACGTCATGCCCAAGGGAAGCGGCACGAGGACGCTCATCACGTGAGCTGATGAAAAATTTGGTGAAAAAGTTTCATGTTACTTATTAATCGGAAAAAATATATTCTCCCCGAAAACATAAAATGTAGTGAAAGTCTTAATGAGTTCAAAAAAGGCATCACATCATTTGCTTCTAACTTTTTATTAACGTAAAACTTTATGTAAATAATGTACCCTGTCTGTCTGTCTGTCTGTCTGTCTGTTTGTCTCTGTCTGTCTGTCTCTGTCTGTCTGTCTCTGTCTGTCTGTCTCTGTCTCTGTCTGTCTCTGTCTGTCTGTCTCTGTCTGTCTGTCTGTCTCTGTCTGTCTGTCTCTGTCTGTCTGTCTCTGTCTGTCTCTGTCTGTCTGTCTGTCTGTCTGTCTGTCTGTCTGTCTGTCTGTCTGTCTGTCTGTCTGTCTGTCTGTCTGTCTGTCTGTCTGTCTGTCTGTCTGTCTGTCTGTCTGTCTGTCTGTCTGTCTGTCTGTCTGTCTGTCTGCTTCCTCGCTATGTAGCTACTAAAAAGTAACTTGATCGTTAAGTTTTGTGTACCTGTGTTATCAGCCTGCCGGATACTGTCGCCAATGGATGAACTCGATTTAGATATTTCTGTAAGGTTATTGATTATTGAAGACTCGTGTTCAACTTCTGTTGAGGACAAAGAGGAAAAGGACGAAGGATTCTCGATCTCAGAATTTGACAAACTCTCCACACTATCCGTTGGTTCGGATCTCATGGGGATAAACTTCGGTTCACCTTGAGAGGAATTTTGAGTATGTTCACTAATTCGGCAGCTTTTATTAGAATCCTTGGGTATTGGTCTCGTAGAGTCTAATCCCCTGCAGGATTCGTCGACCCGAGGCGTTCTTCGTGTAACGGCAAATGATTCTTTGCACTGGAGTTCGCGTATTCGCTCTTCTACATAATCAGCTTGTTGCACTAAAAATTGTTTCTCATTGTTCCTTACCGTCTTTAAATTCTGACTAAGTTGATAGCAGTAATTGACAGGAGCGCACAGTATGTCGTATTTGTCATCAATATGGTCACAGCGAGCACATGGACTTTCACTTGTATTCATTGTCACGTGCTCTCCGCATGTTATCACGTGTTCTCCACATGTCCTCACGTGTGCTCTGCATGCTGTCACATGTTCATCACATGCTCTCACATATTCTCCACATGCAGTCCTTATCTCTTGTGTTTCGTTGAAGACGCCATCTATCAAGACCTTGCGCGTCTCTCTCCCGTTCACTTCATTGTCGTGATCTGTGATAATAATTCGAGGAAACAAACATCCTCTTCTCTTCTTCGTGGCGGTTTTCTTTTGTCTTTCACTCGCCATTCTCCAAGCGTCTTCCCATACTTGGCGTCGCTTCAGGAGTCTCTCAAGACGCTGAGTTTCACTCAATGGGGTAAAGCATTCACCTATAAATAACAATATTTCCATGAAATAAGCCGTCGTCTAATTAAAATGCAATTAAGAATGAGAGGCTGAACGTTGCTGGAGAAATATGTAGACATAAAAAGTCTGTTTTTTCTTCTATCGTCTCACCGTTTTTTCGTTCCCAAGTTTCAATGTTTCGTTTCCGACGTAAAGCAAAACCTTTTTAATACAAGACGCCCGCTTGGCGTTAACTCGAGCTACTTTTGAGCTGGCAGCGTGGCATACTGTATATATATATTTTCGCCAAATTTGTCAGTTGTCTTAAGTTTCCGGTTAAAATTGTTCAGCTGAACTGGGCCCAGTTGTCTCTTAACTACAGTTATTATCCCCTGAATAGCATATTATTAAGTAAGAAGCTGCTTTGTGTGACTGCTATTTTGCAGTTACCGCGATCGCTGGCGTGTGCAATTTTGCATATTTATCATCTCAAAGTATCAAATCATTAATAATTCATAAAGTAAACATAAAGGAAGAAGTCACTTGAATATCAACAACTTCGTCCAAAGGTCCAAAAGAACTCGCAAAATTGCTTTTACTGTTTACAGCGTGTTTTACAGCCTGGATCTCATCAGTTTCTTCAGTGGCTGACATAATAATTTTTAAAACAATGAGCGCCGGGAATAATGATGTAATGTTGCAACCTAGTATCCACCTATAGTTAATGTAGACAGTCTACATTGGTAACGTGTAGCTGTTAATGCATGATGTCTACATTAACTCAACTCGCGCTAAAATAACGATATAGTTAGCGCATACGTTTAACAGTCAATTTCTAATCCCACATGCTTAGTCTCTCTCACTAGTCTATTAATCTAGCAACCCACATTAGGGACCTTAAGCTCTACGACGGCAACCTAGGACGGGGACGTCGTTCAAACAAAAGAATCTTTATGCGAAACAAAAAGAATGTAGAATCTTTATTCCCAAGAGTAATCTCAACACCGTCCTCGTTCTGTTTATAACGCCACTGAGAACATTTTCACGTCTTTAGGACGACGGTAAGTCGCGGAGAGATGAGAGCTGTTCCAAAATATTGAAGCATTTTGGAGATAATAAAACAAACTTTGAGTGTTAAATACGCTAGTCAATCGACCGTGGTTTCATCCAAATACTAAAATTTATATTGCTTTCACTGCCGTCGCCGTCCTAGGTTGCCATCGTAGAGCTTAAGGTCCCATTAACTAGGTGGAGACGGGGTTGAATAATTGCCATTTCCCCAAAACGGAGCTGAAACCTATAGACTCGTGCTACCATGCAGTAGCAGGAGTAATAAGCTGCAATACTAATATTGATCTGCGTTATGCCTGTGAATATTGCCTCGAAAAAACCCTGCAGCAAACGTAATGATTGTCAACGTCAGAATAATCAAAACTCGAGGAAAGAATTTTCGGACGATTCTTCCAAACTTGGAATCTTTTCCAAGATCGTGACTGGAAAGCTATAAAACCTGTAACCTTTCCCTGTGTTCAATTCTAGGTACTTACCTGCTACCTTCCTGAATTTTTCAAGCCTTTCCTGCGATGTGTTGTTGTTTAAGGCCTCGTTAGTCATGTACATTTGCTGCTGCAACCATAAATCCTGCATGTTACGGTACCTTTCTATGGTTCTGCATAAGGACTAAAAAACCAACTGAGTTTTAGTCAAAGTCGAATTAAATGTGCAGTCCTTAAAAACAATTTAGGAAGCCGTCATTAATTCCACCCGTGAAGGAAAACTGAAAATTCTTGTTAAAGTTTCGTGACCCAACCAAATTTCCCTGGATGGTTTCATGACCCAACTATACATTTTGTTTTAGTTTCGTGGCCCAGCACATCTTAAATTTTCATTCATACCGACAACACAGGAGTGCTGTGAGGGTAGTCTGTCATATAGAGCAAGGAAAACAATCAACTTTGTTTTCAGCTGGGTTTTTGCATTCCTGAACTCTTAAGTCTCGAACCACTGAAATCCAAACTATATATATATAAATCATACATGTACATAATTTCTGGGGGTGTGATATGGATATTTCTTGGACTTACATTGCGTATATCAATTCCTATGTTATAAATGTTTGTTTTCTTCGATTACTTTAGTTTTGATACTAACCAAAAAGGTTTCATGGCGCATCAAAGGTTTTCCAAATGTTTTCGTGGCCCCATCAACTTTGATTTATAGTTTCATGGCCCAGCACTTTTCCTTCCCCCCTCCCCGGTGGAATTAATGACAGCCCTTATGTAGTTGAAACAAAATTAACAATAACATGCATTTTAAGACAAAGCACTTTCCTCCTAAATGCATAGACTCAGTTTATAAAACTAAACATTAATATTCAACATTTCATAACGAGAAAAACAGGAAAAAGTATGGATTCCGTCCAGCTTTGACAACTTTAATACCTGCTCGTTTCTTAATCGGCTCAATTCTCGAAACTTCTGTCGTTCTAATTTTACCGCTGACCACGAGCACGCGTGATTGCATCTTGGAATATGAGGACAAGGATCCTAGAAATGTGCAAACGCGAAAGAAAATTCAGTTAATGGCGAGGCATACTTTCTTTTCACAAACGCTATTTTGTCTTTTAATTATATGTTGCCAATTTATCAGTTGATTCGTACAACAAATATATAGCGGCTGGATTCTTGAAGTAATTCAAAGAAATAATCTTCGTTCACATGAAGTTATAGTTTTGATGGCTCTTACTTCGTGTACCGGACACAGAATATTACATCATTGAAATATTTAGTTTAAAAGTAGGGTTAGTATTCCTTTATTTCAGGGTTAGGACTAGAGTTTTTATTTGGGTTATGGTTATGGTTACGGACTAGGGTTTTTGTTCTTGTAAAGCTTCTGAATCCGAGAAAATAACCTTGATGTGTCTGTACACGAAGGAGATGCCGTTTTGATTGACAGTCGTGTAATTTCGAGAATTTCCAATAATATTTAAATCCTTGCATTTGATTGGACGAGAAGCATTCTCAGCCAGATTCATTTTCAAAATGGCGTCCGTGCAGAGGCGTGGAGAAAAGGATTCAAAAGAAACTGGATATGTTCATCTAAACTGGTGATTACACCACGGAAAACACAAGAATGGGGTTCTTTGAAAGGTAAGGAATAGTTTCTACTTTAAGAAACCTAAAGTAAATAGACGTTTTTTTCCGTTTTAGACCAAAGTGGTGAGTGGTCAATACGATAATACTCAAATTATAGTCATCGGACCTTTTCAAAAACTGTATAAAAGGATAGTTTATATATGTAGAGGAGTGAGGAGAAATATGTTAAAGTTCAATACTGGTCAGAATAACCATTAGAAAATTGCAATTCCAGTTAGATTTTTACTTTAAAATGTTACTGAAATTGGTACTGTACTGGTCTTGCATAATGTATGAGTCAATTCCAACTGCGATCATCCCACCAGGAATTTGATTTTTTGGAAAAATTTTGGTCAAATTTCCAACTATGCAGGTGGAAAACACAGTCAAATTCCCCACTTTTCTCACCTTTTGAAAGCAGTTCTGAAAAACAAGTTGCAACCACTGCTTTTCTGACCTCCATCATCGCGTTCCACACTGTGGCGAGCACTCGAGCAGAAAGCTATGGAACGAGAGATGTCAAAATCTTTTTGCGGGTAACTGCTGTCCAATTTCTTGTGGAGCCAAATGCCCTGGGGGTGGGCAATGGGTCACGTCAAATGCCCATCTAGGCGGAGATCAAGTCAAATCCCGGGGGGATATTCACAGTTGGAATTGACTCATACATAATACTGTAGTTAATTGCCAATTCTGTCTAATGTTATCAATGAAAGTGAAATGATTCATTATACAGATATTGTTCTGACACTTGTATAAATAATAATTGGCAAATTATTAGCTGTAACAATTATTCATTTTAATTGTGACAACATAAATGCAATAAATATTTGAAATTTATTGTAAAAACATATATCACAAAAGGAATAGCTGTCAAAGAAATGATTCTTGAGCTTGGTTTGGTTAAAGTTGAACTTTACACTCTGCCTCGTCTCCAGCCGCTCGCTCTATTGCTAGCCTGCGCCACCCCGCCTGCACACTCCCGATTACGAAGAACCTGTGGAGGAGGCAGCTTTATACCTACCATGAAATCATCTGGGTGTTTATGACATAGATCCATCCTGCTTGAAAATTTCTGATAAAATATTCTGCCCTTTAACAAAAAGATTTGAGAATTATAGAATTTTGACCAGAGATTGGTAACCCGTAACCTCAACTTGTGTTATTCCCTAATTCTTTTTGCAGTAGTTTACATTAACACCTAGTCTTTCCCCCACATAGAGAGTGTAACTAGTCTTCACGTACATAGTCTTTCACCTAGAGATGGGGCCATCGCGAAGAGGGGGAATGTGGCACCTCCAGCAAAACTAGTGCTGTCGGCAAATAAAGGATTTGTCGGAAAATGAAACTTGTTAGAAAATCTTTCTTCAGCAAGACAGCAAATTACTGCTCGAAAATCTAAATCACAAATATATACAGCAGATGAACTGAGGTGTGATGTATATTCAATTAAACCCCACACCCACTAGAAGCCAATATACAGATAGTTCCATCTTTCCTGTGAGTCAGAGTTTTTGGTTGTTTTAAAAGAAGGTGATTTTCATGTCACCTAATGATATGCTAGGTTTAGTATTATTTTTGAATGACCACACCATTTGTCTGCAAAATTAATTCTCACACCCCCTGCTCAACCCCCTTCACGACGGCCCTGCCCAGAGAGGACGTGCAGTTGACTGCTCTGCAGTCGAGCAGTCGATGTGTTATTCTAAACAATACCTGATTTGTGGGAATCCATAGTCCTAAGGGATCCAGCCATTGAAGCATGTATTTCTCAGAAGGCACAGAATCTTGACATTTTAATATCATTGGTTCTGTCTGCTTTAGTTTCTTCAAACTCTGAAGTCTGTGAGACTTTCGGTGATTGTTACCATCACTCAAAATGCTATTCTCTTCACCTGTACATTCCAACTAGAGAAATGCAAATTGTAAATACTGCATACCGGTAATGGTAGTCTCTGTAACGATACCTTGAAAGCACTGCACATTGCTTGGGTCCTGGCCTTTATAATATATAACAGACAGACAGACTGTCAGACAGGTAGGTAGACTGGCAGGCAGAGTTAAATCATTACAGCTACAAAAGCTGAATTGTGTCAAAACTTTACAAGGTATATGTTAAAATTATGGTAATTATTTAAACATTGAATTAGAGTTATTTAATTGTAAGAACATATATAAAATAATACAATATTGTTAAAAATTTAGAAGACCATTTAGATGATGTGAATGTGGTGTGGAGATGGGTACAAGGTTGTTACAATTACTATAATATATCAAACTGTTCTTTGGTCAAAGATGCATATTAAAATATCCCTTGCTGGAGTCAATTGACCCCCATTACCACTCCCTCCTCTGCTAGATGATGTGAGTTGATTAGCAGCACTGCCAATGCACAGCAACACCGGATCAACAACAAAGGGAGCAGCCAACCCACTGGTGGCTGGGAAGGGACACATTGCAACAGAAGGCAGTCTTGTGCCAGTCATGTGCACGCAAGACTTACCCACCCCAAAGGATATACTGTGCTTGCAGATTGACCCTAATACCATTACCACTGACCCTCCTCTGCTAGATAATGTGATTGAGGGAATTTTATGTGGTGTCTGTCAGAGGATAAAATGAGCACCCAAAAAAGGTTAGAATAGTGATTTTATAATTTGATTAGCTACGCGGGGTGTAGTATTCTTCCTCAGACTAAATGAAGTAGGAGACAAATTACTTCAAAATTGTACATAATGAATAATTTCTGAGGGAATATCAAATTACGAGTGAATCTTAATATTTTCAAACTCTTAATATTTAAGCTTCCTATCTAATCCAGAATCCTGTGTACAGCCTAATAAAATACCCTGTATATCATATACAGGGTATTTATATCAAGCTGTAGAGCGAAGGTCACGATAAGTCGCTGGTTAATGTACATGATATTTTAAACTGCTAGGTCAGAGAGTCTGCGTCTATATTTTCTTTCTAACTATTGACATATCGATCTCAGTTGTGTGTTTATAAATGTAGACCCAATGGTTAGAGCGCTGCGAGTACAAAGCGATGAAAAGGTTGAGGGTTCGATTATTTCCCGTTAACGACTCTGGATTTTTTTCCAAACAAAACACAGTACACTGACGGACAGTGTCAACAATTAAAAATTCCCCCAAATCATCATTACACACTTACAGGATCTTCATTTGACATTGCATAAATATTTGATTGTTTGGTATAACGCGTGCAGATTGAAGAATCCTGACTGCTAGTGTTGGACTGCTCATCAAGGTGTGAGAAACTGATTCGATAACCTTTTTTGCTGTCTTCTCGTGGTTCTTGTTGCGTCGTTTGGTTTCTTCGTCTCTTGGTGACGCTTGGAGCAGGCGGCAGTGCCGGTAGAAATGCCATGTCGCCGCGAAATTGAAAGCTGTGATTTCGTTAATTTTAATCCATCGTTGTTTAACAGTGTGTGTCTCTTTAAATATGGCGAGATCATCTTTAAGGCAACATCGAGTGATCATATAGTTTTAATTGATCTATTAAACCATGAAATAATACAATATATACACATAAATCATTATTCCGTTGCCAAGCGGCGCAAGCGCACGGTCGTGCCTGACGTAACGACAGGGCCGCTGAGATTGTCTGAACATGCGCACTGACTGTTTGCGCCTATAGGCAGACATGGACCGTGCTGAGATTGCTCATTTGCAAACTTACTATGCCTACTATCTACAACAACAGTCTTTCTTAAGACTACAACAACCTGGAGGTTCATTTACTTCACTATTCAGCGCGCACGTACGAAATATTTTCAGAGTTGCTGAATACTTTTACTGCAAAAGTATTCTTTGTTGTGTTTTGGTATAGAGTTATAACTTATAAAATACAACGTATACGGTAGCTATATAACCTTATGTTATGATTTATATGTAAATTCGAACAAACATCGACAATATTACGTCAAATGTGCGCACCGCTCGTGTTCTTATTGGGAGATAGAGAGATCAGTGCTTCCTTCCGGCAGCTGTAACATCCACAAGCGAATCACAAGCATAAAGTGTGCTCTTTACAAAGTAATAGCGTAGAGTCTGGCTGCTATTAATAGCTCAAAAAGCGGACAAACAAACCAAATTTGACTCGCAAATGATGGTATATGATGTACTATATGGTGGGCTTACCATGAAGTATATACCCGGCCGCAAGAATTATGGGTAAAAGCGGACAAACATCGGTACTGACGTCATCTCGACGGAGCGCTATTTAAAGGCTTTTTACTTTCATGGGAAAGTCAAATTAGATTGAAAGAGACGAGCTACAAACCGCGAGGACGCCGCCAAGGCCGGCGACTCGACAAAACCCCAAGGACATATTTTCAACTTTCGAATTGCCATTTGAAATGCATTCTAGGTTTCAACAGAGTGCAACGGTTCACTCCTTCACAATTTTGGTGTTTTTGACTGAAAGAGAGAAATAACGCGCTTTGTAGGTCCACCACTATATATACAGAACTCGTGACTAGGCTCTCGGCAACGGCCACTAGAGTCGCGGGTCACAATTCCAGCCGGAAGGCCTTGAAGTTGCATTTTTCGCAACTGGTCCCGGTTTGGTCTCAAAATATATATATTCCAACACTCGAAATTTTCCTTCACCATAAATCCCCTTAGTTGTAGAAGCAGTTGTTTAGTCAAAACGATCGTCGACACACACATATACATAATATATATATTATAATCTTAATATACACATAGCCTCCTCGGCTTCACTGCAGGCAACGTTTTCAGTTAACACAGAGAAATATAAAATACGTTAATACAAAGTACAACTGTACACGCGCATTTCTTTGTTCGAACGTTTTCAGTACACCGTCCAAGATATATGCTTTGATCCTCTCCGCCGCATAATCTCCAGTGCGTTCCGCGACGTTTCTGTAATTTGAAGGCAGCCGTGGAATATTAGGATGTTTAACTGCTGACAGTTCTCAATCAATTCAATAATGGACGTGTCACCGACAGAAGTACAGTACGCAAAGTGGATCTCCTGAAACAATTTTAAAACAACGTTTAGTTGTGGTTGCATGAGTTATAAATTTGAAACTTTGAAGAATATTTATTTTTAAAAGTAACGCAAGTCACTTGGGGAGTGTTCACATGGAGGAGGAGGGTAGCCCTCTTTACCGAGATCCTGCCTCTCATTCAAACCATATGAGTAAAATTTGTTTTCGTTTACAGCCATCCTAGGCGAGATCTCGCTATTGACTACCCTCTGAAAATTTTCCATGTAATCGCACTCACTGAAGAGGGCTGGCAAATCAAAGTTCCGTACACGAGACAAAGTTGGTCTTCGCCCGTATATTTTAAGACAACTCTTTATTTCACAAGTTCTGTTTGTTCATACGTAGGTTTTAAATTGAAAATTTGTGCGGGAAAATGGGATTCGGCCGGTTACGTGGGAAAATACATATTGTCAACTCTGTAAACAAGTCAGCCCTCCTAGAAGGGCTAGCCCTCCTTGTCCGAAACGTCGTCTATTAATATACGTAAGTAATAGTTTTATTTGAGTATTTTTCGACACATTGAAGTTCTCTTATTTCTCTTTTTCATATTATATCCAATTCTTTTGAGAACTTAGCAGCTTTCATATTTATTCTTCTCATATATAGAATGCCGGGGAGAAACGCACACACGTGTTATTCACACTTTATTGTTTTTATCTCATGAACGCAAAGATATATAACATTCTCTGATAACTCATTATGCATGTGTGACGAAATTCCAGATATTTGCATGTCAAACAAACTGATATATCTCAAAAAGAAAGCGAAAATCTTCAAAAGAAGTTACTTTATCATTTTAAAAGTTCTTCCAAATAAGACAATAAAATTTTTTTAGGTTAGGGGCACTTTAAAGGGGGAACTGTAGTAAAAACAAACAAATAATATTTCAATCAAAGACCTTGAAGTACGTATTGACGTCATTTTAAAAGAAAACCTCGGCCCACCGGAGAGTATTGCATCACTAAAATAACCTTGATGTGTCTATGACGTAGTCTCTGTCCAGTTGGCAAAATAATATTTTGGGCTCGGATTTTGAGTTTTCCTAAGTAACCAGGCCTTATTGAAAATGGCAGCCAATATTGGGTTAAGGTTAAACTCGTTAGGTGGCGGGTTAGGATCTTTGTTGTTTTGGGGTTAGTGGTTATTTACATGATTAAGTGACAAAATTCGGATGATTATATACTGGCGGCCATTTTTAATAAGGCCTGGTTACACAGGAAATTTCAAAAAACGAACCCAAAATATTATTGTGCGTCCAGTTGTGGGCCCTTTCTCGATATATGAGCAACCGAAATGTAAAATTATTATAGTATCAACCCAAGTCAGTTTTAGGGTTTGGGGTTAGGATCCCCATTGTGTGTCCGGCCAGTAAAGATACCCATAAAATACGAGAATGAAAACGTTATTTCTCAAGAGAGTTCATGGTATAATTCATAATTGTTTTATAATCTACTCATGGTATTTTTTGATATTTTTTCCTGTTGTTTTATCAAACAAATACCCGATTACTTGCTCATTCACTGAAGCAATGCCATCAACCTCGTACTGGGTGAATTAACCGTGAGGGAACTGGGACTAGACAATAAATACGTTCATTATTCCAGGTTGTCCTCTCACCTGAGATTCACAATTATCCTTAATTTTGAAATCGCTCAGAATTAAGGATAATCGTTAATTCAATGTTAGAACCCAACCCCAACACAACAAAGATCCTAACCCGTCGTCAAATAGGTTTTCTAACCCTAAATTACCCCCGGCAAAAATGATATGTAGCTAGTATAAGAACCAATCATATTACAGAATAGCTTGTGTATCTATATAGAAAACTACTACCGGTATCAATAAATGAGTATCAAATTGATTTACACAAGCCATAGCGCACCTTTAAGGTCTGATGACATATTCCATTTGCTAAAGCAACCAGGCCAATATCACTCACCTGAAATAGAAAGAAAGCAGACCCTTAATATGCCCCAGAAGTGATCAACACATATCTTCTCCTAATAATATCGATGGTTAACTAAGCATAGAGGTAATGAGAATAAAGGAATTGATCACAAAAGGTGAACTCAGACCTGTTTTAAAACAACTTCTCCCAACTAGTACTATAAGAAATGCTTGGAGACCAATAAGGAGAATTTGTAGGTTGATAATGCGGAGTAAAGGGTTAAGATGTGTGATGGTAATCATATTTTAATCCCAATTCTGGGGATTGTCTATTTGACAAGTAGGATTGTCTGCAGGTGATGAACAGCAACCTCGTATATCTCTGCTCCCGCACCCCCCTGGGTAGAAGGTTGGATGAACAGCTGTTCAATTGAACTGAACTGATGGGTGGTTCTTTGCATGTGAGGATCATTGGAACTATCGAAGGTTGGAAGAGTCCACTTTGCAAGCCTGAGGGCACCTTCAGAGTTCCGATGTCATATAGCGACAGGAGAGTCTGATGTACTAAGCCGGCATAGACCCTTTGTTAGGTACTTTGGATAGATGCTGCAGGCTTGGACTTGTGATGTTTGTGAAGATACTCATTCTGCCTCCTGTTCTTCTGCTTGGTAGATTCTCATTCTTGAACTTGTGGCTGGCCCCCCACCTTGACTTACCGTAAGCTGGTCTAAACCTGCCTGCCTGATGGATATATTCCTCTAGCAAATCTTGATATAAAACTAGTGTATAGTTGCGTAGGCAGTGTTAAATAGACGTAAATTTACTTGAAATGACCACCTAATCAGCATTTCAACACTTGCACTCCAACCTTTGAGAGTTTTTTATTGATCTTTGTAGCATGTACTGTCTTTGTTCAACATGCAATGTGAATGTGGGAAGTGTGCAAGAACCATTGTGAAAAAGTGGTATAAAAGTGTTGTACTGCATAGGCAATGTAGAAATACAAATTTAATACTCTAAAAGGTTGGTGTACTGCCTAAATACTGGTCTAATGTTTTGGGAGAAGGCCCTTCATATCTGTCAGAGAAAGAACCATAAAGTGAGAAGAGATCGGTATTAATTGTAAAAGCAGCCAGCATGAAGCATACATCTCCTACCTGAGTGTGTGATACATTGACACTCTGTAAATAATGACTGTTTGTTGCAAGTACCAATAAAGATCTGTCAGTAAGTTGGTGGCAACCCCCAAAGTTTAGATTAATCAAATAAGGGCAGTGAGTTGCCAAGGAAACTACAGCATCATCATTTAGACTTGTACATCTTCTAAGGTAGACAGTTTGTAGTTTTACACATGATTCAGCAACTTTTGCAATATCTAGTGAAGGAAAAATAGTAAATGCAGAGCAGTTTTATGTATCTTTTTTGTGAACTGGAGAAACAATGCAGTCGCTTCAAGGTTATTTTCTATACAAAGATCCCAACAACAACCCAAATAAAAATTCTTGACCTATCATATTACCATGAAATAAAGAAATACTAACCCTTAGGGTATTTCAATGATGTAATATTCTGCATTGAAAAAGGAAGGGAGAATGCAGGATAAGTGAGAAACCTACCATCTGGTGTTATATTACTTCTTGGCTGCCGATCTGCATTCAAGTCTAACTTGATCAAAGCCTTGCATGTTCTAACAGCTTGAAGACCTTGGTCACTTATATCACAACTGCTGAAATTCAAGCAGCGTATCTTTGGATGAAGTAACTGCGAATGAAACAGAAAACTGTGAACTCCTCAAAAATTGCTCAAAAATACGTTTTTCTTGCTGTGGGTCCTTTTAAGCATAATAAGCACCGATAGTTTTTGCCTGTGTTAGCTAGCACGGCGTTTTGGACTAGGGCAACGTCAACCGCAAAGTATGGAAACTAGTCGACACAAACCTCAGTTCATTCCCAACAAACAAACAAACAAACAAAACTCTACACTACACCTGCAGTCTAGCACTACTGTCAAACAAACTGTGCAGTCAACACTCAGCAGTACCTTTCTTAAATGACAATCTTTCAGCAGTCCTCGCATCGATAACTTTTTCGTGACCTTACTTTTAAGATCTAAAGGTAGTATTTCAAACAGGTTCTCGTGAAGGGAAACGTTTTTGGAGATGTTCTCCAAACAAATGTTTACAAGACTCGAAACAGCCTCACAAATGACAGCGGCCATGACCAAAGTCTGAGCAAGAGGGGGACTAGGGACGACAACAAACTGAATTCAAAAATGGCGCCGTATACTAGTAAGACGAGATCAAATAAAATAAATAGGGCTTATATATATATGCTAAAAGGGTGTCACAAGAAGAAAGTAGCCAATCAAATGCACGGGAGATAAACAAAGTAATAATTAATGAGATGCGAAAAGTTAAATCATTTGCTATTTTTACAGTCGATCAGAGGGGGAGGGAGAAATGACAGGTCCAATATTAAGTGCATAAGCTAATAATAAAAAAGTTCCAAGCAAACTAAAATAACAAAAAACTTGCAGGAAATTAAATAAAAGAAAAACGTTCGTTAAGACCAAGAGGTGTGTGGTGCCAAGTTTAAAAATAGGTACGCAGTGCGTACATGTGTCTACTGGATTTTTCTGTTAACATCTACAAGCCTAGTGTGAAATATTAGCCGTTAAAGAAAGCGTGCCGAATAGGGAATTGACTGCAGTTTAATTACAAATTTTGTTCTGAAAACAGCATAGTAGATTAGCATAGTATATGTAGATTTAAAACTAGAAAAAGATAAGTTTGGCACAGCTTGTATATTGCATTGGTTTTGTTGAGGAGTACACGAGCATTGTAATTTTAACTTTGCCATTAGGCATAAACAATAACTGGGTCCCAAGGATGCTTTAATTTCCAAATTCCAATAATTAAATAATTGTTATCAGCATTCTCATAAATAGTGAAATGGAAAGATTTTTTAACACTCAAGATAATTCATGTTTCTGGCAGACAAAAAATCATAATCCTTAGGTAGGGAAAGTACGCCGAAAGTGTTGTATTTAACTTGTTTTGATTTATTGTACCGTTTTTTTTTTATTTTAGCTTATAGTACACATAATTGTTGGTTTGAGGGGCTCTTGGAAAAAACCGACCTGCATGTTTATTATCAATACCCTATTTGATGAGATCAGCTGTACATTTCAAGGAACCTGGTTTCTAGTTTTTTGGTACAGTAATTACTCGGGCTACTGTGGTAGCCAAGTCTAGGTTTCGGTGTTTTATTTTTTTGGGGTCGAGATATGGCCCCAACAGTCTTTGCAAAACTGAGGCATGTGACACAGCCTCCGTGGCTGCACCAGCATCCCGTGTCCTGGAAACGAGGGTACACAATAATTGCAATTTCTCACATATTCAGCATACTTGAGACACAATAATGATGATTTTTTAATACACAATAATGGCGATTTCTAGCATTCTCACATATTTAGAAAAAAATAAATAAATAAAAAAAAAAAAAAAAAATGATAAATTTGAGATGGGCACCCTGTGTTTGCAACGTGAATTTAATACACTGTTGACCTATTTATATAGCTAGTTGTGTATTGATTGTTCATATATTATTATATATGAATGCTTAAATGCTTAATACAAACATAGTTATATATAACCCAAATGAACACCTCATGTCGCCCTAGACCAACTCCAATCCAGATCAACTCCAATAAATTGTTGTTTGCCAACTGCATGTTAGTTGGTCTCACAGCCAGCTACATTGTACACACCTTTCAAACTGATTTTTGTCCTTGATTATTGATTTTTGTCCTGGAGCTCGGTATCTGAGTTTGCTCGCTAATCATGACATCACTGTAATTTGTCAATTGTCCTACACTAAGGGGGACTGGTCATTATTTATAGGGTTAACTTCACTGGGTTGGAAATATTTTAAAACTATTAATTCAAATATTTGCTTGATCCGCTCTACCGGAGAATAAAAATTTTGAAGCCTGCATGTCCAAACAAGCATAATTGGTGAACTGGTTGATCCTTTTGTGAGATCATGGGCACATCCGATATGAAATATGGAAATGCATGTTGTTTTGAAAGTTGCATGGCTGGTGCATTTACACACTGGTAAGTCACATCTCGGAACGTTTAGAATGCTGTTTCACACATGAACAGAAATATTTGTTTTTTCTGTTTCAAAAAAAACACAAACATTTTTTTTATGTGTGCTTGTGCTCATCTTATAAAGTGGTGTCGCCCCGCCCACTTTTACCGCCTCGCATCCTCGCGTGCCCCCGTTATCCCCCAACGAGCGAAGAAGAACCAGGTGCGCACTAGATAGTAGTCGCCAGAACCATGTTGAGCCCGCCAACACCATTAACCCAGCGGTGACATGTTCGTCGTAAAACAGTCGCAAAACGCTCGTAAATCTACCACACATTATTTCAAAATACAGTCGAACCTCTATTAAGCGGCCCTCTATTAAGCGGCCACCCTCTATTAAACGGCCGCATATCAAAGTCCCAAAATATTTGTAATACAATTACTATAAAATATCCCTCTATTAAACGGCCACCTCCATTAAACGGCCGCGGCCACCTATGAGCGGTACCAAATGATGTTTTATACAAGTTATTACCTCTATTAAACGGCCAGCTTGCATGATTTATTTGGCACGACTCTTTCAAAAAACTAGTTTAACGTAAGAATTCAGGAAGTGGCAGTGCAAACAGTTAAAAAATATTTAAGCGAGTTAAAAATGCAAAGCGTTTTCATTAGACAAAATGCCGAAATCTCTGGCGCAAAATGCCGGATATCGCACCAAGTTATACCACATGGCACATACAAACATGGTTTAAGTTGTCATGTTACATGCCGCGGCCAATCACTGCGCATTTCTTGACAGAAGCCTGTCAAGACTATTCTACTGTGATTGCTTCATGAAATATCGTATCTTGCTTCCTCATATACGGACCAACAATACTACACAAATGAAATAAAATGTGCCCTGCTTACTCGGAAATGCTCACGCCACAGATGATCTTGATTATGATTCACTAGCAATTGTTCAAACCAAAACTGAGCCCTTGGATATAGTACCCAGACCAATCTCCTTGTTCTCCTGCGGCGACGAATATTGCCACGATTGTGTTGCTGTATTGCAAGAAAAGATGCGATTCGTCTTCTCCTCCTCATTTGAAGGGAAAGTAATAGCAGATTTTTTTTGAAACTCAATGCACCGCGGCGACAAATGCAGATTAAGGACTATTTTAAGCCAACATAGACTGCTAATAGTAAACGTATATGGTCGAACATATTGCACTTTTCCAAATTTAAGTTGTTAGTCTTTTGCTACCGCTTTGTGTAGTTCTTGGACCAAGTTTGAAAACTCTTTTGTTAACAATTACTTCTTGATCTTTCTAAAATCTACTTATTACTGTCATCGGTGATTTATGATTGAATAAATAGACATTTGACCACGCCCAAGGCCTAATTATTGCGTACCTCTATTTAGCGGCCACCTCTATTAAGCGGCCACAAAGCCGATCCCCGAGGGTGGGCGCTTAATAGAGGTTCGACTGTATGTAAATATTTAGTATCTTTATACGCGCACGTGGAGAAGAGCGTTCATGCAGAAGAATACATGACAAACTCTCAATCCTAGACCAGGAAATTTGATTTTATCATCGATATAGTCAAAACGGATACGTAGATACTTTCCAAAAGGCAAACGACGTTATTCGGGATTTCGAAATATCAATCGTTGGTATGCTGTGAGGTTTCAAAATATATTTGTCGACTGACAAAATATATTTGCCGACTGAAACTATATATTACGGTGGTCCATATAGTTAAGCATTTCTGCATTTGCCATAGAACATTCGTAAAGTCACTTACTAGTCTTAGATGCTTTTAAATAAGTGATAAAACGTGTTGTGCTGCGTAGGTAGCCGTGTAAGTGGTCTAACGTTTCGAGCGAAGGACCTTCGTCAGAAGTGAAACGTAAATTAATAATCACTCAGTTATTATTTCACAGTTTACGTTTTCACTCTCTAAGGACTCTAAGGAATGGCCTTCGCTCGAAACGTTAGACAACTTCCACACTATTTCATAGACTTCGGCTCCAAATCTGCCTCTTGATTGTTTCGGGTTTGTTTAATGACGGGTTTGTTTCGAGAATACAATCCGTCTTCTCGAAACAAACTCGTCTTGGAAACCAAACCACTCGCGAAACAAACCCAAAACAAACAAAGCGAGTTCCGAGCGTTTGGCGAAATTGTTCGTAATATTTACGACGAACATGTTACCGCTGGGTTAATGGTGTTGGCGGGCTCAACATGGTTCTGGCGACTACTATCTAGTGCGCACCGAAGAACCACTGGCACCCAGGGTAACACAATGGTTCCTGTGAGAATAAAATCTCACAAATATACAGCACGTTGTCACCTGAAAGACATATAAAAGGGATAAAAATGCTTTGTTAAAATTTAAAACCGAGAAACGAACAAGATATTTATAACCAGCGTTTCATTGAATTCTAGGAGACTGCCGTTAATATAGCTTGACGAAGTCCGTTTATTTATTTATTTCGATTCGCCATTGGTAATTAACATATAAAATATAAGTTTATGGGCCTGTAAATAAAAATACACGCTACCGTCACTTCATTAGAACCTTAAATGAAAATGTATGTCTTAAAGATCATATTTACTGACCCTGAATGTCGAAAAACTGCAAAGAATCCTTATATTTTCGAAAAATTCACGCAGTAAAATCTGATGAATTTAGAATTCGCTGTCGCATCATCGCACGTGGTCCATCCGTAAACATCCGCCAAATCTCCGTGACATAGTGTGCTACTGGATATACATCCAGTAGACACAAAAATGAGACGCTTCTCTTGCCGTTTGCGGTTATCGTTACCACCTGAGATGGGAAGGATGGCACAGACTTTCATGTCTGAAACCAAATGGTTAGAGCTGTTGAAATGGCGGGCTACAGGTTTGTCAACATCATTGTTCCTCACGGAACGAAGATGTTCAGCAAACCTGTCTGAATGGCGTCGCCCAGTTTCACCGATGTCATAAGCGGCGAAGACGCAAGAATTGAGAGCAAGGGATGGATTGCTTAGTGTGGTTGGGATGAGAGGATGAAAATAGAAGATAACTATGGGAGTCAGTAAGCTTGTACGAGACCAACGTTCTCGGCGAATCACCATCAATCGAAATTAAAATATCAAGAAAGTTATATTCAATGTGCCTTTACTGCATTACTTATGTTATATAAGTGGTACGACAGTCACAAACAATAAATTATCGATGTAGTACAAGTATGTCCATGGAACAGACAGATTGAGCCTCGTTTACATGTGGGTGCTCCGTCTATTGTGCCTTTAATAGTGTCTACAGTATAAAACTGTTTAGTCTTTAATCAGCAAAACAGATATTAAAATGAAAATTACGAATTTACTATGCAGTACAAATATATCCATGCAAGAAATCCAGTGATGAAAGAAGTCCAGTGAGATTGAACCTCGTTTTCATGTCGATTACCAGGAACACGAACCAGGCGACTGGTTGTCAATCAGAATCTTTTTCGAGTTCTTTTCAATGCAATACGCTGGATTGTTGGTTGCGGAGTGCTCTGCTGCCCATGTGAAGGTCCCCTTCAGATCATCTTTGAGATTCTCCACGACCTGCAGCACAATACTTGGATTTGGGTTTCTATTATAAGAGTTGAATCCCGCCACGAGTTTGCTCCAGCCTCCCAAATCATTTGCCGCCCCTTTGAGATCATTTTCCACGCTGGTGACCGTCTGGAGGTTTTTCGCGTAGAACTGGCAGAACACGTAGTCGGCGTTTCCTAGATTTAAGCTGACGTAGTCGTCCCAGGTTCCTCCGTAGTAAGGACCAACGGATGTAATGTAACCAGCCGTTTTGAAACGTTGCAACAGACCAGTGACCGCTGCTGGAAAGTTGGCGTTTTTAGTTCCACCTTCGAACTTAAAAATGAGAAAAACAATATGAATGTAGGGCGGATTGTGTCGCGCACTTGCAATAACGAGTTGCAAAAATTAAGTTGCAATTTAACGATATATAAATTGAAATTAGTTAAACAATGCAAGCTAGACAACGCTCGCTTACACTCACCTGTATATCAACGCCATCTGCATTCAAATCGTCAACCATAGATTTAATAGACGCAAAAGCCTCGTCTAGCCATTGGGTGACGCTGATACCGGCGGCAATGCTGAACGTTCCCCCATAGGCTGCAGCTCCACCGAGGGACACCATGTACTTCCGGTTAGGATTCGTCGCTTTGTCTTGAGTAATCGTTGCCTTGGTGATGCCCAACCTTGTCCACTCAGAGAATGGCACGAACTTGCCGTTGTAGTTCTGGTCTTTAGCAAAGCCCAGTAAGATGAAATTCATGTCGGCTGGGACCTGGGACAGAGAAGGAGCTGCGACTCCGTCAGGTAGTGCACCGAGGTACGTTCCGATGACGTTACCTATTGGAGTCGGTACGCCGCACGACTCTTGCTCGACATTGCAATCTCCTTCCGGACAATCTTCGGGGTTGTTGCAGCCTGTGCCACAGTTGGTAGAAGCGGCATTACAGTAGCCTGTAGTAGGCGTTGGAGTACTGCAGTCATCCATTAAAAGCTGGCAATCGCCGCCGGGACATTCAGTATCAACATCACACGTGCTGCCGCAGTTTGACGAAGCAGCGTTGCAGTAGCGAGTGGGAGTACAAGTTTCTGGTTCCGCCCAGCAATCCCCCCCGGGACAGTCACTTAGGATGTTACAAAGAGTACCACAGTTCGACGAAGCAGCGTTGCAGGTACCAGTATAAGTTGTACTGCAGGTTTCTGGATCCGCCCAGCAATCTCCCCCGGGACAGTCACTTAGGATGTTACAAAGAGTACCACAGTTCGACGAAGCAGCGTTGCAGGTACCAGTATAAGTTGTACTGCAGGTTTCTGGATCCGCCCAGCAATCTCCCCCGGGACAGTCACTTAGGATGTTACAAGGAGTACCACAGTTCGACGAAGCAGCGTTGCAGGTACCAGTATAAGTTGTACTGCAGGTTTCTGGTTCCGTCCGGCAATCCCCCCCGGAACAGTCACTTTGGATGTTACAAGGAGTACCACAGTTCGACGAAGCAGCGTTGCAGGTACCAGTATAAGTTGTACTGCAGGTTTCTGGATCCGCCCAGCAATCTCCCCCGGGACAGTCACTTAGGATGTTACAAAGAGTACCACAGTTCGACGAAGCAGCGTTGCAGGTACCAGTATAAGTTGTACTGCAGGTTTCTGGATCCGCCCAGCAATCTCCCCCGGGACAGTCACTTAGGATGTTACAAGGAGTACCACAGTTCGACGAAGCAGCGTTGCAGGTACCAGTATAAGTTGTACTGCAGGTTTCTGGTTCCGTCAGGCAATCCCCCCCGGAACAGTCACTTTGGATGTTACAAGGAGTACCACAGTTCGACGAAGCAGCGTTGCAGGTACCAGCATAAGTTGTACTGCAGGTTTGTGATTCCGCCCAGCAATTCCCCCCAGGACAGTCACTTGGGATGTTACAAGGAGTACCACAGTTCGACGAAGCAGCGTTGCAGGTACCAGCATAAATAGTTGTACTGCAGGTTTGTGATTCCGCCCAGCAATTCCCCCCGGGACAGTCACTTTGGATGTTACAAGGAGTACCAAAGTTCGACGAAGCAGCGTTGCAGGTACCAGCGTAAATTTTACTGCAGGTTTGTGGGTCCGCCCAGCAATTCCCCCCGAGACAGTCACTTTGGATGTTACAAGGAATACCAAAGTTCGACGAAGCAGCGTTACAGGTACCGGCATATTTAGTTGTACTGCAGGTTTGTGGTCCCAGAACGATGGCTAGTGTTAAGAACACTTTCACTCGTATAACGCTCATCCTGGTACCTGCAAGAGAAATATTCACGAACTCTTATAAGAATTTCACTTGTCGCATGTTTGCATGGAGATCGCTAGAAAGTATAGTTTAAAATAAGCTTTCTGTGAATAAGGACTTATTAACTGAGTGTGAGAAGGTATATACGGGAAAGAATTTGAGGTTTTCGTACAGACCGAGCAACGAATGCGCGAGGTTTGTGAGATAAAACCGAAGGCATATACTTTCCAGTATAGACCGAGCAAGTCAAGTTCATTAAGTATTTCTGATTATATGGCTTTTGGTTAATTTTCTTCTCTGTTTTAACGAGCTGTTTTTGTCGTTACGTTCCCTCTTCAGGCTACCATCTTTCGCTTCATTGCTTCATTTTTAATCAGTTATAGGCAGGGACGTAGCCAGAACCTTCAAAGGGGGGAGCCCTGTGGAGAATGAAGGAAGTCGTGGCTATATGTTCCACTGATCTCAAAAATAGGACTGGATTGAGCTTTCTATTGTATCTGACGAGCTTATTTTGAAGCCTGTATATTTGCATAATGCAAATTGACGAGAGATCATCAAAAGCTTCGAGTTTGCAAGCAAATCGAAATGCGACGCTCGCAAAATAGGTTTAGTGTCTGGCCAATATATTTTCTTTGTTGACATTAAATGCATAAAATCTTAAACCTAATTTGACGTCTCATATTAGGCTTCTCTTACTGGATAATTAGAGCAAACGGCGGCCATATTGGAGTGACCTCATTACGAATACAGTGGTAAATCGGAGAGGAAAGGAAGAATTCTGACATTTAATAACTGTCCAGCGAGTATGTTTCCTTTGCTAAAGTTAAATAGCAAATGTCAGAATCCTCCCCAACATGTCTGTGATGCCACAGTACTCCTTAGGTGGTCACTCCAATATGGCCGCTGTTGGCTTCATTTTTGTAACAACAGAAGCTCGATCCAGTCCTATTTTTGAGATCAGTGATATGTTCGCCGCAAAGCCGCGATTGTGGCTGGGAAGTCAATTTTGAAAGGCCCAGAAGTGCTTTTACAAGAATTTCTAACATGATTTTTTGCGAAATTAGGCCACCAGACGATGGCTAGAAATTTCATTTTTAGATTTTACATCGTGTTAATAATTAGTTATATTTTATCCAGCCTTTCATTATTTATTCTGACAGTAAAACACAATTGTTTGCTTTTTTTAAAAAAGACGTAGGTTTATTAAAAAGAAAACTGAACATGGAAAAATATTTAAATTCCGAGATCAATGTAAACAGTTTGACTTTTTTCGTATAGCACAAGCACTTTGTTTTGTGATGAATTTATGAAGAATAAGCAATCTGTAAACAAATTAATCATGTACTGTAATATATTTAGTTTAATTTTTGGTTTTAGTTCAACAAGCAAAGGGAGCCGCGGCTCCCCCCTGGCTACGTCCCTGGTTTTAAATTGCTCAATATTTGCAATGAAGATACCTCTTCTATTTTCATTCAAACCAACCGTCAGCCCGCTAAGTTTTCCCGCCTATATCTAGTGTATAATTTGCTTATAGACCTTGAAAACGAGCTCCTACATATAAAAAAAATGTACTGCCTACGCGACTGTCACTATATATCGGTAATGTTTCGATGTGTTAAATAATATACACACTGCTGTAGTGAATGTGGGAGAGCTTGGAGTAGACAGACGATACATGGACGATCGTCAAGCTCGTATCCTCAGAAAAATGATTCTGAGTCCCGGACAGGAATCGAACCTGTAACCTTCTGATTGCCGGTGAGACACTCTAACCATTGAGCCACCGAGACTCAGATGCAGACTGTCCGGGGACTCAGAATCATTTTCCCGCTGAGGATACGAGCTTGACGATCTGTGTATCACATTAATGAGTGTTTGGGTCAACCTCGTTCCCAGGGCCATTTTCGCCGACCTTTCGCCGTGGAGGCAAAATGCCCTGGGTACGAGGTTGTGTTACACGCTGCAATTTTTGCTGCGACTTTTGCTGCGAAAAACATTTTGCAAGTTGACGTATTTTAGCGTGTAAGACATTATTGTAACATCCCTTCTGGTTCTACTTTCTGCAACAAATATCGATAAGTTGAAATGATATTTCGTACATGTAACACCCTTCCATGCAACTTGTCGCTTGCGCAAGCTTAAAGCGTCCCTGCGACAGCTGGGATTTTTTTGTTACAGAACATCATGTTAGGTTAATAAATGTTCGACAAATGAACGACAAACATTCTATCACAGAAATGTAACCTCCAAAGACGCCCACGGCTCAAAACTTCTTCCTGACGAGACCGCGATTCCACAGTGTGATTGTGACGTCAGAGACTGAACACGTGACAAAGCTTTATGGAAATTATACGACAAGTTACAATAGAAAGTTTTCCCCAAGTATAGCTTTGTATTCATACACAACTAGCCGCGTCGAGTTGACGTCACTTCCTCTGATCGCAACCTAAGCGTCCGGAACACGTTCGAGGAATGCTCATAATCTGCTACTTGGGCCAAAATCGTGACTCATGGAGACAGAACATTCTCATGAGTTAAGTTGCCGCACCAAAACTGTGGATATTCATTACCACAGGAAATTAGAAGCATTGATATTTTAAGTAGTTTTAAGTCAGCACTTAAGACTTTTCTTTTTTAAAATTAATAGTTTTTGTTCATAGTGGTAATTTATATATAGGCTATATCTTATAACGAAACTGTAATTAGTTTTATAAGTAACATTAAGAATATATTGTTGTAAGAGCATTGAGACTATTGTATAATGCTCCTAATACGTCTTTATTATTATTATTATTATTACTATTATTAAGACTTGAGAAATTGCTAGAACAGAGTCACGAATCAGAAGTAGAAAACTCGAGTATATCCAATGAAGCACAGGCGCGGGTAAATATGGGGGACCCTATTACTCGGTCTACAAACAGCGATTTATTTAATTTGGAAGAAATAGTGAACGATTTGCCGCAATATGCTAACTTGCCAACAACAACAAACCAAAATTTGCATACGAGCAGTACATCTCAAATCCCAGGAGACATAGATCAGACAGAGCGAGAGAAGGGAGACAATGGAAGCGTGCCGGGCTGCCTTCCAGAATATAATAGTGTTTACAAACCATCGGAGATCAAATGGGGGAAAACAGAGCGATGGAAATGCAATTACTATATCGTCCTCAACCATAATAGATGCTTACAACGAGATCGTAACATGGCGAAAGAATGTATTTCTTGTGCCATATGGAAAAATAGGAAGGGATTTCATTGATCAAGTAACATTGCACATTAATGATTGGAATAGTGGCTCGGAAAATCAGCACGTATCCCTGAAAGCCGCTTTTGTGCTTATTGCTGTGAGCCTCCAAAAGCCAAGCCCGAGGTCCAAGTCAAAAGATCACCAAGATGCGTTATCTAACCGCTTAGCGCTTTGGAAAGAGGGCAAAATTGATAAACTGCTAAGGGAAGGTAGAATTATTCAAGGTCGTATTGGAAAACTCAAGAGGTCGAACCCCCCTGACAGATCCAAGATTTTTGCCAAACTGGTGCTTGAGGGCCAGATCAACTCAGCGTTACGTTTCCTGAGTGAATCGTCTAGTGGGGGTGTGTTAACGTTAACAGACGAGGTCATGACACAGCTTAAGCAGAAACATCCCAATCCACAACCAGCGAAATTAGGCTCATTAATCTTTGGGCCGATCGATGATGAGATTCCAGAATCCGTGTATTCGGAGATCAACGGTGATATGGTTAGGCAAGCTGCTTTGCGGACAAAGGGATCCGGAGGTCCGTCTGGGGTAGATGCAAATGGATTTAGAAGAATGCTCGCTTGTAAGTCCTTTAAACAGTCATCATCAAGGCTGTGCGAGGCAATAGCCACAATGACCAAGATTCTGTGTACACAGTACATTGACCCCATGACCATAGAGCCTTTGATGGCAAGTCGTCTGATCCCCTTGAATAAAGGCGAAGGTGCAGTGAGACCAATAGGAGTCGGAGAAGTCTTAAGGAGAATTATTGGAAAGTGTGTGATGAAGATCGCGAAGAAAGATGTGATTGAAGTTAGTGGCTCACTCCAACTATGTGCTGGGCAAAAGTCTGGAAGTGAGGCTGCTATATTTGAGGCAGACGATACTGACGCCGTATTGCTGATCGATGCCTCAAATGCATTTAACGCTCTAAATAGAGCGGCAGCCCTCCACAATATCCGAGTTTTGTGCCCTATGATTTCAATTTATGCCATTAATACATATAGAAATCCAGCTCGGCTGTTTGTCACCGGCGGCAAAGAGATCTTGTCAGCAGAAGGGACCACGCAGGGAGATCCGCTGGCTATGGCTCTTTATGCTCTGAGCATCCAGCCTCTGATCACGAGCCTGCAGGTGGTTTCCACAGTAAAGCAGTGCTGGTTCGCCGATGATGCGAGTGGGGCAGGCTCCCTTACAGAAATCAAGAAGTGGTGGGACATGCTAAGTACCCTTGGTCCAGAGTTTGGCTACTACCCGAATGATAAGAAGTGCTGGATTGTCGTAAAGCCGGACAAAGAGGAATGCGCGAAAGAAGTATTCAAGGAAACGGATATTAAAATAACAGTCAAAGGGAAGAAACATCTGGGCGCGGCGATAGGTTCACGAGAGTATCTAGACGAATACGTCAGTGAGAAGGTATCTGATTGGGTCAGTGAAGTAGCTCAATTGGCGGAGTTCGCTCTGACGCAGCCACAGGCGTGCTATGCTGCCTATACTTTCGGCTTAAAACATAGGTGGACTTACTTTCTAAGAACATTACCGGACATTCATGACCTATTAGAGCCACTGGAGAATGCAATATCTCAAGTGCTTATTCCTGCAATAACGGAACACAAGTGTAGACAGCTGGATAGGGACGTTCTAGCGCTTCCAGTCCGCATGGGAGGCCTGGGCCTTGGAAATCCAAGCCGCGAAGCAAGTCGAGAGTACGCCTCATCAGTCAAAGTGACAACGCCCCTCGTTGAGCATATCGTATCTCAAACATACCAACTACCAGATGAGACTCTCACTAAGTCGGCACAATGTGCAGTCAAGAGCGAAAGAGCACAGGAGCTCAAGGACATGGCAGAGAGGATTAGAGAGAGTGCACCACCAAAGACCAAGCGAGCACTAGACCTGGCAGCAGAGAAAGGGTCATCGGTGTGGCTGACAGTGCTTCCTCTCCGAGAAATGGGTTTCAACCTGAATAAACGAGAGTTCCGTGACGCGATCAAACTACGCTATGACTGGCCGATTGATGATATTCCCTCCACTTGTGTATGTGGGGAAGTCTTTACGATAGATCATGCCATGATTTGCAAACGAGGTGGATTTGTCATCCAACGACATAATGAGTTGAGAGACCTGGAAGCTGAAATCCTACGTACGGTATGCAGTGATGTTGAAGCCGAACCCGTCCTTCAAGACATCAATGGAGAACAGCTGAGTAGAGGAGCTAACAAAGCACAAGACGCAAGGCTGGATATTCATGCACGTGGATTCTGGGAACCCCAACGGTCGGCATTCTTTGATGTCAGAGTCTGCCACCCGAACGCCGAATCATATAAGGACCTAGAGCCACAACAGATCTACCGAATGCATGAGAACGAGAAGAAGCGCCAGTACTCAAGGAGAGTTCTCGACATTGAACATGGAACATTCACGCCCTTAATATTTACCACAACCGGCGGGATGGGCCAGGAATGTTTGAGATATCACAGTCGCCTTGCGGAGCTTGTAGCTTTAAAGAAGGGGGAACAGTATGCCAAGACGGTCTCTTGGATCAGAGCAAAAACGTCGTTTGCATTATTAAGATCCGCCCTCATCTGCTTGAGAGGTTCTAGGACAATCAGGAGAGTCCCTTGTGATGTTAGGAATGTGGACTTTGATGTCGAAACTATCGAGGGAGCCATTCAATAGTAATTTTATGGATTCGAACTTTTAATACCCGAACGTGGTCTTTGATGTCAGGACTTGTAATTTTATGAACTTGAATCCTTTTAATATTGGAACCTTTTTTGTTTTTCTTTTTAATAAAATTTAGGAATTGAGTACGTAAATGAACTTTAGATTTTATGGATTAAAATATGTAAATAAGCTTTTTATTCTATTACTATTATTACTATTGTCAAAGTTATTATTATGTTGTAATAAAATCATTTTTCAAATTTTAATTATTATTATTATTATTATTATTATTATTATTATTATTATTATCACGAAAGTCAAATTTTACTAAATGCCTTTACAGCATGGTGTACGTACATTAGCCTGTGTACAGCCTGAATATACACCTGTAATACAGTCTGTGAAAACTCGCACGATAGCTTGTCGACCCCCCGCTGAGCTACTCAGATCTGAGTAGTAGATTTTGAGTGGTTTAATACTCATATGATTCATAATTGTTTATTTGATTGGATTATTTGATCTCACAAGAATTCCCAGAGAACCAATTGTACCTGGAATAAGTCAAGGGTTGTCATTTGAACAATCAAAATCTACTCGTGCGAGTTTTCACAGACTGTATTACAGGTGTATATTCAGGCTGTACACAGGCTAGGTGTACATGGGCTAGAATGACAATTCGCGTTGATAAATATAAAACTTTTGGCATATCTAAAGTGAACTCAACAAGCATGCAGACCTACCCAAAGTTGTATGCTAACCAGCAAATGTTACCAATCGTGCAACAAAATGAAAACTTCAATTACCTTGATATGATAGTTTTAAACAACACTAAAGATAATATATATGTAGTTGAATTGACCGTTGGTTTCGAGACTAATATAACTAAAAACTGCAGGAGGAAAGCGGTTCGTTATAAAGACCTCTGCAACTCCTTGAAACAACGCTTCAGTAAAGTAAAAATTCTAAATCTGTCTATGGGAGCTATCGGAACGATTGGCAAAGAGTGTAAGGACTTCTACAAATTTTTAGATGAAGATATGGAATTAGGATTACCACAAAAGAACTATCTAGTAAAAAAGTTGACCGGTTGCTGTATAAGGTCAACTTATTATCTATTTTGTATGAAGGATAAACAGTGGGACACACCTAAACTTTTATATTGGTAATA
Organism: Chrysogorgia sp. JL179-B06; assembly: GCA_035772405.1. NCBI lineage: Eukaryota > Metazoa > Cnidaria > Anthozoa > Scleralcyonacea > Chrysogorgiidae > Chrysogorgia > Chrysogorgia sp. JL179-B06. The sequence goes on from JAYKKM010000477.1 coordinate 5,580,595, forward strand.
AGTGTAAATATCTAATTTGTTTTTGATAATAATAAGTAACTTATATATTGGCATCTAGTAATATCTATGGCTAACTTTTAGATAAACTTTTCCTTTTAATCTTGTACCATAACACACCCAAGATGCCTATCTTATTGTAGTGAATCTTGGTTGCAAATAGTTTATGTCTATTTCTTACAAATAAAACTCGAGTTTTCATTATTATTATTATTATTATTATTATTATTAATGGCGGCCGTATAATCTCGTATAAAAACAGTCTGAAAAGGCGACTCCCATGCTCGTAATTGCTTGAAATTTGGCAAGTTAAGTAAGAACACCATGCTCTTTACAAATATGTAAAGAAATATGTATATCGACATTGACGTTATCTTTTCCGTTTTCGCTGGTCGTCGGAGAATGTTTCTTTTATTTTGACGGTCATGCCAAAGGTGAATACATCAACGTCTACTCACTTCACCATTTCGTTCACCGCCACAGAAATTAGCGGCGAAAAAATTATTACGGTGAAATTGCGTTCTCATGCACTTTCCCAGAGACCAGCGAATTTCTCCGACGACCAACCAATTTCTCCGACGACCAGCGAGTTTCTCCGACGACCAGCGAATGTCTCCGACGACCAGCGAGTTTCTCCGACGACCGGATTTCATTCGATGCTAAAGGTAATGCTAATCATCCTACGAACTACACGACGGACGCAGCTCAACGCGGCCGAGTCGAAGGTTTATTAAAGGCGCCACAGGCTGCCACCATACGATCCATCATGATGACCTCGGAGCACAGCTAAAGTTAGGGAGGGAGGGAAACCGGAGTACGGAGTACCCAGAGAAAAACCCTCGAAGCACGGGAGAGAATCAATAACTCTACTCACATAAATCTCATGAAGCTCAGGAATCGAACGAGGTAGTCACCCATCCAAGTACTAACCTCGTCCGATCGGGCTTAACTTCAGAACTTAGCGGTGAGAAGCTGCGCGCTAACAGCACGCGCCACCCGTGCTTTCCCAACCAACCAACCAACTAACCAAGCAACATATATGACCTCTATGGTTTTCAGTTAAGTTGTTGTTATATAACTCGGTATAATCTACCCATATACAGACTTTGAGGGGGTGTCGATTGCATTTTAGATCGTTATAATTTAATGTCATAGTTGGTGTACCAAAATAATATTTTAATTGGCATCTTTTGTTAGATACGCCCGCAGCATTACCCCCACGTCCTTTGTCATTTGAGCATTTTGGAAATGAAAACCATGCATTCTTCCAGCTAGAGTACGCCCTCCTTGTAAACAATGTCATTATTATTCAGATAGATTATTTATTAAAATAGCTTGGAATGTTAAATAAAGATCTTGAATTACTTCAGCAAATTGTCAATTATTTTTATATTTCTGTACCAACGTGTTGTCAATAGTATATGGTCAGGAAGCACACTTACATGCTTAGCCTTAGCTAGAAAATCGTTCTGTCCCTTAGGCCATTGAGATGGAATCAGGAACCATGTCTTTCTGATGAACGCTAAGTACACCCTCATACTAACCATCATACTAACCCTCATACTATAACCATCTGCATACTAACCCTCATACTAACCATCTGCATACTAACCCTCATACATGACTATACAACCCTATACAGGACTATACTAACCATCATACTAACCCTCATACAGGACTATACAACACTATACAGGACTATACTAACTCTCATACTAACCTTCATAGTAACCCTCATACTATAACCATTGAACAGTCTAGTCTACTCGCGAAACCTTATTTTAAAGCATAGTTTCTTGGCGATTTTCATTGAAAAATAACGTCAATTAGATGATTCGATAACAGTATGCAAATCAGACTCTCTTCATGTCGTCGTCCGTCACAGTTGTTCGCTTGATCAAGAAAACCAGGTTCGCTAACTCATGTTGAATATCACTAATTAGCAGTACTTCATTTGATGAAATTATATATTACATTGCCTATTACTTCAATTTCATTCAAATCTTCGGAAACCCTTACTCGATGTGTTACCACCTTCTGTGCCTTGGCAACAATAGTGAAAATCTTTATATTATTCTGACTGGTGTTGATCGTAAAACAGCTACTAGGACAAATACCTTGAATTGTTTGTTGAAAATGTTCGTCGACCTGTGATCTTCAAAATCCTATAACACAATGTCAATCAGTATTTTGACGCCTGTTCAATGGCAATAAATAATAGCAGAAATGATAATAATAATAATGATAATGATAATAGCAGATACTTACTTGTATATAGTCTATTGCAAATGCTGCAATCTCATTGACATTGGCTACGCTACTTGCTATTTATATATTTATATAATTCTCGATATATAACATCGACATGACGAAGCTGTATTTCGCCAAAAAACAATGCTTGTGTTTCGATTTTCGAAATGATTTCGAAGAATGTTTCTCTTCCGGCGCCGAGCGAAATGGTGAGGAAAATTGGGCGGAACTTAATGTAAATTTTGATTTTAAACAACGGATTTAGCTCATCGGCGTCCTGCCAAGAGAGGCAACTTAAACTGATTTATATAATTGATCACGCCCAGCAATAATTGCGGGCAGTAAGTTTGATATGCTGCCGGAACAGTACTTGACTTGGTGGTCAAAAAAAGTAAAAAAAGGTGGTGAACTGCCAAGATTTTTAGTAACAAAATACTGACGTTTCGAGCGGAGCCCTTCATCAGAGTAAGACGAGATGAAATAAAATAAATAGAGCTTATATATATATATATATATATATATGCCAAAATATAGTGCCTAACTTAGTTGGCTACTGTATATCTGCGACAGATACTGTATATCTGCGACGTGACAATGTCGAGAGAAGCAACCATTAAAATGTCCATAATTGATCCCACAGCAATGATTGGCACTGATTTGATTTGCTGCCGGAACCGTGCCTAACTTAACTGGTTAACTTAACAGTGCCTAACTTAACTGGTTAACTTAACAGTGCCTAACTTAACTGGTTGAGATATCTGCGACGTGATAATATTGACAGAAGCAACTTAAAATTTATATAATTAATCGCACAGCAATGATTGCTTTACTTATAAAACGTGTTGTGCTGCGTAGGCAGTGTAGAAATACAAATCAATATACTGCAGAAATAGCGTGTAAGTAGTCTAACGTTTCGAGCGAAGGCCCTTCGTCAGAGAGTGTTGGTGGCTATAGTGAGATATCTGCGACATGACAATACCCTGGTTGAGGGAATCAACATAATGCACCATATATAATAGACTCTGTAGCGTCGTGTATAAAGCGCAAGGCCAACGTGGATACATATAGCTAATTCTCATGTAATTTCCTCCCCAAAAATATATTCTCCGCTGTAAATACTAGTTACATGGTATAAGACAAGAGCTGGAGCATATCGCAAGAATCTACAACCTGTGTCTTTGAATGCATGGTTAATTCAAATATTATAACTAGTTATAGCATGATTTACAAAAAAAATATTCCATCACTGAGTCGGTTACCTTTTCAAGTTGGAGTTCTCTTTTCGACGAGGTGATCAGATATAACTAAAATGAGTACCTTTTTACAGGTTATATAATTTAAAATACCAATTCCAGCGTATGTTAATTTAAACACCCCCGCTGTTCTTTCAAAAGGTTGCCTCGATGAAAAAGAACCTTAATGTTCCAAGACGTGGAATGAATGTTATGAATTGAATTGAAATAAGATGTTATGAATTGAAATAAGATGTTATGAATTGAAATAAGTTTTATCCCGACGCAGAACACGTCATTTTGATGCGCAGTCGAGATTACGATCTGGCTTATTCAGTAGTTGTGAAAACTCGCACGATAGCTTGTCGACCCCGCTGAGCTACTCAGATCTGAGCATTAGCCTTTGATTGTCCAAATCACAACCCCTGTCATTCCAGTTACAATTGGTTCTCTGCATGGAATTATTGTGAGATCAAATAATCCAATCAAATAAACAATTATGAATCATATCAGTATTAAAATCTACTTCTCAGATCTGAGAAGCTCAGCAGGGTTCAACAAGCTATCGTGCGATACAGGTGTTTATTATTTTCCGGTCCGTATCCTACCAAATCCTGCTTTCTGATTAGCTAACGAGCGGTCCATATGAGCCCATACGAACCGCTCGTACGTCTCAGTTTTAAACACGTTTAATTTATAAGCCGTAAAATATTCTAAAAACTTTTGAAAATGAACTCAAACCAGATTGAACATATTGAAAGACATATATATAAGTGAGTTTTTTACTCTCAATTTCCTTTGAAGAATGGTAAAAGCACAGACTTTCCTTTTTTGTCCACTGACTGGAAATTGCTGACGACGACCAAAAAACAAGCCACGATATTAAGGAAAAAGTTTTGGTCGGTCCGTATCGAGAAGTATTTCCCATTTCCCTTGGTCTAGAAAACAAATATGGCTCCATACGGACCTCAATCTCGTACCCAGACCCAAGCATCCCCGAAGGTAAAAGCACAGACTTTCCTTTTTTGTCCACTGACTGGAAATACTGATGACGACCAAAAACACAAGCAAGGATATATTAAGGAAAAAAATAAATAAATAATTTACTGTTTTGATCTGTCCGTATATTGAGAAATATTTCCCTTGGTCTCAAAAACGTCAGGAAATATGTCTACATACGGACCCCGCAGACTCGCAGCCGGTAAATAACTATATTTAATGTATCGAAAAATACTTGAGTAAGAGTACTTACGTATATTAATGAATATATATATAAGTAATATATATGTAAGTGATGTATCAACCTCGTACCAACCCCGACGCTGCGAGCGGAGATAAGACAATAATATCAGGTTGTTCTATAAACTGTTTTGGACCCCTGGTGCTAACCTCCCTTATAGCAACGATTACAAGAAAAAACATCTGCTAATGTATTCTTGTTTCTATATAGTTTTTGGAAGCGACACGTGTTTTGCCAATGGCATCAACATGATGGTGGCGCGGAAGACCACGGATCAGAGAAACGACGGCGCAAGGTTAGTTCAAAGAAGTGTTCAAAGTCATCGATGACATTTGCGCACAGCCCCTCTGCCTGCGCGCAATTTGGAAGACTGGGACTGCGCGCAATCCCTCTCACGAAGACAAGCGATAACTTTATTAGCGGTCTTAATTGCACCTTTCCGTCAGCTCGTTTACTGAGATAACATCAACAACAGTCGTTTATTTACTGATGGAACCCATTCTATATTTAATCCCATACTGCAAATACGTCACCTCGTACCCAGGGTCTTATCTCCGCTCCCCTCCCGCCCCCGCAAATACGTCCGCAATGGGCGGATAAGGGCCTAGAGGGGCCAGACACTGGTAAACGTCATCAAGGCCCTATAGTAAAAAGTATTTTGGCAAGCATATACATGCATAGCCAAGGGGGACGATATTTTATTGATCATCTTATAAGTGCGTGCAGATGCCATGATATTTCAAGTATGTTTTTATTTATTTGTAATTTATCGGAAAAGAACACCATACCAATCCTGTCTTCCCAAACCAGTGAATCCTGAGCCTTGACCAATGGACCATCCTTCTTGACTAAAACTATCATTACATATATTAAACAATAACCATCTAATGTTCTTTGTCTAATGTTCTATATATAACTCTGACTCCCATGTTCCCTTATTTTTGGCACTAAGACTGCGTTTACATGCACTAGAGCAAAAGTTTCCGGATTCGTCACGAATCCGGAACGTTTTGGTACCGGATTCGTTTTGCCGTTTACACACAAGAGGATGAATCCGAAATAAAACGTCCCGGTTTGGTCGCGTCTCCGGAGATTTTGAATCCGGAATCTAAAGTGGAAATTTTGTATCTGGATACTTATGAATCCGGAATCTTTTGTAGTGTAAATGGCATTCCAATGAATCCGAATATTTTTCCGCCCGCGAGTTTGCGGTGCAGACAAAATGGCGGATGTTGTTGTTATTGCACTGTTATCGGTAGTTGGTTGTCTGATTTTGTTACAGGCACATATGATGCACGAACTACTCCAAGAAGTAGTTATACTTCATAAACACTCTCTGTAACATCCTTTCTAGCCATCTTTTTGGGCGGCATTTTGGAGTTGTCTTTTCGCGAAATGCTTGGTAACCGTTCCCGCATAAATGTTTCCGGATTTCATCGGGTGTGTAAACGATGTGAATTCGAATACTCCCGAGTGTAAACTGCTTACCAATCCGAATACTCGGTTTATGATGAATCCGGAAACATTTAGGAATCCGGAAACTTTTGCTCTAGTGTAAACGTGGTCTAATTAAAGAACAAAGTTTGTGCAACCGAAAATTTTTATCGTGTCATCGTTTTTTGCGAACTGCGAAATAAAATATTCTGCTTTCTCAAAATGCTGAAAATGCCATTTCAGAGACTCTAGAGTTTCAAAATTTTCCGGGCGGTAATGGTATACCCTGCAGCCCCCAAGCTGGCCTCAGACTTCACTCTTGCACGGCGCGATCAAAGTTTTTCATGCGTGGTGCCCGGGTAGTGCCCGGGTAGTGCACTTAAATTGAGTACGCGGCTGGCTACGCCACTGAACAAACGGCTTACTGAAACACCTACGTTGAGAAGTTAAATCGCGCAAAGAATGTTTTTCCCTCGTTCAAACTTGAGTTTTTTTAACAAACAGAGATTTTGAGTAGGTCAGGCCGACCCATGCGAAGGAAGTAGACCAAGTTTTGTTTAGTGTCTACGCCATGGTGCCCGCGAGCTGATGCCTTCCAAATGCGCTACTTGGCACAAGGAACTATAGTTTCGTTATAACTTCTTTCACTATGAAACCGCTTCAAAATTACCGACCAATATATTAAATACTAGGGACATTAGGCAAACATAATGTGTTACACTCAACGATTATTTAAGAGTAAATAATTATCAATTATTGGATGCATACATGAGTCTAAGCAAAATATCATGATTTGTCAGTGGCGAGCTACCAGTTAATGAAATTCAAGCAGCATATCTTTGGATGAAGTAACTGCGAATGAAACAGAAAACTGTAAACTCCTCAAAAATTGCTCAAAAATACATTTTTCTTGCTGTTGGGTCCTTTTAAGCATAATAAGCACAGATAGTTTTTGCCTGTGTTAGCTAGCACGGCGTTTTGGATTAGGGCAACGTCAACCGCAAAGTATGGGAACTAGTCGACATAAACCCCAGTTCATTCCCAGCACTACTGTCAAACAAACTGTGCAGTCAGCAAGCAGTACCTTTCTTAAATGACAATCTTTCAGTAGTCCTCGCATCGATAACTTTTTCGTGACCTTACTTTTAAGATCTAAAGGTAGTATTTCAAACAGGTTCTCGTGAAGGGAAACGTTTTTGGAGATGTTCTCCAAACAAAGACTCGAAACAGCCTCACAAATGGGTTCATCACCGGTGTAAGAGACACAGCTGACGTCATGAGAAGCATGCATGTTCGATCTAACGATCCAGCGCTCCAACGATCTAGCGCTTCACTGAACGATCTAGCGATCTATACATTAATAATAATAATAATAAAAGAATACAAGAAAAGACATGACAACGTGGCTCGTATTGTACACTGGAAATTATGTGGCTTACACAAACTAGAGAGAGCTGAAAAATGGTATGAACACATACCAAATGGGGTAATTGAATCCGATGATGTAAAGATACTCTGGGATTTTAATATACATACATTGATTAATATACAGATCATGTGATTGAAAGTCGAAGACCTGATATTGTGGTTGTGTTAAAGAAGGAAAAGGAGTGTAAGATTATAGACATCGCAGTTCCAGGAGATTGCAGAATATGTCAAAAAGAAACAGAGAAGATAGAAAAGTATCATGAGTTAAAAAGGGAAATCCGAAAATTGTGGACAATGAAGAAAGTAGAAGTGATTCCAATTGTAGTAGGTGCCTTAGGAGCAGTTAGTAAGAAATTGGATAAGTGGTTTGAGAAATTGGGAATACACATAATAGAACTTCTTCAAAAGACAGCATTATTAGGGCCGACAGCAAGAATACTATGAGAAAAAGCTTGGAAAGCTAAAACCTTTGGGACCTTAGGCTACTGGTTGCAGGCAGCTCCCAAGGAAAAACAAGACCAGCATAAGAACAAAGCTGTGAAAGATATGACGATAATAATAATAATAATAATAATCACCTAGCAAACCCACCAACAATATTAATTATGGCAAGGTGTTAAATTTGATTAAATTAATATTAACATATTGTGCACAGGTCACTAATTATGATAGACATATAAATTAGAGTCCCTGCTTGCGAACATGCATGCTTCTCATGACGTCACCTGTGTCTCTTACACCGGTGATAAACCCACAAATGACAGCGGCCATGACCAAAGTCTGAGCAAGAGGGGGACTAGGGACGACGACAAACCGAATTCAAAAATGGCGCCGATATTTAACACTTATTTAACACTTAGAGACTGAGGATAACAGTATGTTTCGGGACCACAAAACATACTGCTTTCCAGAGGTCCCAGTAAATAAGTGCTTTATTATCATACCAAGTGTCAAAGAAAAAACAAAACGTAAAGACATGAAATACAACTAAGGCGAAAGGAGAGTTCATACAGTTCAAATAGTTCAATAAAAGTCCAAAGGTCGAATTTTCACGTGGCATTTCGCATTTTCACGTGGCATTTCATGATTTTTTCATTATTGACTGTCAACAACATATTATTGCCCTCTCAGAAATCCTGTGGCTGGGGGAAACAGCTAAATTTCGTCACTTTCACGTGATACACTCTCGACCAATGGCATACTAGAAAAAAGGAACTTTGACACTTGGTATATAATAAATAGCTATATTCAATGTGCCTTTACTGCATAACTTATGTTTCTAAGTGGTGCGGTTTTAAAAGTCTAATGACAGTCACAAACAATAAATTATCGAAGTAGTACAAGTATGTCCATGGAACAGACGGATTGAGCCTCGTTTACATGTGGGTGCTCCGTCTATTGTGCCTTAATGTCTACATATAAAAGTAATAAAACTGTGTAGTCTTAAGAAAATTTAATGACATTCACATTTCACAGACATTCAAATGAAAATTACGAATTAACTATGTAGTATAAATATATCCATGCAAGAAATCCAGTGATGAAAGAAGTCCAGTGAGATTGAACCTCGTTTTCATGTCGATTACCAGGAACACGAACCAGGCGACTGGTTGTCAACCAGAATCTTTTTCGAGTTCTTTTCAATGCAATACGGTGGATTGTTGGTCGCGGAGTGCTCTGCTGCCCATGTGAAGGTCCCTTTCAGATCATCTTTGAGATTCTCCACGACCTGCAGCACAATACTTGGATTTGGATTTCTATTATAAGAGTTGAATCCCGCCACGAGTTTGCTCCAGCCTCCCAAATCATTTGCCGCCCCTTTGAGATCATTTTCCACGCTGGTGACCGTCTGGAGGTTTTTCGCGTAGAACTGGCAGAACACGTAGTCGGCGTTTCCTAGATTTAAGCTGACGTAGTCGTCCCAGGTTCCTCCGTAGTAAGGACCAACGGATGTAATGTAACCAGCCGTTTTGAAACGTTGCAAAAGACCAGTGACCGCTGCTGGAAAGTTGGCGTTTTTTGTTCCACCTTCGAACTTAAAAATGAGAAAAACAATATGAATGTGGGGATTGTGTTGCGCACTTGCAATAACGAGTTACAAAAATTAAGTTGCAATTTAACGATATATAAATTGAAATTAGTTAAATAATGCAAGCTAGACAACGCTCGCTTACACTCACCTGTATATCAACGCCATCTGCATTCAAATCGTCAACCATAGATTTAATAGACGCAAAAGCGTCGTCTAGCCATTGGGTGACGCTGATACCGGCGGCAATGCTGAACGTTCCCCCATAAGCTGCAGCTCCACCGAGGGACACCATGTACTTCCGGTTAGGATTCGTCGCTTTGTCTTGAGTAATCGTTGCCTTGGTGATGCCCAACCTTGTCCACTCAGAGAATGGCACGAACTTGCCGTTGTAGTTCTGGTCTTTAGCAAAGCCCAGTAAGATGAAATTCACGTCGGCTGGGACCTGGGACAGAGAGGGAGCTGCGACTCCGTTAGGTAGTGCACCGAGGTACGTTCCGATGACGTCACCTATTGGTACGCCGCACGACTCTTGCTCGACATTGCAATCCCCTTCCGGACAATCTTCGGCGTTGTTGCAACCTGTGCCACAGTTGGTAGAAGCGGCATTACAGTAGCCTGTAGTAGGCGTTGGAGTACCGCAGTCATCCATTGAAAGCTGGCAATAGCCGCCGGGACATTCAGTATCAACATCACACGTGCTGCCGCAGTTTGACGAAGCAGCGTTGCAGTAGCTAGTGGGAGTTGGAGTACAAGTTTGCGATTCTTGCCAGCAGTCCCCCCCGGGACAATCACTTTGGATGTCACAAGGAGTACCACAGTTCGACGAATCAGCGTTGCAGGTACCAGCATAAATAGTTGTACTGCAGGTTTGCGATTCTTGCCAGCAGTCCCCCCCGGGACAGTCACTTTGGATGTCACAAGGAGTACCACAGTTCGACGAATCAGCGTTACAGGTGCCAGCATAAATAGTTGTACCACAGGTTTGCGATTCTTGCCAGCAGTCCCCCCCGGGACAGTCACTTTGGATGTTACAAGGAGTACCACAGTTCGACGAATCAGCATTACAGTAACCAAGATAGCTAGACGGTAAACAGGTATCCTGGTTTGCCCAACAAGCACCTCCTTGACAATCACTGATGGTGTTGCATCCAGCACCACAGTTACTGGACTGAGCATTACAGTAACCAAGATAGCTAGACGGTAAACAGGTATCCTGGTTTGCCCAACAAGCACCTCCTTGACAATCACTGATGGTGTTGCATCCAGCACCACAGTTACTGGACTGAGCATTACAGTAACCAAGATAGCTAGACGGTAAACAGGTATCCTGGCTCGCCCAACAAGCACCTCCTTGACAATCACTGATGGTGTTGCAACCAGCACCACAGTTACTGGAGTGAGCATTACAGTAACCAATATAGCTAGACGGTAAACAGGTATCCTGGCTCGCCCAACAAGCACCACCTTGACAATCACTGATGGTGTTGCAACCAGCACCACAATTACTGGACTGAGCATTACAGTAACCTACAGTCGTTCCTTGTGAAACTTGAACATCTTGTAGCAGAACGATGGCTAGTGTTAATAACACTTTCACACGTATAACGCTCATCCTGGAACCTGCAAGAGAAATATTAACGAACTCTTATAAGAATTTCGCATGTTGCCATGGAGATAGCTGGTTTAAAAGAAAGTATAGTGTAAAAAAAGCTTTCTGCGACTAAGGACTTAATTAACCGAGTGTGAGGAGGTATGTACGGGGAAGCATTTGCCTGAGGTTTTCGTACAGACCGAGCACGAATGTGCGAGGTTTGTGCGATAAAACCTAAGGCATATACTTTCCAGTACAGACCGAGCAAACCAAGTTCACTATTTATTTCTGATTATATGGCTTTTGGTTAATTTTCTTCTCTGTTTTAACGAGCTGTTTTTGTCGTTACGTTCCCTCTTTAGGCTACCACTTTTCGCTTCATTTTTCATCAGTTATAGGCAGGGACGTAGCCAGAACCTTCAAAGGGGGGAGCCCTGTGGAGAATGAAGGAAGTCGTGGCTATATGTTCGCCGCAAAGCCGCGATTGTGGCTGGGAAGTCTGGGAGGTGCATGCTGGCCCATAGGAAAATTTTCAATTTTGAAAGACCCAGAAGTGCTTTTACAGGAATTTCTAACATGATTTTTTGCGAAATTAGGCCACCAGACGATGGCTAGAAATTTCATTTTTAGATTTTACATCGTGCTAATAATTAGTTATATTTTATCCAGCCTTTCATTATTTATTCTGACAGTAAAACACAAAACACAATTGTTTGCTTGTTTTAAAAAAGGCGTAGGTTTATTAAAAAAAAACTGAACATGGAAAAATATTTAAATTCCGAGACTAACGTAAACAGTTTGACTTTTTCCGTAGCACAAGCACTTTGTTTTGTGATGAATTTATGAAGAACAAGCAATCTGTAAACAAATTAATCATGTACTGTAAAATATTTAGTTTAATTTTTGGTTTTAGTTCAATATAAATCCATAAAAATCTAAATTTTCACAAGCGTACAGAGCGTACTCTTTTTTTCGACTCCCTCCCCTCTCTTAAATGTTGAATCTTATGCACAACGGTTGCTCTCTTCACCGTTAGAAAAAGAGGGCCTGGGGCCGAGGTAATGCTTCCACCACGATCTAGTTTTCTTTTTTGAAGGATAATTTTCTTGCCAAAATCGCTGCAAGTGGAAGTACTGCTCTGCATTCAATGAAAGCCATCATCGATATTTTAAAAAGCGTACAGTGGTCATTAACCCCCTCCCCCAACGTACACTCTGTACGCTTGTGAAAATGTTGATAATTATGGACGTATTTTCAATGAAGATATTCAAACCAACCGTCAGCCTAAATTTTTCCTGCCTATATCTAGTGTATAATTTGCTTACAGACCTTGAAAACGAGCTCGTACATATAAAAAATATATACTATTATTAATGAGTGCCGGTGAGACGCTCTAACCATTGAGCCACCGACACTCAGATGCAGACTGTCCGGGGACTGAGAATCATTTTTCCGCTGAGGATACGAGCTTGACGATCTACTCCAAGCTCTCCCGATCTACTGCAAGCTCTCCCACATTCACTACAGCAGTGTGTATCACATTAATGAGTGTTTGGATCAACCTCGTTCCCAGGGCCATTTTCGCCGACCTTTCGCCGTGGAGGCAAAATGCCCTGGGTACGAGGTTGTGTTTGGATTACTAAAGCTTGTTTTTGCTGCGATTTGTGCTGCGAAAAACATTTTGAAAGTTGACGTATTTTAGCGTGTAAGACGTGTAACATCCCTTCTGGTTCTACTTTCTGCAACAAGTATCGACAAGTTGCATGATATTTCGTACATGTAACACCCTTCCATACAACTTGTCGCGCAACTGCATATTTCGGCATGCAAGCTTAAAGTGTCCCTGCGATAAATATCACATTACGTTTCCTGGCATTTTTTGTTACAGAACATCATGTTAGGTTAATAAATGTTCGCATTTTCCAAAAAAATGAACAACAAACATTCTATCACAGAAATTTAACCTCCAAAGTCGCCCAAATTTTGTCCACCATTGCTCAAAACTTGTTCCAGACGAGCCCGCGATTCCACAGTGTGGTTGTGACGTCAGAGACTGAACACGTGACAAAGCTTTATGGAAATTATACAACAAGTTACAATAGAAAGTTTTCCCCAAGTATAGCTTTATATTCATACACAACTAGCCACATGTTGAGTTGACGTCACTTCCTCTGATCGCAACCTAAGCGTCCGGAAATCGTGATTCATGGAGACAGAACATTCTCAAGTTGTCGCACCAAAACTGTGGAATTCATTACCACAGGAAATTAGAAGCATTGATATTTTAAAGTGCCACTACGATGAAAATTCACCCTCGTCTTTTAGATTTTCTTTAGCATAGAATAGTATTTCAGGGTCGAAAGTGATCATCGATGTAAAAATAAACTAAAAATTGGTATTTTGAAGTAAGTATTTTGAGCTTTAAAATCACTACTATTTAGGCCACCATTATTAAAAACGTGTTCCAAGTGAGCCCGCAATTTCAAAAGGTAATATTGTTTGTGACGTCAGATTCTCAATGCTACGCCTGAATTTCGGTCGAGATTATTTGTTTTCTTGTTTTTTTCGAGAAGTAGATGAAATGTTCAGCCTTTCAGACGAAGAATTTGAAAAAAACGACGAAGAATTAGCTTAAGAATTAATTAAGAAGAATTAATTGAAGAATTAGCCACGTGGAGTCTTCGCGTTGAGAATCTGACGTCACTTCGTTACGCTGGTCAAGAACATGAACGATTAATGGCGGACATAACAACTCCAGATTCTATCGTCGAATCGCAAAACGGTTTCGACCAAGTAATATTTAGAAGCTCTGCTTTATAAATACGTAAAAATATCGATAGGTAAAAATTTGATTGTAGTGGCACTTTAAAGTAGTTTTATTAAGTCAGCACTTAAAGGACATTGGCAACAAAAATTAAGTTTGTTTTATTTGAAAGAACTCTTAAAATAATGAAGAATAGTAATTTATAGTTCTTTCATATTTTACTTAGTTCTTGAGATATTTAGACTTATGTGATATTCAAATGAGATGATCTATGACGTCATGAGATGGTTAATACATTTTAACATATTGAAAATCGTGAATATCTTTATGATTATTGAATGAAATTACTTGAAACTTTGCATGTAGATACATACCACTAAACTGAAGATCATCGTTCAAGTCTTATGGTTGCCATGGTAACAGATTAGTTTACAGACCTCTTGATTTCGAAAACAAAATTATTTGTTTTTCTCTTCAGTGCCGAACCTTATTGGGTTGGTACCTGTTCAGCAAATGTTTACTGTCATAGCCAATTAGAAACTGAGATTTGAAGTTGGTACAAAGTCTACTATGTCAGAAAACAAATAGTTTTGTTTTTGAAATCAAGAGGTCTGTAAACTAATCCGTTACCATGGCAACCATAAGACTTGAACGATGATCTTCAGTTTAGTGGTATGTATCTACATGCAAAGTTTCAAGTAATTTCATTTAATAATCATAAAGATATTCACGATTTTCAATATGTTAAAATGTATTAACCATCTCATGAAAGTCTAAATATCTCAAGAACTAAGTAAAATATGAAAGAACTATAAATTACTATTCTTCATTATTTTAAGAGTTCTTTCAAATAAAACAAACTTAATGTTTGTTGCCAATGTCCTTTAAAACTTTTCTTTTTTAAAATTAATAGTTTTTGTTCATAGTGGTAATTTATATATAGGCTTTATCTTATAATGAAACTGTAATTAGTTTTATAAGTAACATTAAGAATATATTGTTGTAAGAGCATTGAGACTATTATATAATGCTCCTAATACGTCTTTATTATTATTATTATTATTATTTTTATTATTATTATTATTATTATTATTAATGGCGGCCATATAATCTCGTATAAAAACAGTCTGAAAAGGCGACTTCCCGTGCTCGCAATTGCTTGAAATTTGGCAAGTTAAAGTGCCCCTAACCTCAAAATGTTTTATTGTCTTATTTGGAAGAACTTTTAAAATGATAAAGTAACTTCTTTTGAAGATTTTCGTTTTTTCGCTTTCTTTTTTAGATATATCATCTTGTTTGATATGCAAATGTCTGGAATTTCGTCACACATGCATCGTTCATGAAATAAAAACACTAAAGTGTGAATAACACGTGTGTGGGTTTCTCCCACAACACCAAACTTCTTCATTTTAAAGGATTTCGTTCGAGAATGAAAGAGATATACGCATTTCTCCAATAAGTCATTATGCATGTGTGACGAAATTCCAGACATTTGCATATCAAACAAACTGATATATCTCAAAAAGAAAGCAAAGAAACGAAAATCTTCAAAAGAAGTTACTTTATCATTTTAAAAGTTCTTCCAAACAAGACAATAAAACATTTTGAGCTTATGGAGAACACCATGCTCTTTACAAATATGTAAAGAAATATGTATATCGACATTGACGTCATCTTTTCCGTTTTCGCTGGTCGTCGGAGAATGTTGCTTTTATAATTTGACACTTTGACACCATTTCGTTCACCACCACAGAAATTAGCGGCAAAAAACGGAAAAACGGAAAAAAAATTGTTACGGTGAAATTGTGTTCTCATGCACACTTTCCCAGAGACCAAGCGAATTTCTCCGATGACCAGCGAATTTCTCCGACCGCCAGCGAATTTCTCCGATGACCAGCGAAAAATATGACGTCAATGTATTTTTCGTAAGCGGCGGGTGAAAATTGGCCCATCCCACTTTACCGCCTCGCATCCTCGCGTGCCCCCGTTATCCCTACGAGCGTCGAAGCACCCGGGTAGTGAAACTGCGCTATAGATAACCTATAGATGGGTTTCATAAAACATTATTTCATTCGATGTACCTACCAACCAACATATATGACCTGTATTTTTAAGTTTTTGTTATATAACTCTGTATAATCTACCCATATACAGACTTTGAGGGGGTGTCGATTGCATTTTAGATCGTTACACGTCATAGTTGGTGTACCACAATAATATTTTTAATTAGCATCATTACCCCCACGTCCTTTGTCATTTGAGCATTCTGGAGATGAAAACCATGCATTCCAACTAAAGTACGCCCTCCTTGTAAACAATGTCATTATTATTCAGATAGATTATTTATTCAAATAGCTTATAGAATGTTAAATAGATCTTGAACTACTCCAGAAAATTGTCATCCATTTTTATATTTCTGTACCAACGTATTGTCAATAGTATGGTAGTGAAGCACACTTATATGCTTAGCTAGGAATTCGTTCTCATGTCCCTTACGCCATTGAGCTGGAATTAGGAACCATGTCTTTCTGATATTAACCCTAAACCTCGCCTTGGCGTTGGGATAAAATTAATTAATTTAGGATAAATTTAACTGTTACTCCTTCCCTGGTCCAGCTTTGGGGGTGAGAGTCATGCTCTCAGCACGGTTAGCAGCTTTGTAGTCTCCCCCTGTTTAGAATATTCATTGCACGTATACGTCCTCGGAATGTACGAATATTCTATTCAAAATAACTCTCATACTAACTCATACTAACTCTCATACTAACCCTCATACTAACCCTTGAACAGTCTAGTAATCCTCGCGAAACCTTATTTTAAAGCATGGTTTCTAGCGATCATTAAAAATAACACCGTCGAGATGACTCGATAACAGTATGCAAATGACTCTCTTTATGTCGTCGACCCTTCACAGTTGTTCGCTTGATTAAGAAAACCAGGTTCACTAACTGATGTTGAATATCACTAATTAGCAGTACTTCATTTGATGAAATTGTATTACATTTGCCTATTCCCTAACTGTATGTTACGTTACCACCTTCTGTGCCTTGGCAACAATAGTGAAAATCTTTATATTATTCTGACTGGTGTTGATCGTAAAACAGCTACTAGGACAAATACCTTGTTTGTTGAAAATGTTCGTCGACTTGTGATCTTCAAAATCCTATAACACAATGTCAGTTAAAACAAAATTGGTTTTCCAGCAACGTGGTTTGGTAAGTCAAATGTCTTTCTTTCAGTATTTTGACGTCTGTTCAAGGGTAGATGATAATTTTAAGCGGTCAAGCTCATCGAAGTGTTTTATATTAGCGATTGATATTGGTCTCCCAATATATTTGATTAGTATTAGCAGAAAGTTATTTGTATATATATAGTCTATTGCAAATGCTGCAATCAATCTCATTGGCTACGATACTTGCTATTTATATATTTATATAATTCTCGAAGTACAGTGTGTTTTAACCGCTACCCTTGATGAAAAATGAATTAGCATTCTTAAAGAGACCTATTGTAATTTAAAAATTATACACCTGGGAAATTAAGATGGTCCAAGCGCTGCGTTAATCAAGAAGAGAGAAAGCAGTTTTCAATACGAATGCAATCCAAGTTATTTTTTACGCATTCGTTGCTCAGAGGTGTCTAAGCCTTCAAACTATTACAATGGGTTTTTTGAAAATGCTAATTCACAGTTGCTTCCGGTAGCAATTTTTTTGATACACACTATATAATATCGACGTGATAAGGCTGTATTCCGTCAAAAACAATATTTGTGCTCGATTTTCAAAATGATTTTAAAGAATGTTTCTCTTCCGGCGCCGAGCGAAATAGTGAGGAAAATTGGTTTAAAGCCAATTTCATACGCCGAACTTTTCATGAGCGGAACTTAATGTAAATTATTTTAAACAACGGAGTCATCGGCGTCCTGGTTGAGAGAGGCAACTTAAAATTTATATAATTGATCACGCCCAGCAATAATTGGCAGTGAGTTTGATATGCTGCCGGAACAGTACTTGACTATAGCAAAGTGAAAAGGTGGTGAACTGCCAAGAATTTTAGTAACGAAATACTGACTATATATATGTATATCAGCTATCGATTGACCAGGCGGGAATCGTAATCTTAGGATAAATATCAAAGCCCAGCATAATATTTTGACAAAAACCATTATATTGAGTGAAACACGAGTGAACGTTAGAACTTTAATAAATATTATGATTTCACTCGTGTTTCACTCAGGGCTTTGATATTTATCCTAATAATTAATAATCCATATAATTCGTCAAACAGCCAACCTTCAACCTGCATGTGCTCAAACAAAAAACAATTTTAATGAAATATTTCAGTTATATACGTCTTAACGTTTCGGGGCACTGCCCCTTCTTCAGAAAACCGCCATCAAAGTCAAGAAAGGTGTCCCTTATATAGAAAGTCACAAAATTTACATAAATTAAAATAATAAATTAACAATAAGTATACCTAGAAGTCTTAAGATTTAGTCCCCGAGGACAAAACGTATCCAATCTAGTTGCCCAAAATCCCTCCCTTTGTGTAGGACATGACAAATCAGTAATATCAATTACCATAACCTCCAAATCACTTAAACCAGAGTGGCCATCACTATGAAAGTGTGCATACAAATGTTCACCTGGCATACCCCGTTTACCCTTCCCATATCGTGTAAGGGAGTTCCTATGATTGTTAAATCTAATCCTAAAGGTGTTACTTAATAGTACTTCCCACGTATTGCATTCCCCATTTCTTACACAACAAGTAAACTATCCCAGCCGAATCACAGTCAAAAGAATAGTTTATAATATAAGAGTCCTTTTCCGTTCTGTCCATAATCGTTTGTCCACATTTCACCAGCTCACAAATCTTACACCTGGATTTACCACATTTATGCATGCAATTAACTCTATAACAATCTCCTTGTTAACTTTGGGTAATCTCGCTCTTACTAAAATATCTTTAAGAGTCCTAGGTTTCTCAAATGAAACCATTGGAGAACCACTCGAAAATATCTTTTTAGCCTTTTCCGCGATAGTAATAAAATCCGTTGCAATTCATTAAGAATCTTTGATACCCCTGCCAAAGCCGGATGGAAATCAATAACTAAAGGCAATCTGCCAGAATTCTTACGAACCGCCAGGGGACGAGAAATGCGAATCAAACTGCCAGTCAAGATATGCCATGACGATATCATTGACAGACAGACAGAAAGTATTATGGTAAAAGCCAAGATGGTCTCCAGAGACGCTGTCAAAGGCCCAAAGAACACCATCTACAAGTTGGAGACCATATTAAGGCTAAAAAGATATTTTCGAGTGGTCCTCCAATGGTTTCATTTAAGAAGCCTAGGACTCTTAAAGATATTTTAGTAAGAGCGAGATTACCCAAAGTTAACAAGGAGATTGTTAAGGTTAATGGCGTGCATAAATGTGGTAAATCCAGGTGTAAGATTTGTGAGCTGGTAAAATGTGGACAAACGTTTATGGACAGAACGGAAAAGGACTCTTATATTATAAACTATTCTTTTGACTGTGATTCGGCTGGGGTAGTTTACTTGTTATTGTGTAAGAAATGTGGAATGCAATACGTGGGAAGTACTATTAAGGTAGCAATAGTGGAAAAATTTACAAATATGAAGGAAATTTTTTTTTTCCATTTTTGAATCTGAGAAATCGTTTTCTGTAAGTGAAAAACAAATTGAGTTGGAAAAATTGAGTTTTAAAATATGATTGGACGAGGTCTAATTGGATGATAAGAAGGCGGGACACTTGATCAAGCCTTTCAGGTGCTTTTTCTCAATTCAATTCTGCACCAAAGTTTGCATCTTTCTCCCGGTAAAACTTCGCCGCGTTTTAACAGTTTTCACTGAAATTTTTGTCGGTTGTTGAAAACATACCCTTCAACGAAAACGTGTCGTCGATTTTTGATACGTTGCGTTTTTTTCGTTTTTATCGCGTTTTGAATTTAAAAGATATGAAATATGTTGTGACTCCCATGAAAATCATTATTACAAATTGAACGAAACAGAATTTCAAAAATCGCCGACACGTTTTTGCTGGTCATTTATCGGAGGTTACAACGGTATAAACTGGAAAACCATAAATTAAATTCCAAAGGACTTTAACCAGACGAATCCAACACACTTATTTTTTCTTTCAGTAAATAAAACAATTGAACAATTCACCCCCAATAAAATTAGGTTTTAACACTGTTTTCTATGATCAATTTACATTAAATTGATGTATTACAAGTTGTGATCGCATTAATAGGGGCGCGATGCAAGGTTTTTTACGACGCGATGCTGGATAACCCAATTGCTACCTTAAGTAACACCTTTAGGATTAGATTTAACAATCATAGGAACTCCCTTACACGATATGGGAATATATATATATGCCAAAATATAGTGCCTAACTTAGTTGGCTAGAGAGATACTGTATATCTGCGACGTGACAATGTCGAGAGAAGCACTGAACAATTAAAATGTCCATAATTGATCCCACAGCAATGATTGGCACTGATTTGATTTACTGCCGGAACAGTGCCTAACTTAGGGGCTGATTACATGGAGAAATTCCAGCCCGGGCTACTGAGGTATGGTAAATTACGGAGTATGGAAAATCATTTAAATAGCTTTGTTTTTATGCCATATTTGTTACCGCTTGACCGCTTTTGACACCGTGATTTCTATTCTCCCTCTTTACCATACCTCAATAGCCGGGCTGAAATCTCAGCCCGGGCTGAAATTTCTCGACGTGATAATATTGAGAGAACTGCAACTTAAAAGTTTATATAATAAATCGCACAGCAATGATTGCTTTACTTATAAAACGTGTTGTGCTGCGTAGGCAGTGTAGAAATACAAATCAATATACTGCAGAAATAGCGTGTAAGTAGTCTAACGTTTCGAGCGAAGGCCCTTCGTCAGAGAGTGTTGGTGGCTATGGTGAGATATCTGCGACGTGACAATAACCTGGTTGAGGGAAGCAACATAATGATCCACATAATAGACTCTGTAGCGTCGCGTATAAAGCGCAAGGCCAACGTGGATTCCCCCCCGAAAAAAAAATATATTCTCCCCTGTAAATAGTTACATGGTATAAGACAAGAGCTGGAGCATATCACAAGAACCTACAGGCTGTGTCTTTGAATGCATGGTTTATTCAAATATTATAACTAGTTATAGCATGATTTACAAAAAAAATATTTAATCACTGAGTCGGTTACCTTTTCAAGTTGGAGTTCTCTTTTCGACGAGGTGATCAGATATAACTAAAATGAGTGATGAGTACCTTTTTACAGGTTATATAATTTAAAATACCAATTCCAGCGTATGTTAATTTAAACACCCCGCTGTTCTTTCAAAAGGTGGCCTAGCTCGATGAAAAAGAACCTTAATGTTCCAAGACGTGGAATGAATGTTATGAATTGAAATAAGTTTTATCCCGACGCAGAACACGTCATTTTGATGCGCAGTCGAGATTACGATCTGGCTTATTCAGTAGTTGTGAAAACTCGCACGATAGCTTGTTGACCCCTCGCTGAGCAACTCAGATCTGAGCATTAGCCTTTGATTGTCCAAATCACAACCCCTGTCATTCCAGTTACAATTGGTTCTCTGCATGGAATTCTTGTGAGATCAAATAATCCAATCAAATAAACAATTATGAATCATATCAGTATTAAAATCTACTTCTCAGATCTGAGAAGCTCAGCAGGGTTCGACAAGCTATCGTGCGATTACCAAATCCTGCTTTCTGATTAGCTAACGAGCGGTCCATATGAGCCCATACTCGACATAATCTCAGTTTTAAACGCGTTTAATTTATAAGCCGTAAAATATTCTAAAAACATTTGAAAATGAACTCAAACCAGATTGAACATATTGAAAGACATATATATATATAAGTGAGTTTTTTTTATCCGAAAAGTGACCTTATTAAACTCTCAATTTCCTTTGAAGAATGGTAACAGCACAGACTTTCCTTTTTTGTCCACTGACTGGAAATTGCTGACGACGACCAAAAAACAAGCCACGATATTAAGGAAAAAGTTTTGGTCGGTCCGTATCGAGAAGTATTTCCCTTGGTTTAGAAAACAAATATGACTCCATACGGACCTCAATCTCGTACCCAGACCCAAGCATCCCCGGCCGCTTGGGTCTGGGTATGAGATTGTACGGACATCGCAGTCTTGTCTTCACGAAGGTAAAAGCACAGACTTTCCTTTTTTGTCCACTGACTGGAAATACTGATGACGACCAAAAAAACAAGCAAGGATATATTAAGGGAAAAATTTTTTTTTACTGTTTTGATCTGTCCGTATATTCCATTGATCTCAAAAACGTCAGGAAATATGTCTCCATACGGACCCCGCAGACTCGCAGCCGGTAAATAATTATATTTAATGTATCGAAAAATACTTGAGTAAGAGTACTTACGTATATTCATGAATATATATAAGTAATATATATGTAAGTGATGTATCAACTTCGTACCAACCCCGACGCTGCGAGCGGAGATAAGACCATAATATCAGGTTGTTCTATAAACTGTTGGACCCTTGGTGCTAACCTTCCTTATAGCAACGATTACAAGATCTGTAAATCTAGATACGTTTGAGCACCCACATTAACATCTGCTAATGTATTCTTGATTCTATATATAGTTTTTGGAAACGACACGTGTTTTGCCAATGGCATCAACATGATGGTGGCGCGGAAGACCACTGATCAGAGAAACGACGGTGCAAGGTTAGTTCAAAGAAATGTTCAAAGTCATCGATGACATTTGCGCACAGCCCCTCTGCAACTAGCCTGCGCGCAATTTGGAAGACTGGGACTGCGCGCAATCCCTCTCACGAAGACAAGCGATAACTTTATTAGCGGTCTTGCCAGCAATTACGATTGACAATACTATAATCGAAAGAAAAACATCGTACAAGCTTTTAGGTATTTTGATTGAGTCATATTTTAAATGGCACGAAAAACACCTGTTCAACTGTTAAAAAAGGAAGGAAACGTCTTTTCTACCTAAAAGTGCTTAAGAAATACAGTGCACCAGCAAAAGACCTTCTGACATTTTATTACTCAGTAATTCGATCAGTGTTGGAATATGGTGACATATTGTGACACGAAGGCCCCTAACATCATCAGAAAGCCAAGACATTGAAATAATTCAGAAACGAGCACTTAGGATTATAGCTCCAGATTTAAAATACGAAGAAGCTTTGGCAACATATAAATTGCCTTCTCACGCAGTGCTTCTCCCGAAAAACGGGAGAAGCACTGCGTAGAATTAATTAAGCGAATGCTATCTCATAAGCGAATGCTATCGCATAAGCTACATCATCTCCTTCCAGAAAAAGTTCAAAACGTTCGGGAAAGAAATACAAGATATAATGGTAATAAACTTTATAATTTTAAATGTAAAACTGAACGTTTTAAAAATAGCCCATTGGTGTATGCAATTGATAAATATAATAGTAGTTTTTAATGTTTTTAGTCGTTATGACTTATATATAGATATTTATATATATATATATATATATAGCTTATTAACTTTATTAGAATAGTTATTTTACTCATGTTTAAATTTTATACTTATGTAAATACATGATAATTAAGTTTATCTTCTTCATGTATATTCTTATTGAATAAAAAACCCAGAATTATTATTATTATAATTGCACCTTTCCGTCAGCTCGTTTACTGAGATAACATCAACAACAGTCGTTTATTTACTGATGGAACCCATTCTATATTTAATCCCATACTGCAAATACGTCAACCTCGTACCCAGGGTCTTATCTCCGCTCCCCTCCCGCCCCCGCAAATACGTCCGCAATGGGAGGATAAAGGCAACAAACGCAGTGGCGTAGCCAACCTCGTACCCAGGCTTTTCTGTGAAAAGCCTGGGTACGAGGTTGTGGCGTAGCTAGAGCAGGGCCTAGAGGGGCCAGACACTGGTAAACGTCGTCAAGGCCCAAAAGTAAAAAGTATTTTAGCAAGCATACATGCATAGCCAAATGTAGCGGGTCAATATAGCGGGCATCTGTCTATATGCAACATGGCGGAATTGTCACGAGTACCGAAATTTCGGTTTGCCTCTCAATTCGCCGTGATAATATGTATCTTCATGGTCAGAAAACCAAGCTATTGTAGCTATGATATTATTGGAGTTATTTTTGAATCAGAAAGTGCTTCTCATACTTGCGATGAAACTTATATTTATCCGTCACTATGGAACATCAAACGGGAGTCTGGCCTAAACGTAATCTTGGCGAGACGAAATCCAGCTATACATCTTATATTGCTAATGTGCGGTGACATCGAAACTTGCCCTGGACCTGGTGTACCGTGTGAAAGATGTAGTAAGTCTTTAAGTGTGAACAAAAGTAAGGTCTGTTGTTCAAACTGTCATAAGTATTTCTGTCTTCGTTGCTTTGGGGAAGATGATGAGACTAATTGCCCTGGATGCCGAGAAATAGATGACTCAGCTAACTCCTTTGTGAACAGTGCAGAACATAGATCTATACCTGATCTGAAAACGCTTTTGCGCCAAAAAGGATTAAAGATTCTACATCAAAACATCAGAGGTCTTCTCGCCAAAATCCCACAGATAACGGATTTGCTCCTCAATTTTAAGGGCATCGACATTCTCACTCTCAGTGAGACTCATCTAAGCAAGGAAATATATGATGGCGAACTACAAATAGCTGATTACACGTTCATAAAGAAAAATCGGCTTTCAGGATCTGGGGGAGGTGTTGGGTTGTATATTTCCAACAATATATCTTGGCAAAGGAGAGACGACCTCGAGGTGAGTGATCTGGAATGTGTTTGGATTGAAGTTACGTACCCAAATTCTAAAGGATTTTTAATCGGAACATTCTACCGACCTCCGGATAGCTCAAGTTATCTGCCTAAGGATTTTAATGTTATGTTGGATGCTATGTTGTCGAACATTGGAAAGGAGGGAAAAGAAACTATAATTCTGGGTGATATAAATTGTAATTTCTTGAAGCGGAGTGACAATAAAGATCTAAAGTCAGTCCTTAGGGTTCACGGTCACAGTCAACTGGTAAACAAACCAACTCGTATTTCTAAAGAAAGCGAAACCCTCATTGACGTAATTACAAGCAATGATCCCCAGAGAATATCTAAAGTGGATGTCGTCCCGATTGGCCTCAGTGATCATGACCTCGTGGGCTGTGTTCGCAAACTAAATCACTCTAATTTCAAGCCTCGATTTATTCATAGCCGAAATTATGTTAATTACAACCCTGTCGCCTTTTGTGAGGATTTGGCTTTGATCGACTGGGTCCCCTTGTTTCAATTAAGGAATGTAAATGATGCTTGGCAATTTTTAAAGTCATCCCTCACTGCCGTAATTGAATCCCATGCTCCAATGGTTACTAAGCGAGTTCGCGGTCGCCGATGTCCATGGATTACTCCAGCCTTAAAATACGAACTTAATATAAGAGATAAAGCCCTCAGGAAATATCGTAAATCAAAATCTGAAGTTTGTTGGCTGGCTTATAAAAAACAGAGAAATAAGGTGAACAATTTGCTTCGTTCTGCCAAGAATAAATACCATCAAAGCCTACTAATGGCAATGCAAATTGTCCCGAAAAATTCTGGAAGGCTATAAAGACAGTTTATCCAAGTAAACCCTCTACTGTCGACCCTTCATGCCCTGAAATTGTATCTGACAATGGAATCAGTATGACAGATAAATCCGACATTGCACACGCCTTTTGCTCTCATTTTTCATCTGTTGCCGCTAAACTAAAGATCAGCAAGTTTGTTTCTTTAAGTAATCTGATTTGGAAACCTTCAGATAGCATTGGCAGTCGAACGTCAATGAAATTTTCCTTTAAAAGTGTGTCGGAAGAAACTGTTTTTGCTGAATTAAGAAAGCTCAAACGATCTAAAGCACCAGGACTTGATAACCTTCCTCCAGGAATGCTCAAAGATGCATCTCCAATACTAACAAAGCCTCTGACTTATGTCATAAATTTGTCACTCAATTCAGGCACCTTTCCATCCGAATGGAAATCTGCAAAGATCGTTCCGATTCATAAATCTGGTAGCCGTAAGAATGTCGATAATTTTAGACCTATATCAGTCTTATCATCAGCATCTAAAATTCTTGAGAGAGTGGTGTATCGCCAGATTACTGGGTATCTCGAGGAAAATAAACTGTTGTCGAACAGTCAGTATGGTTTCCGTGCAAAGCGATCTACTGAGTTGGCTGTTATACATTTTACCGATAGGATTAGACAAGAAATGGACAAAGGCAAACTGACTGGTGCAATTTTCATCGACCTTCAGAAGGCCTTCGACACCATCAGCCACGATGGTCTCTTAAAGAAACTGCCTAGCTACGGAGTCACTAATATGGAGCTACAATGGTTCAAAGATTATCTTTTTAACCGTCATCAATCTGTGGTTTACGACAGTTACCACTCTAAGCCGCTACCTGTCATGTGTGGCGTTCCACAGGGATCGTTATTAGGACCTCTGTTATTCTTGATTCAATTTAACGATGTGGAAGATTGTGTCAGGAACTCCGAGATAATAATGTATGCCGATGATACTGTTATCTTTTTCTCTGACAAAGATCTCAACTCTATCAATTCTAAACTATCCGAAGACATGATCTATCTCTCCCAATGGCTCGACAACAACGAACTTTTTATTAATTTGAAAAAAGGAAAAACTGAGGTTATGCTATTCGGTACCGCAAAGCGCCTTGCTATTAATAAGGAACTGAAACTTTCAGTTTCTTTCAAGAATTCAATTATAAACAACACTGACACTTACAAATATCTAGGAGTTGAACTGGATCCGTCACTTACCTTTTCCAATCATTTTGATAAATCTTTTCGTAAAGCATCGGGCAGACTTCGTCTTCTATCACGCATCAGAAAATCCATCAACATCCACTCTGCTGAATCTATTTATCGTTCTATGATCGTACCGGTGTTAACTTACTGTAGCACTTCAAATATCAACTTAAGTAATACTTCAAGGGAAAAACTACTTGACTTTTCCTGCAAAGCTGCTAACATCATTGGTGGTCCATCAAGATCTGCTCAGGATTCCATTCGGCTGCCTGATCTTCATAATATTATTAAATTACAAACTTGCACTCTAGTATATAAATCACTTAATAATTATTTATGTAAACCGTTTAATAATTATTTTTCAATGCTAAGTCATGCCCACAATACTAGGAACAACGGCTGTATTTTACGACTTCCTAAAGTAAAGCTTGAGGTGGCTAGAAAGGGCTTTTATCACACGGCGGCTGTTACATTTAATAGTCTCCCTATTGCTGTCAGAAACTCATCAAGCTTGGACGATTTTAGAAGTAAGGCAGCCGAACATTATTCATTTTGTAACTACGTCATTACTTTTAACATCTTTAAGTACTTTTTTAACTTTTTAAACTTTTTTAACATTTTATCTCTAATAGTTATTTTGAATTCTAATAAGGCAGGACTCTTAGTGATAGCAGTATAAGTAAATACTGATAAGATTATCCTGGGTAAATATTCTTAAATAAATAAATAAATAAAGGACGATATTTTATTGATCATCTTATAAGTGCGTGCAGATGTCATGATATTTCAAGAATGTTTTTATTTATTTGTAATTTATTGGAAAAAAGAACACCATCCCAATCCTGTCTTCCCATATCAGTGAATCCTGAGCCTTGACCAATGGATCATCCTCCCTAACTAAAACTATCATTGCATATATATTAAACAATAACCGTCTTCTTTGTCTAATGTTCTATATATAACTCTGATTCCCATGTTCCCTTATTTTTGGCACTAATTAAAGAGCAAAGTTTGCCCAACCGAAAATTGTTATCGTGTCATCGTTTTTTGCGAACTGCGAAATAAAATATTCTGCTTTCTCAAAATGCTGAAAATGCCATTTCAGAGACTCTAGAGTTTCAAAATTTTCCGGGCGGTAATGTATGTCCAGCAACCCCCAAGCTGGCCTCAGACTTCACTCTTGCACGGCGCGATCAAAGTTTTTGCGTGGTGCCGGACGCCACTGAACAAACGGCTTACTGAAACACCTACGTCGAGAAGTTAAATCGCGCAAAGAATGTTTTTCCCTCATTCAAACTTGAGTTTTTTTAACAAACAGAGATTTTGAGTGGGTCAGGCTATAGGACGACCCATGCGAAGGAAGTAGACGAAGTTTTGTTTAGTGTCTACGCCATGGTACCAGTTAATTGCCGATGCCGAAGGCTGGGGAAAATGGTCGCAAGAGACTGACAACTCATGATATTTTGCGATAGACGAATTCATTAATTGATTTATCATTCAATAATAAAGATTTATCACTTGTTTTTGCCTCCAAAATTCTTTCAATTTCGTCCTCCGACAGCTGAACACATGAAAGAAGAGAAAAACAAAGAAGGTTGCAAAAATTATTTGAAACAGCTGTTGTTAGTGCGCATGCTCAGAACATTATTTGCAGTCAGTTATTTGCAGGTAAAGTAACCAATCAAAATTCAGAAGACACAAAAAACGAAGTGAATGATAATATAATTTATTCTTGATGCAAAACAGCGCATAAATTAGTCTTAACTGCGCCTTTTTACGAATTCGTAACCCCGTATAGGCAGCAGGTCGTTTTTCAACCTGTCGGAGGGAGGGTCCAACTCTGACAGGGCCGTCTAAAAAATTTTACAGCGGGGTGTAAGCTCACTTCAAACGACTGACGCATGAGCTTATACCGACTACATCCTATCGATCGAAGCTTGTCAAAATACGTATTTCTGTTGGGTGCCCACTAAAATAACCCTTGGTCAGCTGGTGAAATGGTTAATTAGTCCTACGTTAATAACGCTCTCTCAATACAGAATGAAAACATGATGACATTTTAATCCCCTCGCCCGGCGCGAAGCGCCGGCCGAAGGCCTGAGGGCGAGGGTGCTAATATCGACCGGCGTTTAGTCCCTTATCACGCGAGATGCAAGCGGATGCTGATCTCGGATCGGGTTTATTTGTTTATATACATATATATATGATCAACCGTCCTCATGCGCGGCATCGGAACATTTGGCCCTGGTAACTAGATATAGATAGAAGCTGATTGGTAGACCTCTGCATTGGAATTAATATTTAAATTGCAACCGTCACATGATAACTTGATCAAAGCCTTGCATGTTCTAACAGCTTGAAGACCTTGATCACTTATATCACAACTGCTGAAATTCAAGCAACTGCGAATGAAACAGAAAACTGTAAACTCCTCAAAAATTGCTCAAAAATACATTCTTCTTGCTGTTGGGTCCTTTTAAGCATAATAAGCACAGATAGTTTTTGCCGTTGGATTAGGGCAACGTCAACCGCAAAGTATGGGAACTAGTCGACACAAACCTCAGCTCATTCCCAACAAACAAAACACTACATCTGCACTAGTCTACTAGCACTACTGTCAAACAAACTGTGCAGTCAGCAGTACCTTTCTTAAATGACAATCTTTCAGCAGTCCTCGCATCGATAACTTTTTCGTGACCTTACTTTTAAGATCTAAAGGTAGTATTTCAAACAGGTTCTCGTGAAGGGAAACGTTTTTGGAGCGTTCTCCAAACAAATGTTTACAAGACTCGAAACAGCCTCACAAATGGGTTCATCACCGGTGTAAGAGACACAGCTGACGTCATGAGAAACATGCATGTTCGATCTAACGATCTAGCGGCGCTCTAGCGATTTAACGATCTAGCGCTCCAGCGCTCCAACGATCTGGCGCTCCACTCAACGATCTAGCGATCTATACATTAATAATAATAATAATAATAATAATAAAAGAATACAAGAAAAGACATGACAACGTGGCTCGTATTGTACACTGGAAATTATGTGGCTTACACAAACTAGAGAGAGCTGAAAAATGGTATGAACACATACCAAATGGGGTAATTGAATCCGATGATGTAAAGATACTCTGGGATTTTAATATACAATGCGATCATGTGATTGAAAGTCGAAGACCTGATATTGTGGTGGTGTTAAAGAAGGAAAAGGAGTGTAAGATTATAGACATCGCAGTTCCAGGAGATTGCAGAATATGTCAAAAAGAAACAGAGAAGATAGAAAAGTATCATGAGTTAAAAAGGGAAATCCGAAAATTGTGGACAATGAAGAAAGTAGAAGTGATTCCAATTGTAGTAGGTGCCTTAGGAGCAGTTAGTAAGAAATTGGATAAGTGGTTTGAGAAATTGGGAATACACATAATAGAACTTCTTCAAAAGACAGCATTATTAGGGCCGACAGCAAGAATACTATGAGAAAAAGCTTGGAAAGCTAAAACCTTTGGGACCTTAGGCTACTGGTTGCAGCCAGCTCCCAAGGAAATACAAGACCAGCATAAGAACAAAGCTGTGAAAGATATGACGATAATAATAATAATAATAATCACCTAGCAAACCCACCAACAATATTAATTATGGCAAGGTGTTAAATTTGATTAAATTAATATTAACATATTGTGCACAGGTCACTAATTATGATAGACATATAAATTAGAGTCCCTGCTTGCGAACATGCATGCTTCTCATGACGTCACCTGTGTCTCTTACACCGGTGATAAACCCACAAATGACAGCGGCCATGACCAAAGTCTGAGCAAGAGGGGGACTAGGGACGACGACAAACCGAATTCAAAAATGGCGCCGATATTTAACACTTATTTAACACTTAGAGACTGAGGATAAACAGTATGTTTCGGGACCACAAAACATACTGCTTTCCAGAGGTCCCAGTAAATAAGTGCTTTATTATCATACCAAGTGTCAAAGAAAAAACAAAACGTAAAGACATGAAATACAACTAAGGCGAAAGGAGAGTTCATACAGTTCAAATAGTTCAATAAAAGTCCAAAGGTCGAATTTTCACGTGGCATTTCGCATTTTCACGTGGCATTTCATGATTTTTTCATTATTGACTGTCAACAACATATTATTGCCCTCTCAGAAATCCTGTGGCTGGGGGAAACAGCTAAATTTCGTCACTTTCACGTGATACACTCTCGACCAATGGCATACTAGAAAAAAGGAACTTTGACACTTGGTATATAATAAATAGCTATATTCAATGTGCCTTTACTGCATAACTTATGTTTCTAAGTGGTGCGGTTTTAAAAGTCTAATGACAGTCACAAACAATAAATTATCGAAGTAGTACAAGTATGTCCATGGAACAGACGGATTGAGCCTCGTTTACATGTGGGTGCTCCGTCTATTGTGCCTTAATGTCTACATATAAAAGTAATAAAACTGTGTAGTCTTAAGAAAATTTAATGACATTCACATTTCACAGACATTCAAATGAAAATTACGAATTAACTATGTAGTATAAATATATCCATGCAAGAAATCCAGTGATGAAAGAAGTCCAGTGAGATTGAACCTCGTTTTCATGTCGATTACCAGGAACACGAACCAGGCGACTGGTTGTCAACCAGAATCTTTTTCGAGTTCTTTTCAATGCAATACGGTGGATTGTTGGTCGCGGAGTGCTCTGCTGCCCATGTGAAGGTCCCTTTCAGATCATCTTTGAGATTCTCCACGACCTGCAGCACAATACTTGGATTTGGATTTCTATTATAAGAGTTGAATCCCGCCACGAGTTTGCTCCAGCCTCCCAAATCATTTGCCGCCCCTTTGAGATCATTTTCCACGCTGGTGACCGTCTGGAGGTTTTTCGCGTAGAACTGGCAGAACACGTAGTCGGCGTTTCCTAGATTTAAGCTGACGTAGTCGTCCCAGGTTCCTCCGTAGTAAGGACCAACGGATGTAATGTAACCAGCCGTTTTGAAACGTTGCAAAAGACCAGTGACCGCTGCTGGAAAGTTGGCGTTTTTTGTTCCACCTTCGAACTTAAAAATGAGAAAAACAATATGAATGTGGGGATTGTGTTGCGCACTTGCAATAACGAGTTACAAAAATTAAGTTGCAATTTAACGATATATAAATTGAAATTAGTTAAATAATGCAAGCTAGACAACGCTCGCTTACACTCACCTG
Organism: Chrysogorgia sp. JL179-B06; assembly: GCA_035772405.1. Taxonomy (NCBI): domain Eukaryota; kingdom Metazoa; phylum Cnidaria; class Anthozoa; order Scleralcyonacea; family Chrysogorgiidae; genus Chrysogorgia; species Chrysogorgia sp. JL179-B06. The sequence continues at coordinate 5,612,628 of JAYKKM010000477.1, forward strand.
TATATCAACGCCATCTGCATTCAAATCGTCAACCATAGATTTAATAGACGCAAAAGCGTCGTCTAGCCATTGGGTGACGCTGATACCGGCGGCAATGCTGAACGTTCCCCCATAAGCTGCAGCTCCACCGAGGGACACCATGTACTTCCGGTTAGGATTCGTCGCTTTGTCTTGAGTAATCGTTGCCTTGGTGATGCCCAACCTTGTCCACTCAGAGAATGGCACGAACTTGCCGTTGTAGTTCTGGTCTTTAGCAAAGCCCAGTAAGATGAAATTCACGTCGGCTGGGACCTGGGACAGAGAGGGAGCTGCGACTCCGTTAGGTAGTGCACCGAGGTACGTTCCGATGACGTCACCTATTGGTACGCCGCACGACTCTTGCTCGACATTGCAATCCCCTTCCGGACAATCTTCGGCGTTGTTGCAACCTGTGCCACAGTTGGTAGAAGCGGCATTACAGTAGCCTGTAGTAGGCGTTGGAGTACCGCAGTCATCCATTGAAAGCTGGCAATAGCCGCCGGGACATTCAGTATCAACATCACACGTGCTGCCGCAGTTTGACGAAGCAGCGTTGCAGTAGCTAGTGGGAGTTGGAGTACAAGTTTGCGATTCTTGCCAGCAGTCCCCCCCGGGACAATCACTTTGGATGTCACAAGGAGTACCACAGTTCGACGAATCAGCGTTGCAGGTACCAGCATAAATAGTTGTACTGCAGGTTTGCGATTCTTGCCAGCAGTCCCCCCCGGGACAGTCACTTTGGATGTCACAAGGAGTACCACAGTTCGACGAATCAGCGTTACAGGTGCCAGCATAAATAGTTGTACCACAGGTTTGCGATTCTTGCCAGCAGTCCCCCCGGGACAGTCACTTTGGATGTTACAAGGAGTACCACAGTTCGACGAATCAGCATTACAGTAACCAAGATAGCTAGACGGTAAACAGGTATCCTGGTTTGCCCAACAAGCACCTCCTTGACAATCACTGATGGTGTTGCATCCAGCACCACAGTTACTGGACTGAGCATTACAGTAACCAAGATAGCTAGACGGTAAACAGGTATCCTGGTTTGCCCAACAAGCACCTCCTTGACAATCACTGATGGTGTTGCATCCAGCACCACAGTTACTGGACTGAGCATTACAGTAACCAAGATAGCTAGACGGTAAACAGGTATCCTGGCTCGCCCAACAAGCACCTCCTTGACAATCACTGATGGTGTTGCAACCAGCACCACAGTTACTGGAGTGAGCATTACAGTAACCAATATAGCTAGACGGTAAACAGGTATCCTGGCTCGCCCAACAAGCACCACCTTGACAATCACTGATGGTGTTGCAACCAGCACCACAATTACTGGACTGAGCATTACAGTAACCTACAGTCGTTCCTTGTGAAACTTGAACATCTTGTAGCAGAACGATGGCTAGTGTTAATAACACTTTCACACGTATAACGCTCATCCTGGAACCTGCAAGAGAAATATTAACGAACTCTTATAAGAATTTCGCATGTTGCCATGGAGATAGCTGGTTTAAAAGAAAGTATAGTGTAAAAAAAGCTTTCTGCGACTAAGGACTTAATTAACCGAGTGTGAGGAGGTATGTACGGGAAAGCATTTGCCTGAGGTTTTCGTACAGACCGAGCACGAATGTGCGAGGTTTGTGCGATAAAACCTAAGGCATATACTTTCCAGTACAGACCGAGCAAACCAAGTTCACTATTTATTTCTGATTATATGGCTTTTGGTTAATTTTCTTCTCTGTTTTAACGAGCTGTTTTTGTCGTTACGTTCCCTCTTTAGGCTACCACTTTTCGCTTCATTTTTCATCAGTTATAGGCAGGGACGTAGCCAGAACCTTCAAAGGGGGGAGCCCTGTGGAGAATGAAGGAAGTCGTGGCTATATGTTCGCCGCAAAGCCGCGATTGTGGCTGGGAAGTCTGGGAGGTGCATGCTGGCCCATAGGAAAATTTTCAATTTTGAAAGACCCAGAAGTGCTTTTACAGGAATTTCTAACATGATTTTTTGCGAAATTAGGCCACCAGACGATGGCTAGAAATTTCATTTTTAGATTTTACATCGTGCTAATAATTAGTTATATTTTATCCAGCCTTTCATTATTTATTCTGACAGTAAAACACAAAACACAATTGTTTGCTTGTTTTAAAAAAGGCGTAGGTTTATTAAAAAAAAACTGAACATGGAAAAATATTTAAATTCCGAGACTAACGTAAACAGTTTGACTTTTTCCGTAGCACAAGCACTTTGTTTTGTGATGAATTTATGAAGAACAAGCAATCTGTAAACAAATTAATCATGTACTGTAAAATATTTAGTTTAATTTTTGGTTTTAGTTCAATATAAATCCATAAAAATCTAAATTTTCACAAGCGTACAGAGCGTACTCTTTTTTTCGACTCCCTCCCTCTCTTAAATGTTGAATCTTATGCACAACGGTTGCTCTCTTCACCGTTAGAAAAAGAGGGCCTGGGGCCGAGGTAATGCTTCCACCACGATCTAGTTTTCTTTTTTGAAGGATAATTTTCTTGCCAAAATCGCTGCAAGTGGAAGTACTGCTCTGCATTCAATGAAAGCCATCATCGATATTTTAAAAAGCGTACAGTGGTCATTAACCCCCTCCCCCAACGTACACTCTGTACGCTTGTGAAAATGTTGATAATTATGGACGTATTTTCAATGAAGATATTCAAACCAACCGTCAGCCTAAATTTTTCCTGCCTATATCTAGTGTATAATTTGCTTACAGACCTTGAAAACGAGCTCGTACATATAAAAATATATACTATTATTAATGAGTGCCGGTGAGACGCTCTAACCATTGAGCCACCGACACTCAGATGCAGACTGTCCGGGGACTGAGAATCATTTTTCCGCTGAGGATACGAGCTTGACGATCTACTCCAAGCTCTCCCGATCTACTGCAAGCTCTCCCACATTCACTACAGCAGTGTGTATCACATTAATGAGTGTTTGGATCAACCTCGTTCCCAGGGCCATTTTCGCCGACCTTTCGCCGTGGAGGCAAAATGCCCTGGGTACGAGGTTGTGTTTGGATTACTAAAGCTTGTTTTTGCTGCGATTTGTGCTGCGAAAAACATTTTGAAAGTTGACGTATTTTAGCGTGTAAGACGTGTAACATCCCTTCTGGTTCTACTTTCTGCAACAAGTATCGACAAGTTGCATGATATTTCGTACATGTAACACCCTTCCATACAACTTGTCGCGCAACTGCATATTTCGGCATGCAAGCTTAAAGTGTCCCTGCGATAAATATCACATTACGTTTCCTGGCATTTTTTGTTACAGAACATCATGTTAGGTTAATAAATGTTCGCATTTTCCAAAAAAATGAACAACAAACATTCTATCACAGAAATTTAACCTCCAAAGTCGCCCAAATTTTGTCCACCATTGCTCAAAACTTGTTCCAGACGAGCCCGCGATTCCACAGTGTGGTTGTGACGTCAGAGACTGAACACGTGACAAAGCTTTATGGAAATTATACAACAAGTTACAATAGAAAGTTTTCCCCAAGTATAGCTTTATATTCATACACAACTAGCCACATGTTGAGTTGACGTCACTTCCTCTGATCGCAACCTAAGCGTCCGGAAATCGTGATTCATGGAGACAGAACATTCTCAAGTTGTCGCACCAAAACTGTGGAATTCATTACCACAGGAAATTAGAAGCATTGATATTTTAAAGTGCCACTACGATGAAAATTCACCCTCGTCTTTTAGATTTTCTTTAGCATAGAATAGTATTTCAGGGTCGAAAGTGATCATCGATGTAAAAATAAACTAAAAATTGGTATTTTGAAGTAAGTATTTTGAGCTTTAAAATCACTACTATTTAGGCCACCATTATTAAAAACGTGTTCCAAGTGAGCCCGCAATTTCAAAAGGTAATATTGTTTGTGACGTCAGATTCTCAATGCTACGCCTGAATTTCGGTCGAGATTATTTGTTTTCTTGTTTTTTTCGAGAAGTAGATGAAATGTTCAGCCTTTCAGACGAAGAATTTGAAAAAACGACGAAGAATTAGCTTAAGAATTAATTAAGAAGAATTAATTGAAGAATTAGCCACGTGGAGTCTTCGCGTTGAGAATCTGACGTCACTTCGTTACGCTGGTCAAGAACATGAACGATTAATGGCGGACATAACAACTCCAGATTCTATCGTCGAATCGCAAAACGGTTTCGACCAAGTAATATTTAGAAGCTCTGCTTTATAAATACGTAAAAATATCGATAGGTAAAAATTTGATTGTAGTGGCACTTTAAAGTAGTTTTATTAAGTCAGCACTTAAAGGACATTGGCAACAAAAATTAAGTTTGTTTTATTTGAAAGAACTCTTAAAATAATGAAGAATAGTAATTTATAGTTCTTTCATATTTTACTTAGTTCTTGAGATATTTAGACTTATGTGATATTCAAATGAGATGATCTATGACGTCATGAGATGGTTAATACATTTTAACATATTGAAAATCGTGAATATCTTTATGATTATTGAATGAAATTACTTGAAACTTTGCATGTAGATACATACCACTAAACTGAAGATCATCGTTCAAGTCTTATGGTTGCCATGGTAACAGATTAGTTTACAGACCTCTTGATTTCGAAAACAAAATTATTTGTTTTTCTCTTCAGTGCCGAACCTTATTGGGTTGGTACCTGTTCAGCAAATGTTTACTGTCATAGCCAATTAGAAACTGAGATTTGAAGTTGGTACAAAGTCTACTATGTCAGAAAACAAATAGTTTTGTTTTTGAAATCAAGAGGTCTGTAAACTAATCCGTTACCATGGCAACCATAAGACTTGAACGATGATCTTCAGTTTAGTGGTATGTATCTACATGCAAAGTTTCAAGTAATTTCATTTAATAATCATAAAGATATTCACGATTTTCAATATGTTAAAATGTATTAACCATCTCATGAAAGTCTAAATATCTCAAGAACTAAGTAAAATATGAAAGAACTATAAATTACTATTCTTCATTATTTTAAGAGTTCTTTCAAATAAAACAAACTTAATGTTTGTTGCCAATGTCCTTTAAAACTTTTCTTTTTTAAAATTAATAGTTTTTGTTCATAGTGGTAATTTATATATAGGCTTTATCTTATAATGAAACTGTAATTAGTTTTATAAGTAACATTAAGAATATATTGTTGTAAGAGCATTGAGACTATTATATAATGCTCCTAATACGTCTTTATTATTATTATTATTATTATTTTTATTATTATTATTATTATTATTAATGGCGGCCATATAATCTCGTATAAAAACAGTCTGAAAAGGCGACTTCCCGTGCTCGCAATTGCTTGAAATTTGGCAAGTTAAAGTGCCCCTAACCTCAAAATGTTTTATTGTCTTATTTGGAAGAACTTTTAAAATGATAAAGTAACTTCTTTTGAAGATTTTCGTTTTTTCGCTTTCTTTTTTAGATATATCATCTTGTTTGATATGCAAATGTCTGGAATTTCGTCACACATGCATCGTTCATGAAATAAAAACACTAAAGTGTGAATAACACGTGTGTGGGTTTCTCCCACAACACCAAACTTCTTCATTTTAAAGGATTTCGTTCGAGAATGAAAGAGATATACGCATTTCTCCAATAAGTCATTATGCATGTGTGACGAAATTCCAGACATTTGCATATCAAACAAACTGATATATCTCAAAAAGAAAGCAAAGAAACGAAAATCTTCAAAAGAAGTTACTTTATCATTTTAAAAGTTCTTCCAAACAAGACAATAAAACATTTTGAGCTTATGGAGAACACCATGCTCTTTACAAATATGTAAAGAAATATGTATATCGACATTGACGTCATCTTTTCCGTTTTCGCTGGTCGTCGGAGAATGTTGCTTTTATAATTTGACACTTTGACACCATTTCGTTCACCACCACAGAAATTAGCGGCAAAAAACGGAAAAACGGAAAAAAAATTGTTACGGTGAAATTGTGTTCTCATGCACACTTTCCCAGAGACCAAGCGAATTTCTCCGATGACCAGCGAATTTCTCCGACCGCCAGCGAATTTCTCCGATGACCAGCGAAAAATATGACGTCAATGTATTTTTCGTAAGCGGCGGGTGAAAATTGGCCCATCCCACTTTACCGCCTCGCATCCTCGCGTGCCCCCGTTATCCCTACGAGCGTCGAAGCACCCGGGTAGTGAAACTGCGCTATAGATAACCTATAGATGGGTTTCATAAAACATTATTTCATTCGATGTACCTACCAACCAACATATATGACCTGTATTTTTAAGTTTTTGTTATATAACTCTGTATAATCTACCCATATACAGACTTTGAGGGGGTGTCGATTGCATTTTAGATCGTTACACGTCATAGTTGGTGTACCACAATAATATTTTTAATTAGCATCATTACCCCCACGTCCTTTGTCATTTGAGCATTCTGGAGATGAAAACCATGCATTCCAACTAAAGTACGCCCTCCTTGTAAACAATGTCATTATTATTCAGATAGATTATTTATTCAAATAGCTTATAGAATGTTAAATAGATCTTGAACTACTCCAGAAAATTGTCATCCATTTTTATATTTCTGTACCAACGTATTGTCAATAGTATGGTAGTGAAGCACACTTATATGCTTAGCTAGGAATTCGTTCTCATGTCCCTTACGCCATTGAGCTGGAATTAGGAACCATGTCTTTCTGATATTAACCCTAAACCTCGCCTTGGCGTTGGGATAAAATTAATTAATTTAGGATAAATTTAACTGTTACTCCTTCCCTGGTCCAGCTTTGGGGGTGAGAGTCATGCTCTCAGCACGGTTAGCAGCTTTGTAGTCTCCCCCTGTTTAGAATATTCATTGCACGTATACGTCCTCGGAATGTACGAATATTCTATTCAAAATAACTCTCATACTAACTCATACTAACTCTCATACTAACCCTCATACTAACCCTTGAACAGTCTAGTAATCCTCGCGAAACCTTATTTTAAAGCATGGTTTCTAGCGATCATTAAAAATAACACCGTCGAGATGACTCGATAACAGTATGCAAATGACTCTCTTTATGTCGTCGACCCTTCACAGTTGTTCGCTTGATTAAGAAAACCAGGTTCACTAACTGATGTTGAATATCACTAATTAGCAGTACTTCATTTGATGAAATTGTATTACATTTGCCTATTCCCTAACTGTATGTTACGTTACCACCTTCTGTGCCTTGGCAACAATAGTGAAAATCTTTATATTATTCTGACTGGTGTTGATCGTAAAACAGCTACTAGGACAAATACCTTGTTTGTTGAAAATGTTCGTCGACTTGTGATCTTCAAAATCCTATAACACAATGTCAGTTAAAACAAAATTGGTTTTCCAGCAACGTGGTTTGGTAAGTCAAATGTCTTTCTTTCAGTATTTTGACGTCTGTTCAAGGGTAGATGATAATTTTAAGCGGTCAAGCTCATCGAAGTGTTTTATATTAGCGATTGATATTGGTCTCCCAATATATTTGATTAGTATTAGCAGAAAGTTATTTGTATATATATAGTCTATTGCAAATGCTGCAATCAATCTCATTGGCTACGATACTTGCTATTTATATATTTATATAATTCTCGAAGTACAGTGTGTTTTAACCGCTACCCTTGATGAAAAATGAATTAGCATTCTTAAAGAGACCTATTGTAATTTAAAAATTATACACCTGGGAAATTAAGATGGTCCAAGCGCTGCGTTAATCAAGAAGAGAGAAAGCAGTTTTCAATACGAATGCAATCCAAGTTATTTTTTACGCATTCGTTGCTCAGAGGTGTCTAAGCCTTCAAACTATTACAATGGGTTTTTTGAAAATGCTAATTCACAGTTGCTTCCGGTAGCAATTTTTTTGATACACACTATATAATATCGACGTGATAAGGCTGTATTCCGTCAAAAACAATATTTGTGCTCGATTTTCAAAATGATTTTAAAGAATGTTTCTCTTCCGGCGCCGAGCGAAATAGTGAGGAAAATTGGTTTAAAGCCAATTTCATACGCCGAACTTTTCATGAGCGGAACTTAATGTAAATTATTTTAAACAACGGAGTCATCGGCGTCCTGGTTGAGAGAGGCAACTTAAAATTTATATAATTGATCACGCCCAGCAATAATTGGCAGTGAGTTTGATATGCTGCCGGAACAGTACTTGACTATAGCAAAGTGAAAAGGTGGTGAACTGCCAAGAATTTTAGTAACGAAATACTGACTATAGATATGTATATCAGCTATCGATTGACCAGGCGGGAATCGTAATCTTAGGATAAATATCAAAGCCCAGCATAATATTTTGACAAAAACCATTATATTGAGTGAAACACGAGTGAACGTTAGAACTTTAATAAATATTATGATTTCACTCGTGTTTCACTCAGGGCTTTGATATTTATCCTAATAATTAATAATCCATATAATTCGTCAAACAGCCAACCTTCAACCTGCATGTGCTCAAACAAAAAACAATTTTAATGAAATATTTCAGTTATATACGTCTTAACGTTTCGGGGCACTGCCCCTTCTTCAGAAAACCGCCATCAAAGTCAAGAAAGGTGTCCCTTATATAGAAAGTCACAAAATTTACATAAATTAAAATAATAAATTAACAATAAGTATACCTAGAAGTCTTAAGATTTAGTCCCCGAGGACAAAACGTATCCAATCTAGTTGCCCAAAATCCCTCCCTTTGTGTAGGACATGACAAATCAGTAATATCAATTACCATAACCTCCAAATCACTTAAACCAGAGTGGCCATCACTATGAAAGTGTGCATACAAATGTTCACCTGGCATACCCCGTTTACCCTTCCCATATCGTGTAAGGGAGTTCCTATGATTGTTAAATCTAATCCTAAAGGTGTTACTTAATAGTACTTCCCACGTATTGCATTCCCCATTTCTTACACAACAAGTAAACTATCCCAGCCGAATCACAGTCAAAAGAATAGTTTATAATATAAGAGTCCTTTTCCGTTCTGTCCATAATCGTTTGTCCACATTTCACCAGCTCACAAATCTTACACCTGGATTTACCACATTTATGCATGCAATTAACTCTATAACAATCTCCTTGTTAACTTTGGGTAATCTCGCTCTTACTAAAATATCTTTAAGAGTCCTAGGTTTCTCAAATGAAACCATTGGAGAACCACTCGAAAATATCTTTTTAGCCTTTTCCGCGATAGTAATAAAATCCGTTGCAATTCATTAAGAATCTTTGATACCCCTGCCAAAGCCGGATGGAAATCAATAACTAAAGGCAATCTGCCAGAATTCTTACGAACCGCCAGGGGACGAGAAATGCGAATCAAACTGCCAGTCAAGATATGCCATGACGATATCATTGACAGACAGACAGAAAGTATTATGGTAAAAGCCAAGATGGTCTCCAGAGACGCTGTCAAAGGCCCAAAGAACACCATCTACAAGTTGGAGACCATATTAAGGCTAAAAAGATATTTTCGAGTGGTCCTCCAATGGTTTCATTTAAGAAGCCTAGGACTCTTAAAGATATTTTAGTAAGAGCGAGATTACCCAAAGTTAACAAGGAGATTGTTAAGGTTAATGGCGTGCATAAATGTGGTAAATCCAGGTGTAAGATTTGTGAGCTGGTAAAATGTGGACAAACGTTTATGGACAGAACGGAAAAGGACTCTTATATTATAAACTATTCTTTTGACTGTGATTCGGCTGGGGTAGTTTACTTGTTATTGTGTAAGAAATGTGGAATGCAATACGTGGGAAGTACTATTAAGGTAGCAATAGTGGAAAAATTTACAAATATGAAGGAAATTTTTTTTTTCCATTTTTGAATCTGAGAAATCGTTTTCTGTAAGTGAAAAACAAATTGAGTTGGAAAAATTGAGTTTTAAAATATGATTGGACGAGGTCTAATTGGATGATAAGAAGGCGGGACACTTGATCAAGCCTTTCAGGTGCTTTTTCTCAATTCAATTCTGCACCAAAGTTTGCATCTTTCTCCCGGTAAAACTTCGCCGCGTTTTAACAGTTTTCACTGAAATTTTTGTCGGTTGTTGAAAACATACCCTTCAACGAAAACGTGTCGTCGATTTTTGATACGTTGCGTTTTTTTTTCGTTTTTATCGCGTTTTGAATTTAAAAGATATGAAATATGTTGTGACTCCCATGAAAATCATTATTACAAATTGAACGAAACAGAATTTCAAAAATCGCCGACACGTTTTTGCTGGTCATTTATCGGAGGTTACAACGGTATAAACTGGAAAACCATAAATTAAATTCCAAAGGACTTTAACCAGACGAATCCAACACACTTATTTTTTCTTTCAGTAAATAAAACAATTGAACAATTCACCCCCAATAAAATTAGGTTTTAACACTGTTTTCTATGATCAATTTACATTAAATTGATGTATTACAAGTTGTGATCGCATTAATAGGGGCGCGATGCAAGGTTTTTTACGACGCGATGCTGGATAACCCAATTGCTACCTTAAGTAACACCTTTAGGATTAGATTTAACAATCATAGGAACTCCCTTACACGATATGGGAATATATATATATGCCAAAATATAGTGCCTAACTTAGTTGGCTAGAGAGATACTGTATATCTGCGACGTGACAATGTCGAGAGAAGCACTGAACAATTAAAATGTCCATAATTGATCCCACAGCAATGATTGGCACTGATTTGATTTACTGCCGGAACAGTGCCTAACTTAGGGGCTGATTACATGGAGAAATTCCAGCCCGGGCTACTGAGGTATGGTAAATTACGGAGTATGGAAAATCATTTAAATAGCTTTGTTTTTATGCCATATTTGTTACCGCTTGACCGCTTTTGACACCGTGATTTCTATTCTCCCTCTTTACCATACCTCAATAGCCGGGCTGAAATCTCAGCCCGGGCTGAAATTTCTCGACGTGATAATATTGAGAGAACTGCAACTTAAAAGTTTATATAATAAATCGCACAGCAATGATTGCTTTACTTATAAAACGTGTTGTGCTGCGTAGGCAGTGTAGAAATACAAATCAATATACTGCAGAAATAGCGTGTAAGTAGTCTAACGTTTCGAGCGAAGGCCCTTCGTCAGAGAGTGTTGGTGGCTATGGTGAGATATCTGCGACGTGACAATAACCTGGTTGAGGGAAGCAACATAATGATCCACATAATAGACTCTGTAGCGTCGCGTATAAAGCGCAAGGCCAACGTGGATTCCCCCCCGAAAAAAAAATATATTCTCCCCTGTAAATAGTTACATGGTATAAGACAAGAGCTGGAGCATATCACAAGAACCTACAGGCTGTGTCTTTGAATGCATGGTTTATTCAAATATTATAACTAGTTATAGCATGATTTACAAAAAAAATATTTAATCACTGAGTCGGTTACCTTTTCAAGTTGGAGTTCTCTTTTCGACGAGGTGATCAGATATAACTAAAATGAGTGATGAGTACCTTTTTACAGGTTATATAATTTAAAATACCAATTCCAGCGTATGTTAATTTAAACACCCCGCTGTTCTTTCAAAAGGTGGCCTAGCTCGATGAAAAAGAACCTTAATGTTCCAAGACGTGGAATGAATGTTATGAATTGAAATAAGTTTTATCCCGACGCAGAACACGTCATTTTGATGCGCAGTCGAGATTACGATCTGGCTTATTCAGTAGTTGTGAAAACTCGCACGATAGCTTGTTGACCCCTCGCTGAGCAACTCAGATCTGAGCATTAGCCTTTGATTGTCCAAATCACAACCCCTGTCATTCCAGTTACAATTGGTTCTCTGCATGGAATTCTTGTGAGATCAAATAATCCAATCAAATAAACAATTATGAATCATATCAGTATTAAAATCTACTTCTCAGATCTGAGAAGCTCAGCAGGGTTCGACAAGCTATCGTGCGATTACCAAATCCTGCTTTCTGATTAGCTAACGAGCGGTCCATATGAGCCCATACTCGACATAATCTCAGTTTTAAACGCGTTTAATTTATAAGCCGTAAAATATTCTAAAAACATTTGAAAATGAACTCAAACCAGATTGAACATATTGAAAGACATATATATATATAAGTGAGTTTTTTTTATCCGAAAAGTGACCTTATTAAACTCTCAATTTCCTTTGAAGAATGGTAACAGCACAGACTTTCCTTTTTTGTCCACTGACTGGAAATTGCTGACGACGACCAAAAAACAAGCCACGATATTAAGGAAAAAGTTTTGGTCGGTCCGTATCGAGAAGTATTTCCCTTGGTTTAGAAAACAAATATGACTCCATACGGACCTCAATCTCGTACCCAGACCCAAGCATCCCCGGCCGCTTGGGTCTGGGTATGAGATTGTACGGACATCGCAGTCTTGTCTTCACGAAGGTAAAAGCACAGACTTTCCTTTTTTGTCCACTGACTGGAAATACTGATGACGACCAAAAAAACAAGCAAGGATATATTAAGGGAAAAATTTTTTTTTACTGTTTTGATCTGTCCGTATATTCCATTGATCTCAAAAACGTCAGGAAATATGTCTCCATACGGACCCCGCAGACTCGCAGCCGGTAAATAATTATATTTAATGTATCGAAAAATACTTGAGTAAGAGTACTTACGTATATTCATGAATATATATAAGTAATATATATGTAAGTGATGTATCAACTTCGTACCAACCCCGACGCTGCGAGCGGAGATAAGACCATAATATCAGGTTGTTCTATAAACTGTTGGACCCTTGGTGCTAACCTTCCTTATAGCAACGATTACAAGATCTGTAAATCTAGATACGTTTGAGCACCCACATTAACATCTGCTAATGTATTCTTGATTCTATATATAGTTTTTGGAAACGACACGTGTTTTGCCAATGGCATCAACATGATGGTGGCGCGGAAGACCACTGATCAGAGAAACGACGGTGCAAGGTTAGTTCAAAGAAATGTTCAAAGTCATCGATGACATTTGCGCACAGCCCCTCTGCAACTAGCCTGCGCGCAATTTGGAAGACTGGGACTGCGCGCAATCCCTCTCACGAAGACAAGCGATAACTTTATTAGCGGTCTTGCCAGCAATTACGATTGACAATACTATAATCGAAAGAAAAACATCGTACAAGCTTTTAGGTATTTTGATTGAGTCATATTTTAAATGGCACGAAAACACCTGTTCAACTGTTAAAAAAGGAAGGAAACGTCTTTTCTACCTAAAAGTGCTTAAGAAATACAGTGCACCAGCAAAAGACCTTCTGACATTTTATTACTCAGTAATTCGATCAGTGTTGGAATATGGTGACATATTGTGACACGAAGGCCCCTAACATCATCAGAAAGCCAAGACATTGAAATAATTCAGAAACGAGCACTTAGGATTATAGCTCCAGATTTAAAATACGAAGAAGCTTTGGCAACATATAAATTGCCTTCTCACGCAGTGCTTCTCCCGAAAAACGGGAGAAGCACTGCGTAGAATTAATTAAGCGAATGCTATCTCATAAGCGAATGCTATCGCATAAGCTACATCATCTCCTTCCAGAAAAAGTTCAAAACGTTCGGGAAAGAAATACAAGATATAATGGTAATAAACTTTATAATTTTAAATGTAAAACTGAACGTTTTAAAAATAGCCCATTGGTGTATGCAATTGATAAATATAATAGTAGTTTTTAATGTTTTTAGTCGTTATGACTTATATATAGATATTTATATATATATATATATATATATAGCTTATTAACTTTATTAGAATAGTTATTTTACTCATGTTTAAATTTTATACTTATGTAAATACATGATAATTAAGTTTATCTTCTTCATGTATATTCTTATTGAATAAAAAACCCAGAATTATTATTATTATAATTGCACCTTTCCGTCAGCTCGTTTACTGAGATAACATCAACAACAGTCGTTTATTTACTGATGGAACCCATTCTATATTTAATCCCATACTGCAAATACGTCAACCTCGTACCCAGGGTCTTATCTCCGCTCCCCTCCCGCCCCCGCAAATACGTCCGCAATGGGAGGATAAAGGCAACAAACGCAGTGGCGTAGCCAACCTCGTACCCAGGCTTTTCTGTGAAAAGCCTGGGTACGAGGTTGTGGCGTAGCTAGAGCAGGGCCTAGAGGGGCCAGACACTGGTAAACGTCGTCAAGGCCCAAAAGTAAAAAGTATTTTAGCAAGCATACATGCATAGCCAAATGTAGCGGGTCAATATAGCGGGCATCTGTCTATATGCAACATGGCGGAATTGTCACGAGTACCGAAATTTCGGTTTGCCTCTCAATTCGCCGTGATAATATGTATCTTCATGGTCAGAAAACCAAGCTATTGTAGCTATGATATTATTGGAGTTATTTTTGAATCAGAAAGTGCTTCTCATACTTGCGATGAAACTTATATTTATCCGTCACTATGGAACATCAAACGGGAGTCTGGCCTAAACGTAATCTTGGCGAGACGAAATCCAGCTATACATCTTATATTGCTAATGTGCGGTGACATCGAAACTTGCCCTGGACCTGGTGTACCGTGTGAAAGATGTAGTAAGTCTTTAAGTGTGAACAAAAGTAAGGTCTGTTGTTCAAACTGTCATAAGTATTTCTGTCTTCGTTGCTTTGGGGAAGATGATGAGACTAATTGCCCTGGATGCCGAGAAATAGATGACTCAGCTAACTCCTTTGTGAACAGTGCAGAACATAGATCTATACCTGATCTGAAAACGCTTTTGCGCCAAAAAGGATTAAAGATTCTACATCAAAACATCAGAGGTCTTCTCGCCAAAATCCCACAGATAACGGATTTGCTCCTCAATTTTAAGGGCATCGACATTCTCACTCTCAGTGAGACTCATCTAAGCAAGGAAATATATGATGGCGAACTACAAATAGCTGATTACACGTTCATAAAGAAAAATCGGCTTTCAGGATCTGGGGGAGGTGTTGGGTTGTATATTTCCAACAATATATCTTGGCAAAGGAGAGACGACCTCGAGGTGAGTGATCTGGAATGTGTTTGGATTGAAGTTACGTACCCAAATTCTAAAGGATTTTTAATCGGAACATTCTACCGACCTCCGGATAGCTCAAGTTATCTGCCTAAGGATTTTAATGTTATGTTGGATGCTATGTTGTCGAACATTGGAAAGGAGGGAAAAGAAACTATAATTCTGGGTGATATAAATTGTAATTTCTTGAAGCGGAGTGACAATAAAGATCTAAAGTCAGTCCTTAGGGTTCACGGTCACAGTCAACTGGTAAACAAACCAACTCGTATTTCTAAAGAAAGCGAAACCCTCATTGACGTAATTACAAGCAATGATCCCCAGAGAATATCTAAAGTGGATGTCGTCCCGATTGGCCTCAGTGATCATGACCTCGTGGGCTGTGTTCGCAAACTAAATCACTCTAATTTCAAGCCTCGATTTATTCATAGCCGAAATTATGTTAATTACAACCCTGTCGCCTTTTGTGAGGATTTGGCTTTGATCGACTGGGTCCCCTTGTTTCAATTAAGGAATGTAAATGATGCTTGGCAATTTTTAAAGTCATCCCTCACTGCCGTAATTGAATCCCATGCTCCAATGGTTACTAAGCGAGTTCGCGGTCGCCGATGTCCATGGATTACTCCAGCCTTAAAATACGAACTTAATATAAGAGATAAAGCCCTCAGGAAATATCGTAAATCAAAATCTGAAGTTTGTTGGCTGGCTTATAAAAAACAGAGAAATAAGGTGAACAATTTGCTTCGTTCTGCCAAGAATAAATACCATCAAAGCCTACTAATGGCAATGCAAATTGTCCCGAAAAATTCTGGAAGGCTATAAAGACAGTTTATCCAAGTAAACCCTCTACTGTCGACCCTTCATGCCCTGAAATTGTATCTGACAATGGAATCAGTATGACAGATAAATCCGACATTGCACACGCCTTTTGCTCTCATTTTTCATCTGTTGCCGCTAAACTAAAGAGCAAGTTTGTTTCTTTAAGTAATCTGATTTGGAAACCTTCAGATAGCATTGGCAGTCGAACGTCAATGAAATTTTCCTTTAAAAGTGTGTCGGAAGAAACTGTTTTTGCTGAATTAAGAAAGCTCAAACGATCTAAAGCACCAGGACTTGATAACCTTCCTCCAGGAATGCTCAAAGATGCATCTCCAATACTAACAAAGCCTCTGACTTATGTCATAAATTTGTCACTCAATTCAGGCACCTTTCCATCCGAATGGAAATCTGCAAAGATCGTTCCGATTCATAAATCTGGTAGCCGTAAGAATGTCGATAATTTTAGACCTATATCAGTCTTATCATCAGCATCTAAAATTCTTGAGAGAGTGGTGTATCGCCAGATTACTGGGTATCTCGAGGAAAATAAACTGTTGTCGAACAGTCAGTATGGTTTCCGTGCAAAGCGATCTACTGAGTTGGCTGTTATACATTTTACCGATAGGATTAGACAAGAAATGGACAAAGGCAAACTGACTGGTGCAATTTTCATCGACCTTCAGAAGGCCTTCGACACCATCAGCCACGATGGTCTCTTAAAGAAACTGCCTAGCTACGGAGTCACTAATATGGAGCTACAATGGTTCAAAGATTATCTTTTTAACCGTCATCAATCTGTGGTTTACGACAGTTACCACTCTAAGCCGCTACCTGTCATGTGTGGCGTTCCACAGGGATCGTTATTAGGACCTCTGTTATTCTTGATTCAATTTAACGATGTGGAAGATTGTGTCAGGAACTCCGAGATAATAATGTATGCCGATGATACTGTTATCTTTTTCTCTGACAAAGATCTCAACTCTATCAATTCTAAACTATCCGAAGACATGATCTATCTCTCCCAATGGCTCGACAACAACGAACTTTTTATTAATTTGAAAAAAGGAAAAACTGAGGTTATGCTATTCGGTACCGCAAAGCGCCTTGCTATTAATAAGGAACTGAAACTTTCAGTTTCTTTCAAGAATTCAATTATAAACAACACTGACACTTACAAATATCTAGGAGTTGAACTGGATCCGTCACTTACCTTTTCCAATCATTTTGATAAATCTTTTCGTAAAGCATCGGGCAGACTTCGTCTTCTATCACGCATCAGAAAATCCATCAACATCCACTCTGCTGAATCTATTTATCGTTCTATGATCGTACCGGTGTTAACTTACTGTAGCACTTCAAATATCAACTTAAGTAATACTTCAAGGGAAAAACTACTTGACTTTTCCTGCAAAGCTGCTAACATCATTGGTGGTCCATCAAGATCTGCTCAGGATTCCATTCGGCTGCCTGATCTTCATAATATTATTAAATTACAAACTTGCACTCTAGTATATAAATCACTTAATAATTATTTATGTAAACCGTTTAATAATTATTTTTCAATGCTAAGTCATGCCCACAATACTAGGAACAACGGCTGTATTTTACGACTTCCTAAAGTAAAGCTTGAGGTAGCTAGAAAGGGCTTTTATCACACGGCGGCTGTTACATTTAATAGTCTCCCTATTGCTGTCAGAAACTCATCAAGCTTGGACGATTTTAGAAGTAAGGCAGCCGAACATTATTCACTTTTGTAACTACGTCATTACTTTTAACATCTTTAAGTACTTTTTTAACTTTTTAAACTTTTTTAACATTTTATCTCTAATAGTTATTTTGAATTCTAATAAGGCAGGACTCTTAGTGATAGCAGTATAAGTAAATACTGATAAGATTATCCTGGGTAAATATTCTTAAATAAATAAATAAATAAAGGACGATATTTTATTGATCATCTTATAAGTGCGTGCAGATGTCATGATATTTCAAGAATGTTTTTATTTATTTGTAATTTATTGGAAAAAAGAACACCATCCCAATCCTGTCTTCCCATATCAGTGAATCCTGAGCCTTGACCAATGGATCATCCTCCCTAACTAAAACTATCATTGCATATATATTAAACAATAACCGTCTTCTTTGTCTAATGTTCTATATATAACTCTGATTCCCATGTTCCCTTATTTTTGGCACTAATTAAAGAGCAAAGTTTGCCCAACCGAAAATTGTTATCGTGTCATCGTTTTTTTGCGAACTGCGAAATAAAATATTCTGCTTTCTCAAAATGCTGAAAATGCCATTTCAGAGACTCTAGAGTTTCAAAATTTTCCGGGCGGTAATGTATGTCCAGCAACCCCCAAGCTGGCCTCAGACTTCACTCTTGCACGGCGCGATCAAAGTTTTTGCGTGGTGCCGGACGCCACTGAACAAACGGCTTACTGAAACACCTACGTCGAGAAGTTAAATCGCGCAAAGAATGTTTTTCCCTCATTCAAACTTGAGTTTTTTTAACAAACAGAGATTTTGAGTGGGTCAGGCTATAGGACGACCCATGCGAAGGAAGTAGACGAAGTTTTGTTTAGTGTCTACGCCATGGTACCAGTTAATTGCCGATGCCGAAGGCTGGGGCAAATGGTCGCAAGAGACTGACAACTCATGATATTTTGCGATAGACGAATTCAATAATTGATTTATCATTCAATAATAAAGATTTATCACTTGTTTTTGCCTCCAAAATTCTTTCAATTTCGTCCTCCGACAGCTGAACACATGAAAGAAGAGAAAAACAAAGAAGGTTGCAAAAATTATTTGAAACAGCTGTTGTTAGTGCGCATGCTCAGAACATTATTTGCAGTCAGTTATTTGCAGGTAAAGTAACCAATCAAAATTCAGAAGACACAAAAAACGAAGTGAATGATAATATAATTTATTCTTGATGCAAAACAGCGCATAAATTAGTCTTAACTGCGCCTTTTTACGAATTCGTAACCCCGTATAGGCAGCAGGTCGTTTTTCAACCTGTCGGAGGGAGGGTCCAACTCTGACAGGGCCGTCTAAAAAATTTTACAGCGGGGTGTAAGCTCACTTCAAACGACTGACGCATGAGCTTATACCGACTACATCCTATCGATCGAAGCTTGTCAAAATACGTATTTCTGTTGGGTGCCCACTAAAATAACCCTTGGTCAGCTGGTGAAATGGTTAATTAGTCCTACGTTAATAACGCTCTCTCAATACAGAATGAAAACATGATGACATTTTAATCCCCTCGCCCGGCGCGAAGCGCCGGCCGAAGGCCTGAGGGCGAGGGTGCTAATATCGACCGGCGTTTAGTCCCTTATCACGCGAGATGCAAGCGGATGCTGATCTCGGATCGGGTTTATTTGTTTATATACATATATATATGATCAACCGTCCTCATGCGCGGCATCGGAACATTTGGCCCTGGTAACTAGATATAGATAGAAGCTGATTGGTAGACCTCTGCATTGGAATTAATATTTAAATTGCAACCGTCACATGATAACTTGATCAAAGCCTTGCATGTTCTAACAGCTTGAAGACCTTGATCACTTATATCACAACTGCTGAAATTCAAGCAACTGCGAATGAAACAGAAAACTGTAAACTCCTCAAAAATTGCTCAAAAATACATTCTTCTTGCTGTTGGGTCCTTTTAAGCATAATAAGCACAGATAGTTTTTGCCGTTGGATTAGGGCAACGTCAACCGCAAAGTATGGGAACTAGTCGACACAAACCTCAGCTCATTCCCAACAAACAAAACACTACATCTGCACTAGTCTACTAGCACTACTGTCAAACAAACTGTGCAGTCAGCAGTACCTTTCTTAAATGACAATCTTTCAGCAGTCCTCGCATCGATAACTTTTTCGTGACCTTACTTTTAAGATCTAAAGGTAGTATTTCAAACAGGTTCTCGTGAAGGGAAACGTTTTTGGAGCGTTCTCCAAACAAATGTTTACAAGACTCGAAACAGCCTCACAAATGGGTTCATCACCGGTGTAAGAGACACAGCTGACGTCATGAGAAACATGCATGTTCGATCTAACGATCTAGCGGCGCTCTAGCGATCTAACGATCTAGCGCTCCAGCGCTCCAACGATCTGGCGCTCCACTCAACGATCTAGCGATCTATACATTAATAATAATAATAATAATAATAATAAAAGAATACAAGAAAAGACATGACAACGTGGCTCGTATTGTACACTGGAAATTATGTGGCTTACACAAACTAGAGAGAGCTGAAAAATGGTATGAACACATACCAAATGGGGTAATTGAATCCGATGCTATAAAGATACTCTGGGATTTTAATATACAATGCGATCATGTGATTGAAAGTCGAAGACCTGATATTGTGGTGGTGTTAAAGAAGGAAAAGGAGTGTAAGATTATAGACATCGCAGTTCCAGGAGATTGCAGAATATGTCAAAAAGAAACAGAGAAGATAGAAAAGTATCATGAGTTAAAAAGGGAAATCCGAAAATTGTGGACAATGAAGAAAGTAGAAGTGATTCCAATTGTAGTAGGTGCCTTAGGAGCAGTTAGTAAGAAATTGGATAAGTGGTTTGAGAAATTGGGAATACACATAATAGAACTTCTTCAAAAGACAGCATTATTAGGGCCGACAGCAAGAATACTATGAGAAAAAGCTTGGAAAGCTAAAACCTTTGGGACCTTAGGCTACTGGTTGCAGCCAGCTCCCAAGGAAAAACAAGACCAGCATAAGAACAAAGCTGTGAAAGATATGACGATAATAATAATAATAATAATCACCTAGCAAACCCACCAACAATATTAATTATGGCAAGGTGTTAAATTTGATTAAATTAATATTAACATATTGTGCAATGCAGGTCACTAATTATGATAGGGGGCCTTGAACTGGAGCGAGTAGCGGTACTTGGATTCAGGTTAAGATCCAACCAGGTGGTATCTTGAGCTGACCACCCCCTCGGGACAGGTTACACCTTCACACCAATAAATTGGTGGAAATTTGACTAACTGTTCTTTGTAGATTTGATTACAGGGCGGGATGGTGGGTTAGCGATTTCGTGGAGCTCTTGATAATGCGTGACACCGCTATTCAAGCAAGTGCGCTAATGGCAGTGCGCAACAGTTCGTGCCAGTCTCCAGGCCTGCTCCTCTCACCACGTGCTTGCCTCGATCGTATGCGGCGCGCGGTTACCTAGCTGTTAACCTTGGTTATTGTCTAACCTCACTTAAATTAATATTAACATATTGTGCACAGGTCACTAATTATGATAGACATATAAATTAGAGTCCCTGCTTGCGAACATGCATGCTTCTCATGACGTCACCTGTGTCTCTTACACCGGTGATGAACCCACAAATGACAGCGGCCATGACCAAAGTCTGAGCAAGAGGGGGACTAGGGACGACGACAAACCGAATTCAAAAATGGCGCCGATATTTAACACTTATTTAACACTTAGAGACTGAGGATAACAGTATGTTTCGGGACCACAAAACCGATACTGCTTTCCAGAGGTCCCAGTAAATAAGTGCTTTATTATCATACCAAGTGTCAAAGAAAAAACAAAACGTAAAGACATGAAATACAATTAAGGCGAAAGGAGAGTTCATACAGTTCAAATAGTTCAATAAAAGTCCAATGGTCGCATTTTCACGTGGCATTTCAAATCATTTCATGATTTTTTCATTATTGACGGTCAACAACATATTATTGCCCTCTCAGAAATACTGGGGGAAACAGCTAAATTTCGTCACTTTCACGTGATACACTCTCGACCAATGGCATACTAGAAAAAAGGAACTTTGACACTTGGTACTGTATATAATAAATAGCTTTGTTATATAGTTAGTGTCAAAGTTCAATTTTTCTGTTTTCCGAATCACGTGCCGGTCCGCAAAACGTCGTGTTTACTGCATTGCCCTGGCAACGAGGCAACCGGTCCATTAACAGAACATTTATTGACCGGTCCACAATAGAATGGGTGCAGTGCGCATGCGCGTCAACCGTGAAGTTCCAAAGTTCATTTTATAGTTTTGCTGTTATAGTTAGTTTTGTTTTATAGTTTTGGTTTCAAAGTTCACTCCAATAACCGGTGAATTATTCATACTTTGACACTAATATACTATATAACAAAACACTTATTTACTGAGACCTCGGGAAAGCAGTGTGACAGTCACAAACAATAAATTATCGAAGTAGTACAAGTATGTCCATGGAACAGACGGATTGAGCCTCGTTTACATGTGGGTGCTCCGTCTATTGTGCCTTAATGTCTACATATAAAAGTAATAAAACTGTGTAGTCTAAAGAAAATTTAATGACATTCACATTTCACAGACATTCAAATGAAAATTACGAATTAACTATGTAGTATAAATATATCCATGAAAGAAATGCAGTGTGAAAGAAGTCCAGTGAGATTGAACCTCGTTTTCATGTCGATTACCAGGAACACGAACCAGGCGACTGGTTGTCAACCAGAATCTTTTTCGAGTTCTTTTCAATGCAATACGGTGGATTGTTGGTCGCGGAGTGCTCTGCTGCCCATGTGAAGGTCCCCTTCAGATCATCTTTGAGATTCTCCACGACCTGCAGCACAATACTTGGATTTGGGTTTCTATTATAAGAGTTGAAGCCCGCCACGAGTTGGCTCCAGCCTCCCAAATCATTTGCCGCCCCTTTGAGATCATTTTCCACGCTGGTGACCGTCTGGAGGTTTTTCGCGTAGAACTGGCAGAACACGTAGTCGGCGTTTCCTAGATTTAAGCTGACGTAGTCGTCCCAGGTTCCTCCGTAGTAAGGACCAACGGATGTAATGTAACCAGCCGTTTTGAAACGTTGCAACAGACCAGTGACCGCTGCTGGAAAGTTGGCGTTTTTTGTTCCACCTTCGAACTTAAAAATGAGAAAAACAATATGAATGTGGGGATTGTGTTGCGCACTTGCAATAACGAGTTACATAAATTAAGTTGCAATTTAACGATATATAAATTACACTCACCTGTATATCAACGCCATCTGCATTCAAATCGTCAACCATAGATTTAATAGACGCAAAAGCGTCGTCTAGCCATTGGGTGACGCTGATACCGGCGGCAATGCTGAACGTTCCCCCATAAGCTGCAGCTCCACCGAGGGACACCATGTACTTCCGGTTAGGATTCGTCGCTTTGTCTTGAGTAATCGTTGCCTTGGTGATGCCCAACCTTGTCCACTCAGAGAATGGCACGAACTTGCCGTTGTAGTTCTGGTCTTTAGCAAAGCCCAGTAAGATGAAATTCATGTCGGCTGGGACCTGGGACAGAGAAGGAGCTGCGACTCCGTCAGGTAGTGCACCGAGGTACGTTCCGATGACGTTACCTATTGGAGTCGGTACGCCGCACGACTCTTGCTCGACATTGCAATCTCCTTCCGGACAATCTTCGGGGTTGTTGCAGCCTGTGCCACAGTTGGTAGAAGCGGCATTACAGTAGCCTGTAGTAGGCGTTGGAGTACTGCATTCATCCATTAAAAGCTGGCAATCGCCGCCGGGACATTCAGTATCAACATCACACGTGCTGCCGCAGTTTGACGAAGCAGCGTTGCAGTAGCGAGTGGGAGTACAAGTTTCTGGTTCCGCCCAGCAATCCCCCCCGGGACAGTCACTTAGGATGTCACAAGGAGTACCACAGTTCGACGAAGCAGCGTTGCAGGTACCAGTATAAGTTGTACTGCAGGTTTCTGGATCCGCCCAGCAATCTCCCCCGGGACAGTCACTTAGGATGTTACAAGGAGTACCACAGTTCGACGAAGCAGCGTTACAGGTACCAGTATAAGTTGTACTGCAGGTTTGTGGTTCCGCCCAGCAATCCCCCCCGGGACAGTCACTTAGGATGTTACAAAGAGTACCACAGTTCGACGAAGCAGCGTTGCAGGTACCAGTATAAGTTGTACTGCAGGTTTCTGGATCCGCCCAGCAATCTCCCCCGGGACAGTCACTTAGGATGTTACAAGGAGTACCACAGTTCGACGAATCAGCGTTGCAGGTACCAGCATAGCTAGTCGTTGGACAGGTATCCTGGCTCGCCCAACAAGCACCTCCTTGACAATCGCTGATGGTGTTGCAACCAACACCACAGTTACTGGACTGAGAATTACAGTAACCTATGGTACCACAGTTGTCCTGGCTCACCCAGCATCCACCGCCGCCCTGGCAGTCATTATTAGTGTTGCAACCAACACCACAGTTACTGGACTGAGAATTACAGTAACCTATGGTACCACAGTTGTCCTGGTTCGCCCAGCATCCACCGCCGCCCTGGCAGTCATTATTAGTGTTGCAACCAACACCACAGTTACTGGACTGAGAATTACAGTAACCTATGGTACCACAGTTGTCCAGGTTCGCCCAGCATCCACCGCCGCCCTGGCAGTCATTATTAGTGTTGCAACCAGCACCACAATTACTGGACTGAGAATTACAGTAACCTGCAGTTGTTCCTTGTGAAACTTGAACATCTTGTAGCAGAACGATGGCTAATGTTAATAACACTTTCACACGTATAACGCTCATCCTGGAACCTGCAAGAGAAATATTAACGAACTCCTATAAGCATTTCGCATGTTGCCATGGAGATAGCTAGAAAGTATAGTTTAAAATAAGCTTTCTGCGACTAAGGACTTATTAACCGAGTCTGAGGTATATACGGGAAAGAATTTGCCTGAGGTTTTCGTACAGACCGAGCGACGAATGTGCGAGGTTTGTGAGATAAAACCGAAGGCATATACTTTCCCGTATAGACCGAGCAAACCAAGTTCATTAGGTATTTCTGATTATATGGGTTTTGGTTAATTTTCTTCTCTGTTTTAACGAGCTGTTTTTGTCGTTACGTTCCCTCTTCAGGCTACCATCTTTCGCTTCATTTTTAATCAGTTATAGGCAGGGACGTAGCCAGAACCTTCAAAGGGGGGAGCCCTGTGGAGAATGAAGGAAGTCGTGGCTATATGTTTGCCGCAAAGCCGCGATTGTGGCTGGGAAGTCTGGGAGGTGCATGCTGGCCCATAGGAAAATTTTCAATTTTGAAAGACCCAGAAGTGCTTTTACAGGAATTTCTAACATGATTTTTTGCGAAATTAGGCCACCAGACGATGGCTAGAAATTTCATTTTTAGATTTTACATCGTGCTAATAATTAGTTATATTTTATCCAGCCTTTCATTATTTATTCTGACAGTAAAACACAAAACACAATTGTTTGCTTGTTTTAAAAAAGGCGTAGGTTTATTAAAAAAAAACTGAACATGGAAAAATATTTAAATTCCGAGACTAATGTAAACAGTTTGACTTTTTCCGTAGCACAAGCACTTTGTTTTGTGATGAATTTATGAAGAACAAGCAATCTGTAAACAAATTAATCATGTACTGTAAAAATATTTAGTTTAATTTTTGGTTTTAGTTCAATATAAATCCATAAAAATCTAAATTTTCACAAGCGTACAGAGCGTACTCTTTTTTTCGACTCCCTCCCAGAGCGTACTCTTAAATGTTGAATCTTATGCACAACGGTTGCTCTCTTCACCGTTAGAAAAAGAGGGCCTGGGGCCGAGGTAATGCTTCCACCACGATCTAGTTTTCTTTTTTGAACGATTTTCTTGCCAAAATCGCTGCAAGTGGAAGTACTGCTGTGCATTCAATGAAAGCCATCATCGATATTTAAAAAGCGTACATTGGTCATTAACCCCCTCCCCCCAGCGTACGTGTACGCTTGTGAAAATGTTGATAATTATGGACGTATTTTCAATGAAGATATTCAAACCAACCGTCAGCCTAAATTTTTCCTGCCTATATCTAGTGTATAATTTGCTTACAGACCTTGAAAACGAGCTCGTACATATAAAAAAATATACTATTATTAATGAGTGCCGGTGAGACGCTCTAACCATTGAGCCACCGACACTCAGATGCAGACTGTCCGGGGACTGAGAATAATTTTTCCGCTGAGGATACGAGCTTGACGATCTACTCCAAGCTCTCCCGATCTACTGCAAGCTCTCCCACATTCACTACAGCAGTGTGTATCACATTAATGAGTGTTTGGATCAAACACTCGTTCCCAGGGCCATTTTCGCCGACCTTTCGCCGTGGAGGCAAAATGCCCTACTAAAGCTTGTTTTTGCTGCGATTTGTGCTGCGAAAAACATTTTGAAAGTTGACGTATTTTAGCGTGTAAGACGTGTAACATCCCTTCTGGTTCTACTTTCTGCAACAAATATCGACAAGTTGCATGATATTTCGTACATGTAACACCCTTCCATACAACTTGTCGCGCAACTGCATATTTCGGCATGCAAGCTTAAAGTGTCCCTGCGATAAATATCACATTACGTTTCCTGGCATTTTTTGTTACAGAACATCATGTTAGGTTAATAAATGTTCGCATTTTCCAAAAAAATGAACAACAAACATTCTATCACAGAAATTTAACCTCCAAAGTCGCCCAAATTTTGTCCACCATTGCTCAAAACTTGTTCCAGACGAGCCCGCGATTCCACAGTGTGATTGTGACGTCAGAGACTGAACACGTGACAAAGCTTTATGGAAATTATACAACAAGTTACAATAGAAAGTTTTCCCCAAGTATAGCTTTATATTCATACACAACTAGCCACATGTTGAGTTGACGTCACTTCCTCTGATCGCAACCTAAGCGTCCGGAAATCGTGATTCATGGAGACAGAACATTCTCAAGTTGTCGCACCAAAACTGTGGAATTCATTACCACAGGAAATTAGAAGCATTGATATTTTAAAGTGCCACTACGATGAAAATTCACCCTCGTCTTTTAGATTTTCTTTAGCATAGAATAGTATTTCAGGGTCGAAAGTGATCATCGATGTAAAAATAAACTAAAAATTGGTATTTTGAAGTAAGTATTTTGAGCTTTAAAATCACTACTATTTAGGCCACCATTATTAAAAACGTGTTCCAAGTGAGCCCGCAATTTCAAAAGGTAATATTGTTTGTGACGTCAGATTCTCAATGCTACGCCTGAATTTCGGTCGAGATTATTTGTTTTCTTGTTTTTTTCGAGAAGTAGATGAAATGTTCAGCCTTTCAGACGAAGAATTTGAAAAAACGACGAAGAATTAGCTTAAGAATTAATTAAGAAGAATTAATTGAAGAATTAGCCACGTGGAGTCGTCGCGTTGAGAATCTGACGTCACTTCGTTACGCTGGTCAAGAACATGAACGATTAATGGCGGACATAACAACTCCAGATTCTATCGTCGAATCGCAAAACGGTTTCGACCAAGTAATATTTAGAAGCTCTGCTTTATAAATACGTAAAAATATCGATAGGTAAAAATTTGATTCTAGTGGCACTTTAAAGTAGTTTTATCATTGGCAACAAAAATTAAGTTTGTTTTATTTGAAAGAACTCTTAAAATAATGAAGAATAGTAATTTATAGTTCTTTCATATTTTACTTAGTTCTTGAGATATTTAGACTTATGTGATATTCAAATGAGATGATCTATGACGTCATGAGATGGTTAATAATTTTAACATATTGAAAATCGTGAATATCTTTATGATTATTAAATGAAATTACTTGAAACTTTGCATGTAGATACATACCACTAAACTGAAGATCATCGTTCAAGTCTTATGGTTGCCATGGTAACAGATTAGTTTACAGACCTCTTGATTTCGAAAACAAAATTATTTGTTTTTCTCTTCAGTGCCGAACCTTATTGGGTTGGTACCTGTTCAGCAAATGTTTACTGTCATAGCCAATTAGAAACTGAGATTTGAAGTTGGTACAAAGTCTACTATGTCAGAAAACAAATAGTTTTGTTTTTGAAATCAAGAGGTATGTAAACTAATCCGTTACCATGGCAACCATAAGACTTGAACGATGATCTTCAGTTTAGTGGTATGTATCTACATGCAAAGTTTCAAGTAATTTCATTTAATAATCATAAAGATATTCACGATTTTCAATATGTTAAAATGTATTAACCATCTCATGAAAGTCTAAATATCTCAAGAACTAAGTAAAATATGAAAGAACTATAAATTACTATTCTTCATTATTTTAAGAGTTCTTTCAAATAAAACAAACTTAATGTTTGTTGCCAATGTCCTTTAAAACTTTTCTTTTTTTAAATTAATAGTTTTTGTTCATAGTGGTAATTTATATATAGGCTTTATCTTATAATGAAACTGTAATTAGTTTTATAAGTAACATTAAGAATATATTGTTGTAAGAGCATTGAGACTATTGTATAATGCTCCTAATACGTCTTTATTATTATTATTATTATTATTTTTATTATTATTATTATTATTATTAATGGCGGCCATATAATCTCGTATAAAAACAGTCTGAAAAGGCGACTTCCCGTGCTCGCAATTGCTTGAAATTTGGCAAGTTAAAGTGCCCCTAACCTCTTATTTGGAAGAACTTTTAAAATGATAAAGTAACTTCTTTTGAAGATTTTCGTTTTTTCGCTTTCTTTTTTAGATATATCATCTTGTTTGATATGCAAATGTCTGGAATTTCGTCACACATGCATCGTTCATGAAATAAAAACACTAAAGTGTGAATAACACGTGTGTGGGTTTCTCCCACAACACCAAACTTCTTGATTTTAAAGGATTTCGTTCGAGAATGAAAGAGATATACGCATTTCTCCAATAAGTCATTATGCATGTGTGACGAAATTCCAGACATTTGCATATCAAACAAACTGATATATCTCAAAAAGAAAGCAAAGAAACGAAAATCTTCAAAAGAAGTTACTTTATCATTTTAAAAGTTCTTCCAAACAAGACAATAAAACATTTTGAGCTCATGGAGAACACCATGCTCTTTACAAATATGTAAAGAAATATGTATATCGACATTGACGTCATCTTTTCCGTTTTCGCTGGTCGTCGGAGAATGTTGCTTTTATAATTTGACACTTTGACACCATTTCGTTCACCACCACAGAAATTAGCGGCGAAAAAAAATTGTTACGGTGAAATTGTGTTCTTATGCACACTTTCCCAGAGACCAGCGAATTTCTCCGATGACCAGCGAATTTCTCCGATGACCAGCGAAAATATGACGTCAATGTATTTTTCGTAAGCGGCGGGTGAAAATTGGCCCATCCCACTTTACCGCCTCGCATCCTCGCGTGCCCCCGTTATCCCTACGAGCGTCGAAGCACCCGGGTAGTGAAACTGCGCTATAGATAACCTATAGATGGGTTTCATAAAACATTATTTCATTCGATGTACCTACCAACCAACATATATGACCTGTATTTTTAAGTTTTTGTTATATAACTCTGTATAATCTACCCATATACAGACTTTGAGGGGGTGTCGATTGCATTTTAGATCGTTACACGTCATAGTTGGTGTACCACAATAATATTTTTAATTAGCATCATTACCCCCACGTCCTTTGTCATTTGAGCATTCTGGAGATGAAAACCATGCATTCCAACTAAAGTACGCCCTCCTTGTAAACAATGTCATTATTATTCAGATAGATTATTTATTCAAATAGCTTATAGAATGTTAAATAGATCTTGAACTACTCCAGAAAATTGTCATCCATTTTTATATTTCTGTACCAACGTATTGTCAATAGTATGGTAGTGAAGCACACTTATATGCTTAGCTAGGAATTCGTTCTCATGTCCCTTACGCCATTGAGCTGGAATTAGGAACCATGTCTTTCTGATATTAACCCTAAACCTCGCCTTGGCGTTGGGATAAAATTAATTAATTTAGGATAAATTTAACTGTTACTCCTTCCCTGGTCCAGCTTTGGGGGTGAGAGTCATGCTCTCAGCACGGTTAGCAGCTTTGTAGTCTCCCCCTGTTTAGAATATTCATTGCACGTATACGTCCTCGGAATGTACGAATATTCTATTCAAAATAACTCTCATACTAACTCATACTAACTCTCATACTAACCCTCACACTAACCCTTGAACAGTCTAGTAATCCTCACCAAACCTTATTTTAAAGCATGGTTTCTAGCGATCATTAAAAATAACACCGTCGAGATGACTCGATAACAGTATGCAAATGACTCTCTTTATGTCGTCGACCCTTCACAGTTGTTCGCTTGATTAAGAAAACCAGGTTCACTAACTGATGTTGAATATCACTAATTAGCAGTACTTCATTTGATGAAATTGTATTACATTTGCCTATTCCCTAACTGTATGTTACGTTACCACCTTCTGTGCCTTGGCAACAATAGTGAAAATCTTTATATTATTCTGACTGGTGTTGATCGTAAAACAGCTACTAGGACAAATACCTTGTTTGTTGAAAATGTTCGTCGACTTGTGATCTTCAAAATCCTATAACACAATGTCAGTTAAAACAAAATTGGTTTTCCAGCAACGTGGTTTGGTAAGTCAAATGTCTTTCTTTCAGTATTTTGACGTCTGTTCAAGGGTAGATGATAATTTTAAGCGGTCAAGCTCATCGAAGTGTTTTATATTAGCGATTGATATTGGTCTCTCAATATATTTGATTAGTATTAGCAGAAAGTTATTTGTATATAGTCTATTGCAAATGCTGCAATCAATCTCATTGGCTACGATACTTGCTATTTATATATTTATATAATTCTCGAAGTACAGTGTGTTTTAACCGCTACCCTTGATGAAAAATGAATTAGCATTCTTAAAGAGACCTATTGTAATTTAAAAATTATACACCTGGGAAATTAAGATGGTCCAAGCGCTGCGTTAATCAAGAAGAGAGAAAGCAGTTTTCAATACGAATGCAATCCAAGTTATTTTTTACGCATTCGTTGCTTAGAGGTGTCTAAGCCTTCAAACTATTACAATGGGTTTTTTGAAAAAAATGCTAATTCACAGTTGCTTCCGGTAGCAATTTTTTTGATACACACTATATAATATCGACGTGATAAGGCTGTATTCCGTCAAAAACAATATTTGTGCTCGATTTTCAAAATGATTTTAAAGAATGTTTCTCTTCCGGCGCCGAGCGAAATAGTGAGGAAAATTGGTTTAAAGCCAATTTCATACGCCGAACTTTTCATGAGCGGAACTTAATGTAAATTATTTTAAACAACGGAGTCATCGGCGTCCTGGTTGAGAGAGGCAACTTAACATTTATATAATTGATCACGCCCAGCAATAATTGGCAGTGAGTTTGATGTGCTGCCGGAACAGTACTTGACTATAGCAAAGTGAAAAGGTGGTGAACTGCCAAGAATTTTAGTAACGAAATACTGACGTTTAGAGCGGAGCATAGGGCTTATATATACTATATATATGTATATCAGCTATCGATTGACCAGGCGGGAATCGTAATCTTAGGATAAATATCAAAGCCCAGCATAATATTTTGACAAAAACCATTATATTGAGTGAAACACGAGTGAACGTTAGAACTTTAATAAATATTATGATTTCACTCGTGTTTCACTCAATATAATGGTTTTTGTCAAAATATTATGCTGGGCTTTGATATTTATCCTAATAATTAATAATCCATATAATTCGTCAAACAGCCAACCTTCAACCTGCATGTGCTCAAACAAAAAACAATTTTAATGAAATATTTCAGTTATATACGTCTTAACGTTTCGGGGCACTGCCCCTTCTTCAGAAAACCGCCATCAAAGTCAAGAAAGGTGTCCCTTATATAGAAAGTCACAAAATTTACATAAATTAAAATAATAAATTAACAATAAGTATCCTAGAAGTCTTAGGATTTAGTCCCCGAGGACAAAACGTATCCAATCTAGTTGCCCAAAATCCCTCCCTTTGTGTAGGACATGACAAATCAGTAATATCAATTACCATAACCTCCAAATCACTTAAACCATAGTCAATCGAGATATGGTCTGGAAACTCGGCAAACTTCAAAGCGACTATAATGAGCTACGTTTTGATGTTGAACCGTACGTTACACTGTGCACATCCTTTGTTTTAGGTTTATTAATAATTAAACAACACGGTTGAGCGATTAAACCCAAACGATTCTATTGGATGATTGCTTCATTATACTAAAATACAATAGGTTCAGTGACCGTGCACCGTGCACAAAATTGCATAAACACGAACAAAAAGATAGAACAAAGACTTTAGCTGAGTTTCCAGACCATATCTCGATTGACTATGCTTAAACCAGAGTGGCCATCACTATGAAAGTGTGCATACAAATGTTCACCTGGCATACCCCGTTTACCCTTCCCATATCGTGTAAGGGAGTTCCTATGATTGTTAAATCTAATCCTAAAGGTGTTACTTAATAGTACTTCCCACGTATTGCATTCCACATTTCTTACACAATAACAAGTAAACTACCCCAGCCGAATCACAGTCAAAAGAATAGTTTATAATATAAGAGTCCTTTTCCGTTCTGTCCATAAACGTTTGTCCACATTTTACCAGCTCACAAATCTTACACCTGGATTTACCACATTTATACACGCCATTAACCTTAACAATCTCCTTGTTAACTTTGGGTAATCTCGCTCTTACTAAAATATCTTTAAGAGTCCTAGGCTTCTTAAATGAAACCATTGGAGGACCACTCGAAAATATCGTTTTAGCCTTTTCCGATAGTAATAAAATCCGTTGCAATTCATTAAGAATCTTTGATACCCCTGCCAAAGCCGGATAGAAATCAATAACTAAAGGCAATCTGCCAGAATTCTTACGAACCGCCAGGGGACGAGAAATGCGAATCAAACTGCCAGTCAAGATATGCCATGACGATATCATTAGACAGAAAGTATTATGGTAAAAGCCAAGATGGTCTCCAGAGACGCTGCCAAAGGCCCAAAGAACACCATCTACAATTAGTTGGAGACCATATATATATATATATATGCCAAAATATAGTGGCTAACTTAGTTGGCTAGAGAGATACTGTATATCTGCGACGTGACAATGTCGAGAGAAGCAACAATTAAAATGTCCATAATTGATCCCACAGCACTGATGATTGGCACTGATTTGATTTGCTGCCGGAACAGTGCCTAACTTAACTATTGGTTGGCTAGTGAGATATCTGCGACGTGATAATATTCAGAGAACTGCAACTTAAAAATTTATATAATAAATCGCACATGAGCAATGATTGCTTTACTTATAAAACGTGTTGTGCTGCGTAGGCAGTGTAGAAATACAAATCAATATACTGCAGAAATAGCGTGTAAGTAGTCTAACGTTTCGAGCGAAGGTCCTTCGTCAGAGAGTGTTGGTGGCTATAGTGAGATGTCTAATAGCATGGTTTATTACTTGGGCCACTTGTGGTGAGCACAAGTCTTAAATCCAGCTTGATTTCTGTGTTCGTCATGTTCATGTTCGTCGTCGTTTTATACGACGAGAGAATGTAATTATTGCGTGGGCGTATAAATAGCGAATTAAAGCGATTTCGGCCAGTTTTATTGTCAATGAATCGCAGTCTGAAAAGCATTTACGAGACCTGTAAACCCGCAAATTAATGCAAAGATTCTCTCCAAGATAACTGGATGACTGAGAGAAACACAGATGAGAGATTAAAGAGAGAACCGTGGACGAAACGTCAACATAACAGAGATAGTCGTTGCAAGGCAAAGCGATTTCGGACTTTCGTTTTATTGACAATGAATCGCAGTTGGAAAGTTTACCGAGACCTGTAAACCTGCAAACCATTGCAAAGATTCTCTCCAAGATGAAAGAAACACAGATGAGAGATCAATCATGAAGACAGAATGGACAGCCGAAGGGCAGGGAAATATTATTATACTGTGTTGACATTTATCCCGTGAAACTCCGTAATATTAATCATGAAATGTTGTGTTTTTATCCGATTTACATCAATTCTATATCAAAATGATCACTTGAATCTGGCGAATCGAACGCTGTAGGTTTCGTCTACTTAAAATGTGAAGATCAGATGTTATATAAGAAAATGCGTATTAGCGATTAAAGCGAGACTCGCCTCTAAAATCAAAGGACATGGCTTCAAGATCTATAAAATCAAAGGACATGGCTTCAAGATCTATTCGTTGTTTACCCGATGATTTAATGCTTTTATGTTCGTTAAACCGATGTAATTTCGTAACAGATATGTTTCGTATACCTTTCCGTTGTTTTTATATAAATTTTGACACACGAAGACCTTCAATCGAACAGATATTAGAAAAAATAGCATTGCCCGTGTTTAATGTTTACATTAAATTTCGTCTGCGTCAGGCGTTCTGCATTGGGGGGGGGGGGGGGTAGCCTGCGTGTAGACGCCTGATTTTTCTTCCGCAAAGCCGAGGTAAGCTTTCGCCATTGCATACCCATACCCCCCGCCCAAATCCACGCCATATCTCCCTAATTTGTCCAGTGATTAAGTGGCCCAAGTTAACGCCTAGCGGGCGTCTTGTTTCAATATAAAATGGCACCTACTACAAGGTGAAATACTTTATATTTACATGAATTTTCGACACATTATAATTAAAGGACTACAAAGTAATCTGCGACATGACAATACCCTGGTTGAGGGAAGCAACATAATGCGCCATGTATAATTGACTCTGTAGCGTCGATCGCGTATAAAGCGCAAGGCCAACGTGGATACATATAGCTTCTTCGTAAATTTCCCCAGAAAAATTATATTCTCCCCTGTAAATAGTTACATGGTATAAGACAAGAGCTGGAGCATATCACAAGAACCTTCAGCCTGTGTCTTTGAATGCTGATGGTTAATTCAAATCTTATAACTAGTTATAGCATGCATGATTTACAAAAAAAAAATTTAATCACTGAGTCGGTTACCTTTTCAAGTTGGACTTCTCTTTTCGACGAGGTGATCAGATATAAGTAAAATGAGTACCCTTTTTACAGGTTATATAATTTAAAATACCAATTTCAGTGTATGTTAATTTAACCCCCCCCCCCCCCCCCCCCCTGTTCTTTCAAAAGGTGGCCTCGATGAAAAAGAACGACCTGTTTGTTCCGAGACGTGGTACAGTGTTTTAGTTTAAGTCTGTTGAAAATTTCTGATGTTCAGTTAGATTGTCGAATTTCGTCTGCGTGTCAGGCGTTCTGCTTTGGGGGGGGGGGGGGGGGGGGGGGGGGAGGGACGCTAGCAAAAAGTTTCCCACTTTAAACGAACGCTGCACAATGCCTTCAGTACCTGATTACAGAAATCAATGCGTTAAAAATTATCCTTTGTAATATAAGACAAGTGAGCGGGTTTTCTAATTCCAACTGTCTAACATGCCACCAATGCATACCCATCTCCGCAGGCAATATGCGCACCATGTCCCTAAAAGTAGCCCGAGTTAACGCCTAGCGGGCGTCTTGTTCAAATGACAATCTTTCAGTAGTCCTCGCATCGATAACTTTTTCGTGACCTTACTTTTAAGATCTAAAGGTAGTATTTCAAACAGTTTCTCGTGAAGGGAAACATGCTTGGAGATGTTCTCCAAACAAATGTTTACAAGACTCGAAACAACCTCACAAATGACAGCGGCCATGACCAAAGTCTGAGCAAGAGCGGGACTAGGGACGACAACAAACCGAATTCAAAAATGGCGCCGATATTTAAGAAATAAAAAACGTGTCGCGTGTGATTATCGAGTTATAATGGCACGAGAGATGCGTGTAAAACACGAGGCGATAGCCGAGTGTTTTACTAGCTTCTCGAGTGCCATTATAACTTGATAATCACACAAGACAAAGTTTTTTATTTCTTTTATAAAATAACACCATTAAATTAACAATAAAGCCATGAAAAATGTAGATTTACCTGTTATAAGAGACGTTGCTAGCACATAGCAACATAGCAACGCACGTTCCTAGGAAGCCTTTGATGAAAACACGTTGGCGATTAAAATGCACTCAACGTTTATAAGTGGTGCGGTTTTAAAAGTCTAATCACAGTCACAAACAATAAATTATCGAAGTAGTATAAGTATGTCCATGGAACAGACGGATTGAGCCTCGTTTACATGTGGGTGCTCCGTCTATTGTGTCTTAGTGTCTACATATAAAACTGTGTAGTCTTGAGAAAGTTTCATGACATTCACATTTCACAGACATTCAAATGAAAATTACGAATTAACTATGTAGTATAAATATATCCATGAAAGAAATCCAGTGATGAAAGAATTAAGTCCAGTGAGATTGAACCTCGTTTTCATGTCGATTACCAGGAACACGAACCAGGCGACTGGTTGTCAACCAGAATCTTTTTCGAGTTCTTTTCAATGCAATACGGTGGATTGTTGGTCGCGGAGTGCTCTGCTGCCCATGTGAAGGTCCCCTTCAGATCATCTTTGAGATTCTCCACTACCTGCAGCACAATACTTGGATTTGGATTTCTATCATTAGAGTTGAAGCCCGCCACGAGTTTGCTCCAGCCTCCCAAATCATTTGCCGCCCCTTTGAGATCATTTTCCACGCTGGTGACCGTCTGGAGGTTTTTCGCGTAGAACTGGCAGAACACGTAGTCGGCGTTTCCTAGATTTAAGCTGACGTAGTCGTCCCAGGTTCCTCCGTAGTAAGGACCAACGGATGTAATGTAACCAGCCGTTTTGAAACGTTGCAACAGACCAGTGACCGCTGCTGGAAAGTTGGCGTTTTTTGTTCCACCTTCGAACTTAAAAATGAGAAAAACAATATGAATGTAGGGATTGTGGTGCGCACTTGCAATAACGAGTTACAAAAATTAAGTTGCAATTTAACGATATATAAATTGAAATTAGTTAAATAATGCAAGCTAGACAACGCTCGCTTACACTCACCTGTATATCAACGCCATCTGCATTCAAATCGTCAACCATAGATTTAATAGACGCAAAAGCCTCGTCTAGCCATTGGGTGACGCTGATACCGGCGGCAATGCTGAACGTTCCCCCATAAGCTGCAGCTCCACCGAGGGACACCATGTACTTCCGGTTAGGATTCGTCGTTTTGTCTTGAGTAATCGTTGCCTTGGTGATGCCCAACCTTGTCCACTCAGAGAATGGCACGAACTTGCCGTTGTAGTTCAGGTCTTTAGCAAAGCCCAGTAAGATGAAATTCACGTCGGCTGGGACCTCGGACAGAGAGGGTGCTGCGACTCCGTCAGGTAGTGCACCGAGGTACGTTCCGATGACGTCACCTATTGGAGTCGGTACGCCGCACGACTCTTGCTCGACATTGCAATCTCCTTCCGGACAATCTTCGGGGTTGTTGCAGCCTGTGCCACAGTTGGTAGAAGCGGCATTACAGTAGCCTGTAGTAGGTGTTGGAGTACCGCAGTCATCCATTGAAAGCTGGCAATAGCCGCCGGGACAATCAGTATCGATATCACACGTGCTGCCGCAGTTTGACGAAGCAGCGTTGCAGTAGCGAGTGGGAGTTGGAGTACAAGTTTGCGATTCGTGCGAGCAGTCCCCCCCGGGACAGTCACTTTGGATGTTACAAGGAGTACCACACTTTGACGAAGCAGCGTTGCAGGTACCGGCATAGCTAGGTGTTGGACAGTTGTCCTGGTGCGCCCAACAAGCACCACCTTGACAATCATTGGACGTACTGCACCCAGTACCACAGTTGCCAGATTGAGAATTACAGTAACCTCTGGGACCACAGTTATCCTGGTCCGCCCAGCATCCACCGTTGTCGCCCTGGCAGTCATTATTAGTATTGCAAGGAGCACCACAATTACTGGACTGAGAATTACAGTAACCTCTGGGACCACAGTTGTCCTCGCCCGCCCAGCATCCACCGTTGTCGCCCTCGCAGTCATCATTAGTGGTGCAAGTAGCACCACAATTACTCGTTAAGGAGTTACAATAGCCTCCTTGTGAAACTTGAACATCTTGTAGCAGAACGATGGCTAGTGTTAAGAACACTTTCACTCGCATAACGCTCATCCTGGAACCTGCAAGAGAAATATTAACGAACTCTTATAAGAATTTCACTTGTCGCATGTTGCCATGGAGATCGCTAGAAATTATAGTTTAAAATAAGGTTTCTTCGACTAATTTATAGCACTTATTAACCGAGTGTGAGGTATGTCATCATCATCATCATAATTAAACATTTATTTAAACACGATTAAGATATTTACATGTATACCGCAGTTCAATACTGATGTGGTGGTGTATTTATGGTAATATAAGAATGCAGATATAAAAATGTACTAGTAATTTATAAGCTATTTATTATTATACTTTTCATGCAATCGTATAGTAAAACATCTTAGTTAGTTAGGTAATAGACTAATCATCTATATTACTATTAGTTAATATACATAGTCTTTGTTTTTATTTGTAAAAGGAGTATCAAAATCTATGTTATCTATAGGTTATAGTCTTTAAGGTAGCAAGATCCCTCTGAATACATTTTTAATACCATACAATATAACAATTAACCCTTACAACCATTTGATAGAACATATGACAAATAATATTTCCACACAAAAAGTGTGCATAAATTATGCTAATTAGCTGACGAAATGGCCGTCGATTGGTCAAAATCGGGATATACTTCAAACAAATTTGCCATTTTCCAAACACTATTTCTCCCTCATTTTCCCATATATTTCAATATAATTTTCACCACAGCCTCCTAACAGGAATATCTAGGGAATGTTGGTAGGAATTTTGAATCTGATTCATACTTGTTGAATTATCTGACATAATTAATATAATTTAGGTGGTGGAAATTGAAAAAAAAAGAAAAAAGCATGTCAGAAAATAGCTGAACGTTTATATTGAAAATGCTACCACCAGAATATGCCTTAGTATATAAGCTATAAACTCAGAAACTTTCAGGACATTATCTCTAAAACTGCCTGAGAAATCTTGTTTGAAGTATATCCCGATTTTGACCAATCGGCGGCCATTTCGTCAGCTAATTAGCATACTTTATGCAAACTTTTTGTGTGGAAATATTATTTGTCATATGTTCTATCAAATGGTTGTAAGGGTTAATTGTTATATTGTATGGTATTAAAAATGTATTCAGAGGGATCTTGCTACCTTAAGTTTTCTTTTAAAAGAGATAAAATGAGGTTGACTTTTTATAGCTTGTGACAAGCAGTTCCATGCTATAGCCAATCTGTGTGTAGCTGACTTGAGGAGATAGTTTGTTGCTGGTCTAGTATAGTTAGCTTGTATTGGTCTCTTCCTGGCTTCATTATCATGGCCTCGCACATTTGTTTTGGAGCCTGTCCATTATAGCACTTATGCATGCGCCAGGGTTGCGATTAGAGGAAGTGACGTCAAAGACTCAACACGTGGCTTGTTGTGTATGAAAAACTTTCTATACACGTATCGCGATTCCCGCAAAACGCAAGATTTTACCGCACCTTCTCGCATCAATGCGCGTGGTTCGCGCGGGATTTTTGATAGGAGTATTATCCCTACCAAAAATACCACGAGAACAAGCGCATTCGCGCTGGAAGGTCCGGTAAAATTTTGCGTTTTGCGGGAATCGCGATACGTGTATTGTAACTTGTCGTATAATTTCCATAAAGCTTTGTCACGTGTTGAGTCTCTGACGTCACAATCAGATAGCTACTGTGGAATCGCGGGCTCGTATGGAACAAGTTTTGAGCAATGGCGGACAATTGTTGTTCATTTTTTTGGTAAATGCGAACATTTATTAACCTAAAATGATGTTCTGTAACAACAAATGTCAGGAAACGTAATGTGATATTTCGTTGTAGGGGCACTTTAAGCTTGCGAAAATTGTGCCACGAAAAATGTTGCGCGACATAATGAAAGGCCGGTGTTATTATAAGTAATACAATGGTTTTTAAGAATATAGTGATTAAATCTCCCGCAAACCGAGGAATGTTTGTGAAAGTCCCGAGGGAAAGCATGAGGGCGAAGCCCGAAGGCGTCCCGAGGGACTTTCACAAACATTCCGCGGTTTGCGGGAGATTTGATCACTATATTCTTAAAAACCATTGTATTAGTTTGTAATACCATGATGACCGAGGTGAAACTAGTGTTTTCATTGTACAAAACTAATTGATAGTAGGAGTATTGTGTAATACAATGCATGATCAGTGATGTATTCAACAATTTTCCATTGTAGGAAATTTGTTTGGGAATAAGCAATTCTGACGCGTGTGCATGCATGTAAAACGTATTAAGAAAACTCTTTGTCGTGTCTTTGAATTTTGGCTCATGAATTTTAATCAGGGAGAAATTAGAAATCTGCCCGGCTTTGCCGGGAGATTTAGAGATCTCCCCGCTAAAGCCGGGAATATCGTGATTAAACCACCCGGCGAGAACAAAAGAACCCGAGGTCATCATGGTATTACATGTACGAAATACCGTAAAGTTCCGAAAGTAACGACCCCCTGAAAGTAACGACCCCCCGAAATAAAGTAGCGACCCCCGAAAGTTACGATTTAAATTTAATTTTAAATTGATACACAATTCGAGTTAATTATGAAACGTTAGTATAAAAAGTTATATTGTTCTAATTAATATTTGCAAGTTTATAGCTAACAACAGAAACATCAAGAAAAACAACTCAACTAAACTATAACACCCTAAGAAACAATTTGCTAAATTTACTATAAGCCTAGTTTGTCTTAATATTCCTGTCGTTTCTAATGAATCAATCGGAAATGTCATCATCTGAGTCAGAGTAGAAAGTTAATTCTTCCACATCGGCCGATTCACCAATGTTATAATTGAAAAACCCATTGATGTTTATTTCACTGTCCTTGCTTCCAGAAGTTGGTAGGACAATGCCGCACTTGACGAAAGAGCGGACTACTGTTTCTCTCGATCGGCGCGAAGTTTATTTTAATATTTTTAAATTTTTTATAATCTTTGCCACATCTAGACTAGAGAACAAATATTCACACAATAACATATACAAGACGATGGCAGGGTGTCCACAACAGTTTTGGCCAATTACTGCGGTCCCTATGAATATCACATACATGTAAACTAAACAATACACACATCATATATAGTTACAGATAATTACAAAATACAGATACAAACTAGAAACAACATGAAAGTGGTAAACAAACTAGTAACAACATGAAAGTTTCTTGCCATGCTTGGCCCACCCACTTGGTAAATAAAACCCGTCGATCGCCAGCAGTCAGCTTTCCACCAACGAACAACTCTTGGTTACTTATGGCTGCTAAATCCGAAAGTAACGGCGGTAACATATGGAATTGTGATATGGGGGAACTGTAACACCACCCAATTCAAAGCACTTGAAAAATGCACGCTAGAGCCGCAAGAATATTGCATGGACTAGAACATACCAACAGAACAAGTACTAGTAAAGACAAACTGGAAGACACTGGAAAGCACGTAGAAATTAAGACTGTTATGCATAGCGTCCGGAACGTGTTCGAGTAATTGCGGCCGTATAATCTCGTATAAAACAGTCTGAAAAGGCGACTTCCCATGCTCGCAATTGTTTGAAATTTGGCAAGTTAAGTAAGAACACCATGCTCTTTACAAATATGTAAAAATTCGGGATACCAAAAATGTGAACACAGGGGCACTTTAAAGGCCATTAGTTCCATTTCACTGTTTCCCTCGCCCCGCCAGCGAAATCATTTCGACATTGTCGTCGGAGAACTTTGTTTCTGCCAAAGGCGAATACATTAACGTCTACCCACTTCACCATTTCGTTCACCGCCACAGAAATTAGCGGCGAAAAAAATTGTTACGGCCGTGAAATTGTGTGCTCATGCACTTTCCCAAAGACTTTGAAAACAGAGCGAATTTCTCCGATGACCAGTGAATTTTTCCGATGACCAGCGAATTTCTCCGACGACCAGCGAATTTCTCCGACGACCAGCGAATTTCTCCGACGATCAGCGAATTTCTCCGACGACCAGCGAAAAATATGATGTCAATGTATTTTTCGTTAGCGGCGGGTGAAAATTGGCCCATCCCACTTTATCGCCTCGCACGTGTCCCCGTTATCCCTACGAGCGTGGAAGCGGTGCGCACTAGATAGTAGTCGCCAGAACCATGTTGAGCCCGCCAACACCGCTAACCCAACGGTGACATTAATCGTGCAACAGTCGCAAAACGTTCGTAAAAATACCGAACATTATAAAATTAAATATTTAGTAAAAAAAGTAAATATTACGCACAGGGAGAAGAGCGTTCATGCAGAAGAAATTATCCTGGACCAGTAAATTCGATTTTGTGATCGATAGTCAAAACGGATACGTCCCAAAGGCAAACGACGTTATCCGGGATTTCGAAATATCAATCGCAACAACGTATGCTGCGAGGTTTCAAAATATATTTGTGGACTGACAAAATATATTTGTCGACTGAAAAATATATTTGTCGACTGACAAAATACATTTGTCGACTGACAAAATATATTTGTCGACTGACAAAATATATTTGTCGACCGACAAAATATATTTGTCGATTGAAACTATTCATTGCGCATTGCATATGACCACCGTAATATACTGTATAAATGTAGTTAAGCATTTCTTCATTTGCCAAATAAGTGATTAAACGTGTTGTGCTGCGTAGGCAGTGTAGAAATACAAATCTAATATTCAAATATCTAAAAAAGGTTGGTGTAGTGCCAAAATAGCGTGTAAGTTGTCTAACGTTTCGAGCGAAGGCACTTCGGCAGAGAGAGAAACATAAAGTGAAATAATTACTCAGTTATTATTTCACTTTACGTTTCACTCTCTGACGAAGCGCCGCTATTTCATAGCGATTCTTATTTCATAGCGATTCATATTGATTGTTTCGGGTTTGTTTAAAGACGGATTTGTTTCGAGATTTAACTCGTCTTTGAAACCAAACCACTCTTGAAACAAACCCGTCTTCTCGAAACCATCAAGAGGCAGACTTGAAGCAAGTATAAGTATTTCACTATTTCGGCAGTACAACTAATTTCGCTTTCCGAGTTCCGACCGTTTGGCGAAATGGTTCGTAATATTTACGACGAACATGTTACCGCTGGGTTAATGGTGTTGGCGGACTCAACATGGTTCTGGCGACTATTATCTAGTGCGCACCCGTGGAAGCACCCGGGTAGTGAAACTGCGCTATAGATAACCTATAGATGGGTTTCATAAATTGTACCTACCAACCAACATATATGACCTGTATTTTTAAGTTTTTGTTATATAACTCGGTATAATCAACCAATATATAGACTTTGAGGGGGTGTCGAATGCATTTTAGATCGTTATCACGTCATAGTTGGTGTACCACAATAGCGTAGAGTCTGGCTGCTATTAATAGCTCAAAAAGCGGACAAACAAACCAAATTTGACTCACAAATGATTGCAAATGAGCTATTTCTTTTGTTATGGCCGCAAGAATTATGGGTAAAAGCGGACAAACATCGGTACTGACGACATCTCAACGGAGCGCTATTAATGATATTTTTAATTAGCATATTTTGTTAGATACGCCCCCATCATATATATATATATATATATTTGTATATATATATATTTTGTTAGATACGCCCCATCATATATATTATACCCCCACCTCCTTTGTCATTTGAGCATTCTGGAGATGAAAACCATGCATTCCAACTAGAGTACGCCCTCCTTGTAAACAATGTCATTATTATTCAGATATATTTCAGATATTTATGATTATTATTCAGATTTATTAAAATAGCTTATAGAATAATGTTAAATTAAAAGATATTGAACTACTCCAGAAAATTGTCATCCATTTTTATATTTCTGTACCAACGTATGGTAGTGAAGCACACTTATATGCTTAGCTAGGAATTCGTTCTCATGTCCCTTACACCATTGCTGGAATTAGGAACCATGTCTTTCTGATATGAACCCTAAGTACACCCTCGTATTAATCAACATACTAACCCTCATACTAACTCTCATACTA
Source organism: Chrysogorgia sp. JL179-B06 (assembly GCA_035772405.1). Classification (NCBI taxonomy): domain Eukaryota; kingdom Metazoa; phylum Cnidaria; class Anthozoa; order Scleralcyonacea; family Chrysogorgiidae; genus Chrysogorgia; species Chrysogorgia sp. JL179-B06. The sequence goes on from JAYKKM010000477.1 coordinate 5,656,339, forward strand.
ACCCTCATACTAACCCTCATACTAACTCTCATACTAACCCTCATACTAACCTTCATACTAACCCTCATACTAACCCTCATACTAACCCTCATAACTCTCATCCTTTTTAACCTTTTATCCTTTTTAGCTTAAACCTCGCCTTGGCGTTGGGATAAAATTAATTAATTTAGGATAAATTTAACTGTTACTCCTTCCCTGGTCTCTCCTTAATTGGTCTGTACTGGGTGAAGTAAACACTCTGGATCATCGCTGGCTCTCGCGTCAAAAGGATTCTAGGTTTCCAGCTTTGGGGTGAGAGTCATGCATGCTCTCAGCACGGTTAGCAGCTTTGTAGTCTCCCCCTGTTTAGCATATTCATTGCACGTACGTCCTCGTACTAACTCATACTAACTCTCATACTAACTCTCATACGAATTAACTAATTACCCTCATACTAACCCTTGAACAGTCTAGTAATCTTCGCGAAACCTTATTTTAAAGCATGGTTTCTAGCGATCATTAAAAATAACACCGTCGAGATGACTCGATAACAGTATGCAAATGACTCTCTTTATGTCGTCGACCCTTCACAGTTGTTCGCTTGATTAAGAAAACCAGGTTCACTAACTGATGTTGAATATCACTAATTAGCAGTACTTCATTTGATGAAATTTGTCTATTACTTCAATTTCATTCAAATCTTGAAACGAGACCCTAACTGTATGTTACCACCTTCTGCGCTTTAGCAGCAATAGTGAAAATCTTATATTATTCTGACTGGTGTTGATCGTAAAACAGCTACTAGGACAAATACCTTGAATTGTTTGTTGAAAATGTTCGTCGACTTGTGATCTTCAAAATCCTATAACACAATGTCAATTAAAACAAAATTGGTTTTCCAGCAACGTGGTTTGGTAAGTTAAATGTCTTGCTTTCAGTATTTTGACGTCTGTTCAATGGTAGATGATAATATTAAGCGGTCAAGCTCATCGAAGTATTTTATATTAGCGATTGATATTGGTCTCCCAATATTAGTGTTAGCAGAAAGTTATTTGTATATAGTCTATTGCAAATGCTGCAATCTCATTGGCTATGCTACTTGCAATTTATATATTTATATAATTCTCGATATATAATATCGACGTGATAAGGCTGTATTCCGTCAAAAAACAATATTTGTGCTCGATTTTCAAAATGATTTTGAAGAATGTTTCTCTTCCGGCGCCGAGCGAAATGGTGAGGAAAATTGGGCCAATTTCATACGACGAACTTTTCATGAGCGGAACTTAATGTAAATTATTTTAAACAACGGAGTCATCGGCGTCCTGGTTGAGAGAGGCAACTTAAAATTTATATAATTGATCACGCCCAGCAATAATTGGCAGTGAGTTTGATATGCTGCCGGCCAATAGTACTTGACTATAGCAAAGTGAAAAGGTGGTGAACTGCCAAGATTTTTAGTAACGAAATACTGACGTTTCGAGCGGAGCATAGGGCTTATATATATATATATATATTTATATATATACTTATATATATATATATATATATATATATATATTTACTCTGATGAAGGGCTCCGCTCGAAACGTCAATATCTCGTCACTAAATTCTTGGCAGTTTACCACCTTTTCACTTTGCTATATATATATATATATATATATATATATATATATATATATATATATATATATATATATATATATAAATAATTTAGTGACGAGATACTGACGTTTCGAGCGGAGCACTTCATCAGAGTGAGACGAGATGAAATAAAATAAATAGGGCTTATATATATGCCAAAAGGTCTCACAAGTAGAAAGCAGCTAATCAAATGCACGGGAGATAAACAAACTGATAATTAATGAGATGCGAAAAGTTAAATCATTTGCTATTTTTACAGTCGATCCGAGGGGGAGGGAGAAATGACAGGTCCAATATTAAGGAATTATAAGGCGATAGTAAAGCAGTAAGAAACAAAGAATTTGAAAAGGAATGAAAGTGCATCAGCTAATAAAAAAGTTCCAAGCAAACTAAAATAACAAAAAACTCGTGGGAAATTAAATAAAAGAAAAACGTTCGTTAAGACCAAGTATATGTGTGGTGCCAAGTTTAAAAATGAGACGCTTCTCTTGCCGTTTGCGGTTATCGTTACCATTTCACCGATGTATTTCTTGCGATAAATGCCCTAAAATCTACATCGGTGAAACTGGGCGACGCCTTTCAGACAGGTTTGCTGAACATCTTCGTTCCGTGAGGAACAATGATGTTGACAAACCTGTAGCCTGCCATTTCAACAGCTCCAACCATTTGGTTTCAGACATGAAAGTCTGTGCCATCCTTCCCATCTCAGGTGGTAACGATAACCGCAAACGGCAAGAGAAGCGTCTCATTTTTAAACTTGGCACCACACATCCTCTTGGTCTTAACGAACGTTTTAATTTCCCACGAGTTTTTTGTTATTTTAGTTTGCTTGGAACTTTTTTATTATTAGCTTATGCACTTTCATTCCTTTTCAAATTCTTTGTTTCTTACTGCTTTACTATCGCCTAATCCCCTTAATATTGGACCTGTCATTTCTCCCTTCCCCTCGGATCGACTGTAAAAATAGCAAATGATTTAACTTTTCGCATCTCATTAATTATCAGTTTGTTTATCTCTCGTGCATTTGATTGGCTACTTTCTACTTGTGACACCCTTTTGGCATATATATATAAGCCCTATTTATTTTATTTCGTCTCGTCTTACTCTAATGAAGGACTCCGCTCGAAACGTCAGTATCTCGTCACTAAATTCTTGGCAGTTTACCACCTTTTCACTTTAATGCTATATATATATATATATATATATATATATATATATATATATATATATATATATATATATATATTTCGCCTTTCAGGCTTCTACGTTTGTATAATAAAACATAAAACATTTTCCTGCTCGAAGTTCGCTGTCGTCTCTCTTTTTATTCATTCATATACTTTATCGTGACAAAGCGTTTTGTATCCTTGGATCCTTCGAACAAGTGACATTTATCGTTGGAAATCCGGCATTGTTTATTCTGACCTATATATATATATATCGCGCTGCAGTACGCCTCTCTTGTCAGCAATCGCTGGTCGTTACTATTCTTATTGCTGGTGTTTTGTATTTGTTCAATCCCAATAAAACAGAAGTCATGCATGTTGCGAAATCTGACACGGAAATCAGTGCCATATAGACCCAATATACTGCATTTCGCACTTCTTGCAAGCAACTAAATAAACAATATTTTTAGACTGGCAATGCATCCGTTGCTTGATAGGATATTTCATTTTGGTTTTGGTGCTGGCGAAGAAATTTGCCGCTTCTTGAAGGTAATTGTGATAAAGGTCGCATTTGTTTTTGCATTTGAAGCACCCATTGTCTTCGGATGGTTCAGAGCGCTCTTCTAAACGATGGAATAATTGCACCTAACGGAAATAAATCAATCATTGGCTGGGAAGAATGCAGGAGGTGTATGTTCTTTTTAATTATATTACTTTTATTTTATTTTATATATATATATATAATATATATTGGCAATTATAGAGACCAGCAGCTTCTCTTCAGTGACTGAACCATGGTTGTACACAAAATCCAAATGTCAGTTAGTTATCCTTTAACAGTATTATCCATCCATTCCTATCGCATTCCGCGACACTTCTGTGGAAAACTTAATCGAGTTCGTTTGGGCTGGTTGAATTTATCAACCTCCATTCATATATATATATATATATATATATACATATATGCCAAAATATAGTGCCTAACTTAGTTGGCTAGAGAGATACTGTATATCTGCGACGTGACAATTTCGAGAGAATTAAGCAACCATGAAAATGTCCATAATTGATCCCACAGCAATGATTGGCACTGATTTGATTTGCTGCCGGAACCGTGCCTAACTTAATTGGTTGGCCAGTGAGATATCTGCGACGTGATAATATTCAGAGAAGCAACTTAAAATTTATATAATTAATCGCACAGCAATGATTACTTGACTTATAAAACGTGTTGTGCTGCGTAGGCAGTGTAGAAATACAAATCAATATACTACAGAAATAGCGTGTAAGTATAGTCTAACGTTTCGAGCGAAGGTCCTTCGTCAGAGAGTGTTGGTGGCTATAGTGAGATATCTGCGACATGACAACACCCTGGTTGAGGGAAGCAACATAATGTGCCATATATAATATAGACTCTGTAGCGTCGTGTATAAAGCGCAAGGCCAACGTGGATACATATAGCTTCTTCGGTAATTTCCCCAGAAAAATTATATTCTCCCCTGTAAATAGTTACATGGTATAAGACAAGAGCTGGAGCATATCACAAGAACCTATACACGGGCTGTGTCTTTGAATACATGGTTAATTCAAATATTATAACTAGTTATACCATGATTTACAAAAAAAATATTTAATCACTGAGTCGGTTACTTTTTCAAGTTGGAGTTCTCTTTTCGACGAGGTGATCAGATATAACTAAAATGAGTACCTTTTTACAGGTTATATAATTTAAAATACCAATTCCAGCGTATGTTAATTTAAACACCCCCGCTGTTCTTTCAAAAGGTGGACTCGATGAAAAAGAACCACCTGTTTGTCCCGAGACGTGGTACAGTGTTTTGGATTAATTCTGTTGAAATTTTCTGATGTTCAGCTAACTTGTCGAAGGTGTATAGTGACAAGATAGGAGGACAACAGGTTGTGGTGATCTTATTGTTATGAACAGATACATGCCTACCTTGTGTTTCATACTTTGTAAATTGACAGTCAAAAAACAAAGCAAATATTACGCATAATTGGAGCATATTTACTCCCACATAATATAGCTTGAACTTTGCTATTTCTTGCATGCCGAAGATGTGCTATGAATTATTAAATTGCTAGGAATTGCGGTGCGTTTAGCAACGCTTTATATCTGCGACGTTCGTTCGTTCGTTCGTTCGTTCGTTCGTTCGTTCGTTCGTTCGTTCGTTCGTTCGTTCGTTCGTTCGTTCGTTCGTTCGTTCGTTCGTTCGTTCGTTCGTTCGTTCGTTCGTTCGTTCGTTCGTTCGTTCGTTCGTTCGTTCGTTCGTTCGTTCGTTCGTTCGTGTCGACCCCCGCTGAGCTACTCAGATCTGAGCTAGATTTTGATTGTCCAAATCACAACCCCTGTCTTATTCCAGTTACAATTGGTTCTCTTGGAATTCTTGTGAGATCAAATAATCCAATCAAATAAACAATTATGAATCATATGAGTATTAAAATCCACTTCTCAGATATGAGAAGCTCACGTGCGATACAGGTGTTGATTATTTTCCGGTCCGTATCCTACCAAATCCTGCTGTCTGATTGGCTAACGAGCGGTCCGTATGAGCCCATACGAACAGCTCGTACATAATTTCAATTCTCAATTTCAACTCTCAATTTCCTTTGACGAAGGTAAAAGCACAGACTTTCCTTTTTTGTCCACTGACTGGAAATACTGATGACGACCAAAAAAACAAGCAAGGATATTAAGGGGAAAATAAATAAATAATTTACCGTTTTGGTCGGTCCGTAATGAGAAATATTTCCCTTGGTCTCAAAAACGTCCCTCTAGGAAGATGTTTCAGGTGAATAATATCAGGTTGTTCTATAAACTGTTTTGGACCCTTGGTGCTAACCTTCCTTATTGCAACGATTACAAGATCTGAAAATCTAGATACGTCTGAGCACCCACATTAACATCTGCAAATGTATTCTTGATTCTATATATAGTTTTTGGAAGCGACACGTGTTTTGCCAATGGCATCAACATGATGGTGGCGCGGAAGACCACGGATCAGAGAAACGACGGCGCAAGGTTAGTTCAAAGAAGTGTTAAAAGTCACCAATGCCATTTGCGCACAGCCCGGCCCTCGCACAGCCCCTCGCGCAGCCCCTCGCGACACGTGTTTTGCCAATGGCGTCAACCTGATGGTGGCGCGGAAGACCACTGATCAGAGAAACGACGGCGCAAGGTTAGTTCAAATAAGTGTTAAAAGTCACCAATGCCATTTGCGCACAGCCCCTCGCACAGCCCCTCGCACAGCCCCTCGCACAGCCCCTCGCACAGCTCCTCGCGCAGCCCCTCGCGCAGCCCCTCGCACAGCCCCTCGCGCAACCCCCTCTGCAGCACGAAGACAAGCGATAACTTTATTAGCGTTCTTAATTGCACCTTTCCGTCAGCTCGTTTACTGAGATAACATCAACAACAGTCGTTTATTTACTGATGGTACCCATTCTATATTTAATCCCACACTGCAAATACGTCCGCAATGGGCGGATAAAGTCAACAAACGGCTTACGCTGAAACCGTCGAGAACTTAGATCGCGCAAAGAATGTTTTCCCCTGAGTCAAACTTGAGTTTTTTGAACAAACAGGGATTTTGAGTAGGTCAGGCTATAGGACGACCCATGCGAAGGAAGCGGGCCAAGTTTTGTTTAGTGTCAACGCCATATGGTGCCCGAGAGCTGATGCCTTCCAAATGCGCTAAATTTGGCGCAATGAACTAGTTTCGTTATAACTTCTTTCACAACGAAACCGCTTCAAAATTACCGACCAATTAAATATTAGGGACATTAGGCAAACATTATGTGTTACACTCAACGATTATCAAGCAAAATATCATGATTTGTCAGTGGCAAGCAACAAGTTGATTGCCGATGCCGAAGGCAGAGGCAAATAACCGGTCGCGAGACACTGATAAATCATGATATTTTGCGATAGACGAATTCAATAATTGATTTATCATTCAATAATAAAGATTTATCACTTGTTCTTGCCTCCAAAATTCTTTCAATTTCGTCCTCCGACAGCTGAACACATGAAAACAAAGAAGGTTGCAAAAATTATTTGAAACAGCTGTTGTTAGTGCGCATGCTCAGAAAATTATTTGCAGTCAGTTATTTGCAGGTAAAGTAACCAATCAAAATACAGAAGACACAAAAAAACGAAGTGAATGATAATATAATTTATTAACAGCGCATAAATAATTTTTTTCTGCGCCTTTTTACGAATTCGAAACCTCGTAGCAGGTCGTTTTTCAGCTTATGTTTTCCGACGACATCTTTGGCATGATGCTTGATACTTCTCGTAGTCATTAATCCAGTATTCAGGGTTAACTGAAATAAATTAAAAGCCCGTAGCGGTGGATGTTGTCTACAAACGACCTGACTGAAGAGTTTCGGAGCGAGGGTCCAACTCTGACAGGGCCGTACTCAGAAAATGTTACAGGAGGAGTCCGGTAAGCTCACTTCAACCGACTGACGCACGAGCTTATACCGACTACATCCTATCGATCCAAGCTTGTCAAAATATCGTCTTTCCGTTGGGTGCCCACTAAAATGACCCTGGTCAGCTGGTGAAATGGTTAATTAGTTCTACGTTAATATAACGCACTCTCAATACGGAATGAAAACATGATGACATTTTAATAAATTTATGTCTTTGGTGTTCTCTCGTTGATTACATTTACATATAAACAAAACATTTAACATCAACATTAGATTTGTGAGTCTTAAATTTGGTAGTTTGAAATTAATTTAAACTGATAAGTGCTAAAAGTTAATGATTCTACTTTCAAATCGAACACGTCTAAAATATAACTGACTAAAATAAATAATGCCAACTAAAATATAACTGACGATACGTGGACGATCGTCAAGCTCATATCCTCAGAAAAATGATTCTGAGTCCCGTACAGGAATCGAACCTGTAACCTTCTGATTGCCGGTGAGACGCTCTAACCATTGAGCTAATTACGAGACTCAGATGGAGAGCGAAGGTTACAATGATGTACTGGTTCAACATTGTGTATATTAGCGCATCCAAGCATTACCGATATATAGTGACTGACGCATAGGCTGTAACCTTCGCTCTCCATCTGAGTCTCGTTAGCTCAATGGTTAGAGCGTCTCACCGGCAATCAGAAGGTTACAGGTTCGATTCCTGTACGGGACTCAGAATCATTTTTCTGAGGATATGAGCTTGACGATCGTCCACGTATCGTCTGTCTACTCCGAGCTCTCCCACATAAAATATAACTTCTGCCGACTGAAACTAGTAAACAGATTTTTTGGGGGGTGTCGCACCCCTCCGATCACTTTGATAAGGTGTCGCACTAGTTTGATCTTCAAGTTTACCAAAAGTGACAGTGTATATATATTAATCTAAATTTTTAACGCCTACATATTGATGTATATTTGTTTTGTTGATTTGTTTCGCAGTGAACCTATATCCATAGAAAACGCTTAGCATGAGTGGACGTGCTTTGTAATTAAAAAGTAAATCAACATTACCTATCGACCATCGAAGCATCGTTGTGTCTAGAGGCTTTTTGGAAGAGCTGCTATTATTCTCCATTGATCATTGTCAATTATATACAGGTATATCCTGGCTCAAAGTCAAAGAGCCTGCAGTTATGTGCCCCAAACGAATCAGTTAGAAAACAAAATTGGGTCAGCCTGTTGATAGGATTATAATAAACAGTTCCGTCTGTTTAAAGACTATACTATTTAAATTATCTTTTATTAGCTTCATGGCTGCAAAAGACTTTCAAAAAGCTCATGGAAACCGTGAAAACTGTAAAGGTATATTTTTCCTTCCAAGAAATATGATTGACTATAATTTGCAAAACGTTTTTAAGGAACAATCGTCAAGAAATATATCATTACCAATTTCAGACATCTCGTTATCAAAAGACGACAAAAGTGAAATTATTAAAAATAACATATATTTTACATGACTATAAAAATAACACAGCTTATACGACGCTTGTCTTTACACATGATCCCTTTTTTACATAAATATGCATGGCAACTTATAATCTAATTTCTAGTCCAGACTGTTGTCATCAAAACGCGCTTATCCTTTGAAAAATAGTCGGAAAATTCCCGGCTTTGGCAGTTCATCTTAGCGTGAGCTTTTCCGCTCCAAAAATTCCCAACTGTCAACGCGTCACGCCATCTGGTTTCCATCCCCCGGGACTTGGTTAGCGTAAACTACGGGCCCTCTATCTAAATGTCCTGACGGGAGACGAGCTTTCCAACCTTCTATATAATTACGCTTTACAAAATATCGCGGCCAGCGTTCCATTGAGGAAATTTGTACCATCTAAGTGTTGCCTTTGTAGAACCCCGTTCCCAAATGGTCGGCGACAAGCGCAAAAGTGTTGGTCGCCTGGGAGGTGTGCCCGTGCGATCGCCAAGGAACTACTTAAGTTTAGTTTACATTTTTTTTTGTCGACAGACATTTTTCGAATTTACAACCAATGCGCACAAACAATGGTCGAGATCGAAGTGGAGAAAACACAGGATATGCATTACGATATCTGCAACCTGGACAAAAATAGGAAATATCTAAAACACTTCCACCAGAAAATATTAATTTGTATTCAATGGTTCGAACCACAGGATGGTTTAAATCAGTTTCCGAAATATTCTGGAACTCTTAAATACCCTCTACACGATACTATTTTTTATTACCATTGTCGTGCAATTGATTCTGTGCGGAAAAATTCCGTGTCTGCGACAGACTCGCTTGCAAATGCATCTTTGACACTCTCGCAAGTATATACGGAAATCGATTGAAGCATGCAGACTATTCGACATTAAGACGTTTTGCCATCTGCTGATCGATGGCGATCGCTGGACACATTTCTTGCAACAAGATGATCATTATATTGCATGTGGAAACATAGAGTATAGTGAATAAAACTAGGCTGTCTTGGCAATTGCGCGGCGACGCTTTCTTGAGGCGGCGAGTTATCTCGTAGACAATCACGATAAACCCGTTTTTAACACCTTCTTCAAGCATCTGTTGACATAAGCCGATCCCTAATTCGCAAGATTTACTAAGTACACGTTTTCAAGTACATTTCAAATTCGTCTCGATCTAAATCATCGCAGAGTAGCTCAGTGAGATGATCAAACGCTCGTGATGTTCCCTCTGCGTTGCTCTTCACTGCCGCACTGCGAGCGCTCGTGATTGCATATCTGGGGCAATTGGCCGGCGTGGCTTGACACGCGATTACGCTGACGCCTTGGCTAGCTATGTTTTCTCCGCTCGACGCAGATAACGTGAACTCCTCTCGATGCTCCGGCGACTGTATTCTGTGGCTTTCCCAGAACTGGGTAGTCGTTTGAGAAAAAGGATGAGTAGTGTCTCCGTAGTGATTCCTAGTGTTTGGAGATGCTCCAAAGCGTGGACCTGAAAGATTTATGTAAGCCTTTCTTTCTGTCTCACATCTTTCAAGGATACCGCACGACGAAGAATCGCTCGCGATCTCATCGTCTTCACCACCGCCGTCCTTCTCTTCGTAACCTGGCGGCGACAGATAAACGCTGCTCTGCGTACGCAGGCTCTCTGCTCCACCATGGCCGATCTCGTACGGTTTCTCATGCAGGTGAAGCACCGCACTCGGACTTGGTGAAGGAGGATGACTCAAAGGTGGAACAGACGGACCGTAAAAGTATCGTCCTGTTATTGCTCCGTCCATGGGAGTACCCTGGTTAGGATGATCAGGGAAATTAAAGCAGTTAGTTTGTGGCACGATCGACACATTAGGTACCGGATTCAAATAGGTGGACCTGAAAACGCCGTACGGATTGTGAATACCAACACACGGCCTTTTTTCGGGCTTTTTCTTTTTTGGGGTGTATCGATAGTTCGGGTGTTCCTTCATGTGACGAACGCGAAGACGTTCAGCTTTCTCGACGAAGGGACGTTTTTCTTTCGTCGTTAGTTCGTTCCACGCCTTGCCGAGCATTTTACTAATCTCTGCATTGTGTAACTTCGGGTTCTCTTCCGCGAACTTCCTTCGCATCACTTTGGCCCAGACCATGAAGGAGTTCATGGGACGTTTAACGTGAAGATCGTCGTATTCCTGGTGTCCGTACGGGCTTGGCCCTGGATGGCCCATGTACGACCAAGAATTACATTCGTTGTACCACATTCTACACAGATGTGAATAAATTGAACAATAAATAGAGATTGTGATAAATACAAGGCATATTTATATTTACACACGCAAGTATGCACACACGCTCTGAGATGGTATGACGATATGTAAATCTAGACACGTACTTACAGTTCAAAAATATTTTTTCACCGATCTACAGTTTCACAGAGAGAAATTGTGAGGTAGCCTTTCGTCTGTCTTGTGCTGGAATCAAGTGATAAATAGTCAATACTAATTGTTTCCACTCAAAACTAGCACCCTCTTGTCTGGTGTTACTCAAGATGACCGCGGTACCAAATTGTTTTAAGTTACTACCAACAGAGTTAGTAAAGTAAATATACCAGTCCTGCACAAAGGCTTGAAATCAAGTGCGAATTTCTCAAACTCACTTAGTCGTGTCGAAGCTTAGAAGCTTTTAATTTCTTCCTGAAAGGCACTCCTAAAAGGTCAAGTCTTGTTGGCGTGTCCACACAACAGAAGGCGCCTGTACTGCAGGTGCAAAAAAACACTCGTTCGCAAAATGGTGTTCTTCAGTGCGATGTTAAATGGATAATCTTGGAGCTGAATTCACGCGCGATTAGGAAAGCAGCGTGTAACACGGTAGAACAAGTGATGTTAATGAGTCGATCATATGCCAAGCAGGTAATAAGGACAGGCTGCAGGGGTTAATAGAAATCCAGCGTTGTGCTATGATTGGTAAAACCGTGACTACCTTCACAGTTGGAGGACTTCATCGCGAGTGCGTTTATTGAAACGCTTATGTTTACCAAATTAGCGCAAAACCAAATAGTAGGCGCATTGTTTACACACAAAACACAATCGGAATTAGAGCGTTTTTGCGCTAACAAGTAAACCCATCGCCCAAGTTGCGCGCGTTTGCGCCGCGTTAGACTTGGCTGACATCTTACTAGGCCGCGCTAAACATTTCGGTTGCTTTTGATCCTCTCAAATCAACGGGCGGAAATCGAGCTGGTACGACATCAAATGGTTTTGCGCTTTTTTCTTGGGGGATTGCGTGTGCGCTGACATCTGGAAACGGAGTTTGTGGAAAGTGTTCAGTTGTGGTGTGCGTGTTGGACTTCGCGTCTTCATCGATGTGCACATGGCTTCTAATTTGACGACGTTTTTCCGATACTTGAATAGCGCAATTAACGCTAATCCGCGCTGAGTTTTGAGTTGCGTCGAATGATTGCGTGCTCGTTGTTGACTTGAGAGAAATTGATGTCAGCGTGAAGAGAATTAAGCGTTGTAAATGGAATCCACACGAGCCCGCTTCAAATGGTTTGCATTCTTGAGGCATGACGGGGCAACCAAGGGCGCCTTTCTTGGTTTTAGGCTTTTAGGAATCGGTCATTATTTATAGTCGGGGTGGGGGCCGAAGAGAAATTTGGTGCCCCATAAAAACATTTTACCCAACCATATTAAGATCATAAATGTAACCATCCCAACCATTTATGGGCAAAGAAAATCTTTTTACCCAACTCAAGAAGAAAAGGTTAGATAAAGCCCAATTCCCAGCATATCGTCGATACAAGTTTTAATAACAAACCCAAATAGATTTACAGACAGATCCTACTGTAACTTTCAGATTATTATCTCCCTATACAGAGCAAGAATCCAAGGAGTACTGAAATAACAAAAGCTAATGAGCCATGATGACTAAGGAGAACTGATGATGAGATTCCAATTATGATGAACTCTTAATTTTTTATGTAAATAGTCATGAAAACTTGCTATCCAACAATTCAGAGAAGTGAAACACAACCAGTTAGGTCTTTGAATTTTTAGTTACCAAACCATTTTCTCTTCGGCCCCCACCCCAGCCATAAATAATGATTACCTCGTTCCCATGGTCATCTCTTGACTGAATATAGTTTGTGCTTCAAGCAGATCCAACTACACTACGATTTTCCCTTGCAATTCCAGTCACTGCAATATCAAAAAATTAAAGTGCCTATGCAATGAAAAATTCAGAAAAATTCAGTAAAATAATTATTTTGAAATAAAATCAAACGTTTGCGGTTACACCATGTTTATTTAAAGATAAAATTCGCTGAGCTTTCGTCCCGTAAACTCAGGACTTCGTCAGAACGTGAAGAAACGTGAACTGATAAAAACAACAATTACAAAGTTATTTGTACACGTCAACAAATTACAACGAAATCGCGCGCGCAAGCATGTGCTTGCGTCACCACAAAAACTTTTAAAAGATATTTCTAATTGATTTAAATTGATAAATTATTTTGGCTAACATAGAATAGTTTATTCGTCAACGAAATTTACTGAAATAACTAATATTTTGTCCAACTAGACATCTAACCTAACAGTAGCGCAGTCTAAGTGTCATTCAAAGGTTGGCCTTCTTGTTGGACTGTTTCGTGCTTGAAACTTTCTATGGATTCTCGTGTCCTCGAAAAATAGTTGTGGACGTTAGAGACAATTTCCCTTCTGCCCCCTTCTCCTTCCCATCTTACCTTCTTCCCCATACTCTCTCTTCTCTTCCTTCTTCTCCTTTCTTTCCTCTCCTTTCTTTCCCCCTTCCTCTCCCTTCTCCCCTTTCTCTCCCTTCTCTTCCTTCCTCTCCTTTCTTTCACATTCCTCTCCTTTCTTTCCCTTCTTCTGCCTTCCTCTCCCTTCGTCCCATTCCCCTCCCTTCGTCCACCTTCCCCTCCCTTCGTCCTCCTCTTCATCTCCATTTCTCTCCCTTCGTCCCCCTTCGTCTCCCTTCCTCTCCCCTTCATCCCCATTCCTCTCCCCTTCGTCCCCATTCCTCTCCCCTTCATCCCCATTCCTCTCCCTTCGTCCCTAGCTTTCCTCACACTTCATCCCCCTTCGTGATCCTCCTTTCTCATCCTTTCTCTTCCTCATCCTTCTTCCCCCTCCCTTATTTTCCCTCTTATCTAACTTCCCTAAAATCTTTCTTATTCCCTCACTCATCTATTAATTTTCTCCCATACCATATACTATTCTACTAATTATTGTCTAAATCTATTTATTTTTTATTAGCTAAGAACACCAACAAAATTTTGGAATTATCGCTCAACAAAGTGGAAGAGGTGATTATTATTTTCAGTTTTACTTATTAATGTTAACCTTTACCATCTACACTATCCCCTTCATCCCCTTTCATCCCCTTATATCCCTTTGGTGATCTAGATCCCGGCTTACTCATCTTTTCTTTACACTTATTAACATCCTATACAGGAGCACCTGGTGAAATTTTTAGAGGACTCACCATTCGCTAGAGAACTGCTTGTGATGATAGAAACTCCAACGAGGGTGCTACGTTCTAATTGGTAGAAAAATTAATTGGTAGAAAAATTATTGGTAGAAAAATTGATTGGTAGACTTAATTGGTAGAAAAATTAATTGGTAGAACTTTTACGAATTCAAATAAATTCTCTCTCTCTTCTCTCTTCTCTCTTTGAAAGATCTCCTTGAAAGAAAGACCCGACCAATCTGATACAGAATCCATTATTTATTCTGTTAATCTTCCAAACATTGGCCCAGCATCTCACAAAATAGAAAGAATCCTCTCTCAAGCTAAAATTAAAATCGACCACAGCATCTCTAACAAACTCTATCAAAGATTATTTACACATAAAGATCTAACCGAAAGAAATAAACAACCCGGCGTCTTTTGCATTCCATGTGAATGTGGACTGGTGTACATTGGAGAAACGGGTCGTGCGGTTAATTTCGGTGCGCCAAAAAGAACATATGGCATGCTGTTCCAAAGGCCAAACAGAGAAGTCGTCTGTCGCCAAGCACACGTGGGAAACGGGACATAAGATTCTATGGAACAAGACCAGTCTGATCTCTAACGTCCACAACTATTTTTCGAGAAGGACACGAGAATCCATAGAAATTTTTAAGCACTAAACAGTACAACAAGAAGGCCAACCTTTGATGACACAATTCGACTGCGCTACTGTTAGATGTCTATAGTCGACAAAATATTAGTTATTTGAGTTAATTTCGTTGACGAATAAACAGTTCTATGTTAGCCAAAAGAATTTATCAATCGATTACGCGCACGATTTCGTTGTAATTGTTGACGTGTACAAATAACTTTGTAATTGTTGTTTTTATCAGTTCACGTTTAGTCACGCTCAGACGAAGTCCTGAGTTTACGGGACGAAAGCTCAGCGAATTTTATCTTTAACATGGTGTATAACCGCAAACTTTTGATTTTATTTCTTTAAACATCGCCATGCTTCAAAACTTTGATAAGTAACTCTTTTGTTTGAAAGAACTCTTGAAACCTCGCTTGAAACTATAAAGATTTGTTTAATATGTAAATGATCAATATATGCATTTCAAGTGTTTCATTACATAATCTCAAGGATAGGACTGGATATATAAGCGTTTTCATTTTTCAATATATAAGTTATTCCAACAAACTTAAACGGAATAAAGTTGCGACAGTTCGAAAGCGAGTATTAGTCAAAGGTGGCGAAGGCGTGAGTGGTAGTTGAATATATTATCCACATTTAGGAATTAACAGAAAAGCTTCTTATAACACGCTTTTTAGGCGGAAAAGCTCAAGCGTGGGAAACAAATCCGCAATACGTCATGTTCAATGTTTGTATAAAGCAATGTAAACAAACGATGTAAACAGAAACGTGGACATGCGCAGAACGGTCCGGACGGCACCTTTAATATCTCAAGAGTGAAGTGAGATATGGAAAAGTTGTAACAAATCTGCAAATCTGCAAAATTGCGCAATATTTCCCACAAGGCTTTGCGAAACTTCAAACCTCAATGGTGGCCAGATGGTACACTCGCAGTTGATGAAACCGTGAGGTACTGTGACTGGTCTGAGTCGTCTTCTGGACGATCCCTTAGAAACCCATTAGGCGAGGGGTTAGAAAACCCATTAGGCGGGGGTTGTAGTTCCATGATGTATTCACTGATCTCAAAAATAGGACTGGATTGAGCTTTCTATTGTATCTGACGAGCTTATTTTGAAGCCTGTATATTTGCATAATGCAAATTGACGAGAGATCATCAAAAGCTCCAAGTTTGCAAGCAAATCGAAATGCGACGCTCGCAAAATAGGTTTAGTGTCTGGCCAATATATTTTCTTTGTTGACATTAAATGCATAAAATCTTAAACCTAATTTGACGTCTCATATTAGGCTTCTCTTACTGGATAATTAGAGCAAACGGCGGCCATATTGGAGTGACCTCATTACGAATACAGTGGTGAATCGGAGAGGAAAGGCAGAATTCTGACATTTAATAACTGTCCAGCGAGTATGTTTCCTTTGCTAAAGTTAAATAGCAAATGTCAGAATCCTCCTCAACATGTCTGTGATGCCACAGTACTCCTTAGGTGGTCACTCCAATACAGTGGATGTATTTCACCAACCTCTAGCGGATACTAAAAAGGATCATCCAGAAGACGACTCAAACCTAGTACCTCACGGTCACCTCAACTGCGACCCTTTCCCAGGAGGTATTGCGATCCCATTTGTTTCTATTCGACCTCTTGGGCCTTAACCGCGCGGCCGCGAACTCTATATCAGTGTTGATAGCTACCAAGATCAAATCGATAGCAACTCGAACGATTGCGGAAAATCGGTCGTCTAGGATGCGTAGCTGAAGATAAGGAAGCAAAAGCGAAAGGCTAAAATGCCCTGGCAGCAGCAGAGACTATGGCTAGCGGTGGAAAATTGAACAGCGTACCAAGCGATGAACGTGCCTTTCTGACAGTCGTAGATGACACGGAACTGTTCGCCGAGCAGCAGAAAGTGAAAGAAAGAACGCAGCAACAAATGAAATCTACTGCTACAGGGTAGGTCGCCACTGGCACTACGATTTGTACCAAGGTTGCCTTAACGGAAGCATTACTTTATTTGGTAGTCTCGCAAATGGAAATTGAAATATTTGTGTGTGCTTGGGGATTATTTTCGAAACGGAAGTGGTTTCGTGTCACCCTACATCCGCTCGCAATAATTATGAGAAAGTAAGAAACAATATTTCGCGTTTTTCGGGAATGTAATATTTTGAAGGAAGCCAGAAAGTTATTGCTTTTGCAATGACAGCATAAAGTCTCATAATCTGTGTCTTTTTAATACGTCGCTGTAAACTTTCTAACGCCTACTCACCTAAAATGGCCCATTGTTTACCTTTGGCTTTGTTATAAATATTTATTGCTTTTTTTCGCTATCGCATAAAAACAATTACTTTGGGAATATTGGAAAAAGACAGTTAGAGGTCTTTTGTGGTTTAATTAAAGTGAAGCCAACTATTGTACATTTTGTCAGTTAAATATCACAAGGGAAAATGTTTTGTAATTAATTATTTAAGGTATTCTATACAACTTTTTAACTGTAAACAGGTTTTACAAGTTTCCTGTGTGCATATTTTATTCTGTTATATAATATACTATAATAATATAAACTAGGCAGATGCAATAAATCCCAAAATAAACAAATAATTTCCCAATGCAACCAGGTGATAAATCAGACATAGTTTGACGCTACTCTGGCTTTAAAATGGGTTTTTTTAACGTAACTTAATAGTTCCTGTCCATGACCCAACGTTTCGACACTCCAGTCTAGTGTC
Source organism: Chrysogorgia sp. JL179-B06 (assembly GCA_035772405.1). NCBI lineage: Eukaryota > Metazoa > Cnidaria > Anthozoa > Scleralcyonacea > Chrysogorgiidae > Chrysogorgia > Chrysogorgia sp. JL179-B06. The sequence goes on from JAYKKM010000477.1 coordinate 5,673,875, forward strand.
TTCATCAGGGGTGATTGTTGTAAAGTTAGGATCCCTATTTATACCCTCATAGAACCGATAGTGCCCACGCCCCATTGCATCGCGATGATGGTGGTTAATTACCATCAGATTCAATCGGTACCATCAGAGACGTTGTCTGGAGGCTTGGCATACCAGAAGCTTATTTGCATCTTGTTAATAGATAACGTCATCATCGGTTCTATGAGGGTAGAAATAATGATCCTAACTTTACAACGATCACCCCTGATGAAGACACTAGACTGGAGTGTCGAAACGTTGGGTCATGGACAGTAACTTTTAAGTTACGTTCAAAAAACCTTTTAAATTAGCTAGAGTAGTATTACACTACCGTATTTACTCGTTTGAGCGCCGCAGCGCTCTTTAAATTTTCAGAGCTTCAGATGCGGCGCTCATTCGGGGGCGGCGCTCAATCGGAGGTGGCGTTCTTTAGAAAAATCTTTTATTTGTGAATTATAACAAGAACTTCTAACAATAAAATAAACAAGTTTTAAATGTCTTTGTCACTAAATGTCCCGAGAGCTTTAAAGTACACTCACTTTGAACTAAAAAGCATTGTAATACAAGAAAATTAATTTCCGAGGTTGATTTAAGATTTGTGGTTGTTTTATATTAGCGTCTTCAACGATTCTGACGGTGCTTCGATTAAGCGCCGCATTTGAAAATAATTAGTGCGGCGCTCATTCGGGGGCGGCGCTCTTTAAAAAAATTTGATCAAATGCGGCGCTCATTCGGGGGTGGCGCTCAATCGAGTAAATACGGGTGTCCCAAATCCCAAAATGATGTCATAGACTATCGGTAGTAAAATTTGAAATTAAAATCAACTGTTATATCTAAAATAAAGCATTATTGTAAGAGTTAGGGTTAGTATTATGTTCAGGATTAGGGTAAGGTTTGGGGTTAGGACTGTTTTGAATTGGGATATTTATATGAAACGTCAGCCTATAAGTAGCTAGAGTTGGTTTTAGTCATTCTTTTATAACCTGTGGATCAATGAAAATATTTAATGGTAGAGCTAGTTTGTATGAAACTGTGAACTTTCTTTTGTTATTGACAGGAAAAGTAAAACACTGCCAGTTCCAAACAAAATCACAAGTAAAGAGCCAGATGCATCTAATGGAATTGACTGGACGGTAAGTTGGATTAAAACTTGAGTGCACTACATTGGCTGTAGTATGGCCCCTCTGAATACCAGCTTTGGCTGAATGGGCTACCCTACTAAAATAAACTTATCTATCTATCTAAGCAGCCCTGCCGAGGGGAGGTTTTTTTTTTAGCCGGGGAAACTGCCCCAGGGCCTGGGCCAAATAAGTGGCCTGAAACGATAACCACCATGCAAATCCTACACATAGAATGAAGCTATCTAGGGCATGTAGGGCCCATGCAAGACCATAATCCCATCCTCTCATCCTGGGCATTTGGTGGCCCCTGTACATTGGCAGTGTCTAAATAAATGCTGCATTAAAATTTGGCATTAAGTTTAACAAATTAAAACTAAAGCAATGTGCCTATAAATATAATGACTATTATTTATGGTACATATATAATTATTCTACAAACAGAATATATTTCTTAGATGTTTTTTATCTGTCTGAGAATATAATAATAAATATACTGTTCTTTGGCGCAATTCAATGTATTATTTGATATAAATGTAAAGGCCTTAGAGATTTAAGAGTATACAAATGGTATGCTAGAGATGGTATGCTAGTATTGGAAGAGGGGAATGTGTCATTGTATGTTTTTCAAAATGCAAAATATTTTTTGGAGATGCAAATTTCTCAGAGTAGCTATTCTAATTACTCATCAAATATCTAAAAAGGTTGGTGTACTGCTGAAATAGCGTGTAAGTGGTCTAACGTTTAGTCCCTTTGTTAGAGAGTGAAACATAAAGTGAAATAATAACTGAGTGAGAATTCTGTGCTTTTTACACTCAGTTTTTATTTCACTTTACGTACCACGCTCTGATGAAGGGTCTTCGCTCGAAACGTTAGACAACTTACAAACGTTAGCGGCATAGATATTTGATTTGTATTTCTACACTGCCTACGGAGCACAACACATTCTATTCCAAAAAAAATGTTTTAACATTTTCTCTGTACTATACTATCCTGTACTTTTGGAGGGAGTCTCTTGAAAAGTATGTAGTTTGTATACTTGTGTTGCTAATTGTGAACAGCCTGTCATGATGAACACTTGCCCATTAGCAACCACAGGAGTGCAGACCAGAGCCATAGCACACCTACTGTTACTGTAGGTTTAATGGCCATTTAGAATTTACTCTTTGGAACTATAGATACAGTTCGTATGAAGCATTGTCACTAAAAATGATGTTACTTCATATTTATATCCATGATAAAGATAGAGATCAGCATACAGTACGAATAAATTTTCCTTTTGGCATTTTGTTATGCGTATCACTGTTTAAAATCTCATCTCACAGGATAATTCCACACATTTAGAAAGTGTTGGGTTTTTTGAGCATCATTTTGCCATAGGTGTGGACTATAGAATTATACAATGACAAAATGTAACACAATATACTCAATACTAATTTTTGTTGTGTGTTGTACATTTACACACAAAATTAAAAAGTTTATTAATACACTACCTAATGTTAATTTTTTACTGTAAATATGAATGATAAAATATTGTATACAAGTCTATATATTAATCAACCTCGTACCCAGGGCCTATCTCCGCCCGCCGCGGGGCCCTGGGTACGAGGTTGTATATTAATATTGTCTGTGTTATCTCATTCTAACAACTTACTGTAAAAGTTTTCCATTTTCTGAATATAATTAAGGGCAGCAGCTGCAATTCTCAAACTATAAATAATTAATTACAATCTCTGAGTGTCTATGTTAAATGTCTAGTCAGCCTGTCCTTTTTAATTATGGTTAATATGTTTTAATTTGTTGGTTGCTTTTTGTATCAACTTTATAGACATTTTCTAAGCGCATGAGTTCAACAGATGGTTTATGGTTTAAATTTTCCAACCGATAAACCTTCTGAAGAACTCAGATGCTGCTAGAACTCAGATGGCTAATTAACAATATATGTATGCATGAACCTGTGTAATCATTGTGATATTTGCTCAACTATCTGAGTTGCTCAGCCATCAAAAAAAGCAAATAATAGAAAACTTTATTGATTTTCTAAGAGTATTACATGTACTGTATTTATGGATATACTGGGTCAGGTAAAATTGACCCAGGGTCATGAAATATTTTGCCCTCTTTTCTATGGGCTATGAAGTTTTATATAATATAAAATATATTTATATATTTTATATAAATAACACACAATAAAATGAGCACAAGCACATGCATATAAAAACACAAAGTGTTTGTGTTTTTAGTGAGACAGAAAAAAATACAAACCCACAAATTTTCTTCTTACAGTATTTCTGTGTCTCACCAGTGTGGAAGTGCACCTGCAGACATGCAACGTTCAAAACAACAACAACATAATATATTTCCATATTTTAAATTGAATGATCTCACAAGGATCAGCCCGGTTTTAAATCCACCGATTATGCTTGTTTGGACAGGCTTCAAAAATTGTATTCCCTGATAGAACAGGTCATGAAAATATTTGAAATAAGTTTTAAAATATTCCCGACCCAGTAAACCCTACAAATAAAATAACTACTTTCACTTACAGTTATTGCGGATTCAATGTGACAATTATGATTTGGACAAATTATACAGTATATTCTTCTGACATTTATTGGACTTGACTCATCTTAATAATTTATAAAATAATAAATGTCAGTATTTTTCCAAAAAAAAACACCCCTATTCAAATTTTTTGCCTGCTGTTTGTAATGCCAAAATTTTAATTTTAGCAAATTTTTAATATTTGCAGGAGAGTGCTGAAGGTGGCACACATATTTGGACAGATGCTGACTCATCTGGATATCCATGTTGTATTTTGGATAAAGATTGTGTGGTAATGTGCCACATGAAGTTTTTTTATTTGTGCTGAATAGATAAATTATATTTCATAATCCATACAAAATTTTGAAAAACATCAAGTTAAATATGTTTGTTGCTTTTCTTAGAGGTCTGGCCCAAAACAAAAATGCTCTGGTAAGAACAGAAGATTCTTCTTTTTATACTTGTGTTGTACTTAGTTGTACCCAGGGTTCGAATTAATGGTGTGCAATGTGCAATTTGCACATCGTTTTGGCCCAAATAGTAAAAGTTGCACATCACTTTTCAAAACGATGTGCAGAAATTGAACACAAACAAATAGAGAAGACAAACTATAAGTTAGGTATACAGTCCTGTTTTCCAAAGGTGGAAAAAGTGTGTGTATTTCCCGCAGCCAATTTCCAAGAGCTGCCCGCACAAAATGTCGACCGAATTTGATTCTCGCATTTTAGTGATTTTATAAACTTTCCAATCTCTTAAATCAACAGGGGCAACGGTAACCGAAAGTATTGCATGCCTATAGCCTAGCATTCCTTTAGGCATTCCAATTACTTGCACACCATTATTTTGCTTATAATATTGAGAGGGCATGCCTGGACGCCATGTTTTGGGGGCGAAAATGCACATCGTTTTTACTCAACTAATTCGAACCTGGTACCTGTGTAGTGTAAGAATTATTATGAAATAAAGAGATCAGTCAAGGACTGAACTAATGCGATTGGTTATGATACATGATTGACAACTTAATAAAGACTTTTTTTAAAACATTTCTTTTACAGCTTGTAGAGTTGTTGTTCATAAAAAATGCATGGAAAATTTGGAAAAGGTAAGGTGTTTTCTTGTGAAATTTGTGGTGGTGATGAGGGTGGTGATAAGGATGGTGATGAGGGTGGTGATAAGGGTGGTGATGAGGGTGGTGATAAGGATGCAGGCAATGAGGATGGTGATAATCATAGTTGTGATAAGGATCAAAATGGGGATGAGGATGGCGATGAGGGTGAGGAGGGTGATGACAATGGTAATGATTAAGATGGTGATGAGGGTGGTGATGGTGATGATGATGAGGATGATGATGAGGGTGGTGATGAGGATGGCGATGAGGGTGAGGAGGGTGATGACAATGGTAATGATTAAGATGGTGATGAGGGTGGTGATGGTGATGAGGATGATGATGAGGGTGGTGATGAGGATGGCGATGAGGGTGAGGAGGGTGATGACTATGATAATGGTTAAGATGGTGATGAGGGTGGTGATGGTGATGAGGATGATGATGAGGGTGGTGATGAGGGTGGTGATGAGGATGGTGATGGCAATGAGGATGGTGATGAGGATGGTCATAATGAGGATGGTCATAATGAGGATGGTGATGAGGATGGTGATTAGGGTGGTGATGAAGGGTGGTCATGATGGTGATGGCGAGGATGGTGATGAGGGTGGTGATGAGGATGAAGATGGTCATGAGGAGTGTGATGAGAATGGTGAGGGTGGTGATGACTGATGAGAATGGTGATGAGGGTGGTGATGAAGCATGGTGATGAAGATGGTGATGAGAATGGTGATGAGGATGATGATGGTGATGAGCATGGTGATGATGAGCATGTGATGAGGATGGTGATGAGGATGGTGATGAGGATGGTGATGAGCATGATGATGATGGTGATGAGCATGGTGATGATGAGGGTGGTGATGAGGATGGTGATGGTGATGAGGATGGTGATGATGAGCATGTGATGAGGATGAAGATGGTGATGATGAGCATGTGATGAGGATGGTGATGGTGATGCGGGTGGTGATGATGAGCATGTGATGAGGGTGGTGATGAAGATGGTGATGAGGATGATGATGGCGATGAGCATGGTGATGAGGATGGTGATGGTGATGAGGGTGGTGATGATGAGCATGTGATGAGGATGAAGATGGTGATGATGATGATGGTGATGAGCATGGTGATGATGAGCATGTGATGAGGATGGTGACGAGGATGGTGATGATGAGCATGTGATGAGGATGAAGATGGTGATGATGATGATGGTGATGATGAGGATGGTGATGAGGGTGGTGATGATGAGCATGTGATGAGGATGAAGATGGTGATAATGATGATGGTGATGAGCATGTGAATGTGATGAGGATGGTGATGGTGATGAGGGTGGTGATGATGAGCATGTGATGAGGATGAAGATGGTGATAATGATGATGGTGATGAGCATGTGAATGTGATGAGGATGGTGATGGTGATGACTGATGAGGATGGTGATGATGAGCATGTGATGAGGATGAAGATGGTGATGATGATGATGATGATGATGATGATGATGATGATGGTGATGATGAGGATGAAGATGGTGATGATGATGATGGTGATGACCATGTGATGAGCATGTGATGAGGATGGTGATGGTGATGAGGATGGTGATGATGAGCATGTGATGAGGATGAAGATGGTGATGATGATGATGATGGTGATGATGAGCATGTGATGAGGATGGGGATGGTGATGAGGATGAAGATGGTGATGAGCATGGTGATGATGATGGTGATGCGCATGATGATGATTGTGATGAGCATGGTGATGAGGATGAAGATGGTGATGGGAATGGTGATGAGGATGGTGAGCATGTGATGAGGATGGTGATGAGGAGGAAGATGGTGATAGTGATGAGGGTGGTGATGAAGATGGTGATGAGAATGGTGATGAGGGTGGTGATGGCGATGAGGATGAAGATGGTGATGAGGATGGTGATGAGAATGGTGATGATAAGCATGGTGATGAGGAGGGTTATGAGGATGAAGATGGTGATGAGGAGGGTGTTGAGGATGGTGATGAGGATGAAGATGGTCGTTCAATCAAGATAGTTCTGGGATTTCTTACAACAGTAGACCAATTCTTATAGGTGAATATTAAATGCAGAGTTACTTATAGAGAAGGCAATATCAGATCTAATGAAGAAGAGGTAAGAGCATTGCTACCAGATTGTCACACCCCACAAACATTTCTAAAAAACGTCAGTATAATTCAGTTTAATTTGGTAAAGTAAGTCCATCTAGGAATTGGTCACCATTTAAAATAATGTTTCTTGTTTTTATTTAGCGACAAACGCGGCACCACTGGGTCTATCAACGCAAATATCATGGCAAGTGCATGCATTGTGGGAAGGTACTGTACAATGTTCTTTACATGTAAGATATTTTTATGGTTACTGACAAGTCACTCCCCACCTTGCAAGACTCACTCACACAACCTGCTTTCTCGCTACCCGAGATTTGTACTCAGGCTGACAGCAGTACATGAGAGATCATTTCGTGCGTCTTTTGTTTCTCAGCCAAGTAACATATTTTTATAATGACATTTTCCCTTTCTTTTTTCAGTCCTTTCACAATACCCGATCAATCAAGGTTAGTTATGAGGAATATGAACTTTAATACTTTATCTGAGCCAAAGATCACGATTGAGGAGGTTTTAATTATCATGATGTTATAAAAAAGTCTTCTGAAAACTGACATTCTTCCATTTTAATTTCATATTCTTTCAGGATATAGTTGCTGTTAGCTGTTCTTGGTGTAAGCGAGCTGTAAGTGTACATTTAATTTGTTGTGCAGACACGAACATTCTTAAACATGTCTTCAGAACCGGATTAAAGTGGGGACGGATGTGACGGCAGGCCCTGGAGAAAAATAGGCCCTGGAGAAGAATAGGCCCTTTTGTCATCAGACTTAAAAAATAAGGTTTTAGCGAGTAAGCATACTTTCATAAACGTCTTCTATCGATTGCAATTGTGGACACCCATCTGAGGTTTACAACACTAATCTGTGAAACATGAAAAAAGACAGCTTTATATATACAGTACTTTATAGTATGACGATCAAAAACGATCTGCAGTAGATCTTAATATGTCTCCGCCAGCTACAAGCCCAACATACCCTTAATCGGACTCTGCATGTCTAAAATAGTTGTTATAGTTTGTTAAGATTGTGTAACAGTCCACCATTATTGAATCAGTTAAGTCATATTTGATAATGCATATTATATATATAACAATTTCATTGTACAATTTAATTATATGGTAGATGAAGTCAGAAGACGAACTGGACGAATCATGAAAACTTGAGCTAAATAATTGTTTATTTTGTTTGCTATTTAGTATCACTACAACGGCGAGTGCTCAGCATCTCTTAAAGAAAACTTCTGTACATTGGGTACGAATAGCAACCTGATAATACCTCCATCCTGGATTGTTAAACTACCCATAAAAAGAGTATGTCAATATCAACTCATTCACAATTTGTTAGATTTTTATTAGGTTTATTACACTGTATATGGAAAAGGGTATTTTACCATCAACTAAAGCACCAAAAAGAATCCATAATATACTACATCCAGGAACAGAGTGGCATATTTGTTGTATGTCTCAGTATAGTGATAAGTCTCATCACTTTTCCTGCACGTTTTGTTAGTTTTGGATGAAGTAATAGTATATGCATAAACTTTGTTTCTTTCAATTTTTCATGTTGATCACCAATTTCCCAAGCCATTGAATGAGAATGGTACCAATTTGAATGTTGTGTACATAGTTGATCATTACATATACAAACTGTAAATTTCTATTCTTCTGTGGCTTTTTCAGTTTCGAAATTCATCAATCAAGAAAAGATATTCAAGGAGAAGATCTGGCAGGGTAATTAATAAAAGTTCATAACACATTGAATGGTCGACAATTATTGCCAGACTGGAACGTTTACTCTGCACGGGCAAGAACTACAGTATAGCCCATGCACTTGGAAACCTTAATTAGGTCACAGCACTGCACAAAATGACCCCTGTATGTTTTTGGACATCACCACGGCCAAAAATGACCCAATGTTGACAGCACAAACGAAGTTTTCAGCATTCAAGTCTGTAGCCCACACAATTTGGAAACTTTCCAGTCTGGATTTACTGGACAAGAGCACACAATGTCACTGCGAATATTTGAACATTCGTGAGATAACATAAACTGTTAAGACTTCAAAATCTGTTGTTTACTGTATAAGTTTAATGTTGACAAACTGATTGCATTAGTGTAATTTGAAAGTTTGGAAGCTTGTACAGGCCTGAAGAACAGACCAAAGTTAATTCAAATGATCTTTTATGGGCCAGCAAAAATTCTCACAAAATATGCATGTCAGCTCCATATACAGTATAAAAAGCCCTGTCTAAAGAGCTGGGAGACACAGGTTAAAATGCTGGGTCGGTTGTTGGGTCTTAAAAATAATTGAGGAGAAAGTGCTGCCTTTGCAATAATATCAGAAAATGGTAAGACTTTCGGGTCTTCTCGGATAACGACCTTAAATCGTAGGCCCTCGGAACCCCTATCAATTGGGCTTCTAGCCTGTTGGGGTATTCCGTTCACCTAAAAGAGTGATAAATCTAACTAAAATCGAATTAAACTAAAACATGTAATTGTATAATAAATGTTGTTTCCAATATTTATTTTCAGGAAAAGAAAGCATTTGCAGTAAGTTTGTTTGCATGTTTTGTACAGTAGCCCAGTTTGTAGACCACTGACTGTATTCCAGTTGACATTAAACTCACCACCAGGAATACACAGAAGAATTTCAGAGGGGAAGAAAGAATATTTTAAGTTCATTGTATGGAGAATTTTGTTGAAATGCTAAAATGAAAATCATTTTGTTTTAAACCATAGCTTTCGTAATTCTCGTAAACTCCCTAATCACCAGCCTGTGTGTATAAACACGAAGCATCTGCATGCAGGCTACTCAATCACATTGTTACCGCTATGCTCATTAGTTAAGTTAATCACATTTTCATACAGCCAAACCATATCTTTTATATTAAGGTCAGACCAGTTGCAGGTGACAGTCGGTGTCCTATTCTTGTATTTATTAATCCAAAAAGTGGTGGAAAGCAGGTAGGCATGAGTCATCACTGGATAGGGAGTATCCCCTCAGGCCCTTTGTGATCCGTGCTTGCAAAATGTCAGTAGTTATAGTCATATGGAAAAAGACACTTTTTTTTTATTCAAGAAAAAGATACTTGAATAATGACAGTCAATAAAAGATGCATGACGACAGTCAATAAAGAGAGAGATGAAGAGGATTACTTGTAGTATACAGTACATACTGAGAGGTCACCAAAACGTACATGTATTTCAATTCTTTCAACTGTTTTTCCTGATTCTAGGGCAGCAAAATTATTCATAAATTCCATTGGCTTTTAAATCCACGACAGGTAAAAGAAAATTTTTTTAAGGTAAAAGGTTATCGTCCATTTTACATCTATGAGATTTATTTTCTACTTTACTTTTTTTTATTTGCATGGGTTTTTAGGTATTCGATCTTTCCCAAGTAGATCCAAAATTTGGGTAGGTAAACACTTTTATAAACATAGATTTAACCTCTTTATGCCCAAGTGGGTGATCATAAAGTGTAACATCTCACAACTTAACGTAGCGTAACGTCTCAATCTTAGGCCAAGTAAAAAAATAGTAATTTATCGTCCTAACTTCAAAAAAAAGGAGAATGCGGGCGCTTTTATTTTTTTATATATTTTTTTCAAGATGGCTTCTCCGAATTGGCCATCACCTACCAAAACCTATTTTTTTGAATGGATTTCTCTACAACTGCTTTGATGCAAGATTGCGTCAAAACAAATTGTGGTGTGTAAAACTAGAAATAAACCGAAAAGTCCCGAAAGGTAACGGAAGATACCGAAACGCACAAAAATGGCCGAAAGGTTGCGCAAAAGGCCCCAAAAACAAAACAGATTTTCGATGCAAATAAAATAAAAAATAAAAATGGACGCGGACGGGGACGGGGACGATAAACTACTTTATTTTTTTACTTGGCCTTAGCGTAACGTCTCCAAACTTAGCGTAACGTCTCCAAACTTAGCGTAACGTCTCCAAACTTAGCGTAACGTCTCCAAACTTAGCGTAACGTCTCCAAACTTAGCGTAATGTCTCCAAACTTAACGTAACGTCTCCAAACTTAGCGTAACGTCTCCAAACTTAGCGTAACGTCTCCAAACTTAGCGTAACGTCTCCAAACTTAGCGTAACGTCTCCAAACTTAGCGTAACGTCTCCAAACTTAGCGTAACGTCTCCAAACTTAGCGTAACGTCTCCAAACTTAGCGTAACGTCTCCAAACTTAGCGTAACGTCTCCAAACTTAGCGTAATGTCTCCAAACTTAACGTAACGTCTCACAACTTAGCGCAATATCTCCAAACTTAGCGTACCGTCTCTAAACTTAGCGTAACGACTCACAACTTAGCACAATGTCTCCAAACTTAGCGTAACGTCTCCAAACTTAGCGTAACGACTCACAACTTAGTGTAACGACTCACAACTTAGCGTAACGACTCACAACTTAGCGTAACGTCTCCAAACTTAGCTTAACGTCTCCAAACTTAGCGTAACGTCTCCAAACTTAGCGTAACGTCTCCAAACTTAGCGTACCGTCTCCAAACTTAGCGTAACGACTCACAACTTAGCGTAACGACTCCAAACTTAGCGTAACGACTCACAACTTAGCGTAACGTCTCCAAACTTAGCTTAACGTCTCCAAACTTAGCGTAACGTCTCACAACTTAGTACAATGTCTCCAAACTTAGCGTAACGTCTCCAAACTTAGCATGATGTCTCCAAATTTAGCGCAATATGTCTCCAAACTTAGTGCACTGTCTCCAAACTTAGCGCAACGTCTCACAACTTAGTGCAATGTCTCCAAACTTAGTGCAATGTCTCCAAACTTAGCGCAATGTCTCCAAACTTAGCGTAACGTCTCACAACTTAGTGCAATGTCTCCAAACTTAGCGTAACGTCTCCAAACTTAGCGTAACGTCTCCAAACTTAACGTAACGTCTCACAACTTAGTGCAATATCTCCAAACTTAGCGTAACGTCTCCAAACTTAGCGTAACGTCTCACAACTTAGTGCAATGTCTCCAAACTTAGTGCAATGTCTCCAAACTTAGTGCAATGTCTCCAAACTTAGCGTAATGTCTCCAAACTTAGCATGATGTCTCCAAATTTAGCGCAATATGTCTCCAAACTTAGCGTACCATCTCCAAACTTTAATAGCGTAACGTCTCAAAAATTAGCGTAACGTCTCAAAAAGTAGGGTAATATCTCTCATCTGATATTGTACAATACGAAATCTAAACGCAGTCCATTTTAACACAAAAATGTTTTACTTTCACAAAAAGTTGAGTATAATGTTCGGACAAGATGAGCATCGGATAAAATGACAGACACAATTAATATTGTAACTGTCAAATCTCTAGAAATGGGATATTTGTACCGGATAATGTCCGTGACCGGCCGATCCAGGCTTTGTGAGCAAGAGTTGGGGAACTCTTATCGACTCTCATCCTTGTTTAAAGTGCCACTGTGATGAAAATTCGTCATCGAAAAATGCCATTTTTTCTTCATGGATGTATTTATCAATGTGAAAGTAGCCCTTATACAAAATTACAGTCGAAACGGAATAAAAATCGAAGAGTTACAAACGTTTGAAAAGTCCTAAATCGACGTCCGCCATTAAAATCGGCCATCTTGTTTTTATCCATTCGAGAAGCGCTCGTGACGTCATAGTCTCAAGGAGCCAAGTCAACACAAATAGAATTACTATAGAATACAAAGCAGCGCATATACAAACCGCGTTTAAAATGTCAAATTCTTCCGAATCTAGTGGAATCTCGTTGTTTATATGTTGCAACAACACTACACGTGAAGCGTGCTTGAGACTCTGACGTCACCGGCGCCCTTTGACCTGACATTTCCAAGATGGCAGATTTTAATGGCGGCCGTGAAATTACGAACTTTATCGTCGTATAGCGCAGTCAATATTTGACATTGAGCGCTAAAATTTTGCATGGGGAGTTATTTATATGTACTCTTTGCAATAATGCTAAAAAACATGGGGTTCAAAATTTCATCACAGTGGCACTTTAACAAAGTCTTGTATTTTCTATTCACATGAAGTGCTGTATATTGTATTGTGATGATAACTACCATGTTTGCTTGTTATATTTAGTCTTCAGCTGTATCGCAAGGTGCCAAACTTGAGAATTTTGACTTGTGGTGGCGATGGGACAGTAAGTGTACACTATTTTTTCTTTGCAAGATCTTTTTATTGCAAACCTTGACAAAACATTGACAGATTTTTATTTATTTCATTTCAGGTTGGTTGGGTATTGGCTGAACTGGACGCTTTGCAAATATCACCTCTGCCACCTATAGCCATTCTGCCTTTAGGGACTGGGAATGACCTGTCACGAATACTCAACTGGGGAGGGGTAAGAGTGTCAATGAATGTAGACCGTTTTAATTTGGATGTATCTGACAGAGTAGAGATGCGTGTTTACACACGTAACTCTAATGAAGAGCCGTCACTCAAAATATTAGCCTGCGTGGCAGCGTTACGTTTGGGGGTGGGCACCTCTCCATTTATCCGCCTCGCCACCCAACGTAACGCCTGCCACGCAGGCTATCAAAATGTCAGTTTTCTGTTTGTATTACTTTGGAGGAAACTTTGGAGTACTAACTAACAGTATTTGTTTTATTGCTGGAACTACTGGATGAATCACCATAGAGAGATGGGAACCTGAGAGAGAGGTGGGGACCTAAGGGAGAGGTGGGGACTTGAGGAAGAGGTGGGGACCTGAGGGAGAGGTGGGGACCTAAGGGAGAGGTGGGGACCTAAGGGAGAGGTGGGGACCTAAGGGAGAGGTGGGGACCTAAGGGAGTTGTGGGGACGTGAGGGAGAGACAGGGACCTGATGGAGAGGTGGGGACCTAAGGGAGAGGTGGGGACCTGAGGGAGAGGTGGGAACTGAGGGTACTGACTAATTGTATTTGTTTTCTTGCTATTTAACAGGGCTACACTGATGAACCACTGGAAAGAATTCTAAATCATTTGGAGGAAGCACAGATTGTTCAACTGGACAGGTGCCCCATATGACAATTATATACTTTTTATTATTTGACTATTTGATTATGTTTTTCTGACTGGACTAACCGTATGTGCCTCAATAGCATGGCAGTGATAGTGTGGCATTTTTTGAGACTACATTTTTACCTTCTATCTAGATGGAACTTAGAAGTTAGTGAAAATGAAAATGGTGAAAAAGAGAACAACTGTGCAGTAAAGGTAAATTATTGCTTTGTCACCATGGCCATGCATCCTAACTGCAATATTGCAGGCAATGAAAAGCGTCTCCTTGCAACATAAACCAAGCTCACAATTTATGTGGATAAGATTGGTGTTTAATATGCAAATTGAGACTAAGTTGGATTCTCTTATTTATTACAGCTGCCTCTGAATGTTATGAATAATTATTTCAGCATTGGAGCTGATGCTGAAGTTAGTTTAGAATTCCACGAATCTCGAGGTAAGATTGAAGGGAAGAATGAATGAATGATGAACCAACAAAGAAACACTCTTGCTGACAAGAAAATATCAAGAGAAACTAAGAGTGCTTTGTAGATATTGAAAGTTCTTATTTTGAGACCTCTATAATGCAGGGCTGCGGAAAGTAAAAAATCGAAACGAACTGGAAATGCTCTATTGTAGTGGTAACCACACATGATCTGGGAGACCCAGATTCAAATCCTGGGTTGGACCATATATTTGAACATTCTTGAGATAACATAAACTGTTAAGACTTCAAAATCTGTTTGTTATAAGTTTAATGTTGACAAACTGATTGCATTAGTGTAATTTGAAAGTTTAGAAGCTTGTACAGGACTGAAGAACAGCCCAAAGTTAATTCAAATCATCTTTTATGGGCCAGGAAAATTTTTCACAAAACATGCATGTCAACCCCATACAGTATAAAAAGCCCTGTCTATGAGCTGGGAGACACAGGTTCAAATGCTGGGTTGGACCACCACTCAGGATCTTAAAAATAATTGAGGAGAAAGTGCTGCCTTTGCAATAATACCAGCAAATGGTAAGACTTTCGGGTCTTCTTGGATAACGACCTTAAATCGTAGGCCCTCGGAACCCCTATCGATTTGGTGGGCTTCTCGCCTGTTGGGGTATTCCATTCACCTAAAAGAGTGATAAATCTACTGAACTAAACAAACTAAATGGACTCACTGCACGGATTGTAGAGCAAATGCTACATACTTCAGTTTTCACGGAGGGAGGGAGAGAGGGCTCGTTATTGAGGGAGGGTACTTATTCAAAGAAATATGATTGTACAATCTGCATTAACCTTGTGGTCACTAATGAAATAACCCTACCCTAACCATCTAACCATTGAGATGGCAATCAAAACTTGCAACAAGAACAGGTTTGTAATGTGACTTGTGTATTTCTTTTCTTTACAGAAGCTAATCCTGATAAGTTTCACAGCAGGATCTATAGTCTATATTTCTATGGCAAGGTAAGTAGTACATGCCTGCTTTTCTGTGTTTCCTTGAAGGGATACTCCAGCCAAAATATGAAAGATCTTACTGACTTTAGTTTGTTTCCAAAGTTTCAGCATTCCTATCAATTTAGTTAAGAAGATATGGCTAGTTGAAGTTGGAGAGTTTGTCCAATTTCGACGCCATATTTGTTTCTCAAATATGACGTCACCGAGTGATTCTATCTCGTATTATGCCTAAAAAGCTCCTCTACTTTCCTGCATGAGGAACTAAATAGTTTATTTCGACTAATTTTTATCCAAAGAGCATTCACAACAGCTATCACTATGTCATCGCCATCAAGACAATTCCACTGCCGATAAAGAATCACTCATTGACGTCATATTTTCAAAACCAATATGGCGTCAAAATCCTCAAATATTCAACTTCAACTAGCCATATCTTCTTAACGAAATTGATAGGAATGCTGAAACTTTGGAAATAAACCAAAGTCAGTAAGATCTTTCATAGGAACTACATTTGTATTTTGGCTGGAGTATCGCTTTAAGATTATTGTTTTTCACCAGATTTTAAGTCGATAGTTCATTTTTCTCTGTCATCTTTAACTTAAGCAAATATGTTAAGTAAAGTATGTTTAACTTAAGTAAAAATTTTGCTCTCTCTTTTTTCTGTCTAGGCTGGGGGACGGACTGTGATTCAACGAAGGTCTAAAGATCTTTTTCGTCATATCAAGCTGCAGGTGTGCATTATTATCTTGGCAAAACATTCTCAATATAAAGATAAACTAAGTGATGATTTTTTTTTTTTTTAGTGTGATGGTGTGGATTTAACTGACAAAATAGCAGATTTAAAACCACAATGTCTTCTCTTTCTCAACATTCCTTCGTGAGTACACATACTACACTACATGTTCTTATGTGATGCATTGGGTATTTCTGCCATTTGGAATGTCATTCCTAATATTTTTGCAAACTAAGCCCACCACTCTAGCTCTTATAATTTTAAAAAACATTTACAAATTTTACAAAAATATATATATACAGTATGTTTTTTACCGGTTGGGAGGTCCGTATGGAGAAATATTTCCCGAGGGACGTTTTTGAGACCAAGGGAAATATTTCTCAATACGGACCGACAAAAACGGTAAATTATTTATTTATTTTTCCTTAATATCCTGGCTTGTTTTTTTGGTCGTCATCAGTATTTCTAGTCAGTGGACAAAAAAGAAAAGTCTGTGCTTTTTCTTCGTCAAAGGAAATTGAGAGTTAAGTCTCTTTTCAGATAAAAAAAACTCACTTATATGTCTTTCAATATGTTCAATCTCGTTTGAGTTCATTTTCAAATGTTTTTAGAATATTTTACGGCTTATATAAAATGCATTTAAAACTGAAATTATGGGCTCAAACGGACCGCTCGTTAGCCAATCAGAAAGCAGGATTTGGTAGGATACGGACCGGAAAAAATAAATCTATTTATTTCAACCTACTGTACAATACATCTGTTAATTAAAACTTGTCTATGGAATGTGGTCTCACAGTAATGTTTGCTCCCCCTCCCTCCCTCCCAACGTGGAATCGTCGATCCGCACCTTGAACACTTTTAATTTATCTATATGGTAGTATAGTAGTTGGTATCTCTAGCTTATCTTTTTATTATAGTTATAGTGCGGGGACGTCGCCATGGGGAAACCCATTAAAAGAATATGATGTAAGTATTCACTTTAAAAACCTTTTTAGGGTCTGGTTGTACAAAGCCAACCTCGTAACCCAGGGTCTTATCTCCGCTCGCGGGGAGCAGATATTAGACCCTGGGTACGAGGTTGGTACAAAGCGTGGATAAATCACGATCCAGCGGATGAATAATATCTTTCCCTATAGTTTCCATAGCAATTTAAAAAACACAAACACCCAATACGCAAGTGTTTGGCAGTGGTAGTTATGCAAGAACTTGTGCTCTAACTTGTGTTTAAATTTAATTATCTCAACTGTCTTACTGTTGCCTATTGCCTTAATTGTACAGACTTTTTCCAAACAAAATTTGGAGTTTCACGTTGTCTGAGTTTACGAAATAAGCGAGAAGCGTGTTTCTTACACTGGGGGACCTAAGGGAGAGGTGGGAACCTAAGGGAGATGTGGGACCTAAGGGAGAGGTGGGGACCTAAGGGAGAGGTGGGGACCTAAGGGAGAGGTGAGGACCTAAGGGAGAGGTGAGGACCTAAGGGAGAGGTGGGGACCTAAGGGAGAGGTGAGGACCTAAGGGAGAGGTGGGGACCTAAGGGATAGTGGGGACCTAAGGGAGAGGTGGGGATTTAAGGGAGAGTTGGTCATATTAGGTCACATGTTAGTAGGCATGCATGAGTGTCAGTATGAGATCTCTTTTTTCTAGGAATTTCGCAGTCAACGATGTGACGATGGTTTGGTGGAAGTCATTGGCTTGACGTCAACATCACTGGTAAGAAAACAGAGAAAACCAAGGCAGTATTGGATATCAATTGTATACATATATATTTTTATCTATAGTTCAATCTACAGAGTACAGACATGTGTTTCGTACAGCTCATCAGTGTAGCTTGGAACAATCTGAATGAGTGTAACCAGATACTTATACTTGTGAAATCGTCAGTGACAACCGCATGTGGCACAGTGATCAGTACATCCAGATAATGTGAAGTGCGCATAGAGAGCGTTGCATTATCGCTAACGGACACCCACGCTACTTCACAAAGTGCTCAACAACACCGAAGTGAAGGAGCGTACATAGTTCAATCTACAGACACGTGTTTCGCTGCACCACAGCTCATCAATGTAGCTTGAAACAATCTGGCTGTGGGACAGCACCGGCGACCACACATCCAGATAGCGTGAAGTGCGCATGCGTGGCCCCATTATACTTACTGTGTGTGTATTTATTATCTAGGCTACAACGCGTGTTGGGGGACATGGCTTGAGAATATCTCAATGCCAAACAGCTGTGTTGACAACGTTTAAAGCTTTACCTGCTCAAGTCGATGGAGGTACAAAAAATTTAATCCAAATTAAGCCGATTGTATAATGTACTTCTCCGGTCTTTTTTACCTCAACTTGTGCTACTCCCAAAGCCTTCTTGCACTATAGAGTAAGATGCACTGAAAGGCACTCCTTAGAGCTTGCTATTTGGTCTTTCACCTATAGATATATAGGTCACTCCCCAGAGAAAATTACACATTTATAAGGTAGTTGACCAACGAAATAGCATAAACAGATTACTGAGATTTAAAGTGACGACTCTTTACTGTTAATTGTTTCTGGAGTCTTCTCACACCATGCAGCTAAACATGTACTTTCACCTTTAAAGACACTTGTCTTGTTATTTTAATATACCAATTTATTTATTTTTATTAATCGCGGGCGGGCGGAACCCTAGGCATTCCTGCAATTTGATTGGTTGGCTACCTGAGCGGGCGGTATCTGACCCGCACAGTCACGGAATCCTAAATGCTAAACATTTTTATCGTGTTTTTGCTTTATTTTTAACTGGAAAATGGAAAACTAACACACGAATTGTTTCAATTAGACTGCAGGAAATAACTTTATTATACAAAAACTAAGTTTTTTTGGTTTGTTTTTCTTTCTTTATCCAAATAATACAGTTTTACTGAACTAAAGTAACTCAAATCTTTCACCTAGTATTATAAAAATAATAAATATGTTATTTACCGTTTTGGTTGGTCCGAATAGAAAAATATTTGACGACCTTCGCGCTGCAGCCTCGGGCAGTTTCTGAAACCTCGGGCAAATATTTTTCTATACAGACCTCCGATCCGGTAAATAACATATACAGCTGAACGAATTAACGTTGTCCTCGACAAAGCTAAAAGGCCAAAGCTAAAAGGTCAAAGCCAAGCGCGAAAAGTACGATAATAGATTAATAGTGACAAGTTTTAATATAGTTGTGTCGAAATTCTCCACTGAAAATTGAAATACAGGGAGACTTGCAGCCAAGAGCTAAAAGTTTGAAGGAAATCGTACTTTCGTGCTTGGCTTTGAGCTTTTAGCTTTGAGCTTTTAGCTTTGTCGAGGACAACGTTAATTGATTTAGCTGTATATTATACAGTATATATCTTCCATGGTCTCTTCTCTATTCCTAAATCTTTCACCTTGTATAATTTAAAAAAATATGTTATTTACCGTTTTGGTTGGTCCGTATAGAAAAATATTTGCCCTCGGTCTCATAAACGACCTCGACCTACGGCCTCGAGCAGTTTCTGAAACCTCGGGCAAATATTTTTCTATACAGACCTCCCATCCGGTTAATAACATATATATTATACAGTATATATCTTCCATGGTCTCTTCTCTATTTTCCTAGAACCTTGCCGTCTTCTCCCGTCAGTTATAAAAGTGAATTTGAGAAATCAAGCCAACATGATTAAAAAAGTGAAGGTATAATATTTCTGTTTTATGTTGAAAGTGCACAAGATCTAAAATCCTTTTTAACGCTGTCTCTCGGTCATTTATTTAGAAAAATAGCTACAAGGGAAGTTCAAATCCAGGGTAAGTAATCAACAGTGTGAGAATTCCCAAGTCAGCTGTGCAGTTACGCTAGACAGCAGTTTCGCGAAACATTCCATCGTGAACTGTGATATTTTGAGTAGTATTCAAAGATCTTTCAAGCCAGAGTATAATAGTATACCAAATGTCTAAAGTAGTATTTTAAAAAATCGGTTTAAAACATGTCTATCTCCTCGCTATAGCCGATTGTTTTAGACACAATAAAGCATGTACTGTGAGATTTTTTAAATAGCTTCAAAAACAAACCATCTTGTCCTATTCCCCCGCATATAAGCGCATCCTAGATAAAGGCGCATGCGCTAATATCCGGCCATAATGGCGCAGTGTATATATTAACACATACCATACTTTCAATAATTACATGTACGCATACTTCTTACAGTAAACCATTGAACATTGTCTGTGTCACAGTGATAATAGCGACCTTTAGATTGAGTACGAGTACGAAGACAAACTTTTCTGCGCAGTGGAGAAACAACAATGGAAAAGAACCATGTGCAATGGTAAACTCGTCTTCGTACTCGTCTTCGTCCTCAAATCTAAAGGTCTCTAATAAGTACTTATTAACCGAGCGCGAGGTCCGTACGGGAAAATATTTTGCTTGAGATCTTTTGAGTACAGACCGAGCCCGAAGGGCGAGGTCTGTACTCAAAAGATCTCAAGCAAAATATTTTCCCGTACGGACCGAGCTTGTGAGGTTAATAAGGAATTTATTATATGTCTCGACTACAACGAGAAATAATTTAGAGAAAACATTATTTAAAATGGCTTGCTTTTTTTCTCTAGTGTACTCTGTCTCCGTAGCATTTAAGATATCATCTTCGTCGGTTAGTTCCTCCGGATAATAGAGTTGGCCGTGCATTTTTTGTTATTTCGTTTAATTTTGCTGTAGTTTGTTGTTTTTGTGCGGGTCCGTACACCGAGTCCGTACGGTAAAGTACGGACCCGCACGTTAGCCAATCAGCGTTCAAATACGCCAGTTCGGACTCGCAAGACATATAATAATGTGCGTTATACGGTGATGAAATCCAATAATTATTGCTTTTGGTTCATTCTTCCAAGATATTCTTGTATAACACACTTCGCATGAATCGCTTTAGATCTCGGCGCTTTTACCAGGTATTGGCATGGAACTTCAAGTCCATTGTCTCTTTTATTCTTGTGAGGTCTAGTTAGGGGTGTGCCTATATGGGAATTTTTGATAGGGGTATCTAGTACGTATTCCTTATAAGGAGGCGCAAATAGAAGGCATTGACGAGCAAATAGAGTGAATTAACGAGCAAATAGCTGACACGTTGAACCCTCGTATCAGCATCCTAGTTAATTGGATTGTAACCGACCCCAAAACAACAAAGGTCCTAACCCTTTGGCAAACGTTTTCTCGAGAAATAAACCACCCCAAAGCTATACAATATATCCAAGGAAAGTTAAATGATCTATTTACAACATACGTACAGCTTTATCGCGGTAGCTAACTTAGTTCTCTTTAAAAGCGCGGATAATCGAACATGCCAAAATATAATTTTCCTAATACGGATACCATTTGTAAACAAAAACACGGCTGTCTTCGACGAACGTTTTCTTGAGAAATAATCAACTCCCAAAGCTACAATATATATTAAAACAAAGATAAATTATCTGTTTACAATATGCGTACAGCTTATCCTGCTAGCGAACGTAGTTTTCTTAAAAAGAGCGGATAATCGAACATATCGTAACGTGTTAATAATCCCACATCCAGTGGGCTGGTACGAGTGCCATATATTTGTTCGTTAATGCCTTGTATTTGTTCGTCAATGCCTTGTGTTTGCTCGTCGGTCACTTCCTTATATAGAATACGTACTAGAAGTACATATGGAATTTTTTTAGGCGCATGCGCCTCTAAATGACCATTTTGACTCCGAACATATCGAAAAATCTTGAATTTTTGCTTATAGGCGCATAAGCTTATATATGGGGGATTAGGGTATGCATTTATTGACATGATAATTTTGGAAATTAATGTTCTCTGAGGCGTAAAAAACAGAAAAATATCGAGAACAGAGCATGTCCATTTCTTTTCTTTTAGAAGTCCTCTGTCTCCTATTGTTCCTATTATGGTCAAAATATTTGTGATTACTTTCCAAGACTATAAAAGATATTACCGTGATATAAAACAGATTGCTGCAGCAGGTATACCGACAAATTATCTTCAAATAACAAGTGTAACCTTGACCTTGTGTCATTCCAAGAAATGGAACGTCAGGGACCTTGAGTGCTTTTGGTGTTTCTCCTTTTTGTTGTTGTTCTTTTGTTTTGTTTTTATTGTTAGAGAACATTTGACACTAGAATAATACTTTTGATACTGTTACAGTACTTTAGTTATCAGTTTAAAAGGGTGTTATCACTTGGAATAGTCGGTTGCCTCTTCGTTATAGTTAATATATGTTAGATTTAGAGTGCACACATTAAGTGCGGTTCAACCTCGTACCCAGGGTCTTCTCTTCCCTCGCTCCACTCCCCTACGAGGTTGAGTGCAGTTATGGAATTTACAGTTATAGTTAGATGGTTACAGTTAGGGTGTTAGAGATTTACAGTTAAAGAATTAGAAATTTACAGTTAGAAAATTAGAGTTAAAGGACATTGGCAACAAAAATTAAGTTTGTCTAATATGAAAGAACTCGTAAAATGATAGAGTAACACCTTTCACAACTTTCCCGTATTTTACTTCGTTTTTGAAATATTTCAGTTTGTTTGATATGTAATTGAGATGGTCTCTGACGTCAGGTGTGGGGTGGAGAATTTTCACTCATTAAAATATTAGTTACATCTTCAAGTTTGTTCCACAAATTTACTTGAAAATGTGCGTATAATAACTCCCCATGATAATGAATGTTGTAAACTTAGCAATCGCTGAGGTATAAGACAATTTTTAATGTGTGAAAATTCTCTACGCCACACCTGACGTCAGAGACCATCTCATTTACATATCAAACAAACTGAGATAGTTCAAAAACGAAGTAAAATACGGGAAAGTTGTAAAAGGTGTTACTCTATCATTTTACGAGTTCTTTCATATTAGACAAACTTAATTTTTGTTGCCAATGTCCTTTAAGTTGTTGTTTCATCTGGATAAGACACGTCTCTTTGTTTTTGGTTACCTCAATAGCAAGTTCTTGGTAATCATCGCTCGTCATCTCAACTTTTTCTTTCCTCATATTCCTACAGCTATCTTACAGATGACATTATCCATTGAAGCTCGCTGTGATTTGGGATATTTAAGGATTCTCGTCGACAAGTTCTTCAGTGAAAAGGTACCTTCAGTATTTTCAACTGAGACCCTTTAACGTGAAGTTGATTGACACCGTGGTCAAATCAATCCAGGCTTTCATGGAGAATTCAATTTTCTTGGCACCAAGCCGCCATGGTTTTTTTTAAATTAAATTTGCACATGCGTATCAAGTTCTTTTCGAGTTAAACTGTATTCCCACGAAAGACCGTGACGAAACGGATCGGGAACTTTGCAGGGGCGGATCAAGCATTGCGTGGGGCCCCTGGCACATTTGCGGTTGCCTCACGCCTGCCCCCCCCCCCCCTCCGAGAAAAAACAAGTCAGAGAGGCTAGAAAAATCGGGTGAAATTAACCAAAAAATGCGCGTAGCAACCAGCTGCGAGTAGCTAGCTTGTGGGGGAAAGGAGGGGCCCGCGGGGCCCCATTACACGTGTTGCCCCAGAAGCCAGAAAACTTGGGGTCCTTAAATTATAAACATCAGCTCGGGGGAACGAGATTGCTCGGGGCCCCTGCCCAAAGTGCCCCCCCCCATCGATCTGCCCCTGGAACTTTGGAGTGGATTCGTGCGTGAGTCTCAAGTCAATTCTCTTGTCTGTGAGGAATGAGGAATGACCTCAACCGGACGTGTGACAGCACTCAATCCACTTCATGTAATAAGGGTTTAACTTACATCATTTTCTTCTGTCTTATTTCTTTTCCTTATATAATATTTTGCTCTTTCATATTTTAAGAGCATAAGTGGTGTTGAGCCTCACAGCGAGTGGTGCTTTTTAGATGGTAGGTTTGCTATTTCTACCATTATTTGTAACAACGTGTCGCAAACCCAAAGCCTGCGAGAGTTTTGGCAGTTTCTTTTGTGGTAGTCTATATCAATTTATTTATTCGTCTCTTAAATTGTTCCAGCTTCATACAGCGATCGTGTCTACAGAATAGACTCAGCTCAGGTAAAGTGTTTTTCGCTTCTATTTCTTTGCATAATATCTTTACAATTATACAATTATACCTGCGCCATTGTATCACACCCCCAGGTGCAGATCGAGTAATTTTCGACCATGAGTTCCAAATGATTACATGGAAGAGTTCATCGTTTGTTTGACGTAGTACATTGGTTCGCGAACCTCGGTGGCCCCTTTTGGCACACACTACGATGCTCATGGTCTGGTCAAAACAGCGCGCCAAAACAAGGTTGAGATGAGGTGCCTTTCTAGCAGTCATAGAAATTACAAGTCATAGAAATTACAAGTAATTTCTAGCAATTCTGGGAAGCACATCCGTGTTTTTGTTGAGCAGTTGTAAAATACGTTCCGGTTTGAAAAGGGTCCTTGGTCCCCCCCCCCCCTCCCCCACTACTCCCCAACGTTAGTGAACCCAAATATTACAAGACAGTGCAGTCAATCTATGGTTTAACATCAAATAAATTGCAAAATCAATGATTTTAGTTTTTTCATTACCTTGATACATTCGGAAATAACATATCAAAAGTCCCTGGAAATCAACGTGGTGGAAAGTTTAGAAAATCAAGTTTTTCTTACAATTTACCTACAAAAGCACTATTCTTTAAAAAAAGTGAAATTTCAAGTTCACGTTTAGCAAATATTACCAATGTCTTTAGAAAGTTCTCAAAAAGCTATATGAAGAACATTTAAGAGGATAACACAATTTTCTAAGCCCATTTTTGAGTTATTCGCTCAAGAAAATTGGAAAATGCCACACAATTCTGTTTTTTTAGCAGGTTTAACCTTACATAACTCAAAATGGGCCTGGAAAATTGTACTACCCGCATAAATGTCCTTCATATGGTTTTTTGAGAACTTTCTAACGACATAGGTGATATTTGGTAAAAGTGAACTTGAAATTTCACTTTTTTTAAAAGATAGTGTTGTAAGAAAAATCGGATTTTCTGAACTTTCCACTAGGTTGATTTCCAGGGACTTTTGGTATATGATGTATGTAGGTACTGAGAAAGCTAAAACCATTTCTGTTGTTTTTATTTCAGGTATAGGATGCCTTGGCGCGCATGTGCCATATTCCGCTAGTTTTTATCATACCCTTATGTACATCTTTTTTTGCTCCGCGTGTTATTTCATTTCCAGGAAGGTCTGTATGACGTGGTTGATATTCTTGAAGATGGCGTGTTTATCGTGGAAATCAAAGATAGTGACGAAGTAGAAAGGTATATTATGCAACTGAGCAACACCATGTACTACTTAATTCAAAACTATCTAATATCAATGTTTTGTAACTATTATACACGAACAGATATCTCCCAAGCTTGTTCATTCCTTATGTTTTTTGTTTTATTACAGAAAGAGCGTCACGGATAAAGCAATGGAAGGTAATCCATGGCTCGTACTTGTGTCTTGTGTCCGTGGTCATCTTAACGCTGCAGGGCTTGAAATCAGGGACAAGCAATTTGGCATAATGAGTTGAATGTTTTAATTGATTATTTTCAGATTTGATTCGCGCATGCAGTGAAGGAAACTTAACAAAGGTGACGTATTAGCAAGTATTAGGTATTAGCAAGTATAAGGTATTAGCAAGTATAAGGTATTAGCAAGTATAAGGTATTAGCAAGGTCTTTAGCTCATGGAATATCTACCATCTCATTCCCAAGCTCTTTGGTTGGACCATCTGCACTAGCCATCAGGTTAACGTTCGCTCTATCATCTCAGTCCTTAATAGCTCATTGGTTAGAGCATCGAATCTTCGTTCTATACCATCTTAGTTCAGGTAGCTCATTGGTTAGAGCATCTCACTAGTCATCAAAAGGTTATTGGTTTTATAAATATGTACCCTTCGCTCTATCAACAGTCAATGTAGCTCAGAGTGAATGCATAACTAGCTCAGTGGTTATAGAGTATCTCACTGGTCATCACAAGGGTCTAGCTTATACAAATATATAACCTTCGCTGAGTCATTTATACGTCGTTCAACTTGTATTTTATTACAGGTGGAAGATCTTGATCACTCTGGTATTAGTTTAACTAAACCAGATATTTATGGACGGTCACCTTTGCATTATGCAGTCATAAACAACAGGAAGGAAGTAATTGAATATATTGTCTCTAAAGGTAAGGACGTAGCCTTACCCTCTACTTACTGTTGGTCCTATACAAGCACAATATTTCATCTTTTTACCTTGTTGATGTTTAACAATGAATTCTGAAGATGTACAACGATAATCCCCCCCATGCCGTTACAGACAAATCGTTGAAAACAACGGCAAAGTAACCCCTTCACAAACGTATTTGTTGAGATCACAATCTGTGTCTTGATCCCTTGCTGGAAATCAAAATTGTCTGATTGTAACCCTTGCTCTGTCATCTCATGAGTCTTGTAGCTCAATAGTTAAAGCATCTCCTTGGTCATATGCAGAAGGTTACCGTTGGTACACATATATGTAACCTTTATTGTGTCATCTAAGTCCGATGGTTAGAGTATGTTATTCGTCAGCGGAAGGTTACAGTATGTACACACACGTAACCTTCACTCTGCCATCCAAGACAAATTTTAGTAAGTCTAGATCGTGCTCAGTTATTTACATCATTGTTTTCTTCATCTTTTTAGTAAATGTTGAATCGTTGAACCTAGTAGATGACAGGTAATGTCTTCACTATAAGAAACCTATTAGCAGACGATACATGGACGATCGTCAAGTTCATATCCTCAGAAAAATATTTCCCAGACAGGAATCGAACCTCTGTAACCTTTATTACCGGTTAGACGCTCTAACCATTGAGCTACCGAGACTCATATGGAGAGCGAAGGTTACAATGATGTACTGGTTCGATTGATATATATGTACTGCCTATGCGGCAATGTATCGTCTGTCTACTCCAAGCTCTCCCACATTCCCTACAGCAGTGTATATATTAATACATTGATCGCGTTATATGATTATATGAACCACTTCTCTTCTCCACTGACCTGTATAACTCTTGTAGTTGTGTATAATATATATCTTTGTATAATGTATATATAGCTGTGCATGTATAGTATATAACTATGTGAAACACGTATTTGATTCCGACATACCAGTCACAAATACTGGTCAGTGTTCATTCTCACGAACACAATAGATCATAATGCTCATGAATGACGCCATCTTGTTGGGGACACTTTTACAGCTAGCGCCACTGAGCAGTCGTGTTATGTACAGGTCAGTGGTCCTTCAGGTCATACAATGTCTTTGAGTTAACGCGTGTTATTCTTTTTTGCTTGAACAGTGGTCAGACAGCCCTGCACAAGGCAACGATATTTAAACTACCGTCCATTTGTACAATACTGGTACATGCTGGAGCGGACCTGACACGCAAAGATTACAATGTAAGTCTGCATCTTTATTAAATGTATTTTAATATTAGCCACAGTGATTATTTGTTGATGTAAAGAATTCTGGGCGATACAGGGACGATCGTCAAACTCAAATCTGGACAGGAACTGAACCTGTAACCTTCTGATTGCTGTTGAGACGCTCTAACCATTGAGCCACCGAGACTCAGATGGAAAGCTGCTATGACTGCTGCATTGTAACCTTAGCTCTCCATCTGAGTCTGGTAGCTCAATGGTTGGAGCGTCTCGCCGGTAATCAGAAGGTTACAGGTTCGATTCCTGTCCGGGATTCAGAATAATTTTTCTGAGGATACGAGCTTGGCGATTGTATCGTCTGTCTTTTCCAAGCTCTTCCACATTCGCTACAGCAGTGTATATATTAACTGACACGTAAATAATTTTGTTAACGAAAAGAGAAATTCCACCAATTCCACTTGGGAACTGAAATAGAAATACGTTTCATTCAATTTATTCACGACACGTGTCTATTTTTCACATTGGGCTATTTCCTTTCGGGTGTTTTTTAGGGTAATTCCGCGTCAATGATTGCCAGAGAGATGGGGAATAGTAAGCTTGCGCAATATTTAATGGGTAAGGATATGTATATCATTCTTGTGTGTGTGTGTATGTGTGTGTGTGTGTGCAGGGGATGGGAGACATGGTGTCTGTCAGTGAGAAGTTATTTATAAGAGTAACAAGGTTACAGTGCTCCCTCTCTTAAGGCCCTTCTCTACACGATACGATTCATCATATACGATTGTCATTCTGGCGTACATTGTTGTATACGATTGTCGTACTGGCGTATGCAATTGTTTGCACACACATAATTCTTGCTTATGATTCGATGGCGAATGTTGACACGCGTGCACAGTTTGATCACATACACCAAGATGACAATCGTATACGACAAATCGTATCGTGTAGATGGACCTTTAGAAAATGTTTATGCTGGAGCCTGGTGAGATTCTATTGAACCATTGAGCTACCGAGACTCAGATGGAGAGCGAAGGTTACAATGATTTACTGGTTCGATTGATATATGTAATCACTATATATATATACGGTAATAGGATAGCATATAGCATAGCATAGCATATAGCATATAGCATATAGCATATAGCATAGCATAGCATATAGCATAGCATATAGCATAGCATATAGCACAGCATATAGCACAGCATATAGCATAGCATATAGCATAGCATAGCATAGCAATAATAATAATAATAATATAATAATAATATGTAGTGGTATGGTATGGTATGGTATGGTATAGTATGGTATAGTATGGTATGGTATGGTATAGTATGGTATAGAGTATAGTAAGTTGGATGTAATGAGTCCTCTCGTTCTTACAGAAGAAGAACATTCCCGGAACGCCAAGCTCGATGGACAAGAGACATCAGTGTGAATTTCATGAAGCCCGGCAGGTAGATCTTTCTATGATATGAATGATAACCTCTTCACCTTCTGATCTACGGCCGTACGAATGTGGGAACGTGTTCTAAAACATTGCCTAACTGTGGTGAGATGATATAAAAGTGTCGTAAGAAACGTAGAAATACAAATTGAAATTCTAAAAGGTTGATGTCCCACCGAAATATAGTGTGCCCCTCTTACAGTTTTTCCCGCGGTAACGCAGCCGCTGACCAACATAACAAACCCGACGTCGATGGAATTTGAAAGAATCGTGGGTCGCGTCTTACTCCTGGTAACATTGAATAGCTTCTCGGCTATAGCATTCAAATAATTTAATAACCCCATTCATTTCTATTTCTACGATGTATAAACTTTCGCGTATAGTACTTAGAATACATTTGTTTTATCAAAGTGTTTTTTATGTGTTATTACGGAGTTTAAAGATTTGGCTAAACGTTCGAATAGTACTGTTGTTCAACATCGGCCAACAATGTTAACTCAATTAAAACGTTATTTCTCGAGTACAAGAACAGATACCGTAAAACTATTGACATATCTAAACATTATACGTAAAGGGCTTTTATTTAAAATAAATTAATTTTTTGGGTACAGTTCCCCTTTAAGCGCTCGACTATTCAGTTTATCACTCTTAGGTGAATGGAAAACTCAACTGATATAGGGATTCCGAGGGCCTACGATGTAAGGTCGCTTTCCGAGAAGACCCGAAAGTCTTACCATTTGCTGATATTGTAGCAAAGGCAGCACTTTCCCCTGACTGACGGAGTGCCGTCGAGATGACGTCAGTATCCATGTTTGTCCACATTTACCCATATTACCATATACTGCGCATCAAAATGACATGTTCTGCGTCGGGATAAAACTTATTTCAATTCATCACATCAGGCTAAAACCACAAAATTCGTTATACTGAATTCCCCAGCCTGATGTTATGAATTGAAATAAGTTTTATCGCAGAACGCGTCATTTTGATGCGCAGTCGACATTACGAACTGGCTTACTCTTACGGTCATAACAAAAAATAGCTCATTTGCAATAATTTGTGAGTCAAATTTGGTTTGTTTGTCCGCATTTTGAGCTATTAATAGCAGCCAGACTCTACGCTATTATTTTGAAGACCCTGAGTGGTGGTGGTCCGACCCAGGATATGAACCTGTATCTCCCAGCTCATAGATATGTGTGGTAACCGGCCACTAGACCACCACGACACCACCTGGTCACCCTTGGCCCCCATGTAATGTTTTCGCAGTAAAATTAAAATATGACGTCAAATTATTGATTTATTTTTGTTTTGTAAGAAAAATTCTATTGTAAACACATGACGTCATTGCTGACGTACGCTTCGCTCTTTCTTAGACCTCTAACCTTATTCGTAACCGCGCGGAATCCTGGGGCGGAATCCTGGGCATTCCAGCAATTTGATTAACTGTAGGAGCGCGCCGTGTTCCGTGATTTCCCGCTAGGACTGCGCGACGTCACACTGGAGTAAAATACTTGGGCGCATTCGTAGGTAAACCAAAGGCATTTCTTCCTTATTTTTTAACCAGTTTTACGTCATCAGATTTGCCTAAAAAATCCGGATACTTTGAATGGAGACATGAAAATCCGGAAAATGAAAATGGTGAGAATATCTCGTGCATTTATAAATTGGATAATAAACTCATTGCTAATCTCAACAACATGGATGGTGGCTCCGATTTCTATGTGGGCATGAAACAAATTTGGGAAGCATCTACACACTAAGATTGGGCATCATCCGCACACACAATAGAAACAAGTACACTACGCGTCATAGATACATCAAGGTTATTTTTTCAAGATTCAGAAGCTTTACAAGAACCCTAACCATAACCCAAATAAAAACTCTAGTCCTAACCCCGAAATAAAGGAATACTAACCCTACTTTTAAACTGAATATTTCAATGATGTAAATATTCTGTGTCCGGTACACTGTTGTGGTCTATAGCTAGTGGTTACCACACATGTCTATGAGCTGGGAGAGCAGGTTCAAATCCTGGGTCGAACCACCACTCAGGGTCTTAAAATAATTGAGCAGAAAGTGCTGCCTTTGCAACAACACCAGCAAATGGTAAGACTTTCGGGTCTTCTCGGAAAACGACCTTAAATCGTAGGCCCTCGGAATCCCTATCAGTTGGGTTTTCCGTTCACCTATATAAGAGTGATAAACTGAATAGTGCGTGATCGACTTTAAATAAATCCTACTCATACGAAGTATCAGCCTAAGATATATTGTCTCGAAATTCTTTCAACTTGAGTGGACCAAGGCGCTGGTCTCGCACCGTGTCCAATGTCCGGAGTTTGCCCGGACCAACTTGAATTTGGTACAAATCACTGGGACTTTCCGGAATTCAGATTTGTTATAAAACCACTGAATAATAATGATTATCATTTATCTCTTCCGTGCGCGTGTGCCAACAGCAAAATGACATCGGCATGGATGCTCGCTCCGGAATTTATTTCCCTACATTTCCTTCCCGTCCTTCGGGAATAGCTTTATACTTTATGATTAATAAAATGGAAGTATCCGAGTAGATGAGACTTTATGCGCGGAATGGCGTACTCGATTCGAATCTATGATTCATAAAATGGAAGTGTATCTGACTCAAATTCAATATTTTGGACGCGATTCTATTTAAATCTGGATATTGATATGTCGCACAATTTAGTCGAACTTAATCACGACAGTTTGTTTTTAATTGATTGTACATGTGTCTAGTCCTATGCGCCTAGCGGCACTGCTGTTCGAATCGTCTTCGAATTAAACCCAGATCTATTTCCTGTTATCGAAATAAGAAAGGTATTGAAATGCCAAAGTAGGGGAATCAATGACTAAGGTTTCGAGCGAAGGCCCTTCACTAGAGATAGAGTGAAAGATGTGATTTCACTTTGATGAAGTCCTGAAGGCCCTCACTGGAAACGGCAGTGTTTCATACGTCTATTTTGACAGTTCACTACCTTTCTATGGTCACAATATACTTTGTTAACACACTGCCTGCGCAGCATTCTAGTTGTATATACATATATATATATATATATATATATATATATATATATATATATATACATATATATATATAGATAGGTAGATATATATATATATATATATATATATATTTCCTATTAGCCTATCGTACCTCCTCTGTTTCCGCTCGATGATTAGAGGCGATCAAAAGTAACCGAACTGCCTGTCATGTACAAAAATGCCGACGCGCAAACTACTTGAAAAGTTCAAAACCATGTCACGCGACTTGTGCGAGCAGTTTGTTCGTAGAAATCCTTGGCTCCTGTTTTCTGTGTAAACAACGTACGCCTATGGGACTATTTGCGGGTTTTGCGCTAATTTTGTAAACTCGCGCGTGTCAATAAACGCGCGTTCGCCTATTCCATTCTCCAACTGTGCGGAGAGCCGTGGTTTTACCAATCATAGCCCTACGGTTAGGTTTCTAATGGTTTCTATTAACTCCAGCCTGTCCTTATTATATCTCGGCCTGGCATTCGATCTGCTCATTTAACCGCTTGTTCTGTGGCACGCTGTTTTCTTAATTGCGCATGAATTCAACTCCAAGATTATCCATTTAACAACGTTCAAGAACGAACAGGAGCGAGAAGTTTTAGTGTGGTACCATTTGAAATTCCTGCGTATCGAGGAGACCTGCGTTCGTCTTCTGAAAATCCAGAATCAATCGCGCCGAGTGCATCCTCGAAAGCCGCTCTGATTAATTTTTGCCTACAGAGGAACCCGACGTCAAAATCTCGAAGTTGATCACGATATTTACATTGTGACTTGTCTGACGGCTTGTGCTTGGGCATGTGAAGTCGACATCGACGCGGTTTTGTTACAAGGCGACAGCGAGGTTCGATTTATCGTTGTCAGTAGGACGTCAAGTCTTTAATCTTTCTCTTCTAAGAGGAACAATTGAACAAATCATCAAGTGTGTAGTCTGATAAGGAAAGCGCGGGTAAACATTAAAAAAAGGAAGACTATTATCGTCAAAGGAAAGCCTTCGAACTGTAACTACAATTACTACGAATTACATCGTCCGTTAACCGAACGCGTTTTTTCAGTGGAAATTATTATTTGTTGACCAATTAAAGTTTACTCCAAGCAAGACTGAACCAAACAGAAACCCTTTCTCTCGAAGCAACTGAGTTAGAGAGGAGGAAATAACATTCAGGTAGATTTCCACATTTTACGACCGGTTTGTGAGCTTTGTGTACGTCGGTATGTGGTACAACGAATGTAATTCTTGGTCGTACATGGGCCATCCCGGGCCAAGCCCGTATGGACACCAGGAATACGACGACCTTCACGTTAAACGTCCCATGAACTCCTTCATGGTCTGGGCCAAAGTGATGCGAAGGAAGTTCGCGGAAGAGAACCCGAAGTTACACAATGCAGAGATTAGTAAAATGCTCGGCAAGGCGTGGAACGAACTAACGACGAAAGAAAAACGTCCCTTCGTCGAGAAAGCTGAACGTCTTCGCATTTTACACATGAAGGAACACCCGAACTATCGCTACACGCCGAAGAAAGAAGCCAAGAAAATCGCTTGTGCTGGTATCCCACATCCCTACGCTGCCTTCCGTCCTCCATACTACAACCGAGCACCCAACGTATCAATCGTGCCACAAACTAACCGTTTTAATTTCCCTGATCCTAATCAAGGCGCACTCATGCATGACGGAGCAATAGCAGCGCGGTACATCTACGGTCCATCTGTTCCACCTTTGAGCCACCCTCCTTCTCCAAGTCCGAGTGTTCTTCACCACTCAAACCGCGAGAAACTGTGCGAGGTTGGTCATGGTGGAGGAGCAGAAAGCCAAATGAGCAGCGTGTATCTCTCTCCACCAGCTTACGACGTGAAGGACGATGAGAGTGAGATAGCGGCGAACGATCAGTCTTCGAGGATACCGCATATCCTCGAGAGATGCGAGACCGCCGAAAGAAAGACTTACATTGATCTATCGAATCCAAGCATTGGGCCATCCAACGCGGCAATGAACAGCTACGGGGAAGAAAAAGTGGCCTACCCTTATTCACCAAACACGCCAACGAGCCTTAACGAGAGCTGGGAGAGGTTTGTGCAGGTTCCGCGTCCGCAATTCTGTGGACAATACGTATGTTCCCAACGAGATGAAAATCAAAGCAAAGCCATAAGTGTAATTGCGTGCCAAACAACATCGGGAAGTTCTCAGCGGAATATTGGAAGTCATCACGCAACCTCCACTGGTACACGCGTGACGAAAAGCGGAGAAGGATCGATGGGAGCCTTCGAACATCTTACGGAGCTTCTCTACGACGATCTTAATCGCGACGAGTTTGACGTGTACTTAAAGAAGGAAACGTGATGTTTGTAAAAGACTTGAGTTATGTCAACAGATACTTGAAAGAGACTAGGTGTAAAAACGTTTTTATAGCGATCTCATTGGCGATAACGTCGCCTTGCGCGAGGCGTTTCACTGACATGACTGACGAATGGGGAATTCTTTGATGGTACAAATTTCCTCAATGGAACGCTAGCCGCGATATTTTGTAAAGCGTAATTATATAGAAGGTTGGAAAGCTCGTCTCCCGTCAGGACATTTAGATAGAGGGCCCGTAGTTTACGCTA
This sequence comes from Chrysogorgia sp. JL179-B06, assembly GCA_035772405.1. Taxonomy (NCBI): domain Eukaryota; kingdom Metazoa; phylum Cnidaria; class Anthozoa; order Scleralcyonacea; family Chrysogorgiidae; genus Chrysogorgia; species Chrysogorgia sp. JL179-B06. The sequence continues at coordinate 5,708,426 of JAYKKM010000477.1, forward strand.
ACCAAGTCCCGGGGGATGGAAGCCAGATGGCGTGACGCGTTGACAGTTGGGAATTTTTGGAGCGGAAAAGCTCACGCTAAGATGAACTGCCAAAGCCGGGAATTTTCCGACTATTTTTCAAAGGTTAAGCGCGTTCTGATGACAACAGTCTGGACTAGAAATTAGATTATAACTTTGAATGAACTCATGACATCTGTAAACCGACTCAACTCGCTGCCATCGTCAACCTCGAGTGCTTTCTTCGCATTGCGTGCGAATTGGCACATTCTTTCCCAACAGGTCGTCGCTACAGCACATGGTTACCCGCTGACCTAGCTCTCTGCAGTCTTTAATTAGATGCTTGTTGACTTTGGTTTAAAACTGACCGGATTCACGATTGCGTGTGAACAAAATTAGGACGCATTATAGCAGCAAATAAAGTGTTGTGTTATCTGCGTAAACGATTTGACAGATTCCTTTGATTAGAATCGATAATAAACTTAGCGCTCGTCTCGACCAATTGAGTTATGTCATCGGCAACTTTGAACTATGCGCGGCTGTTAGGTGCGCGCTATATACATGGTTAAATGTTCGAGCGGTGGATTTTCATGATTTATTAAATTTGGGCAGAATTTGCGCTTGTAGCTTTATTTCACCTCCGGTCACCAGAGCTGAATGCATGATCAGTTGTAGCCCCCTCCACAGGCAACTCTGTGGCTTCTTTTTCCCGAGTCAAATAATTTCCAAGGCTTTTGGCCATTTTTGGCCGAGCCACTTCTTTTCGACCAATCCCTATACTTCCCTGCAATCCCAGCCAAAGTTGGAAGCGATTCGGACTCGGAAAAAGGAAAAAGAAGCCACAGAGTTGCCTGCGGAGGAGGTTAGATCAGTTGAACCATCGAGTCCACTTTAAACTTCCTGTTGTCCTTGATGTGTATAGTGTCTCTATTCTTTTTCTTGAAAATATAATCTTTAGAGTATAAAGAAGCTGAAAATGTTTCATGTTTATCCTACACTGCTATAAGAGTCAACGAAACATATTATTCTTGACTCGAGCGATATTTGAATTCGCGCTTGTTGAATTCACGCGAAGACTCTAATGCGTTTTTCGATTATATATTAGAATGGCATCCTCACGACCTCAATGTAACAATTAAGAAGATAAATTTTCTATAGTATTGTCCATTTCATGTGATGTCAGAACTGAAAAACTACGAGAATCGGATAGGGCAATCCCGAACATTGCAGTTCAAATTAAAATTCGAAACAGTTGATGGCAATTTTTTCAGATCAAATATTGAGTGCAATGACAAAGAACCAGATCTCTTGCAGTTTTGAAATTCCGACTCCACTCTTCTCGGTCCATGTGGCTCAATGTTTAAAGCGGCATTCACGATGGTTTTTGTGGTACATATGTAACCCAATTCCGTCACTATAACACTTCATTGCATATGTAGCCTATATAGTAGACATGTAACTTTGCTCTACTATCTGAGTCCATATAGCTGAATTCCATTCGGTGCTTTCTATCGCGCGATCGCGGACTTTACTCGATCGCTTTCTTTTGAATTGTGAGCCCTCGATTGGAACGGATCCTCGGCCGCGCTATTCAAAAGAAAGCGATCGAGCATAATTCAAAAGAAGTCGATCGCGCGATAAAAAGCACTGAATGGAAATCCGCCTTAAGACCATCTTACTAGTCATCCGCAGTTTACATGTTGTACCACCCCTGAGTCTATAACAACCTGGTTGTCCAAATATACAGTACATGTATCACTGAGTATGTATGTATTTTTACGCGGGCCACTAAGTCTAGAGCCGTATAGCTTCGTTTCGTTTCTGACGGTTTCAAACTAGAGTCCTTTATAAAAGTGATCCGTGTTTTTGACACTTAGACTTTTATATATTTGTTAACAATCTGTCTATACACAGTAAAAACTACATACGTATATAAATATTACACTACAACAATACTTCTCCTATTTCTTCTTACAGTCAAAACATGAAAGGTTTTTTCTAAAAACAACTACTTGGGGGCCTCTTTGCTTCTCAAAACACTACTTTTCTCAACCTACATCAACGTTTTCTGCCCTTGCATGTTTTTATGAAAACAGTATTTGTTTCCCATTTTCTTTCAATTATCTTCGAAACTTTCGGAAAATAAGCTGATATTTAACGGTGAAGTATAATGGCAACAAACTACGTCTCGCAACAATGTTAAAATATTTAATACATGGAAATATTTGACCCGCCATTCCAACAAAAATGCCCGACGGAGAGCCCCCGAGAGAGCCTAGTCCCGACACACCGGAAACACGCCCCCTAATCTTCCCCAAAACTCATCTCAGAAAACTCGTAAAAAATATTTTTGTTATTGTGCTGTATAATTTATCTCTGAACGTCTTTGTGTTTCGTGTGAAGTTTTTTTTTCTGATATGGATAAACACGAAGGTGTTGTGACAAAGAAAGCGAAACTTGAACTAGAAGACGAGGTAAGGATTTCCCCAGTAGCGGTTCTGTCGCGTGGTGGTGTTGTTTGTTGTTTAGCGGTCGTAACTGTTTATTTTGTTTCCCCGCGTGCTGCATCGCACAGAATAAAGAGAAGTCCAATGGCGGCTATGCTTACTTACCGAGTATAAAGAACCAACAACCGAAGACGTCGTTGGTTTTTGCGCTAAAAGAAGAAGTGGGCACCCTTCATAAGGCGTTAAAAGTATTCAAGGTAAGAGTATAACTTAATATATTATTAAACCAATGTTATTGTTATGTTGCAAAGTGAAAAGGTGGTAAACTGCCAAGAATTTAGTGACGAGATACTGACGTTTCGAGCGGAGCCCTTCATCAGAGTAAGACTATTATACGCTGATGAAGGACTCCGCTCGAAACGTCAGTATCTCGTCACTAAATTCTTGGTGGTTTACCATCTTTTCACTTTGCTATATATTCAAAACACTGTCTACGCAGCACTCTACTTTTTTATTGTTATGTTGCTGTTTTATTATACGCAACGACAACGTCACATTGAAAATTATCTCCGATGATGCTCCGATCGAATCCAAATCTTAATACTATAAACACTAATCCTAACCCTAATAAATCAAACCCTAATTTAGTAATATCGGCAACATGTTTTTCGGAGACGATTTCTGACGGATATCAAAGTGTGCGGGAAAGAAATGGTCCAATGGCATTTTTTATATTGAAATTTCATTATCTTTGAGTTTGTGATTTTGAAAAATTACGCTAACAATACATCAAAAGTGCTTTTGTAATTTGTGTCTAAAATCGAAGCAAATTAGAAATGTATAATTGGACTGATCTTGAATGAGAATATATCAAGTGGATGCTGAGCAATCCAACATTAATATGATGCAACTACAGTCACAATATAAGACACAGCAGAGGATCTGATTGAGCCAGATTGGCTAGATCAGATTTGATTGTTTGTTATAGCCTTAAGTTCAAATTATTTGAATCCAAACCAGGGCTAAGCAGAGAGCCATTCATCTGGGGCAGTTGCCTGGCAACCCTCCCCCCCTCAACTGATCTGAATGCAATTGCAAACTTCATAAAGCATGCTGATCTGAAATAATCCCAACAAAATCTACAATAAACGTCCCTTACCCATGACATTGCATCTTCAATATGGGTTCTTATGCAATTTTATATGTATTACACTGGCGCACTACACTTGACTTCATTGGAAACACGAATGTGACCTTGCTGTCATTGCAGACATTGCTACAACTTTGCGAAATGACCCTGAAACCAGGCAGAATAGCTTGGTTTCCAGAAGAAGTGCACTGCTCCACCTAATTTAATGGTTGTTTCTGGTAAAACCTAACTCAAAGTATTATGTGAACCTAACACTCTCAAGCATTTCTTGCTGGATTTAGCAGAATTTCAAAATTTGCCTTGAAGAAAAGTGTGGGGAGTCCCCCCTTGGCGACACCCGCGCTTGACTATAACCATGCTTTAACAACACTTGTGTTTTTCCAAGTTCAGGCGTCATCATTAAATAATTTGTAAATTGGAATGTAGTGGAAGTTCAAAGACCCTATAATTACTAAGTGAATATTTTTTGTTTCAAATATGCTAAATCGTATTCCAATCTGACTGCTGAACAAGTATTCCAGTCCAATCCAAATAGCTATTTGTCTGTCCTAATCCAAACAAATCAGATTGGATTTGGACATCTCTATTATATAGTATATCTGTAAAATATTACATGACCATAACCTAATTTACAAATGATTTTGCTTGTAAATAGCTGTCAGTGCAGTTTTACATAAATATTACTGACATGATGCACTGTAACCATTACTATTGCTTTGTAACAACTGTACTGTTACATCATATGATGTAACTATAATTACTGGTAAATCTTGCAAGAAAAAAGGTAAATAGTTATAGTTACAAACTTACTTTCATAAGTTTGTAACTCGTTACAAAGTTATATCCCTTGGTTTCAGTAGAAGCTGTTGGTATTAACAATGTATTGCATACCAATATATATATATTTATTTGACAAATACAAGTTGTGACTTAAAGTGTCTATGAAGTGAAAAATTCGCTAACATTTTTTTAACTTTAGCGGACAAAGTAGCACGGCAAGGGTGTTCACTGAAAATTTCAAGTGAATCTGCTGCATAGTCTTCGAGCTATCAACTCTCAAAGTTTGGCATGGCTAAATGTTTTTGGTTAAATCTGAAACGCGCGGTTCATTGTCTTGTGACGTATGCAGGTGGTCTTACTATGCATAAGAACAATGGATCTGAACATTAATTATCCACCTGCATACGTCATAATGGTCATATACCACATATATTCAATCCCAGTCTTTCCCTATTTTGTATCGTTAAACTATGCCTTATGGACAAACTTTGAGAGTTGATGAAATTTTCAGTGAACGCTCCTGCCGTGCTACTTTGTTCGTTAGAGCAAAAAAAAATGCTAGCGATTTTTTCACTTCATAGACACTTTAAAGAAAGTAAAGACATGAAAAGTAAATTGCCTGGCGTTATAGCAAAGCCATGAAAAGTTGCAAAGTTGAGCGTGACTACTCCTTCACTTCTGGTAAACAAAATAAACAAGTTAGCCTCACAATTTGTTATTTGTATGCTGATAATGGGGCCGTTAAAGAGTTAAATGTTATAAATATGGAAGACCTGTGCTAGATTAAGAAGAAATACTAAATACAAAAACTTAGAACAATGGGCTTAAAAGGGCCTTCCCATATTCAAGAACTACCAGTAGTCTAATCCTAACCTTCAGGGCTGTCGCTAGAGGGGTGGGGGTGTGGGGGGCTTGCGACACCCCCCATTCTTCATCGAGTCTGCAAATTTATATATATATATATATATATATTGTGAAAACATAAAACGCATTTGAAAAGGAATTAATCGATAGAAGGTACCTTTAGCCGGCTTACATATTAAAAATTGGTGAAATTTATAAATGAGTGTTTGACGCGTTGATCAAAAATTGCAAATATTATTGTGCAATTTGTCGAATCTCCTAATCACTTGGCAGCCCTGCTACCTTGATCCTAACCTTAACCGTAACCCTAACCGTATACTAATCCTAACCTAACCAAAAATAAGGACCAGATATCTTAGCCACCAAATTCCGAAGATGCCCTGAATATCAATGACAGTGTGTGTCATGTGCAGACACTTTTTCGGCAGTACACATGCACCAACTTTTTATTTGAGTTTTCGTTCAGCCTAGAACAATAGTTTTATATTGATCTAGTATTTGGTTTCATTAACTATGTAGGATCATGGCATAAATTTGTCACACATTGAATCAAGACCATCAAAAGGTCCAGGAACTTGTTTTGAGTTCTATGTGGATTGCTGTGGGACAAAGGAAGAGTTGGACCCAGCTTTAAATGGACTTAAAGAAGAGGCAGAAAATGTTAGAATTTTTGCTGGAGAAAATGAACCAGGTAGGGAAATAGCTACATGAATCTTCAGGGACGTAGCGAACGCAATGCATTTTGGGGGGTGCACGGCCCAGTTTTGCCGACAAATTGGGCGTGGCTTGGTTTGAGCGTGGTAGTTAAGTGCCATATATCCAAGATCATCAGGTCATGATTTCAATATGAATTTATTAAATTTGAAATTATGATCTGATCAATCAACGCATACCCAATAAACTTGCCTTTTTTCAATAAATCTCAATGATACTTTTTGTTGTGTTGTTGCCGATAATCGGCATCAAATGTTTGCTTGCAAACAAGACATGCCAGCTTAATTTTCTTCTGCTCGTGTTTCAGTTGGTTGTTTTCCATAACTTTCCAACCCAATATATTTCAAAATGTTTCAGCTAATTGTTCTCGATCGACTTTTTACAACTCAGTCAACTCTATACATTATTACATTGTGTCATTGTTATAAACATAGCCGGGTAAGGGCACTCTAGAATGTACAACCTTACGCGATAAACATACGTAAATCTGGGGTGTGATTTCTCCACCTGATCAAGGTAAATTTTGCTTTATCATTGTCAATGTAGCTACAATGCCCAAAACGTGATTACTGATTGCGCATTTGCCCACGAAGTATTAGAGGCTGTTGTGTACTTGCATGATCGTGATTTGTGACGGAAATTCTAGTGGCGCTACACAGCCATAGATTATCTTGCGCTTGGCATTTCCGGATGGATTAAAAGTGCGCAGAAATCGATACCTGCAGTAAGAAGAGCAATTTTTATGATTATAACCAACACTATACTAAAGTCAACTGAAAAAGTTGCACCTTTGGGATACCAGTCCACTGCTCTATAAATTGAGCTATGGTGTTTATTATCAAGTCTGTTGACTTTAGCTGTGTTGGTATCACATTTCATATTGTTCATCTTTGTTGTTGTTGTGTTGTTGATTCTGTAACTACTCGTACAGTACAACCTAATCTTTAGTTTCCATTGAGTGCTGTGTAACATTAGTACATAATGTTGATTACAACTTAGGTAATATTGGTAATATTAATTATTGACTAAATTAGTATAACTATTACTTATAAAGAACGTTCTTACAATTTTAAACTAGCTGTTTTTTCATTGTAATGTAACGTTTGGCTGATCTTTCTCGCGACGAAGCACTGTACCAAAGTCCCTGGGTTCAAGATTCCCTTGAAATTATGTTAGATTTAACACCCCCAAACTATCAAACTAGGTAACATTGCCTTGGCGTTCTATGCTATGCGCACAGTCATGCTTGCTCGTGCTGCATTGCGTCACTGATTAAATGTGGTTGCGCTACATTTCGCTGTGTTCTTAAGCTGCGCGCTACAGTAATATATTTTAAGTACTGTAATTTTTTAACTGTTTATTTATAAGTTCCCTGGTTTCCAAAGAACATTGCTGATCTGGATGAGTTTGCCAGTCGTATTTGCAGCTATGGATCCGAATTAGATTCTGATCATCCAGTAAGTGATCATCCACAACTCTGTTAGTGTTGCTCATTTGTGTACATCAAGGTGTGATTCCTTGACATGATTTGTAGTTTAACTAATTGGCTTTTGCCTTCTAGGGTTTTACTGATAAAGTTTACCGAGAGAGGCGAAAAGAATTTGCAGACATTGCTTTTAATTACAAGCAGTAAGCTTTCTGTACAATGTACCTGAATTAACATTTTCAATTTTCATATTATTTATAACGGGTTATGGTCAACTCTGGATAAATTCTGAACTAGCTTCTACTGTCTGACAACCTCTGAACCAACTTCTACTGTCTGATAACATCTGAACCAGACAACATCTGAACAAACTTCTACTGTCTGACAACATCTGAACCAGCTTCTACTTTCTGACAAACTCTGAACCATCTTCTACAGCTGTCTGACAACATCTGAACCAGCTTCTACTTTCTGACAAGAGGTGTGGCTATCTTAGAGAGGTGCCCATGAAAAAGAAGTCAACTGTACCAATGGAGGGATGTAGCCCCCTACCCCCACTGTCACTATCTCTCTTTTTCTTTTATAGTGGTGAAATTATTCCTAATGTATCATACACAGCTGATGAAATTAAAACATGGTAAAACATTGTAACATTAATTTACAAAGCGGAAGCCTTTGTATCTTTAGTTCTATAGCCTTCCTTTTTTCTTTTTTTCAACAGGAACACTGTACTTGGAGAGCTTACCAAGTTGTTTAAAACCCATGCTTGTAAAGAACACAATGACGTTTGGCCAATGTTAGTTGAAAACTGTGGATATAAGTAAGATGGACATTTATATTAATTTTACAATATTTAAAGTGATACTTAGTGGCAAATGAAGGAAGTGGTTAGAGGTACGACAATTTGTAGGGATATTTAGGGTAACAGGAATAGGTTTTTTAGGGTTAGGATTAGGGTTTTTTAGGGTAGATTAGGGTTTTTTAGGGTAAGGATTAGGGTTTTTTAGGGTTAGGATTAGGGGTTTTTAGGGTTAGGATTAGGGTTTTTTAGGGTTAGGATTTTTTAGACCTGCGTCCACTGCGTAAATGAAAGTAAATGAAAATTACACAAGGTTAGCGTCTAGCCCGCGCGTAGCTAGTCTGCGCCCCAGACCAAATTATAAACGAAGGTTCCGCGTTCTAAATATATTAGCATATATTAGCAACAGAATGTATTACCTTGTTTTTTTAAAAACCCCGCTTTAACTTTCTGAATAAAAACAGAAATTTAAAGCGGAGTTTTTTAAAGTGCGAGGTAATACATCACATATCTATAGTTCTGTTGCTATGAATATATCTATCGTTCTGTTGCTAATATATCTTCTGTTGCTAATATATCTATCGTTCTGTTGCTAATATATCTATCGTTCTGTTGCTAATATATGCTAATATATTTCGTAACATGAAATTATAACCCTGTAACTTGCTATCAGCCTCGTACCCATGCGCTTATTTTGCTACCCGCCACGTGACAGGCGCATGGATGCGCATGTTTTCCCAGACGCCTTGCGCGGGGATTACGAGGCTGGCTTGCTGTGCGTCACATTCGTTGCTTGGTGGATAGCTCTCTCCTCCGTAGAGGTGTTCTTTGGAGATATTTCGGAGTTTGTAGAACGAGTCAGAGCAATCCTGCAATCTTTATGTCCAGCTGACTGATCGTTCTAGCCAGTGGCCATGAATCTCGTACCCAAGGCTAGAAGAGCTAGCTAATTTAGCTGATATTGTGTCTAGGCTGAGAGACTAGTAACTATTGCTAAAAATATATAAAAACTTTACACATAAAAAATAAAAATAATATTGATCGTAAATAATCATTGAATTGATATAAATTATACTTCCGATCTCTGTGTCACTGTGAACTCTTTAATATCTTTCTTGGAATTTATGTGGAACGTTTTTGGATTTTCAGAAAAGATAACATCCCTCATCTTCAAGTTGTTTCCAACTACTTAAAAGGTACTGCTTCGTAAAAACACTGTTTTCCAGTGCAAATGTAATGTCACACAAAAAAATAGGTACGCAATGCGTACATGCGTCTACGTTATGGCTCACGGTTTTCAATGTTGTTTTGCAGGTCGCACAGGCTTCACCCTCCGTCCGGTGGCCGGGTTACTGTCGTCGCGTGATTTTCTTGCAGGACTGGCGTTTCGCGTCTTTCATAGCACGCAGTACATCCGACATGGATCGAAACCTTTATACACACCTGAACCGTAAGTTGTTGAATCTCTTTCATTCTGAGAATTTAGTCAGGCTCTGTCCCTGGAGTTAGTGTTTCATCAATTGCCGTTGTGTATTCTCGTGCTAGTCTTGTACGTCTCATTTTAAAATAAAATACCTCTGTTTTAAGGGACATTTGTCATGAATTGATTGGACATGTTCCCTTGTTTGCTGATACTGCTTTTGCTCAGTTCTCACAGGTAATGTGCTGATGCTACTCCGCTGGCCGTGAATAACGCTCCTATAGCTAGTGTCACCATATGAGGTTGTTGATTCATGTCTCGCTAAACCTCGGAAACGACTATCTTTTTTTCGCACAGTAACCCCGTTACCCAAATGAGTTCACGTGATCCAAATAAATATAACGAAAACGCGTTACGTTTAATCGTAACCTAGTAATCCATGTAACCCTGTAACCATGTAATTCAAAGTATGACGTCAGAGCCTGGAGTCCTTTTCTTCATGTTGGTACAACCCAATAGCTGCTACACACTACGGCATTTTCCCTCTTCAAAAACGAAACTCGACAAAAAAACCTTAAAACTAGCCTGCGTACCGGGGAGGAAGAGCGAAAACGCGCGCGATAAAACTGTAACAGATGTTCTTTATAACCAGAAAACGTTCCGAAAAGCTTAGTGACTTTCAGCTTGGTTATTTCAATTTAGTGAATTGTTTGCTACTGACTGACTGACCGACCGACCGACCGACTTACTGACTGACTCACTTCAGTACTGTAGATGCGACGATAACTTGATAAAATGTTTTCATCTCTGCAGGAGATTGGCCTCGCTTCTTTGGGAGCTCCAGATGAGTGGATTGAAAAACTAGCAACGGTATTGTTAACTAGTAAATATAGTTAAGTTAATAACCCTGATGCATATTCTGGTGTATGTGATATAACCACGAAAATAACAAGAAGTGAAAGTGTATTTTTTGTTTCGATATTTCAATGTATAGTTTAAAACATGAACCTGCACTCGACTCGTGAACTCAGCTCTTTTTTTTCGTGCAACTTGTCTCACAATGCCAATTGCGAGACAAGTTGCACGAACCATTGCACAGTGTATAACATACCTTGCAACGGCGAAAATAGTTGCGACACAAGTTGCTGCAGCAACTATTTTAGCGTTGCACAATGTAACACCCCCATCTGCAACTTGTCTTGCAATTTTCCTCTTTGGCGACTGGATGCGCATGGTACCATGTCATATATACAAAGATTGTGAAACTCTGCGAGTCAAGTTGCACGAAACGTTGCCTAGTGTAACACTCCTTTCATGCAACTACAACGTAGCAGATTAAGCCATTGAGAGACAAGTTGCATGAAAAATTACTTAGTGTAACACCCCCTTTATTCTTCCGTGAAATTATGCCGCAACACAACGATCTCCTCAAGACTACAACAACCTATGATTGGTTCTGCTCTTTCGTTTTTGTTTAGTTGTATTGGTTTACAGTTGAGTTTGGTATGTGTCGACAAAATGGTGAACTGAAAGCATACGGTGCCGGTCTTCTTTCCTCGTTTGGTGAACTTCAGGTTTGGTTTATTCGTTAGAATTTCGATTTCTGTCGCTTAATTCTTTTCTCCGCTCTTATTGGTCCTCTCTATGTCAGGTGATCAGTTGACCGTGAGGATTAAAGGACTGGAACTAATAACAGAATAGAAATCAATTTTTGAATTGACAATATCTCTTGAAAATATTAATGTTCATAAGTTAACACAGAGTATATACGCTTTATGCGAGGGCTACAGGTGTGTGAACACTGTTAGATCAGTGTTAACTTTCATTGAAGCAAAATGTGTTTAAAGTGCCACTACGATCAAATTTTTACCTATCGATATTTTACGTATTTATAAAGCAGAGCTGCTAAATATTACTTGGTCGAAACCGTTTTGCGATGGCAAGTATTATTTTTCTTACTCCGAATCTGGAGTTGTTATGTCCGCCATTAATCGTAACGTAACGAAGTGACGTTAGATTCTCAACGCGAAGACTCCACGTGGCTAATCCTTCAAGTAAATCAAGGTTGTTTTTTCAAATTCTTCGTCTGAAAGGCTGGACATTTCATCTACTTCTCGAAAAAAACAAGAAAACAAATAATCTCGACAGAAATTCAGGCGTAGCATTGAGAATCTGACGTCACAAACAATATTACCTTTTGAAATTGCGGGCTCACTTGGAACACGTTCTTAGTAATGGTGGCCTAAATAATAGTGATTTCAGAGATCAAAATACTTACTTCAAAATACCATTTTTAAGTTGTTTTTTTACATCGATGATCACTTTCGACCCTGAAATACTATTCTATGCTAAAGAAAATCTAAAAGACGAAGGTGAATTTTCATCGTAGTGCCACTTTAAGGGTGGAGTGTCTCTTTAATTAAAGTTGATTATTATTATTACTGATATATAAAAATATTGTGCAGCGTAAATAATGTAGAAATACAAATCTAATACTCTAAACGGTTGGTGTAATGTCAAAATAGTGTGTAGGAGGTCTAACGTTTCGAGTTAAAGTTCTTCGTCTTCGCTCGAAACGTTTATAGACCTAGAGGTTTCATTAATATTTGTCATAGCAGGCTACGTTTCAAAAATAGACGTCTTTGTCCAGAAAATGTCGCCAGAAAATTACATATAAAGTTTCGCCTGAAAATTACAGTACACAAAAAATTGCAGGCGGTAAGAGGAAAACCAGGTGGCGGTGAACCACTGGTAACCGCCTATTAATGAAAATTCTATACGCGTAGACCTATACTACGTTTTTGTTAGTACACCGACGTTTTACTAGTATTCAATCTGTATTATTATTATTGATTTGTTTGTTTTCACTTTATGATCTCCTGTTTTCTAGTACTGTTTGACAGACAAACCAGAACATCGTGCGTTTGAACCAGAAAAGATTGCTGAGACGAAATATCCCATAACTGAATACCAACCTGCCTACTTTGTGGCTGAGAGTTTTGAGTCTGCCAAAGAGAAAGTCCGGTATGGATAATGTCCAACATACCTTACTTTCCACCCTCCCCCCCCCCCCCCATAAGATTTCCCAGGCTAACGATCAGAAGGTTATGGGTTCCAATCTGAGACTCAGAATAGTTTTTAAACTTGCGAGAAAACCAGTACATCATTGCAACCTTCGCTCTCCATCTCAGTCTTGGTAACTAACTCAATGTTTAGAGCGTCTCACCGGCAATCAGAAGGTTACAGGTTCCATTCCTGTCCGGAACGCAGAAATATGTTATGTGGATTTGGGCTTGACGATCATCCATGTATCGTCTGTCTACTCCTACCTCCCACAGCATGCAAGTCTAAAGAAACTATCCACTACCTCCCACATGCACTAGTACAGCATATGAACAAACGCTTAGGTCAAATCAGTAAGTAATCTTGATCCTTCCAGTACCGAAAAGTTGGTTCATGCATTTGTTACGTCCAAACTGGACTACTGCAATAGCCTGCTTATTGGCCTTCCTGATGATATCTCGAAACTCCAACGGATCCAGAATTCTGCTGCCAGACTTGTGACAAACATTCGAAAAACAGACCATATTTCACCGATCCTTCGGAAGCTACATTGGCTTCCTGTTCGCAAGCGTATCATTTTTAAAGTACTCCTAATCACATATAAAGTTTTGAATGGATTTGGTCCTAAATACCTAACTGAGATTCTCTCTATCCATAAGCCTTCTCGTCTTCTACGATCAAATTTTAATGATTTTAATAAACTCAATGTTCCTCTGTATAAAACAGAGAATTATGGTGGCCGGTCTTTTTCGAACTGTGCACCGAGGCTTTGGAATGACTTACCTAAAGAAATTCGATCCTCCGTTTCTGTTGATATTTTTAAAACAAAACTTAAAACTTATCTTTTTAATTTCTAATGGATATTATTAAGATTGTATATTATCATTTATCTTAGTTTCTTATTTTATTCTGAAAATTCTCTTGTAAATTTCTTAGCATTGTAACCAGGGGCGGACTGGCTATCTCATAGGGGCCCGGGCGATTTGGTGTAAAAGGGGCCCCGGGCCGCAAGGTGACGCGATCCCTCAAATTAATTGACTATAACATTCTCGTTCCCAGGCCACTAACGTCTCTGGCGTAAGTGGCTCTGGCGACACCGTCGGAATTCCGACGCAAGCCTTCCAAACCTTGGTTGAGTACATAACGGGTTTTCGTTTAATCCTTTGCCGCTTCTTTTAAGAAATAATACTCACAATGAATGAGAAACGATGTGCCGCAGGTGAGACTGACGAAACTGAACGACTGCCTTAGCTGAGCACGAACGGTGCAAGGTGTGACCTTCTTTTCACGCCTTTTCTGTGCACCACCATGCACAGCGCGGTTAAGCAAGTATGATTACTTCATGTTAGGTTCGCGTGCCTACCTAAACACGTTACTTTAGTCGCGTCGCAATCCTGGCGTATTTTAGAACGTTAATGTCCTGTTGCTGGTTCAATCTCGCTATCTTTTCACTTGCTTTCTATGGTCTCATAGACATCATGAAAAGAAAGAACAATATCGTTTCAATGGTACGGAAGGGGGCCCGAGAAGCAGGGGGGCCACCGGGCGATCGCCCGGTAAGCCCGACTGGCCAGTCCGCCCCTGATTGTAACTGTAAGGGCATTGAGAATTTTTTGTAATGCACTAGAATTAAATTATTATTATTATTATTATTATTATAAAACAATTATACCCTTCGCTCTCGTAAACACTTACTCTCATTTAATAGTCTAGTTATGAATATTAATGCCCAGCAAATAGCTTTAAAAAGAGCCATAACAACATCGTTTTGCAAAGAAAAAATTTTAATACTAACGTTTCGTTACTAAACTCGTAACATCATCAGAGTGACAAATTACAATAAATGAAGGAGGCATATATATATATATAGCTAAACTGTTACATAAATAGAAAGTTACAAAGTTTAGCTATATATATATATATATATGCCTCCTTCCTTTATTGTAATTATTAGTAACGAAACGTTGGTATTAACATTTTTCTTTTCAAAATTATGTTATGGCTCCTTTTAAAGCTATTTGCTACCAGGCATTAATATTCCTAACAAGATTACGATTCCCGCCTGGTTCCTCCATTGCGACGATTTTGACTCTTATTTTATAATTCAGTTTAACATCTTTCGTCTCTTTTTAGAGAGTATACGACAAAAATCCCACGACCTTTCCAAGTGCGCTACAACGCGTACACGCAAAACATCGAAATTCTCGATAAGAAAGACAAGATCTTGTTGTTGATCGAAGAAATGAAAAACGAAATGGATATCTTGTATACGGCCCTAAAGAAAGTCTGAAACATCTGAATGAAAGTAAGTTTATAATGGAAGTAAGTTAAAGAGTGAGTGTCAGGGTCATACATTGCGCGCTCACATTTGTATGGCGGCCATTTTGTGGACCGACTGGCAGTTGTTGAGTTCACTTTCTAATCCGTCGATATCTTTACAATCCTTTCATTAAACGTGTTAGTGTGTCGATTTTCAAAGTGAAATATATATTAGACTGAATATTTTTATTGCTATTTGTTGTAAACTTCCGTATTGATCTATATGAAAACAATAACAAACACCCGCAAATATTAACCCTGCGCAAACAAGTTTAGATTAACAAATTGGATTAGTTAAGTAATATCTCTCCAAGGGTGTCCACACGCTCGCAAAGGTGGTATACCAAGCCTTCTTTGACCTTGCTGTTGAAGTTGTCATACGTAATACATTAACAGCCTCGTATCCCGTCGCTTGTTTTGCTTTGCGCGGCTTATTTGCGTGAAGGCGCGCGGAAAAACACGCGGGGAGAAACCGGTCACATCCACGCGTGTGTCACGCGGCGGGTGGCAAAATAAGCGCCTCGGTACGAGGCTGATACATCAACATAATTGGAACTCTGGCTCATGCCAAACTAAGTACTTCATCTTGCAGGGATATAGCGAATCCATAGCACTAAACAAGAGATTAGGGTTACGGGTTCGCTATATCCATACAAGATGAAGTATTAACCAAGTGAAGCTGAGAATGGCGCAGGCCAAAAGGAACGCAGGCTTTGGATACGAGTATTGGAGATCAGTTTCAGGCCCCTACGCGGTCAAAATTGAACCAATGTCCAAGCTGACCCCGTAGGGCCTGAAACTGGCGTCCAAAGTATCTCTCCCCATTCTCCATGACGGCCAATTCACTTTTTGAGCCCACGCTGACTGGAGTCAGCGTTCCAGTTTTACTGGATTAATTGGATAAGAAAAGTCACTTCTAGCCACAAAATTCTTGTATTGAACAATGCTGTTTTTCCTTCACAGACTTTGACGACGATTCCTCCATCAGATCAATCTTTGTGGACTTGGTTTAGAACTTAGTAACATTTAATGATGATGTCATATAACTATGCCTTGATTTGTTACTGAAATAAAGTAGAATAATTATAATGTCTCTCGTATTTTATTAGCGCAAATCGCAAATATACAATGCTCAGAAAACTTGCTGTGTAATTTCAAGTCTATTTCAGATCCATGACCATCCTTTCAATAGAGTTTTTAATACGATATATGGTTACAATAATGACCCAGAAGTTTCCCACAAAATAACTCTCTTTAAAAATGACTTCTTTCACCACCTTATGTTTTCAAACACTTCGCTAAAACGACACGTCAGCTTTAGATGAAATACTAAAGCCTATAGAAAGTTTAAAAAGTATTAAAGTGCCGATGACACGAAAATTAAGTTTGCCTTATATGAAAGAACACTTAAAATGACAGAGTAACATCTTTTGTAGTTTTTCGTTTTCTTGCTTCGTTGCTGAGATATTTCAGTTTGTATTATATGCAAATGACAATGGTGTGACGTACACGTGCATAATGACTTATCAGAGAAGGTTATTTATCTTTGCTAATATAAAACCAAATTTAATTTGAATGAAGCATGTGCGTGAGTACTTCCCACAACACGGAACATGTACAATTTCAAGTGATTTTGTGTGATAATAACAAAGATATATAACCTTCTCCGATAAGTCATTATGCACGCGCCATTGTCATTTGCATATGATACAAACTGAAATATCTCAAGAACGAAGCAAGGAAACGAAAATCTACAAAAGATGTTACTCTGTCATTTTAAGTGCTCTTTCATATAAGACAAACTTAATTTTCGTGTCATAGGCACTTTAACCAACTCAAAATAATGCAAAGGGTGTGATAGCTCGGTGGTTTAGGCTAGTGACTTCGTTCCTGAGCTTTGAGGATTAGGCAGAAATTAATGTAATTACTGCTGGTAATTTTCTTGATTACATTTCAGAGATGGTAAGTTTAAAGGTGCCGTCCAGTCCGTTCTGCGCATGTCCACGTTTCTGTTTACATCGTTTGTTTACATTGCATTATATAAACATTGAACATGAAGTATTGCGGATTTTTTTCACACGCTTGAGCTTTTCCGCTGAAAAAGCGTGTCATAATAAGCTGTTTGGTTCCTAAATGTTGTTAATATATCAAACTACCACTCGTGCCTTCGCCACCTTTAACGAATACTCGCTTTCGAACTGTCGCAAATCTATTCCGTTAAAGTTTGTGTGTCCTCAACGTTTGAAATATCACACATGCGCAGAACAGACTGGACTGCACCTTTAAAATTAAAGTATTTAAAGATTTAAAATAATGCAAAGGGCGTGATAGCTCAGCGGTTTAGGCTAGTGACTTCGTTCTTGAACATTGCAAATAAAGCAGAAATTAATGTCATTGTTGTTGGTACTTTTCTATATTAAAATTCAGAAGAAAAAAAATTAATGAAAAAAAGTAGAATAATTATAATGAATAATTATAGCAGTAGAATAATTATAGAATAAAAAAATCGAATAAATAAATAATAAATATATAAATAAATAGAATAAAAATCGAAATAGTGCAAAGGGCGTGATAGCTCAGTGGTTTAGGCTAGTGACTTCGTTCCTGAACTTTGCATTCGCAAATGATAAGTTTAAAAAGCATTAACCAACCCAAAATAATGCAAATGGTGTGATAGCTCAGTAGTTTAGGCTAGTGACTTCGTTCCTGAACTTTGCAGATAAGGCAGAAATTAATGTCATTACTGCTGGTACTTTTCTTGATTAAAATTCACAAATGGGTGAAAAAGGCTCTGTTACACTGTGATCTAGAGGCATGCTAAGTAAAAAGTGTAAGTGCAAGCAAGCATGGGCCCACGTTGCACTCTGCTGACCTTTTTCTTACTTAACATACCTCTAGATCAGTGTTGCGAGACAAGTTGCATGAAAAATTGCACAGTGTAACAGCGCCTTAAGGTATTTTTCGGTAAACTAAGGAAATTTTATAGGCACGCTATAAAATAATAATATTCGCTCAGAGACAATGAGGACGAGTTGTCTAATTGTTAAATAGAAACACGAGTGGAAGTTTGGGAGAAAGAGAAATGGCAGTGGGAACACGAGCCCGCAGGGCGAGTGTTTCCACGCTATTTCGAGTTCTCCCAAACTTTCACGAGTGTTTCAATCACGTATGGGAACACGGAAGATGTTTTCTATTTCTTTTATAAAATAACACTGAGGAAATAAGTAATATTTTCATCATTTTAATAAAAGAGTCTGATACATTCTCCTTACTCACGACAGCGTCGTCGGGTGCTCAAATGAACACAAAAAGAAAAGCATCCAATGTTCTCGTTTTTCTTCCTGTTGGCTGTCACAGAACATATTATCAACTTGTCAATCAATATTGCAACGCTGCGTGGGAGTATCTCAGAACATCTGATTTGACTGTAAATCCACCTGTATATGACATATGAGCAAATATTTACAAAAGTCATATATGACCCTGTTGTATGAGTGTAATTAACTCAAAACAGGAACGAATCTGGTTGAGATATTAAGGCTATGTTTGAATGCACATGATTGACTGATATGAAAGAACAATAAATTGGTTGAAATATGAATTTGCGTGGTATTTATGAATTATAAAATAGTCGTGATGATTCGTAGTTATTTTTAGCAAATTATCCCGTCCTAGATACCACACACGTGATCAATTTCGACCAATCGCTTCGCGTTGCCTATCAACACTTAGTCACAAAGTTCGTATCGAGTAGCCATGGAAAAGCGTTTCTTTACTCATCCGAAGAAGAAATGTTGAGCAAATTTGACATGACCGTGTTTACGTAACTTTTGTCTGTTCACTACGGTGTTTGTTGGAGCGGTTTGTCAGCGCAAAAGCTTGCTGGGCGAAATGGAATTGGACACACAATTTTGAAGATGTGATTTAAAGATTATGGAGAAAGGTAGGTGATTTCACCTCGGATTTCTCGACACTGTCGTAAATGTCTCAACGCTGTTATGTGGAATATGGATAATGGATTGGCTTTGAGGAGGAAAATAGTTTTAGCATATACATTGTCTTATCTTTCTAGTAATTCCTTCAACCGGTGATCCTTTCACAGAGATACAATTAGAACAATCTTAGTCTTCGAGCCATTGATATAGCAATCAATAAGGCAAACTACATGTTGATGTATAGTCGTCGGCTTTAGCGCGCGATTGGAAGATAACTTTCGACCGCAACACAACACGCTAACGGCTTTTCTGCTACGGGGCGCCAAGTGTAAATTATTATTTAGCTGTCACTTTTTCCTGATTTGTTTATCAATGTCATTTTAATAGTTATTTCAAATAACCACTTTTTTCGGTCATGATTTTATCCTGTAAGTTGGTTATATCAAATAACCAAATCAATGTGATTTTGTTATTTAAAATAACTACCAAAAAAATCAACCACTTATTTAAGTTTGTTATATCAAATAATCAAAATAATTTTTATCTCTCTATCATAGTGAAATTCAAATGCCTTTCATTGATTGCTCTGCCAATGCTAAAGATCTTGCAAGATCAACGTTTCGATTCGGATTTTGAGTATCACCAGCAGAGCAATGAAAAAGGTGCCACAAATGACGAAGGGACCAGAAAGTTGTGTTGACCTCTGACCAGTGGGTTCTGGGCACCAAGTACATGTCCCCTTTGCATGCCAAATGTCAACTTAAATTATTGGTTTTAGTATCAACCAACTACAGTAGTTAAATAGGACTTTATCCATTTCCAAAGAACACATTTAATAGCAATAAACCTCGTCACGTTATGACGAGAAGACAAATTAAGTATAACCTGTGATGTGACTACAACACTAGTGCCCGGTCCCTAACTCTGGGGTTACCCATCATGCTCTAGCAGTGATCTATTACAAATTTGGCATTCTGCTTAGCTGAGCTACTAGTGGTCTATTGGTGATAGACCACTAGAAGCATTATCCAATCACAAACCACCTTATAACTGGAATATTTCTTTTATCCTGACCAATCGAAGCCACGATATATTCATTCTGCGAGCAAAACCTGAAATCTAGGCCCAACATGGCGTCCACTAACATTTATATACGAATGATGAAATCATGAAAACATTGGCCCGAAAGTAATGGAAATTTGTTCATTTTGAAATTTTCGAATAAGAAAATGAATTTGCTTATGCCTATCAGGCCTGAATATTACCGCCGGACACCGGACATTGTCCGGCGTTAATTTGTCTTGTGACCGGCAGCTTGGAGCTGCTGCCGGACATCAATGTCCGGCCGACTTGACCACTTATAGACCAAATTTTTCCTTCCAGTAAGTTAAGCGTTTATATGACAATCCAGCTACTTTGATATTTATCGACCACGTACACATGACATGTGGCTCAAAATTATTTTTCCCACGTATCACGCATTGTGTGAATTCCATGCGCAGTCAACACAGTCATGACCTGTAACCGCTTTATGATCGTTAATCACACAAAGATGGCGATTCAAAGTGAGATCTAACAGCGTTGTTCGCTGTATTGGCGACAAGGCTATTAATGTACAACATTTATCACACTGTATTACATAACACCAAAATTATTTAGTGTCATGCTAAAACGATTCCGGGATAAAATTAACAAACCGTGTCCGACAGAAAAGTGGTCTTGTCCGGCCGATTTACTCTGTGGCCGGACATCGTGTCCGGCGAGCTTCAAAAAATTATATTCAGGCCTGATGCCTATGTGTATCTACACATCTGAGTATATCTATACCAGATTTGAAGCAAAGTAATTACAATCTCGTTTTTGTGAGCGATTGTTTATAGGGTGAGGCGGTTAATCGATATACCGAAAAAAACCGATGTTTTTTGAAAACCGATTTAACCGATGTTGCTTTTGGAGAAAAACCGGAAAACCGAAAAAAATCGGTATTTGTTGCAAAAGAATCAAGTGTTTGCGCTTACACACAGAAAATCTGAAGAGATTTTGTTTGAAATTTGACAACGTCTTCGAAATACCGTACGTTTCTTGCCAGGTATGATCTCCGATATAAGAACGGAACGGCTTGATCTATTCGAGCTTGAACAGATAAGCGGATCAAACTATTGTTGACGGAGACGACGATCCTCTGCAATGGTGGAAGTTAAACACGAAAGAACTACCGTTGCTGTGCCAACTATCGAGAATATATCTTGCCATCCAAGCGAGCAGTTCCCCATCAGAGAGACTTTTTAGTAAAGCAGGGAAAGTTACTACACCGGCACGAGCACAGCTGAAACCTGAGAGAGTGGATAAGCTTGTGTTCATGGCAGAGAACTTATAGTCGTTTGTGTGTTATTTGTAAATATAATTGTGATATTTGTACATGATATTTATAAATCTTATTGTAAATTTTATCTGATTTCTTTGTACTTCGTAGTCAGGATGTTTATAATTAATTAATACAATTGTTTTTCAAACAGCATAGCGTCATGCATGTTTTTTAACTGTAGTTTCGAGCGCGTTTTAAAAAACCGATTCACTCGGTTTTTTCGGTTTTTTCCGGTCGGTTTTCGGTTTTCGTTTTTTTGTAAAAACCGCCTCACCCTAATTGTTTATCATAATGTGCTTTCGAGCTACTCTACATTTTGAATAAAAAGGTGAAACTATCTGTAAATTTGGAACAATGTTTGATAAGACATTGTTTTACGTTAAAGAAAGGTTATTTATGGTTTTGGGCTTTGCCATCGTTGACTATCTGCTCATAGACAACTTAGGCTCATTGTCTTGTAATTGTTAAATATCTGATCAAATAACCAAATCATGTTGATTTAGAGATACGGCCTTGGTCAGAGATATAAAGCCTTCAGTCAGCTTCAGTGGTGGCATTACATGATGATTCTGATAATGTAATTTCCACTACAGTACTGTATATGCTAAATACTCAAAGTTTTTGGACAATTCCCATTTTCATTGAACTTGAAATTTTTATAGAATGCCAGTGTTGGCTGCAAATCAAGTGACATTAGCAGAAGTGCTTGAAGTAAAGGGTGTGCCATTAAATGAAGAAGAGATCTGGGCCATACTATGTCAGGCTGGGAAGGAACTTGAATTGCTTTTGGCACAAGGTAGCAGGAATATAGTTTGTTATCATTTTATATCCTGTCATGTTATTTCCTCACTGATAATTGTATTGGTTATTTTAAATTGAATTAAATCTAAACTTTTTAATAATTGTTTCATTCTTAATAGGCAAAGGGAAGTATCATGGCCAACCTGCACTTTTAATATCCCCCGAAACTCTAATTCTCTCTTATTTGGGTCAAGTGAAGGTTTCTGTTGTCTCAGGAAGAGGTAAGTGTGCATTTTTATGTATGATATAAATATTTAAGTAAAATTTTTGTTTGACTGTTTTTACACTAAAATCTTTAGAGGCCTTTTGCTGTAGTTATTAAAACTGTATTAATTACATAACTATTAACTTTTTTGTCAATTGCATTTGTAGAAAAGACTAAAAATATAACATATAGAGCTCCTGAGCTTAGCTCAAGAACAGTAGCTCCTAGTAATGGAGCTGTGGAAAAGGTAAATAATAATAATAAAAACCCAGTATTGATTAGCATATCAATTATCCTTATTGGTCTCCAAAAGTTATGGTATGATGGAAGAAATTGTTTTAAATTTATGTTTTTATTTGGTGATCATTTTCTTTATTCTCATTACCTCTATGCTTTGTTAAGCATTGATATTATTAGGAGAAGTTAGATACTGATCATTCCTAGGGCACAAAGGGTTAAAGGTAGTTCTGTTGTATTATGTTGCTGGACAGCTGGTTGATAATGATAGTTCCTATGATTTAACTGTGCATTTGTTTTGGTAGTGGACAGTAGATTAAAGGTACTGGTAAGTTTACATACTGCGATTTATGGTTTAGATGCATGGTAAGTACTAAGTATGTAGATAGATATAGGAAGAAGAGTAAGGATTATGAGCCCACAATCATTCCACTGACAGTTTCTCATCCTTAACATGCATCTAAACCATAAACGGGCCAGTCAATCACATTGTGTAAATGCACCTTTTATCAATTAGTAAAATGACTACCGGTATGATAGATATTTGGACATTTGTATATGGAATATTAAGGCATATTGTGTGTTCATTTGTGACATAATATCTTGCCGTAGCCTGTCACCCTCACACCATGGTGTTATTGCCACTTAATGGCTAGAGCTAGCTTTATCTACTTGTAATATTCAATGTATTTTGTTAGATGTATGTGTATTCTTTGGGGATGACTGCATATTTTGCTGCTGAGTATGAACAGTCAAAATCTAAGGTATTAAATACTTATACATGTACATAAAGCTTTGTTCACAGATTTCTTTTATGTTCCCTCATATTATTTTTTCCCTTTACTCCTTTGATTCTTTACTATTTCACTTTTACGACCTTGTCTATTTCTGCCCTTTCCATTTACTGTATCTTTAACTCCTGATTAGTCTTAATAATTTCAACCCTTTCTTCCCATTTGATTCTCTTTGATAAACCACTTTTTCTATGTCTTACAGTGTTCAACCATTTCATATCCACACTCTTTTTAATTTATATTGTTTTCTTTTTCGTTTAATCTTCTGTTTCCCCCCATTTTTTGTATTCAAATAGATGGTGCAGTTGAGTGTGTCTTTGGGTAATTTGTTGTTGTATATGTGTGAGGAGTTGGCTAGAGCACGGTATACATTGCGACAAGTTTTGGAGGTGAGAAGAAATTAGTACTTATCCTTTAAACCATGAAAATCCATGAAGAATCTGTATATCAGTATAGGGTACTTACATGTGCATAACAATGTATGAAAATGAATAAATGTAAAATATAAAATATTTTTAATATTTTGTCATCTACATTAGTCATATGTATTAAGTGAGTACTATATACAGTGTAATGTGTAATGTGTAGTATGCTAAAAATTGAAAATTAATGTATGTGTAGCCATTATGCATGCATTAACTCCCATTAATTTAAAAGCCCTGGTTTTGCAGTTATTGCTTCAGGAAAATAATGGGAATTGCCATTTTTAAGTCATTTGTTATGGTGTTTATATCCCTCATTAAGGAAAATTTATCATGTACAGTACTTATTTTAATAGGCGTGTGGTAGTAAGTATGGTGAAGATTCTTATCAAGAGATCATCAAAGGTTTAGTTGTGTTGGTGTTGGGCAGTAATATACCCGAGGTACAGTTCATCATCATCATCATAATTTCTATCATTAACATTGTTGAGGGATAACATTTATCAGGGCTTTAGAAAGTGTTTGAGGGCTACAGGTGGAGGTAATCACCTCTCCTTTACTTAAGAAATAAAAAACGTGTTGCATGTGATTATCGAGTTATAATGGCACGAGAGATGCGTGTAAAACACGAGGCGATAGCCGAGTGTTTTACTAGCTTCTCGAGTGCCATTATAATTCGATAATAACACAAGACAAAGTTTTTTATTTCTTTTATAAAATAACACCATTAAATTAACAATAAAGCCATGAAAAATGTAGATTTACCTGTTATAAGTGGCGTTGCTATGTGCGTTGCTAGGAAGCCTTTATTGAAAACACGTTTGCGATTTTAGCGATGAAAATGCATTCAACATTGCAGTTAAAACATTCTGTTGTGTTAGTACCTTGATTAGCCTTGTATCCAGGTATTCTTTGACTTCCTTTTGTGATTTAAACTACTTAAAATCCGTCAAAAACGACAAAATCTACGCCGAAGAATCACGTCAGCTTATGCTTTATTGAGTAATAATGCACGGTTTTTGAGCTCAGTAACCAACAGATAGCGTGTTCTCGCTCATTTACTTTCGGTTATTTTATAAAAAGCAATAACAGAAGAAAGAGGTAAAGACAGAAAAGAGGTCAATGACAGGAAAGAAATATGATTGATAATTATTTTGATATAATGTCTGTAATCCACAGGTCTCCCAAAATGACAGCATTCCTAAACTAAGAACTCTTTGGAAAAGCTACAGTTCTGATGAGCAGGTATGTCATTAGGGTCTGATATTCCTTTTTTAATTTATTTCTTGTTCTGAAAATATACTCTGCTAATTACTGTACTTTCTCTCATTGTTTAATTTTCAATTTATTCCTCTGAAGGAAATGAAAAGGCAAACTAAGGAAGCTTTTCCTTTCTTTTTGTTACATTCACTTTCCCAATTTCCTTGTGTACTATCACTATCCATGGTCATCAATGCATATAAAAAGACTAAATCCTAATTGCTTTTGCCACAGCACCCATCTCGAGGGATCAGATCACGATATGGTTCAGGTAGTTTAGAGCTGCCATCACCTCCCCTTGTACAAAGAGTAACCCATGGTCAGGCTACAGTGGCAGAACACGTGGGCTCAAATGACAGAACATCATCATCACCAGAAGAACAGCATGCCTATCATTCACAGAACAAATTCATGACAAAAATCCCACACACGCTTGGTGAGTGGTTGATCAGATCTGTATTATAAAAACTACTTTTTATTGTCCTCTTTTGAAATCTACAGTTGGACATCAGGGTCCGACTATTAGCGCTCCAAAACAGCTTCGCATTTTTCTTTAGTGTCACAATGTAGCGTAACATCTCCCAACGTAGCGTAACGTCTTACAACGCAGCGTAGCGTCTTACAACGTTGCGTGACGTCTTACAACTTAGCGTAACGTCTTACAACTTAGCGTAACGTCTTTCCACGTAGCGTAACGTCTTTCAACGTGGCGTAACGTCTTACAACTTAGCATAACGTCTTTCACGTAGCGTAACGTCTTACAACGTAGCGTAGCGTCTTACAACGTAGCGTAACGTTTTACAACGTAGCTTAACGCCTTCTAAAGTAGTGTAACGTCTTTCCACGTAGCGTAACGTATTGACGTTTACATCACTTGCGTTGCGTCCACGGTGAACTTGGTAACTTAAAATCAGCTTCGCAATTCTCAGAAAAATCACTTCGCAGATTTTCGAAATTTTCAAAATCGCTTCGCAATTTGCGATTTGCGAAACGATAATTCGGACCTTGTGTATCTTAAAGTTTCCACCAAACAGAAAATATGATGCGACATTACAGCTAGTTTTACAGCCAACATGCAACATCAGTAAGTGTTGTAAGGAGTGCTGAAGTTGTTAGGCCTGGTTTATACAACGCACAATCATGACATTTTACTCACACAAAGTTAATTCCACCAATTAAACGCAATATAATAAAATACATTTAAATTTGTCTGGATTAAATCGAGTAAATTTACACTCATTCAAATTGAAATTTATCTTCTGTTTGAAGCATCAAATAAATAAGGCCTTGTTTGACTAATCAATATACAATGCACCCTTACACTGTTACACTGTTACACAGCTCGTGTAGTCTTGAAGACGATTGAAAACTGTGCTGCTTTTAATGAACCGCATCATTCTAAACGATCCAATTCACTCAGAATGTAAAGGACTTAATGAAATGTAGCCTGCGTGGCGGTCGGGCGGAATTGGTGGTCGGGCGGAATTGGTGGCCGAGTGGAATGAAATGCAGCATTGTGAGCGAATAAGATGTTATTTTTGAAAGTTTTTTTTCTCTCTGAAATCTCTTCAGACAAATATCGTAAATATTTGGAGAAAGCACGACACAAGAAGACCGCAAGTGCCCCATCTCCTGTGGTACCTGATAGGTCAATTGATTTGGGGAACGGCTATGGAAGCATGCGTGGGATTAATGGCAATCATTTCATTGGTTCAGAGCTGCCGTTGAAGCGCCATCGATTCGAGAGAGCGCAGTCGTACCCCGAGGAAGATAGGGGATACAAGGAAGATAAGGGATATGAGGAAGGAAATGCTGATGTATGGCTGTCAAGATCAAGGAGTGAAAAATTGAGATCTGCTGGCTCCGGATCATTTGGTAAGTGCCACCTTTTGAAAAGACTAGGAAATTACCATTTAGGAACCTGTATATCATGAGATGTTATAATTATCATATTATTAATATCTCCTGGTTCCGTTCATTTCTAGGAAACCTTGTCCACAGTAGTGATGCCTCCAGTGAAACATCATCTATTTCTGATAATCACAAATCCATCTTAAGCTCTGCTCAGTCCTCTTCTCTGCTTTCACTAATGGAAGGTAGTTACGTTCCTGGATCATCACTCACCGACCGTTGTAGTAACTTCTGGGGTAGTGTGGGATCCATGAGGGACAATAGTGGATTGGGTGATTCAGGGTAAGTACTGGAAACCTAGGGTCTAAGTATGACAAGAGTGTTTGACAATTAATGTGTGGTTTATTTTAGAGAATGGCATCGTTCGTCTGTTGGTGACTTGAGGTCGGTGTCTGAGCTGAGTAATACAGAACATGGTGTGAAGCAGCACAACAGCATTACTGATATGCAACAATGGCCTGTCAGTAATGGTCAATTGGATAAACAGAAGAAATACCATTCTGAGCAAAACTTGGTTTCACCTGATAGTTCTGAGGGTGGTAAAAGACAAAGGAAAGTTAAAGCTAAATTAAGAGTAAGTTGGTTGTATAGCAATATCAACTCCACTATCATCAACAACATCTAATTACCATCCTATATCACCATCATTATCATCATACAACAAAATGACAACAACGACGACCGGGACGACAACGACGACAGGGACAACAACGACGACAGGGACGACGACGACAGGGACGACGACGACAGTGACGACGACAACGACAGTGACGACAACGACAGTGACGACGACAACGACAGTGACGACAACGACAGTGACGACAACGACAGTGACGACGACAGCGACAGTGACGACGACAGCGACAGTGACGACGACAACGACAGTGACGACGACAGCGACAGTGACGACGACAGTGACGACGACAACGACAGTGACAGTGACAACGACAGTGACAGTGACGACAACAACGACGACAGTGACGACGACAACGACAGTGACAACGACATAAAAGTGACGACGACAACGACAGTGACGACGACAACGACAGTGACAACGACAGTGACGACGACAGCGACAACGACAGTGACGACAACAGCGACAGTGACGACAACAGCGACAGTGACGACAAACAGTGACGACACAAACGATGACGACACAAACGATGACGACACAAACAATGATAACAACGATAGAAAGAACAACAATGACACAAACAACGATAGAAAGAATAACAATGACACAAACAACGATAGAAAGAATAACAATGACACAAACAACGATAGAAAGAATAACAATGACACAAACAACGATAGAAAGAATAACAATGACACAAACAACGATAGAAAGAATAACAATGACACAAACAACGATCATAAGAATAACAACAACTACGATGTCAACAACAACTTGTGGTTAAATGTAACGCCACCATCTCTTTCAGGACCGTTAATTGTTTTTCTGGTTTATTTTTTAGAAATTCTTTGGTCCTGAATTTGTTAAAATCACTGAAGACCCTGACAAATCCCTGATCAACATAACTCCGGTAGGTTACTGCGTGACTGTCACTAGATTATTTGACAAGTGTGTTGACAGTGTTGTGTTAGCCTGCATCCAGACTTCACTTGATAATGAAATGCTATGGTGTTTCTTAACCTTAAATATACCGCTTTTGCTTTATTCTGTTTCAAGACAAAAGATAAGAAGAAAGTATCTGGGCGGCGTCTTGTAACTGTGGTGATGTTAAATGAACAAAAACTGGAGATGGCTGTTGAGGTATTGAATCATATAACACAGTTGTCATGTTCTCTCTGTTGAAAGAGGAGATAAGGGAGGAAGAGAAGGAGGGAAAGAGGGAGGGATTTTATTGCTATTACTTCAAACATTCATGTTCAGCACTTCGGCAAAACAAGCATTGTCCGGTTGTTAATAATCCAAGCATGGAAATCATTTTGAAGATACTCATGCACAGTTTTTGGCACAAATCTTAAAATGTAATCCTCAGACAAGAAAGAAGAATGACCTCAGCCCTTTGTTTTCTCTTAGAGTTCCACCAAAGTCCAAGAACTGTTTACACAAATCACTAAGTATATTGGAATTACTGAAAAGATTTATTTTGGTCTGGCAAGGTTGGAAGGTGAGAGATATCATTGTAGTGAGTAAATAGGATAAGATACTGTAATAAGAATAAATATGAAAGTTGCTAAGTTCTCAAAAGAACTGGATATAATATGAAGAAAATACTAAGATTCCGTGCAATGACTGTGATCAGGAGTACATCGGTCAGACCAAACGTCAGTTTCCGGTACGCATTTAAAAGAACACCAAAAGGCTGTTTTCTTTTCGAAAAAGGAAAATTCTGCTTTGTCGCAGCGCGCATGCGTAACCTACCGTGAGATTGCGTGGGAAAATTCCAAAATTATTACCACTAATCCGCGGTACCATCAGAGACGTTGTCTGGAGGCTTGGCATATCAATAGCGCGCACACATTAAATCGCGATAACGGTGGTTTATTACCAGAAGCTTATTTGCATCTTGTTAATAAATAACGTCATCATCGGTTCTATGAGGGTATAAATAGGGATCCTAACTTTACAACGATCACCCCTGATGAAGACACTAGATTGGAGTGTCGAAACGTTGGGTCATGGACAGTAACTTTTAAAGTTACGTTCAAAAAACTTTTTAAAGCCAGAGTAGCGTCAAACTGTACATATTTTTATAGAGATAAGGGATAAGATACGCATAATATACAGCAGAGCCTAAAATAATCCAACCATTCTTAAAATCTAACTACATGTATAAATAAATATAGTTATTAAGTATGTATCTAAATATTATCTAAAAATATAGAAGAAACGGTTTGAAGTTTCCATGCAATCTTTCTTCTTTAAAGATGATGAACACTTCTTTCTGGACTTTGACTCGAAGCTCTCTAAGTACGCTCCATCTGGTTGGAAAGAGAAGGTAGTTAACAACTTTAATTTCCACATGGGCCCCACACCATACTCCAGGCACCTGTCACGCTGACTAGATCAGTGCAAGATTGAGGAACAAAGGATAATGGGCGGGAGGAACGAAATGTAATATTGGTTTTTAGGGAGGAGGATTTATAAACAAACAAATTCAAGAGAATTCTAGGTTTGGTTTTGGTTTTGTTATACTAACAAAACGATTTTGCTTCTTACTTTTTAGTCAAAAAAGACCACGAGGGAGTACACCCTTTATTTTAGGGTGAAATTCTATGTGGAAAATCTTTCTCTCCTGAGGTAATTCGAACAAAGTCATTTGAGATGACGAATGTAAAATAAAACGAGTTGAAAATATATTTGGACTCCTTGTGTCAGTTATTTAAAGTCATATAGCCAATGTGTTTCTTCTGTTCTAGACACCATGCAACCACCCATCAACTTTACCTGCAATTGCGTAGCGATATTCTCCACGACAGGTTTCACTGCAACGACGAAGCAGCCCTGAACCTGGCCTCCTTGGCTGTACAAGCTGAGTATGGCAATTACAGCATGAAACGTTTTGGTGAAGACTATTTTAAGCCAAAACATTACCTTTCTTCCAGAGTAAGTAGTTTGTTGGGACTGTGTAGTTTGTTAGGACTTTGTTGTCAAGAACCTTTGTATGGGAATTATACACATGCAAGAGGTTAAAAGCTGTTTTGTTTCAAGAATTAGGCTCGATATGTTGGTTATCCTTTCATTCTCAGGTTTTGGTGAAGATGGGAGAGGATGTTTCCTCCAAACTCTGTGCATTACACAAGATCCAGTGTGGTTTGGAGCAGGAAGAAGCTGAATCAAAGTTCATTAAGGAAGCTCAAAAACTACCAGAATATGGCATACACATTTACAAAACTAAATGGGTAAGTATTTCTTAAACTGCAGGAAACATTATCCTTGCATGATAACATTTCATTTCTATTTTTTTATAATACAAGCCTAATTTTTTGCATGGTAAGAATCAAATTAATTTGTTTTATTTTCCCTTGTCTAGAATAAGCAAGAAAACCAGTCTATTTATTTAGGTATCTCTGTACGGGGTGTGACTGTTTATGAGGTGGGTATAGAATGGATGGAGAGTCCAATTGATGAGATTCGCCAGATGCACTTGCTACATTACAGACTTGAATTACACTTCTTACTTCAATTACGTAGTTAGTCAACTAAGTTTGCAGCTAAATGGTTAGAGCATCTCATTGGCCATTCATTATAACGTTAGCTTGTACACCTACCATTTACTCTGCTATACTTAGACAATGTAGCTCATTGGTTAAAACTTACGAAGGTTGCGGGATTTATTCCATCATGAAAACATATGATTAGATCTTGAGATAACATGCACATTTGTAATCTAGCGATTACGCAATACACAATAGTGTTTTTGTACTGCAGTAAAACGTATCATCATCATCATCATTGTCTTCTTTTAGACCAAAGGTAATCATAAATCACCAGTGGAACAACACTCGTGGAATATGATCAAAAAGCTCGCATTCAAGGTATAGCTATATATGATCAGCTTTTGCGAAACACTCAAAGTCGTAAAGTAAGCATTAGCTGCGAGGCTTGGCCTACTTGTGTTCCTATTACAAGATCATATCTCCCTGCGCTTACGGTAGTAATCTTCACTTGGTTGCCATTAAGATCAAGGATTATTTTCAAAATACTATTGATTACTTTCAAAGCTTTACATGGCCAGACACCTATTTATATCAGTGATTCACTGATTTAAATTGCCACTACGATGAAAATTCACCCCCGTCTTTTAGATTTTCTTTAGCATAGAATAGTATTTCAGGGTCGAAAGTGATCATCGATGTAAAAAAAAACTAAAAAATGGTATTTTGAAGTAAGTATTTTGAGCTCTGAAATCACTATTATTTAGGCCACCATTACTAAAAACGTGTTCCAAGTGAGCCCGCAATTTCAAAAGATAATATTGCTTGTGACGTCAGATTCTCAATGCTACGCCTGAATTTCGGTCGAGGTTACTTAGCAACTGCAGATTCGGAGTCCGAAAAATAATACTTGCCATTGTCTAATCGTAAAACGGTTTCGACCGAGTAATATTTAGCAGCTCTGCTTTATAAATACGTAAAAATATCGATAGGTAAAAATTTGATCGTAGTGGCACTTTAAGGTGGCTCGTTAGTCTAAATCATGAGAAATTGCATTTTTCCGCATAAAAAGGTTTGTAATGCAGATCTGAGCTTCATCGTGGTTCGTTGCATAGCTCTAGTGGTGGTCTTGTTTGCTAAAAAGTTGTATACCCTCAACGTTTACCTGAGTGGAGAAATCGTGTTTGCAATAAATCCAGAAAACTAATTTGCATAAATTCTGCCGCTTATCATAAACACAATTTCTCTAGATATACAAATGCTACAAGTGTGAAACGTTTCAATAATCAAGACCACCTCTAGAGCTATGCAATGAACCAAAATAAAGCTCAGATCTGCATTATAAAACGTTTTATGGGGAAAATGCAATTTCTCATGATTTAGACTATCGAGCGACCTTAATATAACCCTACTTGCACTTTAAGATCATCTAACCGAAATCTACTAATTGAGCCAAAATCTAATACTGTTACCCATGGAGACAGAACATTCTCGGTTGCCGCTTCAAAATTCTAGAATTCGTTACCAGAGCAAATCAGAAGAACTGACTGTTTGAATAGTTTTAAGTCAGCACTTAATACTTTTTTTTAATTAGGCTAAATGTAATTTAGGCAAGTAAAAAAGGAGACAATGTTAATCAGCGGGATATAGGACTCATGGTTGGTCAGCGGTCTCCTATATATTATAATATGCGGGGGCACTTCAGCGCTCATCAGAGTCTTCTCAGCGTGGTCTGAGCTTGACTGTTTTTTTGCGCGCGCTATTGACAGTACTGGTGGATACGTGGATACTTCCCACCCACTCCTAAAAAGACAAGGTAAGTATATATATATTTCCACTGCTTTGACACTGTGACTGGTGCCTGGAGGTGGGCTGTGGCGTGTTGCCCATGGTCACCTCTGATCAGTGGGTGGCACCCCCCCTGTGACTTGAGACCAATCCTCCAATAACGTCAATTGGCGGCGATCTCTTTTTATACTTTTTTCGAGTTAATAGTTTTTGTAACTATCATATTTTTATTGGTTATACATGTAGTAATTTTAATTTGATATTGAAATGTAATTATAGTTTTTAAAGTAACTTAAAGATGCAGTCCAGTCCGTTCTGCGCATGTGTGATATTTCAAACGTTGGGGACCCCATATGTCAACAAACTTCAACGGAATAGATTTGCAACAGTTCGAAAGCGAGTTTTCGTCAAAGGTGGCGAAGGCATGAGTTATAGTTTGATATATTATCCACATTTAGGAACAGAACGGCTTCTTATAACACGCTTTTTAGGTGGAAAAGCTCAAGCGTGTGAAAAAAATCCGCAATACTTCATGTTCAATGTTTATACAATGCAATGTAAACAAACAATGCAAACAGAAACGTGGACATGCGCTGGACGGCACCTTTAAGTATATAATGTATTGTCGTAAGAGCATTGAGACTTGTATAATGCTCCTAAAACGTAATTTCCCAACACAGCCAGGTGATAAATCAGACATAGTTTGACGCTACTCTGGCTTTAAAAAATATTTATAAACGTAGTTAGATTTTATGAAAGAAGGTTGGATTGTTTTAGGCTCTACTATATATTATGCGTATCTTATCCCTTATCTCTATAAAAATATGTACAGTAAGACATAGTTTGACGCTACTCTGGCTTTAAAAGGTTTTTTGAACGTAACTTTAAAAGTTACTGTCCATGACCCAACGTTTCGACACTCCAATCTAGTTTCTTCATCAGGGGTGATCGTTGTAAAGTTAGGATCTCCATTTATAGATTGGAGTGTCGAAACGTTGGGTCATGGACAGTAACTTTTAAAGTTACGTTCAAAAGTCAACCGGACTGTTCATTTATGGAACTCAGTGTGCAAAACAGCGTCACCTACTAGCCTCCTGACATTATCTAGTTTTAAGAACTTTCTTCGTCGCACTTATTCGTCCTTACTTACTTCAGTTTTTGATGTAGACATATCATGTACTTGGTCTCTTGTTCGTGACTGCCCTTGTCACAGATATTAATTAGTTTTTCTTATGCCATTGTTTTTTATGTATATTTGTATATAATAATAATAATAATAATAATAGACGTATTAGGAGCATTATACAATAGTCTCAATGCTCTTACAACAATATATTCTTAAATTTACTTATAAAACTTATTACTGTTTCATTATAAGACCAAGCCTACTGTACATATATTACCACTATGAACAAAAAACTATTAATTTAAAAAAAGAAAAGTCTTAACTGCTGACTTAAAATTACCCAACATATCAAAGCTTCTAATTTCCTGTGGTAATGAATTCCACAGTTTTGGTGCCGAAACCCAGAATGCTCTGTCTCCATGAGTCACCGTTTTGGATTAAGGGGGGTGCCTCGCATGGGCCATTAAGACACGTTCACACCTTTCTCGTTTGGGTTATATACTTGTATGTAGTTTTATTTAATTTTCCCAATAAAGTTATTAAAAAAAATGTAAAGCCAGCGTAGCGTCAAACTATGTCACTTATATAAAACGTCTTGTCTTGACTAAGTCAGTATGCTGTATTAATTTTTGCGTGGATTGCTTTTAGAAAAAGAAGTTTTTCATCGAGCCCAGGATAGAAAGGCAAAGTGGAAAAGGGAATAAGATAACTTTCTTAAACTCGTCTTATAAGAAGTAAGAAACTATAATTTATTTTTCCCAGGTCCGTAACAAAAATACCGGCTTCTGATTGGCTAAATACGAGGTCCGTATCACACAAGTACGGACCTCTCGTTTTTCCCGCCAAAACTAATATGGGGTGAAAAACAGTTTTGAAACCAAAAAAGTGCTGAAAAATGTACTCCGACGATAGTGATCCTAGCGAGAGGGAATTTTATTATCACCAAGACGACGTCCCAAGCACAAGTGCTGGAAATTTAGTCTATTCAGACTGGTCAATCGCGAACGAAAACGGGTGTTAAAATGGCAGTGATATTGACATCCAAAATTATATTGAGAGTAACATAAATAAGTTATTTACCAAACTTTGTCGGACCTCCAGTTTGGTAAATAACATATTATATATATATTCGAAACATCTTATTCACTAGCAGTACACCAAACTTTTAGTATTTTTATTTGTATATTTTTCAACTAAAACTCGTTGTCTTCCTTGTTTAAGGTCCAAGTACTTGTTGTATATGTGTACTTCGTTTCATCGTTTCCAAATGAGAATGAAGGTTCGTTTGCTGTCCATGGACGACAATCCAAAAGGTGTGGTTTGTTGTATTTGTATATTAAGCATATTTAATGTTTGGTGTAGATCTGGTAGTGGCTTATAAATTCACGGATTATCTTCGATATATGTACTTGCTAGAGTCTGTTATGCCTTTTTGGCTACGAGTTGCTTTATGTCAATGTAAATTCATGTTAGTCAACATTGTTTGACAAGCGAGTTCAGTTTAGTTTAGTTTAGTTTAGTTTAGTTTAGTTTAGTTTAGTTTAGTTTAGTTATTTTAGTTTTAGTTTAATTAATTTTTGACTAACAAACGTGCAACTTATTACGATTACCAAGTGAAAACTTCTCAACTCAAGTTTACAATTAAGGTTATAATTATGTTATATTTAACTAAAATTTATACGCGATGGTTGATTAAATCGTCGTTGCAAGTTGATACATGCATGTACTCCTGTGTCCTGATTGAACTGTGTCCTGATTGAACTGTGTCCTGATTGAACTGGGTTTATCCTTTTGACCTTGGATGGTCCTATTTCCTCCGTTATTCTAGATCAAAAAGGAAGAACTTCTTCCAGCCAGCCACACAAGACCACAAGTTTTGACCAGCTTAACGATGAAGGTTATAACGGTGGTGGACCACCTGTGAATGATGGAGTAGAAAACAATGGTTTAGATGACAATTTTGAGGAAGAAAACGCTGACTCCAGGAGACCGAGCGATGTGTCCCGTGAGATAAGTGAATACAATGATTTAAGCCTTTCGTCACATACGGTAAATGATGAACAGTCAACCAGAGCGTCGCCTTATCTTTTGGGTAGGTTGTGCAGTATGGACTATGGGCACTTTTTAACGTTTCTAATAAAGATACATGAATACCGTAGAATTCGCAAAGGTCGTGGCTAGTGGTGACCGTGAGGTACTAGGTCTGAGTCGTCTTCTGGACGATCCTTTTATTAGTATTAAGGTTAATATTAGAAAACCATTAGGCTGGGGGTTAGAAAACCCATTAGGCAGGGGGGTCAGGGTTAGGATCTAAGTTGTTTTGGGGTTAGCAGTTCCATGATGTATTCCATGATGTATTTCATCATACAGGTATGTCCGATCGTAACAATCTCTCATTTCGTCCAACCTCTCGTGGATACTAAAATAGATCGTCCAGAAGACGACTCAGACCTAGTACCTCACGGTCACCTCAACTGCGAGTGTACCATCTAGCCACGACCATTCGCAAAGTAGCGGCCACCATTAGCACCCGTTTGGGGGGGGGGGGGGTGTCGTTATTTTCGGGTGGCGAAATCTGAATTCGACATTGGCAACACAAATTAAGTTTGTCTAATATGAAAGAACTCGTAAAATGATAGAGTAACACCTTTTACAACTTTTCCGTATTTTACTTCGTTTTTGAAATATTTCAGTTTGTTTGATATGTAAATGAGATGGTCTCACACATTAGAATATTAGTTACATCTTCAAGTTTGTTCCACAAATTTACTTGAAAATGTGCGTATAATAACTCCTCATGATAATGAACGTTGTAAACTTAACAATCACTGAGATATAAGACATTTTTAATGAGTGAAAGTTCTCTACCCTGACTTCAGAGACCTGCATTTCATTTTCAAACAAACTGAAATATTTCAAAAACGAAGTAAATTACGGAAAAGTTGTAAAAGGTGTTACTAATGTCCTTTAACTGAATTCAATGCGATTTTGTGCTGCAAATATTAATTACATAAGAAAATAAAGGACTGACTACGATCGGTGCCAAAATTAGTTGGCTCGATCGAGGCTTTCATCCCCCACCCCCCGTTCAATGTTGAATACATTAAATAAATATTTCTTGCTTCAACATTACAACCAAATGCATATATTGTAATAATTTATGGGGGTGGGGGGATATATATATATAAATCGATCTTTATTCAGGATGCCAACTTCACTAAAAGTGTTTTTCAGAAAGGTCCTGCTAAGATATAAACTACTAAAATAAATTATAAATACAGGTATAAAAAACTAAGACTAAAAACTAATACAAGAATAATAGGTAAATATAATATGTATCAGCCTATTTACATTTAAGTAAAAAACGTTTAAAAGTTCTGAAATCTTTCGCTTCCCTAATCTCATTTTTCAGTTCATTCCAGTCATTGCTGGCAAAGTTAATACTTGTCCAATGGCCCCAACTATGTTTCGCTACAGACTTTCTAATGTTGGGCTTAGATCTGGTGTTATACTTATGAATATCTTGGCTATATGTTATTTCAAAATCATGTGAAAATAGGTTATTGCGACATTTATAAATAAAAATAGAACGGTTTGAACTTCTCCTATCCTTAAGGTTTTTCCATGATAACTTGACTAAGGCAGCACTGGCAGATGACCTATAATCTAAATCTAAAATAATTCGTGCTGCTTTGTTATGTAATATTTGTAAATCTGACATAAGGGTTGAATTCCCTCTATCCCCCCAAATGATATCAGCATAATCGAAGATAGGTAAAATATAGGAATTAAAAAATAATAATCTACTATGTATAGGTAAATAATTCTTGATACGCCTTAGTAGTCCCAGTTTCTTATTGATTTTAGATTTAATATAATCAATATGTTCATGCCACGTCAAGTTATTATTTATTATCACACCAAGGTACTTGTACGTCTGGACTTCTTCAAGAGGTACATTTCCAATAGATACAGTCAGGGATGAGGATAGTCTTGCCAAACGTTTACTACCACCAATAAGCATAAATTTGGACTTTTTGATGTTGATGGTGAGATGGTTCACTTTAAGCCAATTACAGACTCTAGATAAATCAGAGTTCAGTTTTTGTTGAAGTACATCAGAACATTTTGATGAGCAGTATAAAACGGTATCGTCGGCAAAAAGAGTGACTTGGCAGGTCTCTAAGATGCTCGGCATGTCGTTCACGTATATTAAAAACAATAAGGGACCAAGAATAGATCCTTGTGCTACCCCTATTGATACATGTGATGTATCAGATTGAGCGTTGTTATAAACTGTAACCTGGGAGCGACCAGATAGAAAAGATTCAAACCACTCACACGCATCAACATCCACACCAAGAAGACGAAGCTTGTGTAGTAGGATTTTATGGTTGACTGTGTCGAACGCCTTCGCTAGATCCAGGAAAACTGCACCAGTGATCTCCCCGTCGTCCATTGATTTAAGTACCTTGTCACAAAATTTCGTTGTGGCCAGAACAGTAGAAGAATTGAGTCGAAACCCAAACTGGCTTGATGAAAGGAGTTTCTTGGTATCAAGAAAAGAACCCAGTTGAGTGTGGACAGCTTTCTCCAGGATTTTGCTGATGGATGGAAGGATGGAAATAGGCCTGTAGTTAGAAGGATCTTGAGTATCTCCGGATTTGTGAATCGGCATTATGCGAGCATTTTTCCAGATAGTTGGGAAGGTTTTGGTCTGAATTGAAAGATTAAATAGTTGAGTGAGGGAAGGTGTAATCACTGACACTGCATCTTTGAGCATACGTGCACTTATCTTGTCTAGACCAGTGGCCTTATTGGATTTAAGATGATTTATAGTCTTGGATACAAATTCACTAGTTATCGGACCCAAGCTGAAAGAACTTTCACAAGCAGCAATGTCATTAACAGAAGTTTCAGTTTCATACGAGAAGCATTCAGCAAGTTTATTTCCTATACTCACAAAAAATTGATTAAAGCCATCAGCGATTGATTTTGCTGTGAAGAGTATCTTTTCATCAACTTTGAGACTTGTGATATTAGAAGTCTGTTTAGTTGGTAGAACTTGTTTAAAGGCTTTCCAGAGTTTGGAAGAATCCCCTTTACAATCTTGTAAAAGGCTAGTGAAGTAATTAGATTTAGCTTCTTCGATATGGCGATGGACATTGTTTCTTAGCTTTTTATATTTCATCCAGTGATGACTTGACTTATTACCCTTGGCCTTCAGCAAGTGAAAGTCACGGTCACTCATAAGTTTGGCTATCTCAGAAGTCATCCAAGGTGTAGGAGGTCGACTTGATTTACGTGACTTGATAGGTGCATGGTTGTTCATTACATCATTGACGAGCTTATTCCAGATGTAAACACAGTCATCAACATTTTCAGGATCGGCAAAAGCAAAATGCCATGGAACGTTCTTGAGATCCTTGATGAATGCATCCTTATTGTAGTTTTTATATGAACGAAACTCAATAACCCTGGGGGCTGATCGTACTACCCCAGATTTGTAGACACAATATATCAGAAAGTGGTCACTTAATCCGAGAGGGATTACTCCTTGTTCTTTAATTTTATGTTGAACGTTTGTGAATATCAAATCAATAAGCGATTGAGTATTTTCAGTCATGCGAGTCGGGTTTGTAATTATTTGACAGATGTCATTGAATTCAGCAATTCTCTTGAGTCTTTTTTTCTGCGGTGAATTAGCATTTCGGCTGAAGTCGATATTAAAATCACCAAGAATAATTTTCTCAAAACGCGGGTCAATGCCAGTTAAAGAAGTATTAAAATTATCGATAAAATCATCTATTGGCTGAGCAGGGGGTTTATATAAGCATCCAATAACCAGAGGCTTGCAGTGTTTACGGTTAATCTGTACCCAAACAGATTCGTTGTCGCTCTTTAGATCATCCCTATTCACAAAAGTGAGACCATCTCTGCAATAGATTATTACGCCGCCACCAGATTTAGACGTTCGAGCTGGGTCATTACATTAAACTATTCAAAATACAGAATAACAAAGTCAAGACTTTGGGCAACGACTGTAGTTCGCAATCGCTGATAACTCGCTAATGTAGTATGATCTAGGTGCTATGTCTTTATTATTGGTCTTGTTTGATTTTAGATTCGAGTCCTGGGTCTCCTTCAGCCTTTTCGGATAGAACTCCGTCTTCTCAGCAAGGTAGCGGTCAACAATGAATAATGTTAATGCTTTGTTATCCACTTAACAAAACAAGCAAGTTGTGGACTTGAATTTTCTAAGCAATTCATTGATGGTTTACTTTTCTCAATAACTTTTTAGCTCGTGGGATGTCTGATGCTATTTTATCACCAGATCGAAAGGTCAAAATTATTAAACTAAGAAAGGATTCTCGAGGAGCACTAGGTATTATTACATATTATGCAAATGATGTTGACCACTTTATTGTTTCATCCCTATTCCCTTCGTTACATTGCACTGTGTTCTGCTGTGCTTCACTGTATAACGTATCTTTACCGTGCCGTTCTACACTGCACTATGCTGTACTGCACTATGCTGTACTGCACTATGCTATAACGTACCGACACGTTTTTAAACTTAAAAAATTAAAACTCGTTAATCTTTTTCAGGTTTAACTGTTGTAGGTGGTGAAGATACACGACGTCTTCATCTTGGAATATTTATTAAAATTATTACTGTTGGTAGTGCTGCTGAGCAAGATGGAAGACTTCAAGTGGGTAGGTTGATTGATGGATGAAAATAGAGAACGTTCTAGATAGAAAGGAGCATTACTACTGCTATATACTACGTACTATTTACATAAGCGGTCATACAAGCTCGAGCGGAAGGCGAGAGATGTTCATGTTTATCGACAATATTGAAGACTCAAGCAATTTTAGCCAAGTAAATCGAAGTAAAAGTTTATGTAAATCAGCAGAATTTTGTATCAGATATGCCACTGATTTCTTTTGTCTTTTCTTCGTGAATTATTAATGAGTATTCTAATGTTGTATACTAGTGCTGTATACTATTACCGCCTGTATACTATACCGCCTGTATACTATACCGCCGTCTGTATACTATACCGCCGTCTGTATACTATACCGCCGTCTGTATACTATACCGTCGTCTGTATACTATACCGTCGTCTGTATACTATACCGTCGTCTGTATACTATACCGCCGTCTGTATACTATACCGCCGTCTGTATACTATACCGCCGTCTGTATACTATACCGCCGTCTGTATACTACCGCCGTCTGTATACTACCGCCGTCTGTATACTATACCGTCGTCTGTATACTATACCGTCGTCTGTATACTATACCGTCGTCTGTGTACTATACCGCCGTCTGTATACTATACCGTCGTCTGTATACTATACCGCCGTCTGTATACTATACCGTCGTCTGTATACTACCGCCGTCTGTATACTACCGTCGTCTGTATACTATACCGTCGTCTGTATACTATACCGTCGTCTGTATACTATACCGTCGTCTGTATACTATACCGTCGTCTGTATACTAGACCGTCGTCTGTATACTAGACCGCCGTCTGTATACTAGACCGCCGTCTGTATACTAGACCGCCGTCTGTATACTATACCGCCGTCTGTATACACTATACCGTCGTCTGTATACTAGACCGCCGTCTGTATACTACCGCCGTCTGTATACTATACCGCCGTCTGTATACTATACCGCCGTCTGTATACTATACCGCCGTCTGTATACTATACCGCCGTCTGTGTACTACCACCGTCTGTATACTAGCGCCGTCTGTATACTATACCACCGTCTGTATACTACCGCCGTCTGTATACTACCGCCGTCTGTATACTACCGCCGTCTGTATACTATACCGCCGTTTGTATACTACCGCCGTCTGTATACTACCGCCGTCTGTATACTATACCGTCGTCTGTATACTATACCGCCGCTGTATATTATACCGCCGTCTGTATACTATACCGCCGCTGTATACTACCGCCGTCTGTATATTATACCGCCGCTGTATACTACCGT
This sequence comes from Chrysogorgia sp. JL179-B06, assembly GCA_035772405.1. Lineage (NCBI taxonomy): Eukaryota > Metazoa > Cnidaria > Anthozoa > Scleralcyonacea > Chrysogorgiidae > Chrysogorgia > Chrysogorgia sp. JL179-B06. The sequence continues at coordinate 5,750,382 of JAYKKM010000477.1, forward strand.
TATATAATGATAAGATACTCAATGTCTATAGTAGTAAATTGATGATTTCCTGGTTTTTCTCAAGGTGATCGCATCCTGGCAGTAAACGAGAAAAGTTTGGAATATGTCAATCATGATGAAGCTGTCCAGACGTTGAAGAATGCGCCTGTTGAAGTTGAACTTCTAGTTTCGCAAAGCATAAGAACCGAGGGTGCAAATATTGGTAGGCAGATTGGTAGGGTTGACTCGGGGGTAGATCGTGGGATAATGTTTATATGAACCACTAAAATACCACACAGACAGACAGACACACAGACAGACAGACAGACAGACAGACAGACAGACAGACAGACAGACAGACAGACAGACAGACAGACAGACAGACAGACAGACAGACAGACAGACAGACAGACAGACAGACAGACAGACAGACAGACAGACGCACACAGCACACACACGCCATATGCATAGACAAAGATCTTACCCAAACCTTGAAATTATTTTATTCTAGATATGTCTGCTATGGCAAGTCCTGCTGCCGTTAATAAACTTCCCTCATCTCTGTCACATAATGAACGTACATCACCGCCACCGCACCCTTTCCAAGAAAAGAACCCTCCAGTCAATAGGAACGCCGTTCGTAGACATTATAACCACGATACACCTGTGGTGAGTGACAATCGAGAGTCTCCCAAACCACCTGCATACAAAAACATCTACAAACCAAGGAGAACGTCTGCGAGCAGTACAGGTGTCGCTGTGTCGAAACCAAGCGCTCCGGAACCCGCTACTCGAGTCAAACCTCGTGGAGGGATCAAGCTCCCAGGGATGCACGATGACCTGGTACTCGAAGATGCAGGCCCGCCTCGGAATGGACCATTTGCTAGTTCGCTCAATTCCCACGTGAGTGAAGAAAGCCCTGGTTCTATTGCGTCTTTTGGTGAAAAGATCCACAGAAAAAGCTCGCTACCGCAGCCTGTCTCCGCCCTGCAACAGCTACATGAAGAGGCTCGGACATTCCCCCTTGGCAGCCCACCGGATGATGTGGGACTGCGGCGGAGTGCGTCGGACTCTGGAGCAAGGCAAGAGGATGATGAAGAAACCGATGGTAGGATCGAGACGACAGGCGAATCTCATAACAGTGACGTCATTGGTCGAGCTAGTACTTCTGGTGGTGGAGAACTGAACGTTGAGCAACGAAATAGTGAATGTGACTTAAGTCAACTACCTGTGGGAGTTGTGTGGGAAAATAAGGAGGAGAAGAATACTGAGGATAACTTACAGGTATGTCTTGTTGATGTTTTCTTGTTACTCTCATCATAGTGTTGCATTTATTTGTAATGTCAATGTTATATTTCAGAGCAATAATTTCAGTGTTGAACTGGACAAAGAATCTGGAAGCCTTGGACTCAATGTAACAGTAAGCGTCCTATATTTTAAATCAATAATCTTTACCATACCACGCATCACATTTACTCCATACAACGTCCTAGGCACTTTGTAAACCACGACTTATGCCTCGACTCGATGATGAGTGAAAGTATATATGTCTGAACCCAGGAAGATCACCCCAGGTGGGGAGATCACTCCAGGTAGGGAGATCACCCCTGCTGAAGAAGACATAAGATAGAAATGTCAAACGTTGGGTCATGAACAGAAAATGTTTTAAGTCCCGTTTAACACTATTCAACTCAGAGGAGCTTCAAGCTACGTCTGGTAATTCACTATGGCTGAGTTAAAAAACTATTTATTAAGGTATTATATGCATAATTGTTCTAGGGAGGAATCAACACAAGTGTCAGAGATGGCGCCATCTATGTGAAATCTCTGTACCCCAATGGCCCTGCGGATTTAGATGGACGGATACAAGTTGCCCACAAGATCATTTCAGTGAATGGTATTAGCCTTCAAGGTGTCACTCATAAACAGGTAATTATTGAAAATCCTTGTAGCTAACAAACATCTACTTAATTTTACTTATACTCTTGAATATGAAGATAAACACCAGTGAGGCTGTCAAGAATGACATGTCACCACCACTATGCACCACAACCACCACCGACTGGACGATCAATTTTTACAAACATCTCTGAGGCCACCAAAACGTCATGCACCACTTCCTTCTCTAGTCATGCACCACTACCTGCAGACCAGTCATGCACCACTACCTTCTCTAGTCATTCACCACTACCTTCTCTAGTCATGTACCACTTCCTGCTCTAGTCATGCACCACTACCTGCTCTAGTCATGCACCACTACCTGCTCTAGTCATGCACCACTACCTGCTCTAGTCATGCACCACTACCTGCTCTAGTCATGCACCACTTCCTGCTCTAGTCATGCACCACTACCTGCTCTAGTCATGCACCACTACCTGCTCTAGTCATGCACCACTTCCTGCTCTAGTCATGCACCACTACCTGCTCTAGTCATGCACCACTTCCTGCTCTAGTCATGCACCACTACCTGCACACCAGTCATGCACCACTACCTGCTCTAGTCATGCACCACTACCTGCTCTAGTCATGCACCACTACCTGCTCTAGTCATGCACCACTACCTGCTCTAGTCGTGCACCACTACCTGCTCTAGTCATGCACCACTACCTGCTCTAGTCATGCACCACTTCCTGCTCTAGTCATGCACCACTACCTGCTCTAGTCATGCACGACTTCCTGCTCTAGTCGTGCACCACTTCCTGCTCTAGTCATGCACCACTACCTGCTCTAGTCATGCACGACTTCCTGCTCTAGTCATGCACCACTACCTGCTCTAGTCATGCACGACTTCCTGCTCTAGTCATGCACCACTTCCTGCTCTAGTCATGCACCACTACCTGCTCTAGTCATGCACCACTACCTGCTCTAGTCATGCACCACTACCTGCTCTAGTCATGCACCACTACCTGCTCTAGTCATGCACCACTACCTGCACACCAGTCATGCACCACTACCTGCTCTAGTCATGCACCACTTCCTGCTCTAGTCATGCACCACTACCTGCACACCAGTCATGCACCACTACCTGCACACCAGTCATGCACCACTACCTGCTCTAGTCATGCACCACTACCTGCACACCAGTCATGCACCACTACCTGCTCTAGTCATGCACCACTACCTGCTCTAGTCATGCACCACTTCCTGCTCTAGTCATGCACCACTACCTGCTCTAGTCATGCACCACTACCTGCTCTAGTCATGCACCACTACCTGCTCTAGTCATGCACCACTACCTGCTCTAGTCATGCACCACTACCTGCTCTAGTCATGCACCACTACCTGCTCTAGTCATGCACCACTACCTGCTCTAGTCATGCACCACTTCCTGCACACCAGTCATGCACCACTACCTGCACACCAGTCATGCACCACTACCTGCTCTAGTCATGCACCACTACCTGCACACCAGTCATGCACCACTACCTGCTCTAGTCATGCACCACTACCTGCTCTAGTCATGCACCACTTCCTGCTCTAGTCATGCACCACTACCTGCTCTAGTCATGCACCACTACCTGCTCTAGTCATGCACCACTACCTGCTCTAGTCATGCACCACTACCTGCTCTAGTCATGCACCACTACCTGCTCTAGTCATGCACGACTTCCTGCTCTAGTCGTGCACCACTTCCTGCTCTAGTCATGCACCACTACCTGCTCTAGTCATGCACGACTTCCTGCTCTAGTCATGCACCACTACCTGCTCTAGTCATGCACGACTTCCTGCTCTAGTCATGCACCACTTCCTGCTCTAGTCATGCACCACTACCTGCTCTAGTCATGCACCACTACCTGCTCTAGTCATGCACCACTACCTGCTCTAGTCATGCACCACTACCTGCTCTAGTCATGCACCACTACCTGCTCTAGTCATGCACCACTACCTGCTCTAGTCATGCACCACTACCTGCTCTAGTCATGCACCACTTCCTGCACACCAGTCATGCACCACTACCTGCACACCAGTCATGCACCACTACCTGCTCTAGTCATGCACCACTACCTGCACACCAGTCATGCACCACTACCTGCTCTAGTCATGCACCACTACCTGCACACCAGTCATGCACCACTACCTGCTCTAGTCATGCACCACTTCCTGCTCTAGTCATGCACCACTACCTGCTCTAGTCATGCACCACTACCTGCTCTAGTCATGCACCACTACCTGCTCTAGTCATGCACCACTACCTGCTCTAGTCATGCACCACTACCTGCTCTAGTCATGCACCACTACCTGCTCTAGTCATGCACCACTACCTGCTCTAGTCCTGCACCACTTCCTGCTCTAGTCATGCACCACTACCTGCACACCAGTCATGCACCACTACCTGCTCTAGTCATGCACCACTACCTGCTCTAGTCATGCACCACTACCTGCACACCAGACATGCACCACTATTTGCACAAGTAATGTACCACTACCTGCACACCACTTGCACAATACCTGCGCACCACCTGCACACCAGTCTAGAAGATATGGCATATCGCAGATCACCTCTTATGGTGACGTTATTGTGACCAATTTACGAGTTGAGTAAAAACCGCTTTGTACAACTTTTTCTTGAACCTTTTGACAAGATATTTTTTTATTTTTCGCAACTAGTAATTTTATACAAGAAAACATGATATTTTAGGGAAAAAGAAACAGCTAACAGGGTTTATTATGATAAAGAAAGGTCGTTTCCCATATTCTTTGACATGTTATTTGAAGAAACATTCATCAAAAATGTAAAATATTGTAAGTTGTGGAAATGATTTTTCTCTAAGTTTCTGTTATAACACGTAAAAGTGGTAGAAGAGAAGAATTATTAAGGAAAAAATTATGGCCACCGACCTTCTTTAAGAACTATGGCCTTAAACCAACATTATCAAGTAGTTTATAAACCTACTTTGCACAGGAAGCCCTAGCTAGACTTGTGCAACCGTTCTCGGAAAAAAATTGATTTAGTTCCTTAATAACTCTTCCCTAGCAGTACATAAGCGGCCATTGTTAGATTTGGCACTAAATTGTCCTAAAATGGTCAGAATTTATTGAAAGTGTTGCATAATGGCCATAAAAACACTGATTATTGGATATGCGCAGTAAATGTGCGCAATGCAAAACTGAGGAATCACCTTAAGATGGCGTAACGACTATTCATTTTTCTTAGGCTGTAGAAACTATCAAACGAGCTCCGTTGCGTACCGTATTAGTAATTGAAGGTCTTCCACCGGTGGACAACTCCCCTTCAATAAACCAAGGTGATAATCAACCACAAAGTCAGGAGAATGAAAAAGAAAGTCTTTTTGAAGTAGTGCTCGTGAAAGGTATTGGAGGTCTGGGAATGAGTCTAGTTGGAGGAACCGATTATGTTGAAGAATATGGTGGTAAGATATTTTATCACGAAGTGTTACTTTAACTTGTTTATTCACATTGTAGTTGGAATAAATCGTCTCATACGAGTTGCAAGTTACCTCAACTTGTGTTACTACAAATACTTCGTGTTCCAGCATGTTGCACGCGAGTAGTACACGCGAGTGATACACGCGAGTGATACACGCGAGTGGTACACGCGAGTGATACACGCATCCTACAAATGCGACAAAGAAAACGAAACGCCATGCAGGTTCTTGATTAGCAATTTAATTTCTGCGTGCAGGTAGCTTTTTGTCTTGTTCTCATCTCGTTCCTTCATCGTGTGAGTTTTATTTTTTTATTTTTAGAAGCTATCAGAATAAAAGCCATGTTTCCAGGGCAACCAGCCATGAATAGCGAACAGCTTCGTATAGGTGACGTCATTTTGGCTGCAAATGGTATTAGTTTGGAGGGTAAAACCAACAGAGATGCCATTAATGTATTGCGTGATCAACCTCCACGCGTGGTCTTGTCAGTGAAGCGTGACCCGGCGACCATCCCCCCTGGTTTGCTAAGGCGCGGCAGCTTCAGCCAGAACCTGGACCCTGATGAAATGTTATCTGTGATTCACTCGAAGCTTCTGAGGGAAGACTCAAGAACGTCTGAAGCGAGCGTGAACAGCGATAACCACGAGTCCACGAGCGAAATGCGTGAACGGCGTGTATCCCACGAAAGTGATATCAGGAAGAAAAGTGACGAAAGCTTGCGTTGGAATGGTGACGAGGAGGACACACATGATAGCCAGATGATGATGGTTCATGAAAACGAAATTAATGCACCATTACCAAACCAACAGTTTAACGACGGTGAGAATGTCGCCAGTTTACCATCGTCTGTAGACTATTCATTTAACTTACAACCACCTCCTGATGGATCTGGTTATGTGAACGGCGACGATGTTTTCCTGGAGTCCGCTGGTCAAGATAACGACCGACGCAGATCGTCAGCGTACAGTCATGTGGTTGAGGATGATGTTGAAAGGAGGTTAAGTACTAACAGCGGTCAACCTTGGAGTGAAGCTTCGTCTTCTGATGAAAACAAAAATGAAAAGTTAGCCCCTGATGAAGAGGTTTGATATTACTCCCGCTTTTACTCTCCGTTATTATTACCCTCCGTTGTTATTACCCTCCGTTGTTATTACCCTCCGTTGTTATTACCCGCCGTTGTTATTACCCTCCATTATTACCCTCCGTTATTATCCTCCGTTATTATTACCCTCCGTTATTATTACCCTCCGTTATTATTACCCTCCGTTGTTGTTACCCTCCGTTGTTATTACCCTCCGTTGTTATTACCCGCCGTTATTATTACCCTCCGTTATTATTATCCTCCGTTATTATTACCCTCTGTTATTATTATCCTCCGTTATTATTACCCTCCGTTATTATTACCCGCCGTTGTTATTACCCTCCGTTGTTATTACCCTCCGTTGTTATTACCCGCCGTTGTTATTACCCTCCATTATTATTACCCTCCGTTGTTATTACCCTCTTTGTCTTTCTCGCTTTAGGTTATTGACCTTGTCCTTTACAAAGGCTCAAGTGGTCTTGGTTTCACGTTAGCCGGTGGCGCTGATACCGTGGGAGGATGTTTTGTTCGGGAAATTATTGGAGATCCTGCTAGATCAGATGGTAGACTTCGCCCTAAAGATCAGATCGTTATGGTACGTCGTCCGTTCAGTCGCTCATTCACCTCACTTTCCTCTCTCCCCCTTTCCTCTCTCCCCTCCTCCTCTCTCCTCTCCTCCTCCTCTCCTTTCCTCTCTCCCCCTTCCTCTCTCCCTCCTTTCCTCTCTCCCTCCTTTCCTCTCTCCCCTTTCCTCTCTCCCTCCTTTCCTCTCTCCCCCTTTCCTCTCTCCCTCCTTTCCTCTCTCCTTTCCTCTCTCCCTCCTTTCCTCTCTCCCTCCTTTCCTCTCTCCCTCCTTTCCTCTCTCCCCCTTTCCTCTCTCCCCTTTCCTCTCTCCCTCCTTTCCTCTCTCTCCATCTGCCCCGCCCCCTCCACCAGCTTACCCCACTCCACCTACCCTTACGCCCCCTCTCTTCTCGCTCGCTGGCTTACTTACCGGTCTTGACATTTATGTATTTAGGTCAATGGACAAGACACCACTAATAAAAAACACATGGAAGCTGTGAATATTCTTAGGTCCACAAGAGATGAGGTACATTTGGTGGTTCGTCGTAGACCTGATAAGGTGAGCAAAACCTTTTTTGATACACAATAATAATACTTCTCGTAACCTTAGCTTTGCTCTGCCGTCTACTCCAAGCTCTCCCACATTCACTACAGCAGTGTATATACACATGTATTAACACATCTGCCATCTTAGTCCACGTAGCTCAATGGTTAGAGCATCTCACTGGTCACCAGACGATTATACAGATTGTAGACATATGTAACCTTTGTTCTACCATCTTAGTCCACGTAGCTCCATGGTTAGAAAATCTCAGTAATCACAAGAAGGTTATACAGATTGCACATATATATGTTCTGCCAACTTAGTCCACGTAGCTCAATGGTTAGAGCATCTCACTGGTCTCTAGAAGGTTATACAGATTGTAGACATATGTAACCTTTGTTCTGCCATCTTTGTCCACGTAGCTCTATGGTTAGAGCATCTCACTGGTCTCCAGAAGGTTATACAGATTGTAGACATCTTTGTTCTGCCATCTTAGTCCACGTAGATCAATGGTTAGAGCATCTCATTGGTCACCAGAAGGTTACAGATTGTAGACATATATTATGTAACCTTTGCTCTGCCATCTTTGTCCACGTAGCTCAATGGTTGTCACCAGATGGTTACAGATTGTAGACATATGTAACCTTTTGCTCTGCCGAACCTGAATAACACAAAATTACATATTTATTATAACCAAGCTGTAATTTCCCAATACTTCCAAACATCGTAAAACTAGTTTAAACTAAAGGTCGAGTAGCTAATATAATGTTATAGCTACAGTTTTAAATGACAAGATTAACATATTTTAGTTAAAAAGTAGCACCAAAGATGGTCTCGATATCAAGACAGTCTCAGTGATCCGAACAACTCGTGGTCGTATTGGTCTGACATTAGCTGAAGATAAAGAAGGTCAGATTTATGCTGAGGACGTCGTACCAGATGAACCAGCAGCTAAAGATGGTGGCTTGAAGAGTGGAGATATTATCATAGAGGTATGTGTTACGAGAGCTCTAGTCTACCGATTTAGCTTTGACTATTTCTCCTTACTTAAAGTGCATACCCTCCACAATTTTTAGTTCATTGTATAGAGGATGCGAAATGAGCTGATATGTTATTTTACAGTATTCGATTTGGTCCGTTATTTCCCGAAATATATCTATCTAAACATAGCCAATTGAATGAAAAAGCCGCGCGTCGTTATTCTTAAGAGGGGCCTGGGAGTCAGGAATGATTCACACAACAAGGAATACATAAGCGTTTTGACCACAGAGTTACCAAAACCTATATCTGGATTCTGGCATTACTATACCAAAAACACACAAGCTTGAACTGATAGGACGCAATTTTTGGTAATCAGAGAACAGTGAGCGAGCGGCGTCGGTTCCTGGTTCCCAGGCCCTAAAGAATTGAAAACATTCTCGCCAATTTCTGGTGGGGAGTCCAAAATTGAGGTTTTTGGAAGCAAATATCTCAGGAACTAACGGACCAAATCAAAAACTGTAAAGTAACTTACCAGCTCTTTTCGCATCCTCTATATAAACAACTGAAAACTGTAGAGGATTTATATGCACTTTAAGGAGAATATTAACTCGTTATCCATATTTAGATAAATGGTGAACGAGTGGATAGAACTGGCTTGCAGTTTGCTGTACATTGCCTGGATAAAGCTCGACCTGTCGTAACAATTGTCATAAAACAATTTCGCTCAGAAACGGAATCAAAATACGTTTTAAGTTCACCAACAGAGTCCGAACTGGAGCATCAGATCTTGAAGCCCCAGGAATTACCACTCAACGAGTTTGATACCCAGGAACAAACGCACCGGAAGTACTCCCAGGATAAATATACCCCGGAACAAATTTCCGTGAAGAAACCTTCCCAGGGACAACGTCCCGACCAACCATTACTCGTACGTCAATCCCAGATACAGCAATCTGATGTTTTACCCCACAACAAGCAACCCCCGGAACATGCAACCTCAGAACGTTTACCCACAGGTGCTCAACCTCTGATGACTCCATCTCCAATGGGTAACAGACCCGCCCTTAACCAGAATTATTCACGGTACAAATTCTCAGAAAGTTTAGAATCTTTAGAGCAATTTAATGCTGAGTTGAAGGTTATGTCAAGGGAAAGCAGCGAGAAAGAAGAAGAGCTTTCAGAAGCTGAAGATGGGGATAGTGAAGGAAAGCCAGATGAAGATGATGAGTCTGCTGATGAAGAAGATGATCACATCGTTATAAAGGTTAGAATTAGTATTTGATGGAAAGACTTAGGGCTGTTGCGGGTAAATTGTCAAATCCTCCCCCCTCGTATGCCTTATTGTCATGGTTGGAATGAAGTGAGGAAACGAAATGCGGCCAGCGATAACATATGCTGAGTTAAGGCCGAAACTATACACACAACGTCTTTTCATTATAATTGTCATCTTGATGTATGTAAAAGAGTGTCTCGCAATACTTGTCATCGAATCGTAAATAAAAACTGTGTCACACATGTCTATGAGCTGGGAGACACAGGTTCACATCCTGGGTCGGACCTAAAAATAATTGAAGAGAAAGTGCTGCCTTTGCAATAATATCAGCAAATGGTAAGACTGATAATGATCTTAAATCGTAGGCCCTCGGAACCCCTATCAATTGGGCTTGTAGCCTGTTGGGGTATTCCGTTCACCTAAACTAAACTAAACCATAACACACACAAACCCCCGAACTGCTTCGCCGAAATTGTTCTCTTAGCTACACCATAGGCAACCCAAATGTGAATGTTTTGCAAGCGACAGGCAGAGAACGAAAACTCGCCCCACTCTTCTCTTCGCGCGACGCGGAATGTAGATGGATATTATTATATATAATATAGATAAATAACCATATCCATATTATGTACAAGATCTACATACCGCGTCGCGCGAAGAGAAGAGTGGGGCGAGTTTTCGTTCTCTGCCTGTCGCTTGCAAAACATTCACATTTGGGTTGCCTATGGCTACACTTAAAGTGCATTTTATCGTCACTTAGGTCATAAACCCGGATATGGTAAAGGGCATTTTATCGTCATGAGCTAACTGGTAACAATGTGCTTGTATAGTCTTGATTGTTTGGTCTTACTCTGATGAAGGGCTCCGCTCGAAACGTCAGTATTTCGTTACTAAAAATCTCGGCAGTTTACTACCTTTTCACTTTGCTATATATCTAAAACACTGTCTACGCAGCACTCTACTTTTTACTGCTTGTATAGTAGTCTATTTAATCCTTTAAGCCCCAGGAGTGATCAGCATCTATCTTCTCCTAATAATATCAATGGTTAACCAAGCACATAGGTAATGAGAATAAAGGAAATGATCAGCAAAGGTGAACTCAGAGCTGTTTTTAAAACAACTTCTCCAACTAGTTCTATAAGAAATGTTTGGAGACCAATAAGGAGAATTTGTACGTTGATAATGGGGAGTAAAGGGCTAAGAACAGATAAGTAAACTAGTAAACTCTTATTTCAGGAAGAAGTCTTTGTTACAACTCTTGATAAAGGACCTCGCGGTCTTGGCTTCAGTTTGTTTTCTGGTAGAACCATTCATGACGTAAGTAATTTTTTTATCTTGGTCGACATTTTTGACGGCTAGTTTTATCACAACCGCAGATGAGGATGTTACATTGCGCAACGCTGAAAATAGTTGCTGCAATCATTAAAGAAAGTAGATCTAGATTCTACTTTCTGCAACGATTGCAGGAACTTGTGTCACATCAATTTTCGGCGTTGCAAAGCATCTTACACTTTGTAATGGTTCGTGCAACTTGTCTAGCAACGCCGTTGCAAGACAGTTCCACGAAAAATTGCATAGAGTAACAACGCGTTAAGGTGTGGTTTAATTTTGGTGTGTTTAATGTTTTTTTCCACCGGAAATTCAGTAAGTTGGATTTTTTCTAGACTTCAGTGCATTAGATCGTTGTTTTTAACGTGGTATTACGAACTGGAAATTGTCATTAATTTCTTTAAAAGTGAAGTGCTTTTTTTCTTCCTTTCTGTTTCAGAGTCCCGGGCTATTTATCCGTAGTATTCAGCCTAACAGTATTGTTGCTGAAGACGGAAAAATTAAAATAGGAGACCAACTGTTAAAGGTAATAAAGCCGAATAATATTTTCAGAAATCTCAAGTCATGTTAAGTTAAACAAAGATTGTTTCAAAGAGTAACAAAATAGTATAGGAGACTAGGACGCACGTTACGCGAACAGATTAAAGAGGATTTTATATATTCGTAATCTTTGGGTTCTACCAAGAAGAAATTTAATATATCTTGTCGTTCGAAAATTTCATCTTCATGCCTTTTCCCTCGCTAAAGTTGATTTACTATTCACAGGAAATGACGTCAAAGCAGGGACACGCGAAGTCATTACACACTAATTCAACAGTGTGAAATACAAAGAAAGTAACTATATATGATTTGGCTCTGAACTTTAGACACACCTGTTTAGACAAAATTGGCTCAATTCCCAAACTTTCATTGTATTTCACTGCTGAATCAATGTGCAATGTTTTTTAGTGTCTCTGCTTTGACGGTCATTTCATGTGAATAGTAAATCATTTAGCAGGGGGTAAAAAGTATGAAGATGAAATTTTCGCACGACAAGAGATTTATAATTATTCTCAAGAGATTCCAAAGATCACAAATATGTAAAATCCTTATTGTATTGTCTTTATATTTTGTTTACTTTCATTATAAAGGTGAACGATGTAAATGTAGAAACATTAGATCACAGCGAAGTGATCACCATATTACGGCGATTGTCTGGAAATATCAAACTGGAAATGCTCAGGTATACTACCTCTCTGCAACTTTGAATTGGTTCAAATCTTGATAAGAGTTTTTGCTCGTTTGACCACTTATGAGAGTTGTATAAGTGCGTTAATATACACATTGTTGTAGTGAATGTGGGAGAGCTCGGAGTAGACAGACGACACGTGGACGATCGTCAAGCTCATATCCTCAGAAAAATTATTCTGAGTCCCGTACAGGAATCTCTCCATTTTAGTCTCGTTAGCTCAATGGTTAGAGCGTCTCACCAGCAATCAGAAGGTTACAGGTTCGATTCCTGTATGGGACTCAGAATAATTTTTCTGAGGATATGAGCTTGACGATCGTCCACGTGTCGTCAGTTGTATAAGTGTTGATGAGAGTTGTAACTCGCTCTAGTTGTGGTAGGTTCAAGGAATTTGTAGTAATGTATAAGGCTGTTGTATTCTCTCTTCTTTTGTCATAGGATCCAAGACGCTGATGAAGAGGAGGACGGTCCGTCGTTGGCAGCGGAACCACCTGATGGAGTGATTCAATCATCTGAAACACTTTCACCAGAGGTCATAAATGAAGAATTATCACAAGAATACGAAGGAGTTGTCTCCACTGCAGCGGTAAACTATATAACATGTTATGTGTGTATAGTTATAGAATATTTTCTTATATGTCTTGGTTTATGAGCGCTCTTAAACTGTCTATGAAGTGAAAAATTCGCTAGCATTTTTTTGCTTTAGCGGACAAAGTAGCACGGCAAGAGCGTAGTCTTCGAGCAATCAACTCTCAAAGTTTGGCATGGCTAAATGTTTTTGGTGAAATCTGAAACGCGCGGTTCGTTGTCTTGTGACGTATGCAGGTGTACTTACATAAGAACAATGGATTTGAACATTAATGATCCACCTGCATACGTCATATACCACATATATTCAATCGCAGTCTTTCCATATCTTGTATCGTTAAACTATGCCAATGGACAAACTTTGAGAGTTGAATATCGAAGACTATGCAGCAGATTCACTTGAAATTTTCAGTGAACGCTCTTGCCGTGCTATTTTGTTCGTTAGAGCAAAAAAAACGCTAGCGAGTTTTTCGCTTCATAGACACTTTAACGCAGCTTTACTGTAATCTGATTGGTTCCTGAGCGGTCTTTGCAAACCGAAAAAGACATGTCATTACAAAATTTAAAATATTGCGAAAAAAATGAGGAAATGCGAAAGAGCCATTTAATAAAAACCTTATTAACCTCATTTGGTCGGTCTTTACGGCAAAATTATCCTTCCCTTGGTCTTTTTGCACAGACCTCGCTCTTTCGTCGCTCGGTTTGTACTGGAAAACCGCGGGCAGGATAGTTTTGCTGTAAAGACCTCCCAACTCAGTCAATAAGTGTTTAATAACAACCTAATATAAATATTATGAGGGCGAGTGTTGTAGCTCTCGCGCTTGCACGGAGTTCTAAAAGTTTTATTACATTACAGATATCTTAATGTTGTTCCGTGTATGATATTTTCTGTTTAGACTCCTGATTTTAGCGAAGACCTCAGTATTGTGCTGAGTGCGTTGGACAAAAACCATGATCTCCATTCATTGGATGTAAAAAGCGAGACGTCTTTAAATGACCCCGCTGGCAGCATGTTGAACAGCAGAAACAGTTCCCAGTCATCCCTGCAGGCGATATCTCCTGAAAGACTTCGTACAGAAACTAAAGAAGATAACGAGAAGCAGTTTGAAAGATGGCCGAAACCGCCAACGACATTGGAACTACAGGTTTCCAACCTTACGGGTAGTTCAGCCGTCGTACAAGACATGAAAGATGTTGACCACAACGATAATCTTCTAACGACCAGTGAAGATGACAATGTGAGTGTATCATTCAGCGAAGATGGCTTCCTTGAGCAGCTGGAAGACTTGCAATATACCCCAAGCCCGGACGCCGAAGCGAGAAGGCCCGGATTTGGTCTAGGAGGGTCACAAAGTAGTCCAACAACGCTTGATGATCGGAGAGCATCGATCACTGACCAAGGGTGTTCTCAAAATCTAGGAATTTCAATTGACAGTAGATCTTCTGGAGTTTCTAGAATCCCTGTGATGCAAGGCAGTTCTGTATCTAAGGATTTCAGGGCTGGGCTGAATAACTTAGAGAGCTCTAAAGGAGGTAGAAACTCGAGTGTTTCAGGTGAGGAAAACATTGAAATGTCTTTGTTCAACAGAGACGATTCCAAGGAGACAGCATATTTGAGTACATCCAGAGAGAGTACACCGAGGACTAAAGATGATTGTAGTGGTTCCAGTGTGTCTTCCCTTATATCCTCATCGTTCCTCGATCCATCTCAAGCAATATCCCCAGAAGTACCTCCTCCGATACCGACAACGCCTGTTCCGTCAGACGATGATGTCGGAGGAAACCTGGGACCGACGCCACCTCAGAGAGTTCAGTCGCTACAAGGGATGAGAACGAGGGAAAGGTTAGAGAAGGTTGTCAAGGAAGAAACCATGCCTAAAGGCCGTTTTGACTATCCTCTGAGACCCAAGTCTCCTCTGGTTATGCGAAGGTGAGGTCACTATTGAGGCCATTCAAAAATGACGTAACACCCGGCGGAGGGACAAAATTCTCAAGAAATTGCGTGATCCCTTTAATTTAATTTAATATTACTTCCATTACCACATCACCTCTCTGGTGTCATTTTCTGAGAATATGACCTTAACGATTGTCCATATATCGTCTGTCTATTCCAAGCTCCCACATTCCCTACAGCAATGTATATATAACTTGTCTCCTCTTGTTGTATAATCAGATCACCACCGTCTATCCAGCCAACAGGAGCCATGATAGAAATCCAAGAACAAAGTGCACGGTACTCGGGAGAATGTTTGAAACACGCTGTGAGGAAACTACAAGATGCTATCTCTTCTGGACAAGCAACAAAAGAATTCCAGGTATGTTTGGGGTGAATTCGGGACATTTACTGTGTGGGTATAAAAAGCAAACTGAGCAGTGGCGTAACGGAGGTAGACGGGGCCCTTATACATGTCTTGGGGGGCCCATGAAGGCTCAACTATAACTTCTATATTATCACTATACAGTACAATGTTAAACAATCGTGAATACTTAGACACCTATGTATTCCTTCCTCTTCGAGTTAGCGTTGGCAAATCTATAAATCAACTCTTTCTTATCAACTGAAGGTCAATCTCCCAGGACAATGATTCTTCAACCATAAATCGCATATTCGCAGGAGGCCGGGAGTGGTCCGCGAGAATCGATTATCTGTGGCCCCGTAAATCAGACTAAATATGACGATGAAATATATGTCAGTAATGTCGCTGTGAAGCGGTAATTTTTCATTATAATCTTCCACTCCGTTTTTGGCAGGAGCCCCACTGGGTCGGGGCCCTCAATTTTCGACCTAACCCTACCTAATGAGCGTTACGCCACTGAACATGAAATTAAATGTACCTACCTCGGCCGCTATTTAACGTATAGATATCTGATTTTTGGTGTTTAAAGTTTAAGAAATAGAAAACATTTTCCGTGTTTACATACAGTTATAGAAACACGAGTGGACGTTTGGGAGAACGAGAAATTAGTGGGAACACGAGCCCGCAGGGCGAGTGTTTCCACGCTATTTAGAGTTCTCCCAAACTTTTACGAGTGTTTCTATAACTGTATGTAAACACGGAAAGATGTTTTCTATTTCTTTTATAAAATAACACTGAGGAAATAAGTAATAAGCCACTCTTTTATTAAAATGATGAAAATATACATTCTCCTTACTCACGCTAGACAGCGTCGTCGGCTGCTCAAATGAACATAAACGCTCTTAACAGTGAAGAAAAGCATCCAATCTTCTCGTTTTTCTTCTTGTGGGCTGTCACAGAACATATTTATCGACATTTTAGCTGTTTGTGAGCAAAGGTTCGTCTTACAGTCCAGTTTATAAAAATGGCGGGAAAAATCCATGTTTACATACAGTTATATAAACCTGGCTTTTAGCCAATCAGTGCGCAATGTTCAATTCAAAATGTTATTTTACAATCTCTTATGGTAATCGTTCAAAAGTGGGGGTCAGATATTGGTAAAACTGAAAAAATTGTTTATGACATCACGACACGGGCCCACAGTAATTGGTGTAAACTGTTGTGGTGTTCCCGCCTCCTGTATTTCGCATTGTTTATGTATTATTTTGTATTGTGTGTGTTTTATCAGGCAAAGCTCAATAAAAAAAGGGAAAAAAGACTTTACCTTTATACAATTATTTTTATTATAAGCATTCCTCCATACAACAGGGAATACGTAAAAACCCTCTAGTGATTGGTCTTTGTTTTTTTCAAGGCTTTGCGAGAAGTAAAAGCTGTCGACAGTTGTCCAAGTGGAAAACGAGCGCTTAATAAAGATAAGAATCGTTACAAGAATGTTCTACCTTGTAAGTTGTTCGGAATGCCCTGTTGAAGAGTTAACATAGCGGGGTTGTTTAATATCGTGCGGGGGTTAGGGGTATGGTAAGAAAAACGTAATTCTGTTATTTTTATTTTCATTAGATGAAAAAACTCGCGTTATCCTTTCTGGTGACGAGCAAATGGATTACATCAATGCGAACTATGTCGACATCACCGTAGGTTCAGATGTTTATCATTACATCGCTACACAGGTAAGAAATCTCTATTTAAATATCGCTTTATAAAACGTACTAACCATGGTGATTGCAGGTTATAAGTTCAGAACGTTGTGAAAACTAAACTGCTTATTTATAAACACATTTACCAAAAACTAATAATGGCGTAATGTTGGAGCAAAGGAAGAGAAAAAGAAATGAGTTCTTAGAAGAACTGTTTAAAGATTTGAGAAATAAATAGGCTTAAAATAAAAGAACATGATGCATTTCGGCAGACAACTTATCAAGTGCTATGCACTTAATCACTGACAAACCACTAACAGACACACACATGCTGTGAGCTCCCTTGGAGTGATACTGAAATTTCGTATTTTTCAGGGCCCGTTGCCAATAACAACGGGTGATTTCTGGAAAATGGTTTGGGAGCAACGATCTCAAGTCATCGCCATGGTTACACTGGACATGGAAAGTGGCAAAGTGAAATGTCATCGGTACTGGCCTGAATCGCCAGAACTTCCTGTGAAAGTGTACAACAGGTACTTTTCATTCACAAGAAGTAGTGAGCAAGTCTCCTACAGTTCTTAATCTTAAGTTACATGAATGTTGCTCATCTTTAGCTAAACATTCTCTTAATAGACCTTATTCTGATTTTTCAGCAGAATTTGAATCTTTTTGCTAGCCTCAATTGACGCCTCGGGTGAGCGCGCGAGGGATCTTACACAACATCACACTCAAGAATAAATCGATGACCTCTTTGTGTTTGCTAAAGGCGTTTTGCTCTGTTTTCTGTTTGTTTTATTTAGTTTGGAGGTTCACCTGGAAGCGGTGGAGACGCACACTAATTTTGTTCAAAGACGAATAACGATAAAAAATCTTGAGGTAAATATTCCTTTTGGATATAACGTGGTCTTAGTCTATTGTGCAGGATTTCTATTCATGCTATTGTGAAGGTTTTCTTTTCAAAGTGTTTCTGTCGCTCAATGATGTCAAAAATTAACGGGAGCGACCGCATTCGCCCGCAATCATAACAAAAATGGCGGCCTTCAATTTTCAAAAATACGATAAACAAATCCAAATTTCTCTAAAACTAAAACGATTAGAAGGAAACTAATACCAATTCGCATGTAAGGCGACAAACAACTTTCATTTAAGCAACATTTGTTTTGGGGGTGGAGTGTCCATATTTTATTTCAACTGAACACTATTTTAGAATGTTCTATTCATCTCTTTTTTACCTTCTTATTTCTAGAATTCCGAGTTTTTAAAAGTTGTTCATCTAAACTTTGTTGCCTGGCCTGATCATGGTGTCCCCAAGGTCAGTAAGAGCAAGAACACGTTCCACACTGAATCAGTGACAGAGTCCAAAATCTGTGAAAAAATGTCCGCGTGCGGTGTATTAGACCATATATTATATAGTTTCTAAAAAATACTGAAATATCCTTGGTGACCTTTTTATTATTTTAGTCAGCTTGTGAATTAGTGGACTTCATTAAGGAAATCAGATCCTATGCAAATTCAGGTCCATGTGTAGTTCATTGTAGGTAAGAGAGATTAATGGTCACCGGTAATCCTAATGCATCTCATTTCCATCCGTCCATCTATGTATTCACCCCTTCCCCTTCCCCTACCTGCCTTCCTCTCTCCTTCCGTCTCTCTCCTTTCTTTTTCCGTCTCTCTCCTTTCTTTTTCCGTCTCTCCCTCCTTCACTTCCTCCCTGATCCTCCTTCATTCTCATCTCCTTAAAAAATCTTTCCTGTAATTCACTCGTCTTTCGCTTCCGCTACCTGCCTTCCTCTCTCCTTTCTTTTCCCCTCCTTTCTTTTCCCTCTCCCTCCTTCACTTCCTCCCTGACCCCCCTTCATTCTCATTCTCTTAAAAAATCTGTCCTGTAGTTTATCTCCGTTAATTAGTATATATTCATCCATATTACAGCGCTGGAATTGGTAGAACTGGTACGTTGCTTACTGTTGATACTTGTTTGAGACACATCGAAAAAGGACTCGAGGTAGGGATTTCCTTAAACCTGGAACATTGACAAGGCCCAGACACACGACTCAGCATTCACACACAATGTTACATAGAATGACAGAGTTTTACCGTGTCTTCCGAGGCAGAATCACAGAAGTAAAATATAGCATTTACTTCGGCAACATTGCAAGCAACAATTTCACTTTATTTCATTGTGTCCACTTCTCCAACGGCAGTCTAGTTTCAAACTGTGTGATGTGCTAAACCAACGACGACAAACAAACGAATCACTAGGACACTAACAAAAGGGCAGATAA
Organism: Chrysogorgia sp. JL179-B06; assembly: GCA_035772405.1. Taxonomy (NCBI): domain Eukaryota; kingdom Metazoa; phylum Cnidaria; class Anthozoa; order Scleralcyonacea; family Chrysogorgiidae; genus Chrysogorgia; species Chrysogorgia sp. JL179-B06. The sequence continues at coordinate 5,769,612 of JAYKKM010000477.1, forward strand.
TGTTTGTTAGTGTGTTCACTTTTTGTTGACGATTTTCAATCTTATGTTCTCTTTCTAGTTTGATATTTACGCTATAGTTCGTCATTTGCGAGAACACAGACCAGGAATGATTCAAACAAAGGTAATGCGCGGTTACCCAGGCTTTTCACACGCTCGGCGAGCGTGTGAAAAGCCTGGGTACGAGGTTGCTTTGAAAAACGTAAAATCTGCTTCAAAAGGCTGATCTTTTCGTTAAAGTGCCTTTCTCACGTTTTGGGATTGATCGTCTGAGCAAAATCATAATTATATATATTGTCAGACGAAAATTTCATCTTATATTCATGGAGATTTTCGTTGTCAAAGTCAGCAGGTGTGGAGCATTCCAAACCAGTTTTCTTTTGTTACTTGCCACAAAAATGCCTCTTGTGACATCACGTTCGATAACTTTAACAGCACAAAAGTCCATGAAGATGAAATTTGTGGCTGACAAGATATATTACGATTTTTCTCAGAAAGTCCCAAATATTACGAATATGTAAAATCCCCAGATAGGCACTTTAATAATTGCAGTGACGACTACATTGAAGAACTAAACTTTTACGTTTTTAATTGTTTTAATTCTTACGCTTGCTTATTTAGTTTTCTACTTCAATTTCACTTTCAGGATCAGTACCTACTTTGCTATCAAGCTTGCGTGGAGGTCTTGACGTCTTTAGAAAGTCACATGTAGATATTTTTCATACATAAATATATAGATCGCGTGTCCCTACACAGAATTAACTTTAATTAATATATATTATTTTAATTTATTGTAAATTATAGATTGATTTCGAAAATATGTTATCCACGATTGATAAATAAAAAAAATCCAGAGCGCTGTAACTATGTGATTGTGAAGGTGTCATTTCATTTGTTTTTGCATAGTTGTGCTGTTTGCTGGAAGTATGAACTGACCACCTATAACGAATACCGTAAAACGCCGCTCTGGATTACTCGCCACATTCAAAGTAAACTAATTTAATAAGCGCCGCACTTGATAAAGCGCCGCACCTCCAGTCTCGTACCAAGTCGCTTGTTTTGCTTTGCGCGACTACGAAGACTCGTCAATTGCAGTGTTCAAAAAAAGTACTGATATTTTGTACTTAAGTAAAAGTAAAAAGTAACTCCTCAGTTTTTACTTAAGTAAAAGTAAAAGTATGGCCTGAAAATCTTACTTAAGTAAAAGTAAAAGTATGGCCGGAAAATATTACTTAAGTAAAAGTAAAAGTATGGCCTGAAAATATTACTTAAGTAAAAGTAAAAGTATGGCCTGAAAATCTTACTTCAGAAAAGTACTTCTGAAACAAACTATGTATTCTCGAACCACTAACCAACATGACAAATGACAATTGATAATCTGGTACTGTACTTTAAATCTGGACGCTGTTTGGCGGCGCCAACTCAACAGTTGTCAATCACATCACGTGCACAAACCAACTTCACGCGATTTCTCCACTCTAGATCTCTAGCGGATAGATAGAGTGGACCGAGTATTTCGCGACTCCGCGTTCCGAATTTCTTTTTTTACTTTGCCGATAAAACAAAAAGTAACGAAGTTAAAAAGTAATTATTTAACAAAAATTTTACTTCGTTACAAGTAAAAAGTATTTGTTGAAAAATATACTTCGTTACAAGTAAATACTGATTTTTTTACTTAAGTAAAGTAACGAAGTAAATTTACTTCGTTACTGGCGAACACTGGTCAATTGCGTGAAGGTGAATCGGCAAAAATAACTAACTGGACAACTGGAAATGTTTTTAATGATTATACTACGTGATAAACAGCGATCAAGAAGGCCATAATGACGAAGAAATCGACGTTCTTTTTTGAATTTATTGGGTTTTTGTATGAATAAAGTTGTGATACGAGCATTTTGTCAATTCTTTTTTTAAACGGCTCTCGTTTAGCGCGGGCAAGATGGCGGGCGAGGAAGGCCCTGGGGACGAGGCTCTCGTTTAGCGCGGCTTTCAAAATTTCTTAACAGAAATTAACAAGGCAAGTACTTTCAATTTGACATGCAAGTTGAATTTTCTTTAGCTCTGTCATTTCTAGCCTCCTCCTCCGCAGGCAACTCTGTGGCATCCGAAAAGGTGATTTATCTACACGCATTTGATCGTTCAACATTTCAGAGTGGCGGGAATTTGACATTCTAATCAGATTTTACAGGTCAGAAAATTGTCTTTGAGGTGGCTGGAAGAAAATGGCCTAGTAGAAAAGTTACTAGTGTCCACTGAAATGTTCATTGTCCAAGTTTTAATAGTGAATTTATTTATTGGATAGAATTGATGATTGATCTATTTGATCACACCACTTTTTGACTGAACAGATGGTCCAAGCCAATTTATTTTCAAAGTAGAAGCCTGTTTATGAGGTGTTTGAGGAGATCAGAGATGTTTGAGGCAATAATCTACTTAGCTCCCAGGGTCTGCCATATTGACATTTCGATTTCATTCGCGCATTATCCAGGATTTGTGCTTTTAGGCAGATTGAGTTTGAATAGATTTCATTTGGACTTGAGATCTGACATTTGCAACTGGCCCCAAAATCGGCCTTAACCATTGATAGATGCATGGTAAGGAGAAATAATTAGAAGAATGCAACAAACTATTTTTGTCTATATTTATATCACTATGACAACATGAATTATGTAGTATATTGTTATATAACTAAATTTTATGGTAATTAAACTTTGGCCCTTACGCACACTTTAATAATCTGTTTAATAATCTATCAGCTTAAAAATCCACAGTTAGTTCGAATTATTAACGTTCATATCAAAAGTAGAATCTTCCAAACTATTATTTCTACAAAAAATGTCTTCCTCCAAATTCAACTCCATTTCTTGGTCTTCATACTCCAGATGGGATCTTTCCAATTTCTCTTTCACTTCTTGACACTCTTCCTCCGCTAGTTTCTTTTGGCCAGCTCGAAAAGCTCGAAAAACAACCCGGTCAATGCTACGCAAATACCGATAGCCCAGGTACAAATACGTCAAGCCACAAGCGAGTCCCACAATACCTTTTCCGACTTCATCTTTCGGCAATCCGACTTGGAGAACCGACCAAGACAAAATAGAACTTAAATTGAACATTGTGCTACCGAACAAGCTGTAAACGAGTCTCTCTCTGCGAGGATAAATCCCAAAAGACGGCCGGTGGTAAATATACACTGCTATCCCAGCGTGTGAAAGGACGAAGCATCCATTGGTAAAACTGTGACTTGTACTTTTGCTTAGCAATTGCTGGACAACTGGCAAGTGTAAACTGTTTGTAGCTATCGTGAAGTAGCCAAATATCCCACAGTAAGGCACATACTTGGGCCACAGCTGATGAAAACGCTCCATAGCTGTTAAAATATTGATCGAACTTCCCTTTTCTGGCTTATGTTCAGCCATTTTTTGATTTCCTTATTAGTTTCCAGTGCTCTGAAATTCCAGCGCGTCCTACGTCCTTTTGATCTCTTTCTCTTCATCGTTTGTCGTTATGAGGTATGCTTTGGTGGTATCCGTAAATATCTTCTTAAAATATCATACATCTGATCAAATTTCGTCATTCACTCGACAGTTAAGACATATAATTTACTTGCTGGAATACGAAAACTATCGAAGCTGCCCTACATGTATTAAAATTTTCCGTTTCAAAAAGTAATGTTTCTGATCATAATTTTCTTGTAGTAAGTTAAACAGGGAATCGTTGACGGAATGTCTTCAAGCAGTTCTTCAAGGATCCAAGGACAAGAAACGTAAATTTCTTGAAACTGTAGAGCTGCAAGTGAGTTTGAAGAATTATGATCCCCAGAAAGACAAACGTTTCAGTGGCACAGTAAGGTAACTGTCACCAAGTATTCTACTTTGTAATAACTGTACTAAAGTATTATTCTACCAAGTAACTACTGAAATCTAAATAACTTATTAAGTAACTCTACTATTAAAGTAACTCTTATCATTTATAGATCCTCCCCTCGGGGTAATATTTCGTAGAATTCCCCGAGCAGAGGGTCTATAAATGATATATTATACCGAAACAATCTTGAATGCTGTCTTGCAACGTCTAGAAACGTCTTGTTGTTCCTCCATTGTTTACAGGCTCGTCTTGGTTTACGCGCGAGTACTGGGTATGAGCGGGGTATTCGAAGTCAAATTCCCCGCTGATTACGTCATCGGCGGGGAATTTGAACTTGAATTACCCGCTGATGATGTCATCAGCGGGGAATTTGAGGTTAAATTGACTGGTCACGTGGTACAAATCTAGCTCTTTGATTGGACAATTTATAGTTGAGGTATAATATTACCAAGTATTAAACTCTACTAAAATCTAAGTAACTCTACCAAATAAAGGCAATATTACATTGTGCAATTATGTTTCCTGCTACTTGTCTTTTAATGGAATTGCAAAGTAAGTTGCATGAACCATTCCACAGTTTAAAGGCCAATATACACCATACGATTTGTTGTATACAATTGTCATCTTGATGTATGTGATCAAACTGTTACATGCATGTCAACACAATGAGAAAGGTGTTGCATGCAAGATTGCATACTGGCGTATGACAATCGTATACGTCAACGTACCCGAGAACGACAATCCCCAGAATGACAATCGTATACAACAATGTACCCCAGAATGACAATCGTATACAACAATGTACCCCAGAATGACAATTGTATAATGACAAATCATATTGTGTAGATGGTCCACCATGTAATGGCAAAATTGTTGCGACAGAAGTTGTTGCAGGATATAAAATTGAACTTAACACCTCATCTGCAATTTTCTTCTTTGGTGACTTGGTGCTTGTGTGTACCTTGTCATAAACACAAAGATGGTAAAACTTTGTGCAGTGTACCTCAACTCTTCTGAAATCTAATTATTTTTATTTAAGATCACAAAAACACACGTATCAAGGCATATGGCTAAACGACCAAAAGTAGGGATGAGCCGATAATCGGAAATTAATCGGTAGAAGCCGGTTATCGGCAACATTCAGGCTGATCGGTTATTGTCCGATCGTGTATATATGTTTATATATCGGCCTAAATCGGCGTTCCCGATAAATATCATTATCGCTTTTCTACTTGTGATATTTCCTTTTGTTTGTCAAGAAAAACACCAACTTGTTTATAAGACAGATACTCTTCCACAATGAAACTGTCAAATTTAATTAATTTGATATGGCGTACAACATTTCTCGTTATAGGTGAAACATTTTTTGTTTGCGACTTCTGTAATTTGTATACTTTATAACTTAAACTCTGTCATACAGTTGGCTACCGACACGTCATCGTTGCCCAATAATATACAATATCTTCTGGAACAAGAACGTTACAAGTCTATTTTCACTCTGGAAAATTTAGAATGTTTTTCTTTCTAAAATTGCGCGATTGTAGATGAACGCATTTTAAAAGCCAAAGACATGTGAGTGAATGTAGTCTCAAATAGTCAGATTGCATTGACACTCCAGAACATCCGCCCTTCGAACCAACGAAAACATGAAGCCTAAAAGCTAAGTTAACCCCACATTTGCATCAGTGACGGTGTTAGTCTGCTTGCGGTTGGTAACGGGTACCATGTCTCGTTCAATGCAAAGTGAAGTTTGGCCCCAAATTCAACTTACTGTTAAGAATTTCTGGTGACCAATATCAGTAATCACAGATAAATCGGCCGACCAGCTCGTAAATCGTATCGGAATTTATCGTATCGGTAAATTGGATTTTTCTCGATCGGCTCATCCCTAACCAAAAGTGACAAAAAAGTATTCAGTTTGGAATTGCTTCAAATTTTAGTGAAACCCTGTGAAGGCCAGTGTTGGGTTAGACCAATGTATATGATAAAGATTTTAAACTATTTGTTAAAGGTTGAAACATATTCCAAAAACAAAGATGAGAATTTGTATCCTTGGCGATGCTTCGCATTGCGATGAAGCAAAAGCCAATGATGTGCCATTCATGGATGCAGATGCTTTAAAGAAATTGAATAAGAACAAAAAGTTGGTGAAAAAATTAGGTAAGAACCATGAGATATTCATGGTGAAACCAGGTTTAGCCATGAGTTACCAATGTTTCAAGGTATTAGCCAACTTTTCACTGTGTTTTTGTGCCTTAATGGTGGATCTGAAGTAAAATATCATATGTATTGTATAATTTTGTTTTCCAGCTAAAAAATACGATGCGTTCTTGGCATCGGACAGCTTGATCAAGCAGATCCCACGTTTGTTGGGACCTGGTTTAAACAAGGCCGGCAAGTTTCCGACCATGTTGACGCACAGTGAGAACATGATGCAGAAAATTCAAGATGTGAAGGGAACAATCAAATTTCAGATGAAGAAGGTGGGATGATTTAACCAGGATCTTGGGTACAACACTTTATCTCAACTAAATGTTTCATGGCTTAGTACCCATAGTGAACACATTTATTTTCAATCATTTGGACCTTGCTCGACTACCAGTCTCAAATTGATTCCTCATTGGAGCTTTGTATTTAAAATTTCTTATCAAGCTAAACTTTCCCCTATTCAAAATGGTGATTCAACAGTACTTACATAACTTGCTAAGGTTTCACACCAGATACCTTCACTATGTGTTTCCCAATAAAGTGATTTTATCCCTTCCATGCTTGATAATAATGATATTTAAAAGCCTTTCTAAGCCATGAAATACTTATTAGAGTGTTGATAAAGCCCTTGAAACTGGGAGATCATGAAGCTTGTTTTTGCCAGAAATTTTGTTGGTTTCTGGTAGAAGAGGGTAGATTGGTCGGACCTTTACCCAAGGTCTTAAAAAAAATGGGCAGTCGGTAATACTGGTGGAAACTATAATCAGTATGGTATAATATTTTCATATTATGGTCTTTTTTAATGTGTCTACAACCTCCTACTGGAGTCACATTTCTTTTTTGAATTTTTTGAAACAACTTCTAAAAAAGTGAATGTTTAGGGCTAGCCAAAGTTTTCTTCATTGTCCGTTATTAATTTTCCAGGTTCTCTGTCTGGCAGTAGCTATTGGTCATGTGGAGATGTCCGAGGATGACCTTTATGCCAACACACTTTTGGCAGTCAATTTTCTTGTCTCCTTGCTGAAGAAGAACTGGCAAAATGTCCGTTCCCTCTATGTCAAAAGCACTATGGGCAGGCCTCAGCGCTTGTACTAGAAACGTTGTGTTTTGAAAACTGAATAAAATGGATATCAAATTTTTTAGTGTTTTTCCTTTTGTATTTCATTATAAAGCCTGTGAAAATCCTAGCCAGAACCAGATCAATTTTATCAATGATGTGTTTTACTGGTTACTTCTACCATTATAAATACAGAGTTCGATGGTAACAGATTAAGACCAATTCTAGCAAAAATGGGATGCAATGTTTTTGCCAATTTAGACTGAGTATCATCACTTAGCTTGCTTAAATTATAAAATGTTTGTCCATCCTGAAATAATATGATCATAAGAATAGACTTCAATTCACAACAACCATATATTAAAGATAAATAATTTAAATAAATATTTCACAACAAAATGGATGTGGTGCTGCTATAACAGTTCCGATGTCAAGGAGTCGTTGCTTTGAAGCTGCAATTACAAAAACAAAGTGAAAACTTTCATGCAATTTCTTCTTATAAAAATATATATATATTATTCTGATTCTCATTTTATCCTTAAAGTGCTAATGAATCAAAAATTAAGTTTGTCTTTATATTTGAAAAATAACTCTTAAAACAATGAGAAATAACAATTTACAGGTCTTCCATATTTAACTTATTTCTTGAGACTCTTGAGATATTTAGACTTAGGTGTGTGATATTCAAATGAGAAAATCTATGACGTGGGAAGTTGTACACAACATTGGAAAATCCTGTGTATATATCTTGAAGATTATTGAACAAAATCACTTGAAGCTTGTCTTTAATGTTTTGTTTCATGAGCTGTAGCAATTACAAAGTTTTGAGTGATTTCTTTTAGTAATATTGGAAAGATATATATGATTTTCTAATGTGTACAACTTGCTACATCATAGATCAGCTCATTTAAGTATCACAAGTCTAAATATCTCAAGAACTGAGTGAAATATGGAAGAGCTGTAGTTGTTATTCCTCATTGTTTTAAGAGTTTTCAAATAAGATAAACTTAATATTTTCGATTCATTTGCACTTTAAATGTCATTAATTCTCCTTCCATTTCCCCTGCTCTATGCAATTGAATTCTGTTGTCCTACTTTATTTCAAAAATAAATTATGGAAGTACAAATCAAACCTTTAACGCTCCTGTTGTGCTTGAAATCTCTTGTGGAGATTCTTTGGAAGAATGACTGTCAAGAGTTCTGGAAAAACTTTGTCTATCTTGATAAATATCAGAAGGTGGAGCCGAAGTGATCTCTTCGTGAGTCTTGATAATATCCAATGATGAATTATAGGATTCCTCTGTTGAGATTGGCATACTGTTCATGTCTGCATTTGTTGAACTAATTGCACAGCTTGATTTGGTAGTAGCTTGATTTTCATTACCAAAGAGGTAATCCACTGTGGGATTTTTGTCTATTGCATCTATAATCACAGGATCTTTGCACTTTGTAAATGACTGAATCCTGTCTGACATTGTTGGTTCGCTTGTGTTGTCGCACACTGTGATATCTGGTGTTACTATAGCAATGGTCATGGGGGATATTGGAGCTGTGGTGGTTGGAAGATTTTCAGGACTTGTTTCATGATGGTGTGATGTTTCTTGTTGGATAGTTTGTTCACCGATACTGGATGGCATCAAAGACGTGATTTCTTTGCCAAGAGAATCTGAAAATAGACAACACATTTTAAAAGATGGAGGCACAGTCCACCATGCATATGATATTTTATACTAACAATTGTCAATAATATATGTGACGGCATTATGCCAACAGAAGGGTCCTCTTGTTTCCTGATTTTCTTAGAAAACATCAGGGGCTGCTTGTTAAAAATTAATTAAATTAAATAACTACTCAGTTAACACTAAATATAGTTGAAGTTAACTATCCTTTTGTATATAAGAACTAGACCACAAATTAGACACTCATTGTGGTCTGCAGCAATACATACCAACAGCGTTCTGACTTTCAGATAGAGATATTTCTTGATTGTCACCATAGCTGACAATTGGGAGGGAATTCACTGGGAGAGAAAGGTATTGTCCTGACAAACCAAGTGTGCCATCACCCTTGAGTGGAAGATTTAAATTAATATTTTAATTTGCAATAACATGGTAAATATTCTGCATTTACACTCAATTCTATTACTTCAGTTTAACTATGGTAAACAAGGTTGAAATGGGGGATCTTTGCTGACCAAAATTCCTAATTTTTCACCAGAATTTAAGAGACAAGATGCAAATGAATGTAATCTAAACCTGTTGTTTTTATGTCTGTCCATCTCAACACTATCACTGGTAATTATGTTATCAATATCTGTTATTCCAGTAAATTACATTAACCTTTGACTCAAAAGCCAGCCACATTGTCTCCATGAAAATTCATCTCGTGTTTGCAAGAGTAAAATAATAGTGATTGGGTTTTGAAACTAATAAAGATTTTCGGAAATGGTAAATTTTTAGAAATTGAACAAATTGCCTGAGAATGAAGTGTTTGGTACAGTGTAAACCAGACTTGTAAACTGGTTTTGTGAACAGGGCTATTGTATTGTTGACTGGTATCTGTAGAGGCAGTCAGCAAATTCTGGAAAAGTGTTTTAGTTATTACCAGTTGTCTGACTGTCTAGTTGCAGTATCTTACCTGTTGTGTAAGATAACCTGAACCAGCTGTTGGAACCGTAACAACTTGCATTTGTACAAGTGATGTTGCTTTGTTTGTAGATGACCCTATTATTGAATCTGTTGTTGTAAACAAGCTGTTTGACGATGGAACCATCACAAAAACCTGGCCTGGATGAACAAAAGAAAGAGAAAACATTTTACTGGTATTAGCTTGTCTGGATTAAAATGTGTTTACCAACATAACTCATCAGATATTATTAGACATCACAATACCAAACAGGAAACATGTTTTGAATATAAATACATGTAACACTCAAGCACATCAGAAAAACATTTAACCTGCTCTAATGATGTTGCCATATGCAACAAAATTGCAGCTAATAAATGCTGCATATTTCCACATGTGTATACTTGGAACTTGTTTCAGTTAATTTATATTGCATGTAATCAAAAGGAATATTTCAATAACTGTGATCACCTAGCTGGTTCACTTCTTCTGTTGAAGTAACATGCAGTGGAGCTAGAATGGCAATGAAAATTAGTCTAGTTAATGTGTCAGACAGACTGTAGAAACAAGGTCAAGGGTTTCATTGCTGTAGGCCTAAGAATGATGTATGGCTTACACAGACATTAGGTCCTTGCTCCTACAATAATGGGAGATGGATTCTGTTATCAAGGTGTGCAGAGCCTGTGTTATGTCTATTTGATGAAGAGGCCATCGACCCTGAGTAAGATGTTATGGGTGGCTAAACACCTTTAATAACCACACCCTCGTGTATGGACACACCCATGTTCGACCCCCTTCCCACCATGCAAACTTTTAGCTACCCCACTGGCTTTAGTACAGGTGAGATTGTGTATGCCAAGTCCTATTTTGGCCCAAGCTAAAGCAGTCTCTTGCTCTCTACTATTACTATAGATATATTGGTCCAACTATACCTTGTGAATCTTGGAGATCCCCATCTCTCTGTATCCCCAGTTGATCTGCCTGAATGCATAATGTTCCTATTGGTTCAAAAGCAGTAGTTTTCAGTGTTCGCACTCTCCTAGGCTCCGAGCGCTTGCGTTTCCTGCTTCTCTCCTCTCTCGTTGGGGTTTTTGGTAAAATCTCAGGCTAAAATGAGATGGTAAAAGTTAACCACAGTGTTACATACAGTACTAACATGGAATTGTGTGCAAATTTCAATATCAGTTCAACATAATATGGAAAGTGCTCAACTAGATTTTTCAATGACAAAATAAACACTTACTGGAGGCAGTGATGCCAGAGTACCAGCTTCTAAGGCAAGCTTAGCCTGGTAGATATGATTTTGTAAGTCTGTGATGGTGGGAAAGTATGTCTTGTTGTGTCGTGGTGGAAATATCTCACTGCAATTGAAAAGTTCTTTTTCCACAAAATGTATGACACCATGCTTCACTTCGTACATCTCGGTGACTCCTCTTGCAACAAGCTCATTGATTTTTTCAACCACTCTGCTGTCGAGCCGTGATATAGCAGACGTGTGTGTAGGTACAATCATGGAAACTTGCTGGGACAATACATACTCATCATCATGGTGATATTCATGAGCAATTTCAAGAGGGAATTGGACATAGAACCTACAACATATTTCAATCAATGTGATATTATCCTATGAATTGCCATTTCCTGTAATTAATTTTATTAACTTGAAGTTTCATAATAATAACTGGGATTCATATTTATCTATCTACTGTACATGTATATACTTTTTAAAAATAATTTTATTTTTAAAAGTTAAACTATTTATTGCCACAATTAATCATCAATGTCCATAAATTTTCATGTTACCCTGAGGGTGATTCTGAAATAGTGTCTGTTTAAATCGCCATACCTTTCTTCACCTCCATTTTCAATTCCCATAGACCGCAATTCGGCCAACGCCCTTTCCTGAGCTTGTCTGGTACCAGCAATCCCTTCATAGTTAGGGTCAATTCTATACTTGGGAAACTTGCGAACCCTCTTAATGTAAATTCTTGCTGGACATGTTGGCCGATGGACTTTTTTAAGCTGTTGGACGTTGTCATTGAACTCCATCTTCACCTTGCTACCTTTCCTCCGAGGACCATATTGACACTCCATTACAATGGCACGACGACCTGTTAGATGTAATATTTTTAAGATTTGGGAAACTCAACTAAGTAAGAATTGACCAAAGACCTGCAGGAATATTTAATAAATGAGGTATTGATGTCATTTGGCTACATGTAGCTTTTCCAATGGAATAACAGAATGTCCAAATACTATAAAGGGTTTTTGCAGAGTACAGTAGATGTGGTTAATAGAGTGTCAATTAAATATAGACTGGTGATACCCTCCAATAATTAAAGTAATTTGGTATAATTATGGAGTGGAAATTATCGTAACCCACTGGCAATGATCAGTTATTGGTCAAATCTACCCATATAGGGTCTGTCAGTGACACATACTGTATGGCATGCCAACTCTGACTAAATAATTGGCATAAACAGGTGGATAAAAGCTAAGTAAGCTTTCTAGTCTGATTGAGATATATAAGCATCATGATTTGGTTTGTGGATGGTGCAAATGAGATGATACAGTATTGGAATTTACCACTGTTCAGGAATGGTATGCCATCATATGGTACATATTGAGATTTCCACATGAGTCGGACTGATGGTTTGGCAGATGATGGTGACTGTCTGGTCCCCCAGCAACTCTGAGTGTGTTCTTTGTGAATGCTCAAAAGAAGATCCAACTCGGACTCAGTGTTTACATATCCCCGGTACGAATCACCAATCATCTCACAATCTTTCAAACGGGCTGCCCACTGCGGAAGATTTGTATTCACTGGTATGACTGTGACAGCACCAGATACAACAGATGTCGCCATTGTTGGTAATGCCTGTATGGTTGCTTCAGTTGAGCTGTGATCTTCAACAAATTCCACTGTCTCGACCGGTCTGATTTCATCGACAAGCATTTCGTCTAAGTTTCATGAATTTTGGATAAATTGCAATTAGGTGTTATTGGTATAAATAATTACATAATTTTTATTATATATTAATTAATACTGTAAAATATTGCAATAAGTTATGTAATGAAAATTGTTATATTCTACCGGTATATACTAATCTTGAACTTGGTGTATACTTGCGATAAAAACTACATATCAAATAATCCTGCAGGTTATTGTGATATGTACATTGACATTGCTTGATCGTATCGAGACTTTCTTTATGACAGATCTAGCAGTCGAATCCGCAGTTATTATTAAACATGGAATCTAGCTCATTGCGTTTTTGATACTCTACGACTTTCGTTCTCAGATAGTTTTGAGAATCTCGAATAGCTGTGTTTAAAATACATAAGAACCTCACCCGTCGCCGATGTATTGAAGTTAGCATTGTGGCCTAATGTTCCGATCGTGGAATTCAAGATTTGGGTAGAAGGAGAAAGTAGGGTCGTTGTGCTTCCAAGCGCACTCCCAAGATCTTTTAACACACCGCTCAAATCGGTCGACGTTCCAAGAGTTTCGCATTTCTCTGTCTGGACCTGAATATTTTTTCCACTTTCTGCAATCAAATCTATCGAGATCGATGAAAGGCATTCTGCACTATCGATAGCATCGCTTCTCGCTTCGTCCGTGTCATTTGACTGCATTCCGTAGTCACCGGAAATTGTAGTGTGTTGTGGGTTTCCACGATGATCAATGGAATTCTTTGCGATGTTTTGACCTGAAAGTGAGACTCTAGAAATTAAATATGAAGCCAGAATCGAGCCTCGATCGTATTCCTCGATCGATCTGCCAGCCTCGACCGTGTGAAATGAAATCGACAAGCTTCGTTGTGCTGGTGCATCATGGGAAAACTGCCGACTTGTACGTTTCGCCGGTCATTTGCATTTACAATAATTTTAATTCAGATCTAAGTATCGGACCGCAGAAACCCAATTGTAATCTCGCACAAGTGTGAAATTTCATTCGAAAAACAACAATTAAGAAATCCGAATCGACGTTTTTAATTGGTTCGCGTCTCAGTGATTTGTGTCTCTCATCGTAAAGTTCCGTTCATGTCTTTTCTTCGCAACTGTATCATTTCCTGGAGCCATCTTTGAGTCTGATTAGAACGTCCTTGCGAAAAGGCACATCCACACAATACATTCGTGTTTCGTTCGAAAACAGTTATCTTTTTATGTTCTATTTACCCGGAGGTATGGCGTACCCCGGCTAAAAGGCGCACCTATCGTTCCCGGCATGTCTGGCGGCGACGAAACAACGGCAGAAAAGTGATGGCAAGTTGTGCGCTGTAGTTTATATTTTAAACAGGTCGAGTTGTGTGGATTCCGTCGGGATATGTAAACCCGTTTCCCGTGGACAGGGCGACACATTTTAGCTGAAATGTCCTCTCTACGCGACACGAATTTCAAGACGGACTCCACAGTCAACGAGAAGGATAAAGCAACGAAGGCAAATAATGGCTATGCGATTATGATGTTGCCGACATTGGAGAGCATAACCAATAAACTAAACACGGAAACTAGCCTGAAATCCACCTATCAAGGCTTCGTAAAACTCTCCCAACACGAATTTGGTGTCGGGTTGTTAGTCTCCGTACTTGCTGGACTTGTGTTTGCTTCTGTTCCCGAAGGACTTCTTCATTCGTCCTGTACATTATTCAAGTACACTAGTCGAGTATTTTTGCCTGGCCTGACAGTGCTTTCCGTTTTCTACTGGGCGAGTATAACGGTGCAGAAGTACTTTCATTCTTATACGTCGCTTTTGGCGATTCCTATATTTCTGGTTACGGAAATCTTTACACAATTGGCTCTATACATCACTGGTACGACTCAACTTATGTCGTATTTCATGCTCCTGTCTCTGTTAACGTTTTCAATTTTGCTCCTCGTTCCAAGTTTTCGAAACGAAGGCACGTACACCTTCGTCGTGTTGCTTTTACTTACAAACGTATTTGAACGAATGATGGCCGGTCAAACTCAGATATATGTACGGTATGTTCTCATTAATTTCTCCGCTTGTGTCGGAGACTTCCTCACAAGGGTCACCGATGTGCCGGTGATGAATGGCAAACCTGCCGAAATTGAAGCAAAAGTTTCGCTTCTAACGAAGAATAATTTAAAGGTTCGTCGAAGCTCCAGCACTTCGTCTACTGGCAGCAACAGACGAAGGACGTCTCTACCAGCACTGGGCTTTCAAGCAAAGGTTGGTGTGTGTGTGTGTGATTTTACAGTAGTTGTAACTAGGCGCTCTTTGTTAATACGCTTCACTAGAAATTAGGCGGTGCAATTGCTACCCTTTGTCTAAATATGTCGACATTAATACTTTGGTGCTTCGGGCCCCTTGGAAAATGGAGAACTAACTTCGAGAGGGAAAGAGACACCCGCAAATCGTTGCCGTCCGTGCTCTTAAGTAAAACATATTGTGGTTTACGATGGGGCGCTTTGTGGCGACTGCTTAAAAGGGTACACGATCACACAAGGTGATTACAATTCGAGCGAAGCGATCGCGGTTAGACTACAAATTAGAATGTTGTGGTACTCATTTCTCCATCTGCTCTACTGTTTCTAATGAGAGAATCGCGCTTTTCCAGCCCTATATATTCCGCACAACGTTCTGACACAAAGTATTAATTAAATAGTGGCGATATATCTGCCCGTTGTGACATACTTAAATTGTCGCCACTACACATTGATATGTTTTGGTCACAGCCTTCGGCAAAACGATTTAATAAAATACACCGACACTATTACTACGAATTCGAATTATGTCGCTATTAACCAGAATTTCGGTTGCCTTTTGATGGCTTCTTTGGCTTCGATGCTTGCGTTTTCCATCGTCGAGTCGTCTCATGTACGCGTTTGTTTTCCTTTTACTCCGCCGCTCTCATTTGCAAATGTATTATGTTTTTTCACCTGCAATGAAATTGGTGGGAATTTTTCAATTTCGCAGGCTCGTTAATTCACGAACGTAATACTGTTTGCGGTGGGCACATTCGATTTCGACTCATTCTATTATACGTTCAGAAATATGGGCGACACGACACGTGTTCCTCGAAAGAAAAATAATTTAGCGTCTTTCCAATTGCGGTTCGGAATTTTTTTGGCGATAGACTTTTCGTGATCTATCAGCGCTCTAGGATAAGGGACTGACAGGCCCTTGATATTGTAAATACTTGAGAGACAATACAACCCTGTAACTTCCGCTGCTGGCTTATTAACCATGGCTTGTCAGACCGTTCTTTTACGATAACCGGGAAGATGCGATTTGTATTAAAACGGACCAGTGTGCCCTGTAAATGCAATAAAAATTTCCAATGACCTTGCGTCGTTTATATTTAATAACCAGCCCTGTATTGATTGCCAAGGGCTTTTTCTCGATATTTATTTCATATTTTGCTTGGGTGCGAAGCCGAAGGAAAGCCGGTAGATGATTTGGGAAGTCGTCGAATGTAAATTATGTTGCGCTTTTCGAAGCGGAATTCGAAGCTCCAGATAAAGAGGCCATGTATGAGATCGATTCCCCGAGGTTTTGCAACAAGAGATCTCCTAGACAAACGCAGATCACTGCCGAATGTCATTAATTTAAGGCAATTACGTTCTTCAAATTTTTTCGCAGACTTCGTTGGGCTCATAGCGAGCGTTCCGTTGTTTCTTTGGTGAAGCATTTTTCAACGTAATTTTGCGTGTGTCTCACAGGAGAACGTTATTATTTAACTGGCAGTGTAAACCTTGTCAGAACACTCTCCAATTCCGTTGCCTTGGCAAAATCTCGTTAGCCCTGATTGTGTGAAAGGCGTGTCGACCTTTTTATGTATATTTTTTATGTATATATTTTAAATTTCTCGCCTGAAGGCGCTGTTTGGTACCATGCTATGTTTTCTTATTTTAATCATTAAGCTGATGATTTATTTCATTTCCATTCACTTGTCATTGCTTTTTTATTTTGCATTATTTTTTTATAGACTAATTTTAAGCTCATGGGCGAAACAATTGTAAAAAGTCTTATTAATACTATTCTCTGATTTTTCTGGTGACTTGTAAAAAGTGAAATTTTTGATGATGGCACTTTAGCTCTTATGTAATTACTACTGCTACAATCGTCTTGTTGCAGGCTCTCTGCGGGTTGGGGGCTTGCGGGGGGCAGGCTGCTACAATCGTCTTGTTGCACTTGTTATAAACAAATTATTTCGTGAAAACGAAAGTGAATGATATTGTGGTATTATCTTTGTTTGTGAAGACATGACACTTTCAATTCTATAACCAAAATCAAGTTTATTTCAAGGAAAAGATACCCCGCTGTTTTCTTATGAAATGTTGAACTAACTGGCCAAGCACTTCTAATCTGTTACACTAAGCTTTTGAAGAAGTTTTATTGTTTTGCATACAGTTTAATGTGTTTACTTAACCTTGTCTTGAAAACTCAAAGGAAATCTTTGTTTATCTTATTCATTTATTTTAATAGCATATATAAGGCTTAGCATTTCATGCTGCCAAGTTATCCTTGGGCTGTAAAGATAAAGTTTATTGTGATGAAGGGGGCACAGCATAAAATCAGGGGTTATGTACAGGCACAGCCTGGTAGTCAATGGCTAATTGAGTATCTCACTATCTCTCAGATGTTTGAATTTGAAAGACTATTGAGAAAGACTATTGTTGGTACTCTCTTCTAGAGTTTCCACATCTGTATTCATCAGAAAATGCATATTATTTTAATAGGAACATGAGTATTCCCAAGTAGGACTATTCATGGCATGCAGGGAAGACAAAGATATCCACTTTGTAACAACTCTTCATTACTTCATAAACTGAAGATCTCCACTTTAAGCTTCATAACATTCAGAAGTTATATTTTCCCTAAACTATGTCAAAAATTTGGGAATGAATACTACATATAGTTTTTGATAAAATAATATGAATATTCTGTGGAATAATCCTTTTGGATTTTGACCCAACTTTTGTTAACTAAAGAGTGAACTCTAACTTGCCTTCAAATAGGAGGAAATCATATTAATCATAAACATTGATTCACAGTTTGAAATCCTGGACTTTACAATCCTGGACTTTACAAACCTTCTATTTTTAAACATTTTGAAAAGGCTGATGAAAATTTGGTTGTTAGAATCAATCCCATAACTGTTCTCATAAAATTAGTTTGAGGCCACTCAAAATTGCAATTATGACACTTGAAAATACAAAGCAAATATTTGTTTAACTTTGCATTTTCATTAAAAGCATGTACAATGTGAAAACACTTCATTTCAGTCCACTCACCCCATGGCTATAAAGGAAAGGAACACTATGTACCATCAATATGTTGCAGTTAGTTGCAAGTTAATTGATCTGCATGCATCGCCCAAAGATTTGGCACCAAGAGTGCGAATGTGGGTGCAGTTTCAGACTGCTTATACATGAAAGTCTTTCAAAAGTATTTGAAGTGAGTCTTGGAATTTTATTTTCTTTCAAACTTAAGAATTAGAAATATCTGAGAAACATCATTGATGGTAAAAGTTAGTTAGATGGTCCAATGAGGGAAAATTGCCAAGACAATAAGAAACATAAAAATTTACTGTTGTTGTGATCTGCTTTTTCTTATTATTTATAATGAAAACCTTGCATTGGTCCATCGTTGACATTTATTGACCTACACTTCAATATTAGTGGTGTATCGTACTGTCTGTGAACTTCATATTCATATAACTAATATATATATAGTCAAATATATATATATATATATATATGAAAAATCTGACTGCCCCAACTCTGTCTCCGAATCAAAGCATTGGCGCTCTAACCACTAAGCTATTGAGACATGGTCAGAACAGTCATCGTCATGTCACCCCGACTCAAATCTCTACAGGAAGACGTGTGTATATATATATATATAGTGTGAGCTTCATATATACTGTATGTAGAGCTGACTGTTCTAGTCTTAGCTAAACCATAACGACATGGGTATGAGGCTGTACTATCTCCACTGCAACTTTGATTTCAATAAGCCCACCACTTATTTTTGCAATTTTGCACAATATCACGACTGCCTTGGATTTCAAGGCAGCACTTCCCTTGTGATAGTAACTTCTAGTATAATATATCGAGTATATATCATATGGTTGATACACCTGTACATGTTTTAACACCAATGCATTGTTTTTTGTGTCATATCCCAAATAAAAAATAACTATCTGTTCCTTAGCTCACGAAGGGAACGTTTAGTGAAAGAACATGCTCTAACTATGTTAACAAATTTTTAAAAAACAGTTTTAAAAAAAGAAGAGACAAAAAGCCTACCTATGCTAAATTATTCTAATTTAAGTGCACTTGAGTACACACGTACTCTGATTAATGAAAATAAAAAATAGAAGGGAAAAGCGTGGGAAATGTTTGTACTTTTCTTCACACAAAAAATGAGTATCCTAATGTAAACCGATATACCATATATATACACCAAGAAGGTCCTCATCAAGCCTTTCACAATGTTCAATGCTTGAGCTAAAAATGAAAAAAGCTGAGCCAATCATGTCTTGATGAGCAAGATATTATAAAACCAGTTGCCTCTGCAAGTGTGCACCTTCAGTCCTCAAGGATATTGGCTGCACAAGAAATGGCCAATTAGTGAGATGAATGTTTGGGGCCCCTCGGTGAATTATGCTACATATAGAATGGTTCAAGTTGATCGGGGAAATGCGAGTTTCAAATTACATGTGAGTTGCACTGATTGTTACTGAGTTAAAGTAAACAGACATTGCAATTGATTGTCTAAAATGATACTTTATTGTGTAACCGTGGTATTCTTTGATCTTTTTTATTAAACTTCTGGTTTTTATTAAACCTTTGCTGGGCATATAGCCCCTTGTTGGAAAACAAAAAAATATTTTTTTGACTGCAGATTGGTTACTATGGGTAAATAAGCAAGATTGAAGAATCTGTTGAAACTGTTAAAAATCTACCTGCTCTCTTCAGTAGTGTGATGTGTTTTATTAATTAAAAATTACATTATCACCTTGTATTATTGTATTCTTAAATACTCTGTTTTGTTACTATGACATAATACATTATTGGGTTTATGCTCTGATTATGGCTTTGTGATAGCAGGGCCGTATCAAGAGAAAGTCAATTGCGGGGGGGGGGGGGGGTGGTAATAGGATTGGGGTATGCCACCACGGAAACATTTTGAAATTAGGATCTCTGAAATAGGATTTCCTGACTTCTGAGAGTAATTTCCAGCAAGTTTCAACAAATCTAAACTGGCAAGAAATCGCTAGAGAAAATTATTGGGGGGGTGGGCTGCTACGGCAATGGATAGGCCTATTTGTATAGGCTTTCCATAAATGAATATTAAGTATGGTTTGATTGTAATCCTAGTTTTTCTTTATCCTTTTATGTGGTTACCACAATACAGGTTCATCACAAAATTCCTAACTATTTTCCATATTTGTTTTACCTTTGCAGGGTAGCATTGACCCAACTACACTGGGAGAGGCCCATGGCATGCTATCAGATTTGTTAGCGGATTCAAACCTTCCACCAAATGTTGCCTGCACATTAAAAATGATCAGTACAATGATTGCACAACCAACATTTGGCAGCTTCAGTCGTGCAGTGAATCCAATGAGCACCCTGGTTGAGAAAAGATGTATTCCAGATGAGACGATAAGTACTGAGATCTCAGAACAGCCAGATATGAGGGATGATATACAAATTCAGACAGTTAGTACCAGTAGTTGTTTTTCAGCATGGTTCTTGATGTGCTATGAATTAATTTTGTAGCTAGCCTCCTCCGCAGGAAACTCTGTGGTGTCTTTTTTCCGAGTCAAATATCTTCCAAGGCTGTTTCTTGCTGTCCCCTCTTCGTCGACCAATCCCTTCATGATCCCTATACTTCCCTGCAATCTCAACCAAAACCTTGGAAGCTATTTGACATGGAAAAAAGAACCCACAGAGTTCCTAGAGGTAGAGGATATTCTGTAGTATGCTGCATTATGTTAAAATATCCACTGGTCACACAAATATTTTTCTGAATGGACCTCTATAGTCCCTACCATATTTTCCCCCGAGCTTGTGTTGTCTTGATAATTTTCCTCAAATTTCCTTAGTTTAAAATCTTCTATTACACCTCTAGCGTTCCCGGCCACATCACTTATCGTTGACCAGTCGTCGAATGTCAAACCTTTGGACAACCACAACGTCTGCCACAGGCATGCCGACAGTGGAACGTGATGCTGGAGTGCCACTCAACATTTGTACCTTACCAGGCTCACCACGGTCTGGCTCGCCAACGCCTGTCTATGTGAACTCGACAAAACTCGGGCGGGTAAAATCCTTCCCGCATAGCATACCCCATTCGGCTGACATGCGTACCTCGTCGCCAACTGCTCGGAAGCTGTCTTTGGATGGCAGTGTGTTCACTTCAGTCACTCCTGAGACTCCTTTGTTAGACGAAATTTGTAAGACTTGTGGTTGTCGACAGAGCTGTAGAGATGTAGTCAAAGATGATGAACGCCATGTCAACAAGACCAACATGATGAGGATTCAGGCCATGTCGTTCCGTAGCAACGATAAACCTGCCGTTGACGATACTATCGAGAAAGCGAAAATCATTGAAAAGAGCGAAGAACTAGATAAATTATATGATAAAATTGACAGTTGGAATTTCCCTATCTTTGATGTGTGGTCACATGGTAATGTTCTTCGTGGGGTAAGTGGAGCTGTTGCGTAGTATGACGAAAAAGGTTGTATGTTGGCACTTTAAAAATGCCATGGTTGAAAAGAGCTAGTCAATCTGATTCTTACCTCGATGTTCTGGTGAATTTTCGAAATCTGGAAAACCAATAGTGCTTATCTCACGTTTGGGGATTTTACATATCCGTAATATTTGGGTCTTCCTGAGCAAAATCATAATATATCTTGTCAGCCGAAGATTTCATCGTCATGGACGTTTTTGCTGTTGAAGTTATCGGATGTGATGTCACAAGAGGCATTCCAAACCAGTTTTCTTTTGTTACTTGCCACAAAAATGCCTCTTGTGACATCACATCCGGTAACTTTAACAGCGAAAAACTCCATGAAGATGAACTTTTCGGCTCACAAGATATATTATGATTTTGCTCAGGAAGACCCAAATATTACGAATATGTAAGATCCCCAAACTTGAGATAGGAATTTTAGTAAGAGTTTGTTTATACTGGTCTAACGTTTCAAGAGATAGTGAAACATAAAAATTGGCCTTTCCTGGAAACGTTACACCCCTCCACACTATTTCGGCAGTACACCAACTTTTAGAGTTTTTAATTTGTATTTCCACACTTCCTACGCAGAGCGCAACATGTTTATTTCACTCATCAGTTTATACTGGATTGATATGAGCCGACGCCAAATGTGCCCGTCATGTGAAATTACCCACACACTCACTATAAGATTCATTAACCACATATTCACTGACGATACATGGACGATCGTCAAGCTCGTATCCTCAGAAAAATGATTCTGAGTCCAGTACAGGAATCGAACCTGTAACCTTCTGATTGCCGGTGAGACGCTCTAACCATTGAGCTAACGAGACTCGGAGAGCGAAGGTTACAATGATGTACTGGTTCGATTAATATATGTACTGCCTATGCGGCAGTCACTACACAGTGTGTATAGTGACTGCCCTTAAGCCCGGTTTCCATATGATCGCAGCGATTGCAACGATCGCAACGATCGTCGACTCGTTGCGATCCTTGCATTCATATAGAAATCGGGCTTCGATCGCAGAGATTTTTCTATCTCTGCGATCGCAATGATCGCCAGGTTTATGGTTTCCATATGATCGCAAGGATCGCAATGATCGCAGAACTCTTTATTTCTGCGATCGTTGCGATCCTCGCGATCATATGGAAACCGGGCTTTAGAAAACGGTCTTATACTCCTGGGAAATTAAAAACACGGTCTTAATACACCTGGGAAATTAAGATAACTTGTAAACGTATGAAGGAGCATAACTGCAAAGAAACATGTTAAATATATTAACGTTTCTTTGCAGTTATGCTCCTTCATACGTTTACAAGTTATCTTAATTTCCCAGGTGTACTAAGTCCGTGTTTTTAATTTCACAGGAGTATAAGACCGTTTTCTAAGGGTTCAGGTTTTTTTTATACACACTGTATATCGGTCGTCTCACCGGCATCAGAAGGTTACAGGTTTATGGGACTCAGAATCATTTTTCTGAGGATATAAGCTTGACGATCGTCCACGTATCGTCTGTCTACTCCGAGCTCTCCCACATTGTGTATATTAACGCACATATTCACTATAAGATTTCACTTTTACTTCGTTTGTTTAGATATGATTTCGAAATTTTAACTGGTTACTAAACAGGGCCGTAGCCACCGGTGCAACAAGTGCGACATTTTTCGCACCAATAATTTCATGGAACATAAATTTTTCAGAAATACTTAAACTGAATAGTGACTGATATCTGGATGATAGAAGCAGTTGCACTGTTTCGAAAGCCACCCGGTTTGGTCTTCAAATGTATATATTCCAACACTCGAAATTTGCCTTCACCATAAATCCTTAGAACATGTAGTTTAATCGAGTGAAATGCCAAATATTACCTATTATTAAACAGGCTGTTTGCATGGGTGCCATATAATCGTATTTCCTCACTCTGTCTTGACCTAGTTTGATAATGACCTATCATAGCCGCAATCAGGTTCTTTGTGGCGACGAGTTTGCAATTATTTTCGATGTATGCCGGAAACGCCATTTTAGACCTACATTTTCACGGGGGGCATGCCCCTGGACCCCCTAAATGGATTTGTGGCACCAATGATTTCTTCGTGGGCCGCGGCTACAGCCCTGACTAAATTTTAGTTGCTCTCCCTATCTCTGGCGTCCGAAAAGTGAAATCTTGTTAACTGTCGGATGCCCGTTGAATTTTTGGCGATAGGCGCCGTAATTATGACACAACGTGTAATCTGTGGGGGAAATCTCTCGCTAGTGGTTATATAAATAGAAATATAGTTTGTCTATATATAAACAACACACCTGTGAATGATATGGAAATCACTACAAGGTTGGTGTCGAAATAGTGTGTAGGAGGTTTAGCGTTTCGAGCGAAGGCCCTTCGTCAGAGAGAGAACTAAAGGCCTTTCTACACACGATACGATTTGTCGTATATACGATTATATATACATAAGTATTATGTCACGTGCAAACAATTAGCCAGTTCGTAATATCAACTAATGACGCGTTCTGCTTCGGGATAAAACTTCTTTCAATAGCGGAGCGCGTTAATGCTATTTATAGAACCAAAACTCAGATAAACAAACCAAAATTGAATCTCAAGGAATTCCTAACTAGCGATTTTCTATTGTTGGGAATGCAAGATAAAAAGAATAAATTATAGACTTACACAAACATACACAGTGACGTCATTACCGCGCTTCGCTATTCATAACATCAGGCTGGGGAATTTGCAAGTGTAAATAGAAATGCAAATGACTATTGTAGATTTGACTTGATGTTATGAATTGAAATACGTTTTATATCGACACAGAACACGTCATTTTGATGCGCAGTCGACATTACGAACTGGCTTTTATATGACGTTCGGAAGATCGATGCTCTTCATCCAAAATGCGGACTGCCTCTCGCCCTCCCCGGAGCGGAGGGAGGATCATTTTGGATGAAAAGCATCGATCCTTTTTTTAAAGTGTCTATCTCATGTTTGGGGATTTTACATATTCGTAATATTTGGGTCTTCGTGAACAAAATCATCAAAAATTTTATCAGCCGAAAAGTTCATCTTCATTGCGTTTTTCGCTGTCAAAGTTACCGGATGTGATGTCACAAGAGGCATTCCAAACCAGTTGCCACAAAAATGCCTCTTGTGACACCACATCCGATAACTTTAACAGCAAAAATGTCCATGAAGATGAAATTTTCGGCTGACTTTTGCTCAGGAAGACCCAAATATTACGAATATGTAAAATTCCAAATGTGAGAAAGAAAATGAAAGGCTGGATAGTGGCAGGGAAAATTAATTCCCATTTTTGGCCCACTCTAAGGGCCGATCCTGGTATACCGGGATGTCTCGGTTGCCCGCGAGGTTTATATGATCTCGGTACACCGGGATGCGTGAAAATGTTGATAATAATTTCTCAATGAAACAAAAACTAATTCGCATAAAAATCATCCTAAAAATCAAACGGTTTTGTCACTTTTTTGGATATTTTACCTGGTCAGACGACGTTTTAAATTTCAATTCACTTCATCCTGCGGGATGTTGCGTTTATATGGGGGAAAAAACTGTACCGGGATCTCGGTTGCTTCAACCAGGATCCCGGTCAGGCGAGATGTCCCGGTCTCCATATAAACGCAACTGCGAAAATAATAGTAAATTATATACAAGCCGAGATCCCGGTATGGGACGTCCGGTGTATACCGGGATCATATAAACAGTCCCTAAAGGATCGCGTATTTCTAAAAACTGGTACGGAGAGGGGGTTGTTGAGTTCACACTGCAGGAACGCCTCAAATTGTACCGCATCGTTCGAAAATCGAAACGCTAGGAAAAGTACACCGTCCCCATGTGAACAGTGAGAATGGTCATGAGAACGATACCCTCTGGTCTGAACAGAAAAGAAGTTGGACTTTGTGAACAATTCTATTAGCAGGGCTGTCGCGAAGGGGTTTGAGCAGCGGGGGTGTGCGAATTAATTTTGCAGACAAATGGGATTATTCAAAAATAATAAACCCAAAATGTTCTTGGACATATCATTACTCATTAAATACATATCTTAGACATTAAATCCATCAAATTTACTATGATATACACTAAAGGCAACACGATGGTGGGTTCGCACAGCTCGAAGCCTTACCAACCCACCATCGTGTTGCTTTTAGTATATATTGTAGTAAATTTGATGTATTTAATGTGTGTTGTATATCGCTATGCATCTTTAAAGTGACTGTTAAATCGTACTTGCTTTGAGGCCGCAGCCTATTATCTTAATGTCTGTATTTATGTTTGTAATGTGTATGGCAAAGTTATTAAAATTAAATTAGGTGACATGAAAATTGCCTTATTTTAAAACGAGGCCAAACTACCAAAAACTCCAACCCACAGGAAAGATGGTACTATCGGTATAATGAAAGTATATGAATGACTGTAGTATAGAAAGGCCTGGTGTACTTCACACCTCAGTTCCTCTGCTGTATATCTCGTGATTTCGATTTTCGAACAGTAATTTGCTGTCTTGCCTAAAAAGGTTTGCCAACAAAAATTCCATTTGCCGACAAATCTTTTATTTGCCGACAGCACTATTTTTGCTGGGGGGGGGGGGGGGGGGGGGGGTGGGGTCACACCCCCTACGGCCCCCTTCGCGACGGCCCTGTCTGTTAGTATTCGTTAAAAAAAGTTGAAGGACTTCTAACGCACCTCAATCCTCCTGTTCCCATGTAAACAGGCAGTAACATCATTCATTTTGTCTTGTTTAGGTTGCGTACAAGGTATTCAAACAGGCTGGATTCTTTGAAAAGTTTCACATTCGTGAACAAGTATTTTTCAACTATTTCACTGCGTTAGAAGGCGGTTATAACAATATCCCTTGTGAGTGTAAATTAGTTACTTTCAATAACCATTTCGTACTGCCTTTAGTTTACTTCCAAAGTTTCAGCATTCCTATCAATTTAGTTAAGAAGATATGGCTAGTTGAAGTTGAATATTTGACGATTTTGACGCCATATTGCTTTTGAAAATATGACGTCATTGAGAGTGATTCTATCTCGTATTATGCCTAAGAAGCTCCTCTACTTTACCGCATGAGGAACTAAATAATTTATTTCGACTCATTTGTATCAAAAGAGCATTCACAGCAGCTATCACTATATGATCTCCAACAAAACAACTCCACTGCCGATAAAGAATCACTCAATGACGTCATCTAAATTCAGTAAGATCTTTCATATGAATTTCATTTGGTATTTTGGCTGGAGTATCCCTTTAAGAGCCATCAACGATGAGAGTTGGTGGTTGACGAGGGCGAACGTTGTTACTTTGTTATAAAGACTACTGCCACTTACAGCACCAGCTACTACTGTCCGTTTGGACAGGTGTCCGTCTTAGAGAGGTGTCTGCAATTGACTGTATCCTCTTTCTCGTTTCCAGACCACAACAGTGTCCACGCGGCTGATGTGTTGCACGGCGTATTCTACTTCACATCGCAAAGGATAGCGGGATTTTGTCCAACTGATTCTCGCGAATGTTTGAGCGACTCGGACTCTGTGAGTGGCGACCAATCAGAGGAGACCATCGAGTGCGTGGATCACTATGATAGGCTGACGAGTTGTATTCCAGATCTAGAAAGATTCGCATTGTACTCAGCGGCCGCAATGCATGATTACGACCACCCTGGACGGACGAACGCCTTCTTGGTAGCTACCTTGGCACCACAGGTAACATGTCGTTATTCGTGGGTTAGACATGGGTCATACATTTGATTGCTATATTCCTGTTGTATTGTACTCGCAGACGATCCTCGGCAATGCAGGCCGCAGTAGCTCAGTTCGTAGAACACTGTACTAGATTCCATTCAGCTCGACTCCCAGGGTTGTGGTTACTGGAGCCTTTACGAAATGGATTCACTGCGAGTTCCCCAGTTACTTTTCTTCCAAATTTATTTAGCTTCGCCTCTTGAAAATACATAGAAGTCACCACAGGTCCACAACAGTTAAACACCAATTATAGTGGGCCCTTACAAAAATAAAATAATAACTAATAACAACAAGTTATGGGTTCAGTGAGGCCACTTTAAGTTTTCCAAGTTTGAGGATCGTCAACATATTGTAACAGGATAATAGAGCATTATTATCATAGTCTAATAGTGACTTTAATAGTAAATTTTTTAAAGTTTAAATGATCTGCCTTAAGTATTCAGGGAGAGAGTTCAAAGTACTTGTTTTACATTTAACAAGATGTTCGGGTAGGATATCTGATATAGGTACAATACCATTGATGGCCTTAAAGAAGAACAGTAAGTCAAGATAATCGTGCCAGTAGGAAAGTGGTTGTAGTTTTGTAGGATTCTTCACACATAAATGGTAGCTTCAAGATTAATTTTGATGCTTGGCGTTGGATGCGCTCTGTTCGTTGGATGCGCTCTGTTCGTTGATAAGCTCGATTGACTGCGGCGACCCGACATTTCCTGCCCAACACTGTTTGTTCTTTTGCGTTATTTCAAAATTCTCGTGGTAATGTGGCTGAATTGAAAATAATTAAAGTATTTTCTCCTTCCCAGGCAATTCTCTACAATGATCGTTCAGTACTGGAGAACCATCATGCAGCGCAGGCGTTCTCGCTTTTACTCTCCGATCCTGAGTTTAACTACGTGGAATCCTTGACCACTGCTGATTTCAAGAGATTCCGTTTCTTGGTTATTGAAGCCGTGCTGGCCACGGATCTCAAACGCCATTTTGATGTGCTACAGGAATTTACTAGTAAGGTAAGCTTGGGGGAGCTTGCTGTGCTTGATGTCCAGTCTCTTAGGGGTGGGTAGCAAGCGAAATGAGGTCGTATGGTGACATTATAGACTTATAGTTTGACGTAACAGTGACGTAAAACTAACGCAAACATCGTTTTCGCTTTTAGTAATGTGTAAGCATTGCTGCCAGAAATTAGGGTTGGGAATTAGAGTAATTTTAAGAATTTATTGTTTTTATTATTTAAAACGTCTTTATTATTAACACATTTTTCTTTTCAGGTCGAAAGTGGTATCGACTGGTCGCTGGAATCTGATCGACTCCTCGCATCCCAGGTGTGTATTAAAATGGCCGATATCTCGGGACCTAGTAAACAGAAGGACATTCATGTCAGATGGACGGAGAGAATCGTAGAAGAATTCTACGAACAGGTGAGTGTGATAGCAGAGATTTCAACTTTCAAGTGAATACGAATGATTTATCATTGCTCACAACGTTAAGCTCGTGTGTTCAGAAACTTAAAACTATAAGCCAATTTGTAATGTCGACTGCAAATCAAAATGACGCGTTCTGCGTCGGGATTAAACATATTTCAATTCATAACATCAGGCTGGGGAATTCAGTATAACGAATTTGCAAGAGTAAATAGAAATGCAAATGTCTATTGTAGTTTTAGCCTGATATGAATTGAAATAAGTTTTGTCCCGACGCAGAACACGTCATTTTGATGCGCAGTTGACATTACGAACTGGCTCATATCCAAATAGTTAATTCGGGAATTTGCTTCCTGTCAGGGACTCGGACTATCGTCAAGCTCGTATCCTCAGAAAAATTATTCTGAGTCCCGTACAGGAATCGAACCTGTAACCTTCTGATTGCCGGCAATAATTTTTCTGAGGATATGAGCTTGACGATCGTCCACGTATCGTCTGTCTACTCCGAGCTCTCTCACATTCACTACAACATTGTGTATATTAATGCAGGGACTCCGACTATTTTACAGAAGATTGTGTAGCACAATAACTAAGAGATGTAAAGTGCCCCTAACCTCAAAAATTTTTATTGTCTTATTTGGAAGAACTTTTAAAATGATAAAGTAACTTCTTTTGAAGATTTTCACTTCTTCGCTTTCGTTGTGAGATATATCACTTTGTTTGATATGCAAATATCTGGAATTTCGTCACACATGCATAATGAGTTATCAGAGAATGTTATATATCTTTGCGTTCATGAAATAAAAACACTAAAGTGTGAATAACACGTGTGTGCGTTTCTCTCACAACACTTAAAGGATTTCGTTCGAGAATGAAAGTGATATACACATTTCTCCAATAAGTCATTATGCATGTGTGACGAAATTCCAGACATTTGCATATCAAACAAACTAATATATCTCAAAAAGAAAGCAAAGAAACGAAAATCTTCAAAAGAAGTTACTTTATCATTTTAAAAGTTCGTCCAAACAAGACAATAAAACATTTTGAGGTTATAGGCACTTTAAATAACTAAGAGATGTAACTAAGAGAAGTACCTAACGTGATTCGAACTAGTAACGTCTTATCGCCTACCATTGAGCAACACGCGGATGGGAGAGCGAAGATTACGATAAGTATTGGTTCGTAACATGACTCGTGCGGTCTGCGAGTCTCGTCTGGCTCTGTGTTTAGCAAGTCTAACGGTGTGCACGAGTTGAAGGTTAAAATCCGATCAGGGATTTAATTTGCCTTTTTAACCCTGGATTATACATAAACCTTGAACCATGTTCTATGTGTTGTGTGTCCAGAAGCTTAAGAAAAGTGAATATAAAAATTTTTTAAAAAAGGAGGTATAGTGTAGTTTGGCATGTGATATTAGCTGACCTATGCTCGTGCAAAGTACACTATAACTCTAAGCTGTCATAATCTGTTAATCTTTTGGTTTCACTTTTTGTTACACCCTTTTAGGGTGAAGCTGAACTTTCCAAGAATTTACCGGTATCACCATATATGGAGCGAAAGACCCCGTTAGTCGCGCAACTCCAAGAGACCTTTATTAACCATCTTGTCGCACCGCTGTTCACGGCATACAGTAATGCCGGGCTCATGCCGGGAGTGTGGGTCACGACGACGGAATACGACGAGCTGGAAGAAAGCGAAGGCGAGAGCTCGACGAAGGACGAAGAGAGTACGGAGCATAGCGACAGCGGCGTCGGAAACGCAAAGAGCTACCCTCGGAAGAAGCCGTCAGGCAAGAAAAAGAAGCGGCGAAAGCGACGGAGGGTGTCGAAACAGATTCACTGTGAGATTATGGAGAACATTGAGACGAACTATCAAATGTGGGTAAGACGTATTAAGGAGCAGGAGATAGAGAAACAGTCTAGTAGTAATAATGTAAAAAGCAAGGAAACATTGATGGAAGACTTGGAAGCCGAGTCGTCGGAAGCTTCCGACAGTTCTGCGACGAAGAGGGAAACGGAAGTACGAAATTAATTAGAAATTATGTGTCAGGGGGGTGACTGGTCACCTCTAGCCTTACGAATGCTACCGAGGCATGTACGAACGTGGACGAATGCCTCCGACTCAGAATTGGTGGCTATAGGGTGCACAAAAATGCGAGGCGTTGAATAGTACAGGATCTGAGATCCTTTTGATGGCTTACATTTTTGTCTCTGGGAATTACGATTTTGACACAGAAGTAGTCGAGGCGCTAGGCATTGCAGGATGTAATGTTTCCTGCAACTTGTCTTACAACCCCTGAATCTGTGTCGTTACAGTTGCATGTGACTGAGTTGTCACAAACATTGCTTAACAAATAATTTCCCAACGCAACCAGGTGATAAATCAGACATTCTTTATTTAAGAAATAAAAAACGTGTCGAGTGTGATTATCGAGTTATAATGGCACGAGAGATGCGTGTAAAACACGAGGCGATAGCAAGAGTATTTTACTAGCTTCTCTCGTGCCATTATAACTCGATAGTCACACAAGACAAAGTTTTTTATTTCTTGTATAAAAGAACACCATTAAATTAACAATAAAGCCATGAAAAATGTAGATTTACCTGTTATAAGAGACGTTGCTAGCTAGCACATAGCAACGCACGTTTCTAGGAAGCCTTTGATGAAAACACGTTGGCGATTTTAGCGATGAAAATGCACTCAACGTTGCAGTTAAAACATTCTGTTGTGTTAGTACCTTGATTAGCTTTGTATCCAGGTATTCTTTGACTTTCTTTTGTGATTTAAACTACTTAAAATCCGTCAAAAACGTCAAAATCTACGCGAGGAATCACATCAGCTTACGCTTTATTGAGTTATAATGCACGGTTTTTGAGCTCAGTAACCAAGTGTACTTGTGTACTCGCTCATTTACTTCCGGTTATTTTATAATGTAATATTCAACTCGCTTACAGCTGTATTGTCACTGATTCAGGCGTTGTGATTCAACCTGCAAGTGACATTACAACGCGATACAGTGTCTTTCATATCAACTCTGTCGTCCGAAGCGTGTCGATTGTTCTTCTCAGAGAATTTTAATGTGGCGTGTTATGGGAGGCTTGGTGCAGGTGTTCTTGATTTTGGGCCAAAAGCCTGATTACAGGTAGCGCTTTCTAAATGTCGGAAATGAGAAAAGCAGGTTTAATGTTCCTATCATCGCAATGTATTTATTATTTACAAACATTATATATCAAGCAAATAATTGAATCGTGAAATATTTCTTTTATTTGATCTGAATGGGAATGGCAATAACAATTATTTTTGCCTCTCTGATAAACAAACGGTCATACGAGGGTAACCCAAGTGAAAAAACTACTCTGCTGCAAAACATCATCACTAATTTAAAATAATAACAATCCTGTTATCCGCCATCTTGTTTTAATACCTTACCTAATTAACATGACGTCACAAGCAGGGTAAACATGATGAAACTTTCCTTTCTGGTACCTGCATTTATGTGGCATACTTTTAAAAGTATTGTGGCTCAATTGAGAAAGAAAAACATCCACAAAAATCAAGTTTTAGACCTATATACGTGAAATTATGGCTGACTAAAGTTTTCACTTTACCCTGTTTTTGACGTCACGCGCATATCGAACAATTATCCAAGATAGTAATAATAATAATAAAAGACGTATTAGGAGCATTCAATAATCTCAATGCTCTTACAACAATGTATTCTTAATAGCGTAGAGTCTGGCTGCTATTAATAGCTCAAAAAGCGGACAAACAAACCAAATTTGACTCACAAGTGAGCTATTTCTTTTGTTATGGCCGCAAGAATTATGGGTAAAAGCGAACAAACATCGGTACTGACGTCATCTCGACGGAGCGCTATTGAAGATGAAGAATTAAGATGGTGGAAAACAGGAATGTCCTTTGTCGAAATTAGTGATGTTGTTTTGCACAAGAGTCGTTTTGTTTACTAGGATTACTCTGTGAAGGCAATTTGCTAATCAGAAATGCAAAAATAATTTTTATTGCCATATCCCTTTAACTTCAATACTTTGTACAGGTTATGTTTTTAAAATGCTATTGATGTGACGTCAACCCCGTCATTATTTCTGATACAATATTCTGCTGTTGGAGAAATGTGATCTAATAGAAACGTTGATGATATACTTGAACGTTATACTAGAGATTTTATCAACTTTTTAACGGTTAGCTCTAGAAAGTATACTTTAAAATGGTTCGGCGAGGGTTAGGATCTAAGTTGTTTTGGGGTTAGCATGCAATTCTTATCATTTATAGACCCAAAGCGAGGGGAATTCGACGAAATATTACCCCGAGGGATGATATATCATCCCGAGGGGTAATATTTCGACGAATTCCCCGAACGGAGGGTCTATAAATGATATATTATACCGAAACAATCTTGAATGCTGTCTTGAAACGTCTTGTTGTTCCTCCATTGTTTATAGGCTCGTCTTGGTTTACGCGCGAGTACTGGGTACGAGCGGGGTATTCGAACTCGAATTCCCCTCGGATTACGTCATCAGTGGGTAATTCGAGTTTAAATTGACTGGTCACGTGGTACAAATCTAGCTCTTTGATTGGACAATTTATAGTTGAGAAATTTATAGTTGAGAAATTTAAACTCGAATTTCCCGCTTTAACCTGATGACGTATCAGCGGGCAATTCGAGTTCGAATACCTCGCTCGTACCCAGTACTCGCGCGTAAACCAAGACGAGCCTGTAAACAATGGAGGAACAACAAGACGTTTCTAGACGTTTCAAGACAGCATTCAAGATTGTTTCGGTATAATATATCATTTATATACCCTCCGCTCGGGGAATTCGTCGAAATATTACCCTCGGGATATATCATCCCTCGGGGTAATATTTCGTCGAATTACCCTCGCAACGGGGCATCTCTCGCGGATACTAAAAAAGATCGTCCAGAAGACGATTGCTTGCCGCTGACCGGAATAAATGGCGTGCTCACACTCTCCGCCCGTGGTGTTGGGTTGACGTCACACACGTTAGTATTTAAAAAATATAAACCTATATAAAGTAACGAAGAAAAGATCAAATCAAAGAAATATTTCACTTTTCAACTATTTGCTTCATATAGATTGTTTATAATAATACATTGGGGTGGTATAGGTACATTGGGGGTAGTAGGTACCTTGAGGGTGTTTGGACGTATTTAGATTTACAGACCTTATAGACTTCTTTCATAATGGCACCCAAATTAAATATTATTTTATATTCATTTAAATTGGCCTTTCTGACCTCGTTCGTATGTCTGTAATTCCAAAGAATCTTTGCTTTGTAACGAGGCCAGAAAGGCTGATTTGTATGCATATAAAAGAATATTTAGACTGGCCGCCATTATGAGAGAGGTCTATATCCGTTGCTGAGGAAGTTTAGAATTAACAAATTCGTCTTAGAATTTCACAAATTTAAGAAACCATCAAGACAGTCTGTATTGTGGTATATTGGGCAAAAGCTCTTTCGTTTGGTAATGTCATATGATGACGTCATCATGACGTCACCGGAAATGATAATTCCTATAATCTTCGAACGTTTTTAGGTAAAATTAATTTTTTAGATGCGATTAGAATCTGGATTGATATCTTCTAAAATGTACGTAATGGATTTTAATTATTTCTAGCCGGGATATTGAATTTTTGAAGGTGAATCAACAATAAAATATTGATAACTTAATTTATCAACAAATCCATGCGTACTTTTTGCAGGAAGTTTATTTAGGCTTACATGACTCACAAATGTAACATAACGTCAAAAATGACGAAAATAATAGAGTGTTTGTATTTGTCGATGACGTCAATGTGACATCATCAAATTACGTCACCATACGAAAGAAGTTGGCCTGCATATTCCACAAACAAAATATCTTGGTTACACCTTGAATTCATAGTCATTTAGCGTTCAATATACTTCGTGAGTGGACTTGTCTCGCAACAGAATGCGTCCAAACACCCTTAGTAATCAACGGGTGTGATCGTCTAGGTTAATATAATCTTGATGAAAACTGTTGTTGATGGTAACTAACGATTTACCGGGCCTTAGTAAGATGGTGATTGTTAGAGTTAAGTGGACATCTTTAGGGTCAAGATGACCACCGCAGTTTACTCAAACAACTTACAGTTTGCCCATCTCATCCATCAGTCTCTTCCAATTTTCGAGCATCGTCCTTTCAATATTTCGAAAAGTGTCTAACGCACTGCACTCTTCTCTCTAAAGATAACTGAGATCGTGACTGACATGACGACCATGACCAGTCTATCTCCCAAAGAAAGAACGCATGCCATGCAAACTCCCATAGCGCGCGCACATACACAGCAACCCCTATCAAGGTTGGGCATCTACAAATTGCGTGTAAAATATATCAAAATTTTTAGAGTTGGTGTGTGTAACTACCCTGCTATATAGATTATATTTACTTGTACATTATTGTGAGGGTTGTATATCTGCACAGCCAAATTCATATGCCACAACCTCGTGAAATATACCATGTAAATTAAATTATACTGTATGACTGATGGTACTTGGTGAAATACCTGTTGAATTGCTCGTCATGAAGAGTGGAAGACTAGTAACGACATTTTCCCAACGAGTGTTTTCAGACGCGCTCCCGCAATCAATGTTAGCGCTAAGCCTGGTTTCCATATAGTCGCGACCATTCTCCGACTCAGTGGCCGACTGGTCGCCGACAAGTCCCGACTCTTGTTTCCATATAGTCACGAAAGTCGCCGACAACGGGTTGTTACTTGGGTAGCCATTTTAAAATTAGCCGCAAAGTGCATCATGGGATACATTTACTGTCGGCGACGACGTAGACAGGCAAAATTTTGTGTTTCCATATCGTTTCTACACTGCGACTAGTCGGTGATCAGTCGGCAACTAGTCGGCGACTGTTGTGAAAGTTGAACTCATTTCAACTTTCCCGACTATGGTCGGCGACTACGCGGACTACTGTGACGTCGCCGACAAGATGTTTCCATATAGAAAAGAACAGTCGGAGAATCAATCGTCGACTGGTTACCGACTGAGTTGCCGACCATATGGAAACCAGGCTTTATAGATCTTTAGCGTCAATTTTCGCTTTCCAAGTTCAACCAACCATGACGTTATAATAATTTCACTTGACGTCATATTACCGCCATAATTGGTGTACCTCAACAATAGATTCTTAACCACTGACCTATCTAATATAACTGCACTGCGGGTTCTATCACTGATCTCTAAATAAAGGCTGTGTCGAGCAACTATTGTTCAGAAAATGAAGTCGGAAGTAGCTCATGGTGGTCATCTTGTTTGGACCACGTTATATGAGTATGATTTATTTAGAGTCAATCACGCAGGATAAGGTTGCCCTATTTATCCGAGCCAGAGGCTCATGTTTTAAGCACTCGACTATTCAGTTTATCACTCTTAGGTGAACGGAAAACCCAACTGATAGGGATTCCGAGGGCCTCATTCATATGAAGCCGGGAATATTTCGCGGAGGCGATATTGGAGTGACCACCGTGGTCACTCCAATATGGCTTCATAGTTACTGTTTTAGAGCCGTAGTTTGTGTTCTACATTATGGGAAAACCTTGGACAAATGATTCATTTTAAATCAGATACAGATAGTATCTGTCGTCCATAGTAAAACTATATTTACCAGCTGTTGTGGTCTAGTGGTTACTACACATGTCTATGAGCTGGAAGACCGTGTTCAAACCCTGGGTCGGACCACCACTCAGGGTCTTAAAATAATTGAGGAGAAGGTGCTGCCTTTGCAACAACACCAGCAAATGGTAAGACTTTCGGGTCTTCTCGGAAAACGACCTTAAATCGTAGGCCATAATTTGTGTTCTAAATTACGGGAGAACCCTCGACAACTGATTCATTTTAGCATCTTAAAAGTTAAAAGATCAGAGACAAATAGTCTCTGTCGCCTACAATAAAACTATATAGCGTGGTCCCTTCAAGATGGCTGCCGAGAAAAATTTCCGACTTCATTTTTCGCAGCATCCAAACAATAGTTGCTCGATCCAGTATTTATTTAGAGATCAGTGGATTAATTGGTAATGGGAGCCCGCAGTTTAGTTATATATAGAGGTCAGTGGGTATCTTATTTTGTTCGGTACACCAACATGGCAGACTTAGTGGCGCTTTCTCGGTATATGAACAAACCGAAATTCAAATAATCGCAAACCCTAATCCTAACCCTAAAACTGACTTGGGTTGCTGTTATAATAATTTTAAATTTCGGTTGCTCCTATATCGAGAAAGGGCCGACTTAGTCACGTGACTGAAAACTACACAAACCGTAACACGAACAGTTAAATTAACCCTAACACTGACATCATCACCCGTCTTCTACTCGATTTGTTACACAATGTCACAGCTTTATCACATAGTTTGAATGCACATAAAAAGGATATCCTGCAATTGGCCGCCATTATGTGTAGACATGAAGTCTATTACTCAGATTTCCTGTGCTAAGCTTGTTTTGATTTTTCACTCTCGAAAATCTGTTGCAGTCTTATAAAAACATCGATCGATGCGGGAGTCGTCGTGGTTATATACACGAAACGTCGCCCATGAATATATACGTAAGTACTCTCTTGTTAAGTATTATTCCCTCGCAATTATTCCCTCGCAGTTTATCCCCTCGCAAGCGAGGGATCCATTTCTCACGTATATATATATATATATATGTTTAAAAGTTGAGTTGTATCTGATCTGAGACGTTTGTTTAAAATTTTTTTTATTAAAAACATTTAAAAAACGTACTTTAAAAACGTTCGACTGAATTTTCGGTCGCTAACTGCGACCTTCGTCAGAGTGAATGCTCTAGCGAGGCTGCAGCATTTCCAAAATACTATTTACAATTCCCAAGAGATCGTATTAAAGGAATGTATATCCGTGGTATTTCTTTACGTTCGTTAACAGCGTCTTTGTTTAAAGTTGAATGTACCGACTCGAGGAAAATTCTTTTTTGGTAATTAGATACCCTTTTCTCTAAGATCTCAACGTCTGTGGAAAATATATCGTGGCCCTTACTGACCTGCAAACCGAAAGACCGACCACTAGCCGCGCAAATCAAAGGCATTGTTTATAAATTTACATGCCAATCCTGTCCATTCACTTATGTTGGAGAAAGTAAAAGATCGTGGAACTCGCGGTGGGCAGAGCATAAACCAAGAGTAAGACGGAATAACCAGTCGGCCATAAAAGATCGTGCTGAAAGATCGGGTCTGTGCGCTGTTCTTATTCCAGCTTTACTTATATATATATATATATATATTTTTTATATATATATATATTTATTTATATATTTATATATATATATATATATATATATATATATATATATATATATATATATATATATATATATATATATATATATATATATATATATATTATATATATATATATATATATATATTTATATATTTATATATTTATATATATATATTTATTTATATACTGAGCGGAGCTCAGTTTTGGGTGATCCGTTTGAATCGGACAATATTTTGGGCGAAAGGCGGATTTTGGGCGAAGGGCGGCCATTGGCGAGTGGTGATCTGACGAACTACATAAAGATGTTTTTACGAAGGGTATACACGTTTGCGCAATATAATAGGCACGTGTGTTATGTATTTAGACTCGCTAATTCCAAATCTATTTTCACAATTGAAAACGGTTAAATATTGATCGAGATAACGTTCAAAATAATATACGACGAAGCGATTGCCGAATAATTTATTAATTTCTAAGTACATAAACCGTTGCACGTTCTCGTAATATAATAGTATATTATGTATTTAGACTCGGTAATTCCAAAACTTTTTTCAGAATTGAAATCGAGTAAATATTAGTATATTATGTATTTAGACTCGGTAATTCCAAAACTTTTTTCAGAATTGAAATCGAGTAAATATTGGCCGAGATAACGTTCAAAATGTACGTACGACAAACCGGCCTTTTGGGATTTGTTATCGACAGACGCGGTATGGGCACTGGATGGGGAAACTCTAGGGAGTATATACAACCAATTTTCCCACACAGTTATATTGGCTCGTTATATAGGGTGCGGCATAAATTGGTAATTTTTCCTTTGACAAGTAGACGGCGCGCTTTCAGATGCACAAGCTGATTATTTTCAACAAAGAAAACTGGTAACTTGTATGCCTCGTTGTCAAGGAAACGTAACAAGTAGAGGATTGTGTGGATATATTGTAGGTATATTACACAATTATTACCGGATGAGGAAAACTTGTAACTTTACCGCACCTCCATAAAATAATCAGTACTAACCTTCGCTCAATCTCTTACGCGGCCGGGGATGCTTGGGTCTGGGTACGAGTTGGTCGATACCAAATTAGCGCGCGCATCGTCGCGCAATAAATAATACACGCAATACGTGGGAAAACTTGTTGAGAAGAACAAGTTTGACGTTTGTTCTCCGTTCAAGCAAGTGAAACTTTACCTGCGAGTGAACCTTG
Organism: Chrysogorgia sp. JL179-B06; assembly: GCA_035772405.1. Taxonomy (NCBI): domain Eukaryota; kingdom Metazoa; phylum Cnidaria; class Anthozoa; order Scleralcyonacea; family Chrysogorgiidae; genus Chrysogorgia; species Chrysogorgia sp. JL179-B06. Next base: position 5,808,765 of record JAYKKM010000477.1, read on the forward strand.
TCATGTAAACATTTGTTGTTTACACCAAGCTTTCGATAGCTAGTTCGAGAAATAGAAAGATGGCCATGAAATACAGACGCGGAAAAGACGTCTTCTTCAAAAGAAGAGTTCTCTTATAAAGATGATATTGGACTGCAGTGGCGTAGCCAGCCCGACAATTTTGTCATGCTATGCAAATATATCCGTGTTCATAGACCGTGATAACAATAAATTTCTGAAGAAATGAATAATGATAATGATGTAAAATTTGCATAGCATGACCAAATTGTCGGGCTGGCTACGCCACTGTTGGACTGAAGGGCTTTCACTGAAAACGAACGTTAACACTGGCGGAAATTTATTGCGCGATAAATTCCACAACAGCTTACAACAACTAGCCTCCTCCGCAGGCATCTATACAACAACAATGTTGCGAAACAACTGGCTATGCGCTTGTTTGAACTTGCACGATCAGTTTGTCCGTGTGTGAGTGTGCCTAGAAATGAAAATTAAGTTTGTCTTATTTAAATGCACTACGAAAATGATTAGGAATGGTAATTTAGAGCTCTTTCATATCTCACGTCGTTCTTGAGATATTTAGACTATTGTGATATGCAAATAAGATAACCGTCAAGATGTTTACAGTACATTTTTAGAAAATCAAGTATATCTTTCAGATTATTCAACGAAATCACTTGAAACTTTGCACATTACAACACTTCGTGACACCTAACATTATTACATTGGAATAGTGATCCCAAATTAATTTACTATTTCTAATTTTCTGAAAATGTAGAAACATCTTGACGTCCGGTTTCCACACAACTTCACATTTTCTAGAACTTCTAATCAGAAATTCTTATCTCAATCTTTAGCCATCCCCAAATATCTCGAGAACGACGTGAGATATGAAAGGGCTCTAAATTACCATTTTTCTTTGCGCGCTTGTGTTTTTGTTTTCATACGAATTGATTGCAGTGCATCGCATCGTTAGAACTATAATTTGCATGTGAACTCTAGATTTATTTGGAAATGTTTAAATTGGAGTCCGATCCTGACTTCAGGGCGTTACGAAGTTAATGTTCAAGACGATTTGAACAGTTGCGGTTCGCTTGTTTGTGAACCACTGCCGGCGGGCCGCGCGCAACGCCGTTTCTGACGAACAAGCTGGCCCGGATGGCTTTAGTTCCTGAATCTATGCAAATTCAAATTAATATTAAACATCAGAAGAAACAAAATATATTTGTTTACTAGTCACTCATCAAACACTTCCATTCGCAAACTTATTCGCGCTGTTTCAGCAGCATAACCCGGCCTTCCACGCTTCGGAGCTTCGGAGGCGTAGTAAATGATCTATTTAAATTTACTATAGTAAATGATCAATTTTACGAAAAATATCACAATAATTGATCACTCAGGTATATTTACTTCTTAGAAAACTTGAAAATGGATCATTTATAAGAAGGATTGATCAAATATCGACGGATTCGTTTGTGAACTGAAATAGGCGTCCCATAAAATGGCCGCCAAGAAGAAAACAAGCGCGCAAAGCACTACCCTGACACTTACTCTTTAATCGCGCGGTCGCTATTAAGTGCTAGCCTGCGTGCAGGCAAGCTGGCCGCCCTAACCCGCAGAGAGCCTGCTCGCAGGCTAAGTTGCTGAGACCCCAACAGATAACACGATATATGGTGATCGCCAGAAAATGTACCGGGTGGCGCAAAAACATGTTCCCCCTCTTCGACTCATTGTAATTAAAAAACTGAAAAAGCTATCTATACAATTTAATTAAATTTTGATGTATGCCTTGCACATCGTTTAAACTCGGACGACACTATGCGTGTTTTTACCATTTTATTACCATAATGCACATTATTAGACCATTTCAGACAATTTTTCGCGTCTTCCAAAAACGCTACATTGAGTGTAAACGCCTGTATCTCGGCTAATATTTTATAGAAATGTGCAAGGCATACATCAAAATTTAAGTTAGACATAACCACGTTCAATAATTTTTATTTGTATAAGATAGCTTTTTCAGTTTTTTAATTACAATGAGTCGAAGAGGGGGAACATGTTTTTGCGCCACCCGGTACTATAAAATGTTTTCCGCGTTACGAAGCAAATGAAGGTTAATATTAGGGCGAGGATTAGTATAAGGGTAGTTACTATCGCAAGGGAAGTGCTGCCTCGAAATCCAAGGCAGTTGTGATATTTTGCAAAATTGCAAAAATAAACCCCTAATATCTTAACCATAACCCCTAGTCATCTCTCGAGGTGCCACACGTTCCATTCGGTTTCCATTTTCAAGAACTAGTCCTAACCTTGATACTAACCTTAAACCTAACCACCATAGCTAACCCTAACCTAACAAAAAATAAAGACCAATCAAAATGGTCTAACATAAAATAAAATCCAAACAAAATGGTCTTTTTGAGATAATTTCGGGCTCACGCAACCAACCTCGTACCCTAACTGGCTACATAATAAACAATATTACTTGAAAAAAAACAATTCTTCTGCCGGCATTACCATCATTATATATACAGAACTCGTGACTAGGCTCTCGGCAACGGCCTTCGGCCTTGAAGTTGCATTTTTCGCAACAGTCCCGGTTTGGTCTTAATATGTATATATTCCAACACTCGAAATTTTCCTTCACTATTTTAAAACCTTAAAACGTCAAAATAATAAGCGAGTTCGTAATTTATTTATTTATTCTGCTTCCATTGTACATATCAAAGAATGGCAAGTGTTAACAAAAATTTAGTACAATAACAGGCTCTAGACCCAACAAGATAAACTGCCAAAATAATAAGTTAATCATTAAATTTAAAATTAGTTTTACAGTCAGTTAAAAACATCTGTGAACTGAAGATTTGACAGGTAAGGAGATATGTTTGTGATATTTTGTACAAATAGATTTCCAAGTATAAACATCGTCTACATTAAAGTAATTAATAAAAGTATCAATCAAGTAATTATTAGTGTTTGACTTAAAAGAACTGGATGAAAAACTGGATTTAACTGTAATCACGACTGCGCAGTCTCGCTCAGTGGGTTATCTTATGCACCGCTGAAAAGATCCACAAATAATTATTAAAACACTAGTATTATTAAATAAAACACTAGCATTATTAAAACTTGTTAAACCAATGGCAGAGCGTTTGCTTATCATCGTTATTTTTTTATCTCAGACATGAGTGACCTGAGTGACCTTGGTTTGTGATCGCAAGGTGCGTCACGCAAGCCGCTTGGTTACACAACACACGCGTGGAAGTTTCGAGATGTTGATAAACTTCATGTCACGTGTCGTCGAGTTAACAATCTCCAGCAAAGAAGGAACACACAGTTAAAGCGCCACCAAAATGGCGGAGATTTTGGATGCCGAATGTGTGGTAATAAACCCGTTTCACGACAAACTTGTTGGGCAAAAACTGTTTTAATTTGACAAGACTTGTCCCGAAGGCGCCAGCACATAAACAGATCCTTATAGGGTTTTGGGAGAGTCGCTATTGACAAGGTTGTTTTACGACCAGGTGAGTCGTCGAAATAAAAGTGTACCACTTGCATTTGGCATTGTCAGTGTGGTGTGAAAGCCTTTTTTTAGATGGTGTGTTGTCAATTGGTTGTACTCGCGAAAAGGTGTTTTCGCTTCGTTGTCAATTATGCAATCAAGAGTTCTTACGCCGCAGAATGTCTTCGAACGTTCTTTGCAAGTTAAATATTTGACATTTGAGTTTCAACTTGATACGAGCTTTTATCAATTTATGGGGAATCAGTTAAACGCTTAATACACTTTGCGAAAGTGATAGTTGTTTGAGCTTTTCACCAATACTTCTGTTCAAACTTGTTTTTGTTGTAGCTGGACAAATTAGGCTGTGTTGATATCGCATAATTTGTGAAGCAAAGCCAAGCGAAACGCGATATTCGGATTGTAAAACGTTTTAATTATTTATCCAAATACTGCAGTTCGCCGAGGTTAAACTGTATAAACCGACATTGTTTACAACTATTCCTGTTGGGACTTCTGACTAATACCCCGCAATTGTCGTTGTAATCTTTCACTTTCTCATTATAACACTCGCATGCAAAAAGTCTTGTTTATAAAAACGGGCCATTTCGACTCAAGATGATTTGAATAACCCCTTCGTATGTTAATGTATTTCAGAAGTGACATTTTCTAAAGATATCATGAATGTTCGAAAGCTAAAACGAATGTTCGAAAGCACATTAATTGCAACAGTGGGTATTCGATCATTGTTTAAACAACCAGTAAAGCTTTCACTTGTATTTTAACAGAAGTTACTGACACTTTCTGTTTAATGCAAAGAGGGCCTTTCATGATTCATTGCTTCGAAGATTGTTTTCATCCTGGCAACCAGTCAACCTTTCTTTATAAATCGTACCTCGGAAACGCTTCAAAATCCTTTCAAGACACAAAAGAAAATATTACCATGCTATTTATAACCGTTCCTCGCTCGCCTATGCATGCGTTCTTCCTAACTCAATTACCTAATGGAATTTCTTTCTCGACTCCCATAATATCACGGACTAACTCTGCAACCAATATCGTCATAATACGCCTATTTCTATATCGAGTTAAACCATCCCCACGCTTATTTCAATTGCTTTACTGGGTTACTGCAATTCGTGTCTCAGAATGTATTTTGTGGCGAATGTATTTTCTTTGCCACCTTTCCTGTTTCTTGCTTTCGAAGCCGGAAAGCCTGTGGTTCTGTTAAGGTTTTGTCTGGGTGTTCTTTGGTCTCTCGGAGGTACAAATTGCAGTGACAATCCTTGAAGCATGTCAAAATCGTATTCCGTGCCATCTCTGAATAACACAATAGGTGACAGCGTGAGTGCAACCACCCAAATGACGTGCGAATTTGTATTTATTATGCTTCGTTTAGACTCTGTACCTTGGGAGATGGCGACCCCCTGTACTTATAGCGTTTAAAACTACTGCCGTGTCACTGCCTAAAGATCGGAGGGTAAAAAAGTGCTGTGAATATTGTAAATTGAGGAAGATTGAGGAAGAAGGCCGTTTTGACATTAGAGTGTTTTTGTGACTTTGCAAGGATGGTGGCAAGACAAGACGGTCTAATATTTGTAATGAATATATAATTGTGAAGAACATGAGAAGTCTTGCTTGCTCTCTTGACAGAGTTCAGCCTCTTGGCTTTGTGAGATTTTCTGTGCCAGGGTGCTTCAGCTGAGAGCATATGAAGAGAGCAACGAGGTGGCTTTCTGGCTCATGGAAAAATGTGAAAAAATATGAAGGCAAATGTTTCAAAGTACTGTACATTGAGGTCCAATTATATTCTGGCTGAAACTGGAGAGTGTTATGTGCCCATGTATGCTGCAGCAAACACTAGGTGGTAGCAATAGCCGTGTTTTGTACAAGTACATGTAAAGGCATACACATTAACATTGGACAATAATGGACATTTACATGCAAGTCTAGTGAATCACTTGTGTCTAAAGGAAGTCCTAAGGCACTAGCTAGTTAATTGGGGGCTACAACTAGTTAATTCCTTTTCCAGCCCATTAAGGCTTTTTAGAATATTGGCCAGGACATTGCTACTGGACAGGTGTCCAAGGTGTCCCTCAAAAATTAAGTACAGTCTGAAGTTCAGGTGAAATTCACCTCACATAATTTTGAATCCAATGTCCATTATCTGTTAAGCAACTTAAAGTTGTGATTACAGTAGATATAGTACTATGGTATTTTTATTGTTGTTCTTACATTGTCTTTACGGTATTAGAGTATGTTTGGTATAATTATAGAATACCTGTCCACTTTACTATTTACATATATATTAAGGATCAGACTACGGAAAGTTCATCATATGCAATTTCTTCGTTCTTGAAAAAAACCATTTCAATTTGATAACAATCAACAAGTACACACAATATAAACCTTTGACATTATATTTAAAGAGATTTTAGAGGAACCTGGTTTGTATTTCTGCCTTTAAATGCAGTTTCAAAAGTGGACAGGTATTCTAAATTTGCTCCGTATGTCTCTTTACTTTAAACATGTGAATTAGTACATATAATATTCTACCAATAAATACAGTACCTCATATTTTCAAGAGTAACAAACAAACCATGCAGTACTATATCTTCTAATGCAATGCTATTTTCACTGGCTGCTGTTGGTAGAGTTATCAAACTAGCATAATTCCAGCAGAGCTACATTAAGGTATCTAGTTGCTTGCATGATACTTCTTTAACATATTTTGATTGGCTATATAAAGATGTGTTGCTCTGTGTGCAATAAGATTTAACATTCTTAGCCCGATCTACCATACTTTGGCCTGGATTTAAATTATTTAAGTAGCTTATTATTCTATCCATATTGTGAATAAATTTACCACACTGGTTGTGTTGGATTACTGTGTAGTATTTGCAGAGTTCCTTTTGATATATATTGTTTTTGCTTCTCTGTTTTTAACCTATATAGCTAGTACATCTGCATGTATATTGTAATGTACACATGATAAACATGTTATAGTGCTTGTACTTGCTTTTTATTGGACTCTCTTTATGGAACAGTAAGTCACCACTACAGTTTAGATTTTTTTGATTCCAGATTATCAGAGATTTTTACAAGATGTACATGTATATCACTATAATAACTAGAAGTGTGACAGATGCTTGATACCAGTGTATGTGTCATATCTATTTTTGAAATTTTTGAAAACATGACATTGATTTGTTGTAAATATTATTCTTTCATTATTGAAATTTGACATTCACTCTTGCCATTGTATAATCCTATAGCTAGTAGATTGAAGAAACAATGAAAATTCTACAAATTTGGTCTAACTAAAGCTATTAGCATGATTATAGTCCCACTGATGCTTTTCTACTCAACTTGGTGATGATGCAATTGTTAAGTGGCCAACTGTTGACTGATACTGTCAGATTATTTTCATATTTATGTCAAGTGACCTATTTCATGTCCTTCCTGTCTGTTCCTTCTCTGGCCTTGTAATTTGAATATTTTGTTCATACACTTGCAGGTGACAATTCCAAATCAGAAGAACTGAAGTGACAACACTCTTTACATTTCTCTCATTATTTACCAATACTGAAATGTAAAACATACAGACTGTCACAGACTTTTAATCACTTGTATCAGGCAGTTCATATTGTGAAATGTTTAATTGAACTTTACTGGTGTCAAATTACAGTGCTATACCTTTAATATAAGGCTTTATGTTTGTTTTGAAATCTCATATCTTGAATATCTAAGTAGATATCCCAATAACATAATTTGATATCCATAGCATTTTGATGCAAGATCATTTGTAAGAAAGCTTTTTCTTTTTTAATAAAAGGTTTTAGGTTATGAAATTAATTTTTAATAGGTTTTGTTTTTAATTATCTGGATATTCTTGTTTCTATCATGCATGAGACTAATTTTTCTAATACCAAGAATAAGGTATATGAAACATTATACCACTGCAGGGGAACATTTGTACAGTGAGTCTGATGTCTGATTAAAATGATAACATGGATAAAGAAATAAGTAAATCCACTCACCATTGTTCTGTTATCCTCTTTCTGCTATTACAGTTGCAGGCCTTAAAATATCGGTCTGTCATGGACATTATCCGACCCATTCGTGAAATTGTCTGATGTAGGGAGGAAACCGCCGGACATTCTGTCAGACCCAAGTGAAATTGAGGTCAGTAGTTTGTCCGATCCATAGTGTATTGGTGTCCAACCGAACTGTAAATTTGTCTGACGAATTACAAAGTTTCAGCGGTAAAAGATCATGCAAAGAATAACAGTGGCGATCCTCACCATGGCTTATAGTTATTATCTGAAAGCCAATGGAGTAGAAATAGAATATTGTGCAGAGAAATTAGCAAAAAAAACCGACAAAGTGAACACTGATGTAGTGTCCGGGCTGCTAAATCATAATCAAATGGATCCATCCACGTTGAATAAAACTAAAACCAAGTTTGAGACAGCATATTTTGTGGTCAAGAATGAACTACACATCACTACATGCAAATATTTAAATTTTCGAGCCAAACTGAACTCAAAGTCATTGGACATTATCAGATATTTTGTCCGACTCAAAGTCATTGGACATTTTATCAGATGGCTCTGCAAAAGATATTTTAAGGCCTGCAGTTGTGATTTGCTGTCATACTAGTAGAAATAAAGTGTTTAGAAATGATAAACTTTTAGTACAAGTTTATTGTTGAACCTCTTTCTAATATATGTACATGTGTTAATGTAACCTGAAATGCAATTGCAACAGAACCTTGACACTCAGATGGAGAGCAAAGGTTACAATGATATTTCACTACAGCTGTGTATATATTAACCCAATAATAATTTTCTCTGTTTGTCATAGGCCTTGAGCTTAGATTGTCAGAGCATGAAAAATATCAATGTGAAATATCAACCAAATTGGCACAAAGAAATATCTCCACTTGCACCATCGTATAAAATAGTACTTTTGTGACATCTTGTAATTGTTTTAATGATCAATTGGATATCCATGGTGCAACGATGAATAACATTGATCACTCTACCGACGCAATTTGTTTCAAAGTTAACATACCTGACAAAGGAATATTTGAGGTAAGTTGTACCAAAAAATGCACCTGAAACTGCTTGAGTAGCTACATGAAACAATTTTATTTTTTCTGTAAACCACCAATAAGGAAGTCTTAATGATAAGAATACTGTAGTTATGTACGTATACCTTCTACACAAACAACAACATGATTCAAAAGTGCTTGAATAAAGCAACTCCAGAGAGATATACAGTAACTACTGTAAGTACAGGTTGCTGTATTCAATGCTGCTTCAGCTGGTGGTCCCTTTTCCTGACCAAGCTTTATATTTTGTCTGGTGAGAACCTCGATTCAACACTCTAATGTTAGACTTTCATTTTAGAAAACATTCACATTTAATCATGATGAAAAAGTTTGGGCTGCTAAAGAAAGAGTAATTCATGAGGTTGGAAAGGTAAGGGGGTATAATTATGGTATTTGTATTTTTTTGGAAGCACAGGTGGCATGTGCTGTTAGGGTGCTGTCACTCACTGCTAAGGTCCGAAGTTAACCCAGTCGGATGTGGTCTTAGATGGTGACCATTTATGCGCCTTTGGCCACGTTCGATCTGCGCCCTTCGTAATTCAGCCACGATAAGGACGATTAACCCCCCCCAGTTATATATTATTGTTGTTATTGTTATTGGTATGTTGGAGATTATGGATGAGCCGATTAATCGGAAAATAATCGGCCATTTTTAAATAATCGGTAATCGGCCATAAGACTTTTTTGCACAGTTGCCAAGCACATGCTAAAATACTAAATACAAGCGAATAGATAGGTTGTTTTTCAGCAGAGATGATGGCGAGAAGACAGCTGGAGTACTTACAATGTGGGATGAGCTGAGTAGTGTTTTAGAAAGAAGATTCCAAACAGCTTTTGTCAACAAGTGTTTCGTATTGGCTACGACGATTGATCCGAGATTTAAGACAAAGTTTTGTAAAGATGATGGTCGTACTACGCTGGTGACGATCTCCATCTTGTCCAAGGATCCTCAGAATCAGACACGGTTATGGAAAGCACGTCAACGGAGAAAGTGAGCCGCAGGGATGGACCACATCAAGATCTATGGTCCTGTTTCGAAGAGATAGTTGCATCCGACGACAACATTCCTAGTGGCAGCCGAAATCTTGAAGAAGAGGTCAACGCATTTCTCGCTCTTCCTTTGCAATCATTGCAATCGTGTCCATATACCTGGTGGCTTTCTAACAAACAAGTGTACCCAAATATCTTCGACATTGCGTTTAAGTATCTCAGTCCACCAAGTTCAAGCGTATACTCAGAGCGCGTGTTCAGTGAGGCTGGGACATTTCCACCGAGGCACGGAGCAGACTAGCTCTGCACAAAGCAGACAATATTTTGTTTCTACATCATAATCTACCAAAACTATGTATGTATGTATGTATGTAAAGTCTTTATTGAGATAAAAAATAGAATAACTAAACATTGATTATTGATCTGAAGTTGGTTTAATTTTTTTTGAGTTGATTAGTTTGTATTGTAATTAATAAAAACTCATTTACAACTTCACTGTTGGTCATTTTGTCTTGCTACTTACAATAATCGGCAGATACTGATTAATCGGCCGATAAGTTGAGATAATCGGCCTACAAATATTCTGCCTATGTAATCGGCAGTTTTCGTTATCGGCTCATCCCTATTGGAGATAATAGTTGTTGCATGAAACAAATGAGATAGTGTGACGATGGTATTGGTAAAATATTGTAAATATAACTAAAAATGCAGATATATTGCCATTAGCACAAGTTATGTCATGATGAAATGATTATGCACTTTTTAAAAATTTTATTGTATTAGGAGTCAAAAGATATCCAAAACTATGGCTTTTTCATGCCTCCATGCCATGGAAAGGCAGGTAAATTCATGGATGAAGGAAGACCTTTATCAGAATATTCACTTCCTGATGACGAACAGAGCCTTGAGGTAAGGGTTTCTGCAATATTTACTCAAAGAAATGCAGTCACTTTTAGCCAAGATGTTTGGAGTTTGGGCCTTCAATATTTGGAGTAGCAACCATTGTTGCCAGAATACTGTGGTAACAGACACACAAAATGTTTGAAAAACAAAATAATTCTTGGGAAAATAGATGGAATATATCATAAATCATTGTATCCCCCCATAACAAACATGTGTTTTCAATCCAGGGCCTTTAAATCTCTTCCAGGCCTGGGAGGATTACCCCATTCTCTACAACAGTTGCTATTGAATAGGATGCAATCAGTGGCGTACCGTGACCATTTTGGATGGGGGGTGTATCGTCTTAGTTTTACCGACGAACACGTGGGCGCTGAGGCGAGGAGCGGATTTAAAGTGTGGGGGGGGGGGGCTGAAGTCGACAAGTAGGTAATCAGTGACCGCATTTTTAGAGGGGTGCGGGGATCCTTCCCCGGAAAATTTTGAAATCTAGAAGCTCGGAAAGACAATTTGCAGCAATTTGAGCAAACTTTTTCATCTAATTCTGCAGCGATCATACTTCAAATGAATCCAAGAGTTGCCTGCTGCCTACTAGGTTGGATCGGAAATCGGAAAAAGGGAGGTTTATAACATTAACATTAACCCATGCAATTAAATCGAATTTTATACAACCGACAAAGTCTAAACAGTCGATTAAGTCAATTTTACCAACGATCTAATATGACGAACAGTTTACCGACAGTCTTAACTATTACAAGGTTTTCCCAACTTCCGGTCTGACCAATCGGTTTTACCGACGATGCCAGGCTTTACCGACCGACTCCGCGTTTTACCGACGAATTCAGTGAACGCACGGTACGCCCCTGGATGCAATATGCTCACTAGCCTCACTTGCTGTGCGAGTCCTAGTCCACCATTTACAGCATACAAAATACCCCTTTCATGGTGATCTAGCAAGACCAAATACTCTGGGTATTATTTTTTCTTCCTTGCTTTTTAGTTCATGTTAAAGAGACGTATCTACCGATCCATCAGTTTCAATGAGAATAAACTCACAAAAATTCACACAAAGGTACCTGTACTACTGTACTACACTACTGTACTGTACACTGTAATGTACTATACACTGTACTGTGCACTGTACTGTACTGTGCCATACTATCCAGTATACTCAGTATTTTATCATAGTCTACTGTATTGTATACATACTGTAAACCTACATGTTTCTACATAATAATTATACCAGTTACTACAGTACAATACCAAATTAAAGAAGTAAACTCTGTTAGTTAATTCCACCTCAATCTTTTCATCACACCTCGCTTTGTTTTAACTGTAAAGTTGAAATAACTCTTTAGCTTTCCAAGCCAACCAAGTTGTGTTAATAAGCTAAATGTATATTGTATATTTGTTGGTTGTTTTAATAATTTTAGGCGAATTTAAAGAAATTAATGGAACTGGTTGAACAGAATAATGCTGGCCAAGTCAACCAATTCTTGGAGAAAGGGCTGGATCCCAATTTCCAAGATGCAAAGACTGGTGGTTAGTTTACAACCATTTTTATTATTCTGACTTTCTTCTCTGGTTTTATAACCTTCCTTTATGCTTCCTATTCTTGTTTCTTTTCCTTTTCATTCTGTCCCATATTCTCTCCCTCCTTCATTCCGTTCATTTGATCTTCATTCCCATGAATATGTAGAGACGCCTCTTACTGCCGTAATGGCAAACGCCACAGAAGTTATAATGTTCTTGGTAAATGGTGGAGCTCATCTGGATTTCAGAAATCGTGATGGAGTGACAGCAGTTCATAAGGCAGCAGCCATGGGTAATGGACATAACATTAAGGTAGGAAAAGAAAAGCAATTTCTATATCTTCAATTAAATGTACTGTATGCATAAACATATGTTGGGGTTTTTCCTTTAGGCCTTTCTTGACCTTGGGGCATCTCCGAATTACAGAGACCTCAAGGTGAGAAGATAAATATTTTTAAAACTAAATGCTGCTATGAAAATAATAACATGGGACCGTATGCAGACCTCTCAGTTGTGAGACATTGCGTTAAGTTGTAAGACATTGCGCTAAGTTGTGAGACATTACGCTAAGTTGTGAGACATTGTGCTAAGTTATGAGACATTGCGTTAAGTTGTGAGACATTGCGTTAAGTTGTAAGACATTGCGCTAAGTTGTGAGACATTGCGCTAAGTTGTGAGACATTGCGCTAAGTTGTGAAACATTGCGCTAAGTTGTGAGACATTACGCTAAGTTGTAAGACGTTACGCTAAGTTGTAAGGCATTGGGCTAAGTTGTGAGACATTACGCTAAGTTTGGAGACGTTACGCTAAGTTTGGAGACGTTACGCTAAGTTTGGAGACGTTACGCTAAGTTTGGAGACGTTATGCTAAGTTGTGAAACGTTACGCTAAGTTGTGAGACATTGCGCTAAGTTGTGAGACATTTCGCTAAGTTATGAGACATTACGTTAAGTTGTGAGATATTGCGCTAAGTTGTGAGACGTTACGCTAAGTTTGGAGACGTTACGCTAAGTTGGGAGACGTTACGCTAAGTTGTGAAACGTTACACTAAGTTGTGAGACATTGCGCTAAGTTGTGAGACATTACGCTAATTTTGGAGACGTTACGCTAAGTTGTACGTTGACAGGTACAATTTTTTCTGTGTCCGATACAAATTTATTTGTGTTGGTCATTTTGACAGGTACAACGAAAAAAATTATTTCTAGGCTCGTAAAGCTGTCACACTTTGTCACAGTGACACTAAATTTCAGCTAGAGTTATTACAGGGCATTTACTTCAAGTTCTATTTCTTTAGGGACTTACTCCATTGTACCATGCGTGTTTGCATGGTGGAAACTCATACGTGGCCGAATTGCTGCTGAGCGAACAGGCAGAAATTGCTATTGTTGATTCTCAAGGATGGCAAGAAATTCACCAGGTAAAAAAATCAACCAGTTCACTGAGTTGTCAGACTGTAGTGCACGTTTATCATTGTTTAACTGGCAGATTAGTGAGGGCCAAGCCAGTCCTTGAAGGCTTGAACTCTTATTTTTTGTTTGACTGGAAGCAAGGAGAATCGAAACAATTACTCTACAAATTCATTTTTACCTGAAGAAGCGATTAATCACATGCAAAATATGTTTTTTAAAAACTACCTCTGCTGTCATAGGTTGGGTAACTGGTAAGCCAGCTTACTGTGCATGTGTCTGTTTGTAGGTCTGCAGATATGGTCATATCCAACACTTGGAGCAGTTGATTTTCTACAGTGCTGATCTTAATGCTCAGAATGGCTCTGGAAACACTCCACTTCACATATGTGCATTATACAATCAGGTAAAGTGAAGACCTTTGACATATTCAGATTTTCAGTTATTATTGAGATAAATAAGGGAATGGCTTGACTTAGTTATTGATTGTGATGTTTATTTGTTGTGTCAGTTATATTGTCAGACCATCTTGGGTTGTAAATTATTCTGTTTGAACATCTAGTTGTTTTATATATAACTTTCCATTTGTTTAGGAGGAATGTGCTAAATTACTTCTTTATCGTGGTGCGAGGAGAGATATTGTTAATTTTGCAAATCAAACTGCAGAAGTTGTGAGTTGTGACATTCCAAGTTCATCTTTTCTTTATATGTGTGAAGTAGTTGATCGTCCAGGTTGTTGTAGTCTTGAGAAAGACTGTTGTTGGTGACTGACGTTTCGACGGCCTCAGCGTTGGTCATCTTCAGAGTCAAGTAATGCGTGTTTGTCAGGGTTTGCCTATATATACGTCTGGTTCATTACGTCATCGTTTGTTTGTGTCATAATTAGTGTGAGTGGGTGTCGCGTCGAGGTGATACATTCAGCCGAGTCCCAGTCAATATCGTGTTTTGTTTGTACGTGGTGTTCAGCTATGTGATTAGCCCCGTTTCTAGTAGCTCGTTTGTGTTCAACTAGTCTGATTTTTAGGTTTCTGCCGGTTTCACCAATATAAGTGTATCAATATAAGTCGGCGCATTTGATCTTTAAATTACTTTAACACCGTGGCAATAGAAATCATTACACTATATATTTTCTGAGTATTTGAGCTTGACACTCATCCATATATCGTTTATATTTATTTAAATTAAAGCTCTTACTATACCAAGTTGCCGTTTACACAAATATACATAAATATAAAACTAAATACTCATATATTGCTGATTGACAGTTTTATTTACACACAAAAACCCACTGGGTCACTGCATGGAGGGACAATAACAGAACAAGAAAATATAACAAGAAAATTGAGAAGTCGTGAGATTCAGTAAATGTGGCAACGTTCGTCAATAAGATTATAAGAAAATAGTGACTTTGTCGTGGTGACAAATTTGAATATCGCTTTGTAAAACGTACTATAACCATGGTGAATGGTAATAAGTTCAGAACGTTCTGAAATCTAAACTGCTTATTTATAAACACATTTAATGTGTTTACAAATAAGCAGTTTAGATTTCAGAACGTTCTGAACTTATTACCATTCACCATGGTTAAT
Source organism: Chrysogorgia sp. JL179-B06 (assembly GCA_035772405.1). Classification (NCBI taxonomy): domain Eukaryota; kingdom Metazoa; phylum Cnidaria; class Anthozoa; order Scleralcyonacea; family Chrysogorgiidae; genus Chrysogorgia; species Chrysogorgia sp. JL179-B06. The sequence goes on from JAYKKM010000477.1 coordinate 5,823,791, forward strand.
ACGTTTTACAAAGCGATATTCAAGTAATATTTGAACAACGACAGCGAGTGTTTCACCGGGATATCCAAACACGAGAAAATGTATGAAAACTCGAGCGCGTAGCGCGAGTGTTTTTGTTAATTGTTTTCGAGTGTTTGGACATCCCGGTGGGACACGAGCTGGAGTTGTTTAAAGGGGCAGTGTCACGAGACGCGCATGCGCCAGTTTTATGATAAAACTTGAAAAAGTTAGGCTAACTTTTTCAAGTTGGTATTTCCAATATGGCTTCTATAGAGGGCGGAATGATTTCTCTGCTTTCACCATGGTTTCCGCCCTCTATAGACGCCATATTGGAAATAATAACTTGAAAAAGTTAGCCTAACTTTTTCAAGTTTCATCATAAAACTGGCGCGTGTGCGTCTCATGACACTGCTCCTTTAAATAGCTTCTCAAATGAACACAAGTATAGGTTATATTTGATTGGATGATATTCTCTCATGGGAGGGTTATGTTAATAGTTGAACACTACAATACATTTGATCGGCATACGTAATTAGGATATTTGAGGAAGATCACTAGAGATCACTAGTGATCTTCCTCAAATATCCTAATTACGTATGCCGATCAAATGTATTGTAGTGTTCTGAGACACGGTGTTTGACTTAGTTATCCAAATGCAATCCCGTGACTAGATGGGTCTTTATTATTGGATAATTAGCTCATGAATTATTAATGAGTTTGAGAAGATTATAAGACGCATGTCAGATTAGTAATTATATAAAGAATAAATATGAGAGCTGCTAAGTTCTCAAAAGAACTGGATATAATATGAAAAGGAGAAATAAGAGAACTTCAATGTGTTGAAAATACTTAAGAGTACTTACGTATATTAATGAACGACGTTTCAGACAATGTGTCCTTCTTCCTCCATCTGATCTGAAGAAGGACACATCGTCCGAAACGTCGCCATGAATATACATACGTAAGTACTCTCATTTTAAATAAGTTACACATTGAAGTTCTCCTTTTCATATCCAGATTAGTAATTATGTTCTGTAACGTTGCTTTACTTCAGGTGGCTGTTGTGGCGACTAACACAAAACTTTCTGAATTTATCAAAAATTACAATGAAAAAGATGTTGGTGAGTAGAAACATATCTGTCTACCTGTACCTTCCTACTATGAGGCTACGCTCGAAACGTCAGTATTTCGTTCCTAAAAATCTCGGCAGTTTACCACCTTTTCACTTTGCTAAATATCCAAAACATTATCTACGTAACACACTACTTTTTTACTAACTTACCTGCCTACCTACCTATACCTGCCTATCTACCTATACCTGCCTATCTACCTATACCTGCCTATCTACCTATACCTGCCTATCTACCTATACCTGCCTATCTACCTATACCTGCCTATCTACCAAGGGCGCAACGAGGGGGGGTCGGGGGGGGGGGGGAGGCACAAGGGAAAATTTTGGAGGTCAAAAGTTACTTTTACAGCACTATTTTGATTTTTTTTAACTTGAATTATATAAAGCTCCAAATTTATAAAATTTGCAAAAGGGTTTGTCACGATCTTGTTACGTTGTTCACGATCTTGTTTCAATTTCATGCATATGTTCCTCCGCCGATGTGGCCGAGGGCTCGGGACTGACAAATTTCCGTGCGCGACCGGAAGGCTCTGAGAACAAGATTGGTGCACGGCCATCTTGTTTTATACGAATTTTTCGAGCACGATGCCACGATTCGATATTTCGCTAGATTGCGTAGAATACTTGAGGTTAATATGGATAAAAGAAAACTGTGCCCACCTAATTTACACTTCCAAATTACCAAACGTTTTCTCAAACAATATTAAAATGCAAGTCTAATCTCATTTGGACCAAATGTTTCTTAAAAATAAGACTTTCGTTTTTGCTCAAAAGTGTCCTCAAAATGCAGGAAATGCCGTTTTAGAGACCCAAATTTCAAAAAAAATACGGGGGTGCATACCCCCGGACCCCCCTAGAGCATCGTCGTTACTGTTGTGAAAACGACCCCCCTTTCAAAAATCCTGGTTGCGCGCTTGCTATCTACTTGTACCTGCCTATCTACCTGTACCTGCCTATCTACCTATACCTGCCTATCTACCTGCACCTGCCTATCCACCTGGCAAACCACCCACCTACCTACCTGTACCTAGCAGCCCAACGTACTACTTGCTCATCTTCTTAATACTTGCACACCTGGCGGCTGGCAAACCACCCACTTACCTTACCTGTACCTCCTATTCTATCGTTCAACCTCTCCTTGTTTCCTTATACTTATGTCTTTTCAATTCATTACCTATCGTTTTATCTTATCTTATCTTGTTATCCTATCTTATCTATTATCTTATCTTCATCTTTTTGTTCTTTCAGTTCCCTACATCGACAAGCCAATGTACAGCACGCGCAGACGAACTCAATCGAAAACTCGACCGACAGCTAATTCTGTCTTTCTGCGAGATTCCACTGACACATTTATATTCTGCTCGGAGACCCTCTCCACGACGTCATCGACATCTGAAACCTCGGAACCGATGTCCCTGGATCTTTCTCCCCGGGAAGTTACACCGGAGATTCCAGTACCCGAGAAGAAAAGCCCTTCGCGGAAATACAAGCGCGCTCGTACCATGAGTGGTTCTGGCACGGATTCATCGTACGCAACCGATTCCGGAGACGAGACGGGTGGTTCCGCCATTACGTCGCCCGTGAGTTCGCCGACAAACGAGGATCTGACGTTGCGATGGCGAACTTACTCTTTGTCGAGTCTGAACAAGGAAGAAAGGGGCACTGTTCCGAGAGTGAAGGAGGTGAAGGGGGCTGCAAATATGACACTGACAACAGGGAAAAACCACTCACGAAAGGTGTATGTGGCGGTGAAAGACTTTATACCGACACAACCAGGCGAGCTATCCCTCGCCGAAGGAAACTTGGTGGAAGGTAAGAATAGTGTCTCGCGTGCACGACCAGAAATCGGACATATTTGGGATTCAATAGTTGGGATCTACACATTCAAATTTCTTATCCGAAAAACCCTTACGAATAGAACGCGTTCGAAATTTCACTCAGAATTCTGACAATATTCTTAGCTGCAGGAATGCAGCAAATTTTTACTCCAGTTGTATCAATATTGTTACTTGCAATTACTAGCGCCAATGACCACCTTTTCAGTGGCGAAGCTGGCCGTAGCAACTGGTTATGCTATGCTAATTTATAAACATCTGCATATTTTGAAAACAATCTATTTCTAAAGATCTGAATATGTAAATCGTTTCAAAATTAGCATACCATGACCAGTTGCTATGGCTAACTTCGCTACTTCACCTTTTTCGCATAATGAGAAAATAATTTGAAAATAGCCATCTCTTTGATAGCGACGGGTGCTTATTCCGTTGTTCGGCACATACGCTACGAAGCGTGTGTGGTCTGGGGCACAGACTACACATATGCTATTTGGTACTGGTAGCCGACCTGTAAAAACATTTTTAAACACCCTAGCCTCCTCCGTAGGCAACTCTGTGTCTACCCAAACGGCGGCTTTCAACAATGTTTTGGCCGCGATCTTGCTTTTGGCCGAACACGAAAGGACAATCCAGGGCATTTTGCCTCCACGGTGGAAGGTCGGCGAAAATGGCCCTGGGATCGGCTGGTCACATGACACCCAGAATTTCGGTGTGTTTAGATATGATAATTTTTGTGGTCTTTGTTCCATTTCCTTTGTCTACTTTGTTTACCTGAATAATTGAGAAATATTCAATGCTCATAAAAGCAGCTAACAAGCTTAATAACCCACCATACATCCATGGTTATCTCTTACAAAAGGTATGAAGAAGCATATCTCCAATTTAGCGAAAGCTACCTGTATCACTTCTAATTTGCTGTAAAATTTAAAGACAGCATTCAGATTTAGATGAATAAATTATACTCGGCTGGATTAATTGAGTTTTATGACAAGCCAATCGCATTATAGAATGGACCAGCCGATCCCAGGGCCATTTTCGCCGACCTTCCGCCGTGGAGGCAAAATGCCCTGGGTACGAGGTTGGACAATCCCCCGTTTGTCCTTTCGTTCTCGGCCAAAAGTAAGATTTACCTGCGGAGGAGGCTAGTGGAAGCCCTAGGAAATCACATGTAGAATGTATGATTGACCAAAATCTCACATTGACGAAAGATCCTAGCTGGGAACGTCAGTTTTCTCCTATTTTGTCAGTCATTTACCGGGTGGCGCAAAAACATGTTCCCCCTCTTCGACTCATTGTAATTAAAAAACTGAAAAAGCTATCTTATACAAATAAAAATTATTGAACGTAGTTATGTCTAACTTAAATTTTGATGTATGCCTTGCACATTTCTATAAAATATTAGCCGAGATATAGGCGTTTACACTCAATGTAGCGTTTTTGGAAGACGCGAAAAATTGTCTGAAATGGTCTAATAATTTGCATTATGGTAATAAAATGGTAAAAACACGCAACAGTAAGAACAAATATTTGTCAGTGTCGTCCGAGTTTAAACGCCTATATCTCGGCTAATATTTTATAGATATGTTTAAGGCATACATCACAATTTAAGTTATACATTACTGCGTTCAATAAACTTTAGTTGAATAAGATGGCTTCTTTAGTTTTTTAATTACAATAAGTCAAAGAGGGGGAACATTTTATTGCGCCACCCGGTATACCTATACCTCTAGATTTGTATTTCATAATATATACTTACACAGCACATCAGTAAAGTTGTGTAATTGTTGTTTTCAGTTGTTACGAAAGGCGACAAAGGATACTGGCAAGGGTCTGTCCATGGAAATACGGGATGGTTTCCAGCAGAATGCGTTGATCAACTAAAGAAAAGTAATTGTTCTCATGATATTTTATTAACGTCATATAAAGAAAATGTCGAGTGTTGGAATATATACATTTGAAGACCAAACCTGGATCACTTGCGAAAAATGCAACTTCAAGGCCTTCCGGCTGGAATTGAACCCACGATGCTATTGCAGTGCTCTGATCACTGAGCTACGGAGGCCGTTGTCGAGAGCCAAGTCAGGGTTACGGTAACGTTAGAGTTAGGTGTTCGCTATATCCCTGCAAGTGTGACGGTAACTTGCGGTGGCGTAAACGCGTTTCCCTAAAAACAGATCTGCGTAAACGAGATTTCGTTTCCGCCAACGAAATCTGGCGGTAACGCAATTACGTTACCGCCCTATTTAGTTTTGGACAGCCTGACTGAGCTGCCAATTCTTCTGCCGGCATTACCACCATTATATATACACCATGCCTCTTTATAGCCTCGGAAATACTCGCAAAGAATGGACACAAGCCAATGAACTTACTTATCTCATATTTCTCTGTAACTCAAATGTCAGCAGACACATGTACGCGTTGTGTACCTATTTTTCGCAACTGGTCCCGGTTTGGTCTTAAAATATGTATATATTCTAACACTCGAAATTTTCCTTCATCACAAATCCTTAGAACATCCAGTTTAATCGAGTGAAATGCTAAATATTATTTGTACAATAAATGTATACGAGTCCGAGTACCTTAATGCTTTCATCCTCTCCAGAAGTCTAAACCGTTTTAGTGCGAAACATGTGACAAAACTTAGTTATAATTGTAGCCCTTTGTTGAGTTTGCGAGGCTGCCAGCATACGTGTCGTGTGCCCTGTTTGTCGAACTAAATTATCTGATTTTCGTTTAGTAAAATCTAAATCGAAGAATGCCTTACACAAGCCACCCTCTGTCGCAAGTTCTTTAAATAAAAGGTAAATGTCAGTCATTCGCTCGCTCGTTAATTCATACATTTAATCTATTTAAGAATGTTATCAAATATTTTTTATCTTTTTTAGTAACACAAGTTTGGACCAGCCTTGTACTCCAGTTATTACAGCTCCTCAAACAAGACAAGTTATATTACAGAAGGTGAAAACTGGCTTTGGATTTCAAATGAGAGGCGCCAACGGTAAGTGTGCAGCGGTGTTCCATGGATGTATTTGATTTGAAACTGTTTGAAAGTTTGTAGTCACTATTTCTGACCATGATATACTCTGTGGTAATTATAGGAGCATTATCGTTAATATCTCGTGAGGTATCAATTTAAAATTGGGTTTCTATTTTGCTATGTATCAGTACACTTTCTCTTCCAGCTACCGCAAACAAACTGGAGTTTCAGCTCTCGCCCAAGATCCCAGCATTGCAATACATTGGTGATGTTGAACCCGGTGGAGAAGCTGAAAAACAAGGTGTCAAGAAAGGAGACTACATTTTGGAGGTATACGCCTTGATCGGCCTGCAAACTCTAACCAGCGGTCTGCATTCGTGAGGTCATCCAATCAACCTTGTTATTGTTGCATACTTGCATGTTGTGGCCATGATGGTAGTGATGTGGTGGGGTTCGTGCGTTGGTGATAGTGATGGTGGACGTGGTGTTAATAGGTGGTGTCAATAGTGATGACTGATGAGTTGTGGCCATGATGGTAGTGATGTGATGGTGTTCGTGCGTTGGTGATAGTGATGGTGGTGGTGTTGATAGTGATGAGTTGTGGCCATGATGGTAGTGATGTGGTGAGGTTGGTGATAATGATGGTGGTGTTAATATAGTGATGGTGGTGGTGTTAATAGTGATGGTGGTGGTGTTGATAGTGATGAGTTGTGGCCATGATGGTAGTGATGTGATGGTGTTCGTGCGTTGGTGATAGTGATGGTGTTAATATAGTGATGGTTGTGGTGTTAATAGTGATGGTGGTGGTGATGTTGATAGTGATGAGTTGTGCCCATGATGGTAGTGATGTGATGGTGTTCGTGCGTTGGTGATAGTGTTAATATGGTGATGCTTGTGGTGTTAATAGTGATGGTGGTGGTGTTGATAGTGATGAGTTGTGGTCATGATGGTAGTGATGTGATGGTGTTCGTGCGTTGGTGATAGTGATGGTGTTAATATAGTGGTGGTTATGGTGTTGGTGTTGATAGTGATGAGTTGTGGTGTTAATATAGTGATGGTTGTGGTGTTAATAGTGATGGTGGTGGTGTTGATAGTGATGAGTTGTGGTCATGATGGTAGTGATGTGATGGTGTTCGTGCGTTGGTGATAGTGATGGTGTTAATATAGTGGTGGTTATGGTGTTGGTGGTGGTGTTGATAGTGATGAGTTGTGGTGTTAATATAGTGATGGTTGTGGTGTTAATAGTGATGGTGTTGATAGTGATGGTTGTGGTGTTAATAGTGATGGTGGTGGTGTTGATAGTGATGAGTTGTGGCCATGATGGTAGTGATGTGATGGTGTTCGTGCGTTGGTGATAGTGATGGTGTTAATATAGTGATGGTTGTGATGTTAATAGTGATGATACTGGTGGTGGTGGTGGTGGTGATGATGGTGATGATGGTGGTGCTTTTGATGAATGATTGACTGGTGGTACTATTTAGTTGGTGATTGCTTTGATATGCTTTCTTGTCCTCGTGAGATTGTCTTTGTGTATCTTTATTTTCAGATCAACGGTACGGATATTAGAACCGCAACTCACCGCAACGTAGTAAGCTTAATAAGAAAAACTGGTCAAAATCTTATCATGAAAATTATTTCGATTGAAAATGGTAAACATGCCACCAAGCAAAACAACACTGCGCCCAACACCATGCCATCTGGTATCGCACAGAGTAACAATCACTCGGAAGTCCCCGGGGAGCGTGTTCCCCCCGTTGTGAATGGAACTGGTGGTAATATTGATGGTACACGTAATCACAAGGAGAAAAAGCCCCCGGTGCCCTCCAGGGCCTCTACTACGTCATTAACAAGACCCAAGTCTTTCAGGCAGTCAGTTGCAGGTGAGTAAAGATCAAGTTACACGACGGGATAGAATTCGCGTGTTTTCGAAAGAGTCTTTTTCATGAAAAATGTGAAATAAAAATGTTTTCTTGGGTTAGAAACTGGAAAATTTATACTAAAACAACAAAAGACAATTCTCCCTCGTTTTCTGTGAGCGATAGTCAACTCGGCTCCGCATCGTTGACTATCTTCTCGGGCTCGTTGTCTCATTGTTAAGGTGGCTCGATAGTCTAAATCATGAGAAATTGCATTTTTCCCATAAAAAGTTTTGTAATGCAGATCTGAGATTTATTTTGGTTCATTGCATAGCTCTAGCGGTGGTCTTGATTATTGAAACGTTTCACACTTGTAGCATTTGTATATCTAGAGAAATTGTGTTTATGATAAGCGGCAGATTTTATGCAAATTAGTTTTCTGGATTTATTGGAAACACGATTTCTCCACTCAGGTAAACTTTGAGGGTATAATAAAACTTTTCAGTAAACAAGACCACCACAATAGAGCTATGCAATGAAGCTCAGATGTGCATTACAAACATTTTTATTAGTAGAGGACCTGGCTAAGACATGTATGCATATAATTTAGGAGAGAATAACTCAACTGTTTTAGGCTAATATGACCCCAGGGAACAACTTGGGATGTGTGCCAAAATCTCTATCCGGGACGAAAGGCCCGAAAATGACCACGTCCTTTTCACAGGAAGTGATACTTCCGATCAGCGGAAGTGACACTTCGGACATAGCTGTATCTTCTAAACCGTTGGAGCTACAGATTTTCTGAGGTGCTCAAAATGTTCAGAATGGCCATGTTTAGGGGGATCATAGAAAAGTGTAAAAGTTCTAGTTTGATATTTTACGAGAAAATGTCTAAAAACCATATACAACTACCAACATACTGGAATTGATATATACAGTATTTATTAACTTAAACTTTCCGGACTTAGAGCAAAGTTGAAACTTTTGTGTCATCTACTATAGTTGAACTGACAATTGAGCAGTGTTCATTCAGTGATAGGGTTATTACAACAATCACCTCCCTTGCATTTGCAGTACTTGCAACACTTGATCCCAGCTGTCTTGTAGGGACACCCATTCTTGCGAACACACTTGCCACATTTACAGGGCTCTGGCAGGCCTACGGGTTTTGAGATCACAATCTCCGGGACTAGTAAACTGACCCTTCTTACAAAACCATAAGACTGGGCATTCGTAAACAAGGTGGCGTCTCTAAATGGGGCTTGAACCCACAGCTGCTGTTGGTAATAGACTGATCTATGGATATGTTTCCTTGCATTAGTTGAGGTGCAAGCAGTTCTCTCAAAGTCCATCTTGAGGGAATTGCTATCAAATGCAGCGATACGCAGGTCGTCAAATGTCTTGGAGGCCAAGATCTCTCCAATTGACTGTGATGTGGTATAACAGGCACACAAAGACATCTGTGTCACCTGATGACAGCATCAGGGATGTAGGTCCTGTCCGGTGACTTAGAATGTCCACATCATCCTGTCATCAGCTTCCTCTTGTGTGCAGTTGAGACGAGGGAATGGAGAAGCACACTCAGCTGACAAAAGTTCTCTAAGGACACATCAAGGACAACCATTTGTCTTGACTTTCCTCTTCTCCCCTTCTCTTCATTCTTGATTCTGTTCTCTCTGTAAGTGTCGAAAACGACGTGGATCTCATTACAGTTGTGACCAGGGAGGTTTCTGGCCCTTTTTATCCATTAGTGGGCACACTTCAGCAGCTCAGTCCCAAGTTGTGATTTGGCACTTTTTGACCATCTTTGTCAACGAAGAAGAACGCAGAGTTGGTGATCTCATGCTGGAGTAGCTCCTCAACAGTGAACTTCCAGTGACGCCCATGCTCAATAAACATGAGAGCTTTGATTGTCTCATCTTTGATGTCTGCCGCTCATGGAAGACAAATTCAAGGTAATCTTAGAGGACGTAAACTTGATTTTGTTAATAGTTGAGATCGACCTATTTCTGAGTCGATCATCGATAAATTTAGCACAAGCAGCGTTACCCTCCTTGATACAGCACAACAAAGCTTTTTTGGGGGAGAACAAAATACTGTCGATGGACACCATTATTCCTGCACGACTGCTATCAACTGACGGAGAAGTTCCCACGCCTCTACGACTCCTACATGAACGGTGGATTTGATGAACACCATCAAGAAAGGTAGTGGAGTGTCATTTGACCAGGCCCTAGAGCAGTGCTACGGTACCGGCCTGCCAAAGTGAGTGGAGGGATAATTGGGGTCACCAGGAAGGAAGTAGCTCTGTGGGGAATCATCAAGCATAAAAAAGATCAGTATGTTGACCTCCTGAAGATGAAGGATGATATCGAAGGAGAACTCTCACTTCACCACGACTTCAACCCGAGTACTTCCACTATAAGATAGTTGGGATTGTACCTTCACGAGATACTCCTCTATGTCTTGCATGCAGTCCTCTACAAGACCAGGTAGCGCTGAAGAATGTTCTCACTGGAGAAATTGTGACCAAAGTAAACCTAGACAAGTTGTTGTGCTGTATCAAGGAGGATAGCGCTATTTATCAATCAAGTTTACGTCCTAAATCTATACCTTGAATTTGTCTTCCAAAGTGGCAGATATCAAAGATGAGACAATCAAAGCTCTCATGTTTATTGAGTATGTGCTTCCCGGGGATTCACCGTCGACGAGCTACTCCAGCATGAGATCACCAACTCTGCGTTATTCTTGGTTGACAAAGATGGTTACTTGAGGAAAAATGCCAAATCACAACTTGGGACTGAGCTGCTGAAGTTGTGCCCACTAATAGATAAAAAAAGGGCCCGAAACCTCCCCACAAACCCACGCCATCGTGGACGGTGTCAGCTGAGTATGCTTCTCCATTCCCTCGCCTCAACTGCACACAAGAGGAAGCTGATGACAGGATGATGTTCCATGTGCATGACATTCTAAGTCACCAGACAGGACCTACATGCCTGACGCTGTCATCAGGTGACAGATGTCTTGCCTGTTATACTACATCACAGTCAATTGGAGAGATCTTGGCCTCCAAGAGCTCTGGCAAGTCCGCAAATCTGGAGTGAAAACTGAACGGATCAATATTATTACTCCACGATATCTGCATATAGCACTAGGGGACGGGCTCGTAAAGTGTCTCCCAGCACTCCATGACAACCAGCAAGATATCAACTAAACTTGCCCTGAACGCTGTCTGCAAACCAGGTAATTCCTCTCTGATCCTGAATTTAGACTGTCCACAGCTAACAGACAGCACAATACAGATGGCGGAGACATTCTTGGTCAAGTGTCTCAAACCATCAACAGACCTGGAGACATTTGACGACCTGCGTATCGCTGCATTTGATAGAAATGCCCTCAAGATGGACTTTGAGAGAACTGCTTGCACCTCAACTAATGCAATATCATATCCATAATTAATATCCATAGAGGCTATTACCAACAGCAGCTGTGGGTCCAAGCCCCATTTAGAGACGCCACCTTGATTATGAATGGCCAGTCTTATGGTTTTGTAAGAAGGGGCAGTTTATTAGTCCCGGAGATTGTGATCTCAAAACCCGAAGGCCTGCCAGAGCCCTGTAAATGTGGCAAGTGTGTTCGCAAGAATGGGTGTCCCTACAAGACCGCTCGGATCAAGTGTTGCAAGTACTGCAAATGCAAGGGAGATGATTGTTGTAATAACCATATCACTGAATGAACATTGCTCAATTGTCAGTTCAATTGTAGTAGATGACACAAAAGTTCCAACTTTGCTCTAAGTCCGGAAAGTTTAAAGTGCCCATAACGTCTGTGGGGTATTTAACATATTTGTAATCTATGCATTCTCCTGAGATAAATTGCAATATATCTTGTCTCTTCATAGACTTTTTTGCTGTTAAAGGTAATGGAAGTGATGTCATAGCGGGCATCCTTTCTATAGGTTTTCATTATTTCATCTGTAAAGAGGTTTTCATTACAATTTATCTCAGGAGAATCCATAAATTACAAATATGTTAAATCCCCACAGACGTTATAGGCACTTTAAGTTAATAAATATATAGCAATTCCAGTATGTTGGTAGTTGTATATGGTTTTTAGCCATTTTCTCGTAAAATATCAAACTAGAACTTTTACACTTTTCTATGACCCCCCTAAACATGGCCATTCTGAACATTTTGAGCACCTCAGAAAATCTGTAGCTCCAACGGTTTAGAAGATACAGCTATGTCCGAAGTGTCACTTCCGGTAATCGGAAGTATCACTTCCGGTGAAAAAGGTCGTGGTCATTTTCGGGCCTTTCGTCCCGGATAGAGATTTTGGCACACATCCTAAGTTGTTCCCTGGGGTCATATTAGCCTAAAACAGTCGAGTTATTCTCTCCTAAATTATATGCATACATGTCTTAGCCAGGTCCTAGACTATATGCGGAAAATGCAATTTCTCGTGATTTAGACTATCGAGCCACCTTAAGCAGGTGACACACTACGTGGTCTCCGAGGCTTTTGTTTCCGAGACTTTTGTTTTCGAAGTCTCGGACACAAAATCTTCAAGTGTATCATCGAAGTCTCTGAAACTTTTTGTGTCGGAGACTTCTCTCAGCTGTGATTAGAACACGGTTCTATTTCGGAAACAAGATCTCCGTTGGTTAGGGCGGCACGCAGCCGAAGGCGACCTGTAGGCTCTTTTTCTTTTGCTTATCCCTAGACAAAGTCCACTTACCCCTGCAAGCTGGTACTTAGTTCAGCTTAGTTAGTAAGTAAGTAAGTAGGGCGGCACGCAGCCGAAGGCGACCTGTAGGCTCTTTTTTCTTTTGCTACTACCCAAAGGTAGGGGTGGGCACTATCCCTAGACAAAGTCCACTTACCCCAGCAAGCTGGTACTCGACTTTTTTTACCGACCTCAGAAGAATGGAAGGCTGAGTTGACCACGAGTGCCGTGATAGGCACACCTATTTGAAGCACAGGAAGAATCAACAACTATACTCGCATGAGTCTCAAGCTCAGGGATCAGACGAGGTAGTCACCCACCAAGAGGAACCCCGCCGGATCAGGCTTAACCTCAGAACGCAGTGGTGAGAAGCAGCGCGCGCCACCCGTGCTTCGTGAATAATTTGTTTTTTTCTGCGTTTAAGATGTAGAGTTCGAGAAACCACAGAGTATCCAGGAGGATCGCGTCATCTCCGTCCCCAGGGAACGCATCTCCCCCACCGATAATCAGTGGCAATCCCCCCTGTCCGGACACCAATCATTGCCAAGGCGACCAAAAAGCTCTTACGGTGCGATCATTGGTAGTACACACGATGCAAGCACTCGTGGGAATACAACGAAGAATTACCACGCTGTTGAATCTCTTGACAATACTGGATTCATGACGTTGCCTTCGAAAGCAGATCACCAGGTATACGCGCCTCGGTTCGTATCTCAAGACGATTCATTGATTAACCAAAGGAAAACCGGTTCACGCCGGTCCAAGGATCGTCCGAAGTCTTGGATGCCGAAAGTGTTGCCAACAGCATTACCGACCACACCACCCGGATCACCTCCCGTTCAACAGTCGCCTAATATCGTGACCAGGAATGAGCAGAAGGGGGGCGAGTTTAAAAAAGATAAAAAACGTCGATTCTCGTTCAAGAAAAAGAAAGAAAAAGACTATACAGTTGATGCACCCAGTGAACCTCCAGAGGAGCTTGGGGCAGAGAACAATGTCCTGGGCGATGACGTCACGGAAAACTTGCACATCGAAGACGAGCAGAACCGCCCAAGTTCGTTACCAGTACTCCATAAACGACTATCCACTTTTAAACCTGTAACTGTTCATAATCGGCATATGTTTAAAAACGAAGCTGTTTCTCCAGAGTTAACACAGGCGTTAGAGAAACGAAAATCGCGCGCGCTCTCTGACTCTACCAACGAAATGAGCCCGCCGTTATCACCCCAGGGACACAATCCCCCGGTCTTTGCTCCACCTCATAGACCGAAGTCTTTACAGGAGTCGATCAATGAGGAGATGATGCGACGGCGATCGTCTTCAGAGTCTGCATCCAGTATCCCCATGAAACCCCGAAGGACCTTCGAGTACAAGAAGCCCCATGAGGATCCCCACGGTGAGCAAGACGGTGATCTTGATGCGGAACTTGCGAAGGCGATAGCAAAACGAGCAGCCAAACTGACGTCGGAACCTGCGAAAGAGGTACCTATTTATGAAAATATTAACAGTTTAAATAATCCTAACCAAGCGGCAGAGCCCAAGACAATGGTTGAAGAACCCCCCGTGTCGAACATCGATGAAAAACTTAAAACACATCACTTTCAAGAAGAAGTACACTTCACAACGAAGTTTAAGCCGCCAGTACAACCGCCGGTGGGAAAAAAGCCCGCGAACGGCTTACCCTCGGGGAAACCGCCTGCTAGCTTTGTACCACCGGAATCCACCTCCCACGGGAAAGCTCCACCGAAAACGTTGCCTAAACCTAAAAGGAAACCGTCGTCGAGTACCTCCGACGAGCTGCCGAAGACACCGCGGCCGGTGATGGCGCTACCTCTCTCAACCGAACTACAAATCACGTTACTCCCCCCGCCTATTTTGTCCCCCGAGATGGTGGCCACGCAGTTCCTAGATGACGTCATCGATGAAGAAGTGAAACGGTGCAACTGGGACACGGCATCGTGGCTGGACAAAGCCTCGCCCAAGTCTTCTGTCTCCTCTAACGATGGTTCGACTCCGCCGTTGCATGGCGTGCCAAACACACCACCACACGATATGCCAATTACGTCATCACAGGTTCTGCCGGCTACGTCACCACAGCCTGCTACATCGTCATCGGGAAAGAAAAAGTATATTTACAAGGTCACCTTGGTAACGGAAAAGCCTTCAGATGGACCTCCTGTTGAGCATGCGCCGATCGTTACACAATTTGTGTCGAGTGAATCGTCAACCAAGAGCAATGCCTCTCCTAACGATTCACCTTTACCCCCTCCTCCTCTGGAGTTTAATGATAAGAGTCCCGTGTCATTCCCTCCTCCTATTTTCACACCACCATCTTCACCACCACCTGCACTTTCGAACGATATACCTCCCCCTCTATCACAAGAACTACTTCTCCCTCTACCACAAGGACTACCTCCCCCTTTACCACAAGAACCACCTCCCCCTCTACCACAAGAACCACCTCCCCCTCTACCACAAGAACCACCTCCCCCTCTACCACAAGAACCACTTCTACCACAGGAACTGCCTGCCCCTCTACCACAAGAACCACCTCCCCCTCTACCACAAGAACCACCTCCCCCTCTACCACAAGAACCACCTCCCCCTCTACCACAAGAACCACCTCCCCCTCTACCACAAGAACCACCTCCTATCACACAGAAAACTCCTGCACCACAAGAATCTCCTCCCTCTATACCACCCGAACCTGTGCCACATGTATCTTCTCCAGGTATTGACGAACCGTCACCAGCTGAAGAGTCGTCTAAGCTTGCTTTCGCTTCTCCCTTACCTCCACCAGTGATACAACCTCAGACCGAAGTTGTGGATAGCGAGGTTGGTGTGCATGAGGTCGATGGTACCACAGTTAATCAACCTAAAGAGGAAGAGAGAGAGAACGAACCGTCACCACCTGAAGAAGAGTCGTCTAAGCTTCCTTTCGCCTCTCCCTTACCTCCACCAGTGATACAACCTCACACCGAAGTTGTAGATCGAGAGGTTACCACAGTTAACCAACCTAAAGAGGAAGACAGAGAGAACGAACCGTCACCACCTGAAGAGTTGTCTAAGCTTCCTTTCGCCTCTCCCTTACCTCCACCAATGATACAACCTCACACCGAAGTTGTGGATCGAGAGGTTGGTGTGCATGAGGTCGATGGTACCACAGTTAATCAACCTAAAGTATATAAAGAGGAAGAGAGAGAGAACGAACCGTCACCACTTGAAGAGTTGTCTAAGCTTCCTTTCGCTTCTCCCTTACCCCCGCCAGTGATACAACCTCACACCGAAGTTGTGGATCGAGAGGTTGGTGTGCATGAGATCGATGGTCCCACAATTAACCAACCTAAAGAGGAAGAGAAAGAGAACAAAGTGTCGATAGATATTGTTGTGCCGCCGCCAGTATTCGCTGACAGCGGTAATGATGTAACGGTGCCTACAGCTGAAGCGAGTACTACTCATGAAAAACAATCAAATATGTCGGAAGAAGTCGAGGCATGTCGACCGTGTCCCGAGAAAACAGAATCAGTAGTGGAAACAACTAGTGATATTGACACCCCCGAAACGGATGTGTCAGCGCCTGCTGGTGTGACAGATCACAATGAAAATGTTGTTAAGCCACCTACGATGTACAGTGGTGGTGCAACAGAGGTGAGTTCTGAAAAAGTTGAAACATGTGATTTCAAAAGCACAAGCTGTGTAGATAGTTTCTGGAAACTTACATTGGTATTCTTCTATTTTATCGCAGGAGCTGGCTCCTTCTAAACCTGTGATGTCAGAGGTTTCCACGAACAGGTAAACAGTTACAGTATTGTGTTGTTTTAAGACCAAACTCGTAGTGTTGGTATTGTGTTTTTGTCGTGGTTTGTGGTCCGTCTTTGCAGAGTTTATATTATGTGGAGTTTATTCGCGCGGTTGTTTCTACACCAACAATTCTCATTGTGGGTGAAACAACAGCGGTTCAACTTTGTTCAGAATCATTGAGAGTTTTGACTCGACAGACATGATAGTCCAGTCAATGTACCTGAAATAAAGATTCAACTTCAAACTTATTGCAACAGAAATGGTGAAATCACATACCAAAAGTTCCTGGAAATCAACCTAGTGGAAAGTTCAGAAAATGCGGTTTTTCTTACAATTTAACTACAAAAGCTCCATCGTTTAAAAAAAGTGAAATTTCAAGTTCACTTTTACCAAATATCACCTCTGTCGTTAAAAATACATATGAAGGACATTTATGCGGGTAGTACAATTTTCCAGGCCCATTTTGAGTTAAGTAAGGTTAAACCTGGCATTTTCCACTTTTCTTGAGCGAATAACTCAAAATGGGCTTAGAAAATTATATTATCCGCTTAAATGTCCTTCGTATAGCTTTTTGAGAACTTTCTAAAGACATCGGTAATATTTGCTAAACGTGAACTTGAAATTTTACTTTTTTAAAGAATAGTGCTTTTGTAGGTAAATTGTAAGAAAAACTTCATTTTCTGAACTTTCCACTAGGTTGATTTCCAGGGACTTTTGGTATGTTATTTCCGAATGTATTCAAGGTAATGAAAAAGCTAAAATCATTTCTTTTGCAATTTGTTTGATGTTAAACCATAGATTGACTGAACTATGAGGCTTGGTGAAGGTTCATGAACTCATCATCGTTTAACCTGAAGAAAAGGGAGACTTGAAACAACTCTCATACAAACTCTTGTCTTTCAGCTCTCATCGATTCTCATCCTTGTTTGATCAGTCATTTGGATTGTTACGTCATATTAACTTTCAATCTATTTTTACCTAGTACGTCATTCCGAGATATTCCATACGAAATATGGAGCTGCGTTCACGTGTGTCAGTGGCTTGACTCGATTGCAATGGTGGAACATCAAGAATTATTTCAAGAAAACGACATTCGAGGTCAAAATCTTCTTGGACTTACGAAGGATGACTTACGAGAACTTGGTGTCAAGAAGCTTGGTCATCGAATGACTATTACTGATGAAATTCACACCTTGACTGTTAACAGAGGGTCGGTTACGAATCTCTGAGAGCGGAGAAACATTTTAGTTGTAACTCTGCAACAACTGAGAAGAATTAATTGAAGATTTAACACAAAATGTAAATTTCAATCTAAAATATTTGCAACCTCGTACCCAGGGCATTTTTCCTCCACGGCGGAAGGTCGGCGAAAATGGCCCTGGCTTGTCATATAACCAATTATTCAGCCGAGTATAATTTATTCATCTAAATCTGAATGCTGTCTTCAAATGTTACAGCAAATTATAAGTGATAGCTTTCGTTAAATTGGATATATGCTTCTTCATACCTTTTGTAAGAGATAACCATGGATGTATGGTGGATTATTAAGCTTGTTAGCTGCTTTTATGCCGACGAATGCTGACATGAACAACTCTGAAGAGCATTGAATATTTCTCAATTATTCAGGTCAACAAAGTAGACAAAGGAAATGGAACAAAGACCACAAAAATTATCATATCTAAACATCTGGATGTCATGTGACCAGCCGATCCAGGGCCATTTTCGCCGACCTTCCACCGTGGAGGCAAAATGCCCTAACGAGGTTGAAATACTTGATCATCGATCAAGGTGATATATACGATTCGTTATATAGATCGATATTTGTGGCTATTACGCATCGATATATAATGGTCTTTATAGAATAGTATAACGCATTTGTTGAAATAGCACCCGTTATACACGACTATAGCGATCTTTATAAGTCGATGTAGCACCTTTTATAGATTTAATATAAGGCCAAAAAAATAGTATTCTGTTTCTGGTGCAAACATTGATTTTTATTCTTTTAACAGAACTTCAACAAACGTTTCAACATGCATCAGTGCTCACAAACACGCAACTAACCAGCGGTTTTTATAAAAAAATAACGTTGACGCGCACAGTCAAAGATGACGCGCGCGCTGACCAGAAACAGAATACTTCATTTTTTTCGCCTAATCTTTATAGATCGATTAAGGTAGTGAGCAGTTCTTTTCTCTTTTCATTTAAACTGATTTTTTAGGATGAAATTCGTATAAATTGCTTTTTATAGTTTTGTATAAGAATAGGTTAATAAGAGCTAGAGAAAGTTGTAGAAACTATTGTAATCAGATGAATGTTTCTCGCATTTTACTCGCTGAATTGGACAAATGTGCAACAATTTCATTGTCTACTTTTGCTTCGATTAATAAGTAAGAAGTTTAGTAAGGGCTAAATACATTGGTCTAGTCACCAGGGACGAAAGTTACAAACTAGCCCAACCGGAAGTAGAATGTTAATGGTTTCTGTTGGTTTTTCGGCCAACTGACTTCATTGAGTACGTCAATAACATTTAGAAGTACTTCAATTATGCGTTTTTACCATCATTCCTTTTTTGTCCATCGTGGTACATAGTAGCCTTACTCCCGATTTTTTTTCGCCTTTTTTCTTAAAGCTCGATTTTTTTTCGCCTTTTTTCTTAAAGCTCGAAAAAAATGAAGGGCCTGTTTCGCAGGCTAGGTACATAGGAGCGCTAGCTCAGAATTTTACTCACCTGAAGTATCCCATAATGCACCAAATACGCCATTTTTTGGGGTCCCCTGCGCTTAAGTGTCTTCCTAACCCCCCGCCTTCAACTTCATTATAACCCTAAGCCCCCCGAGTTTTTCGGATTTCTCCAACCAAATCAGCTCTCGTCGATAGGCGTGCGTAGGCTTGTGGGTAATGGCGACCAAGTTTTAATTTATGTTTATTTACTGGTTGTTGTGTTGTGGTAATCGAGATATTCATTGTGGAGATTAGTATTCATGTGAAAACTAACTATCCAATTATGTACTAAACTTCACTTGGGCCGTCTATAATTACAGGGAAATAATGTAGGAACGACGAGTGATGTCGAATAGCCGGTTTGTTGTACACGTTATAAATCAGAATCGAGGAACTGAGATGTTTTCGAACTTGTTAGCTTCGTTGTCACGGTATACTTTCTCGTGGCTTGGAATCGTTGCTGCTGTGCAAACGTCGAATTGAAGTAAAGACGAGATG
Source organism: Chrysogorgia sp. JL179-B06 (assembly GCA_035772405.1). Taxonomy (NCBI): domain Eukaryota; kingdom Metazoa; phylum Cnidaria; class Anthozoa; order Scleralcyonacea; family Chrysogorgiidae; genus Chrysogorgia; species Chrysogorgia sp. JL179-B06. Next base: position 5,843,339 of record JAYKKM010000477.1, read on the forward strand.
ATGGCAAACCGGATTATGCCTCTGGAAATGTGAGTTATTAAACAATTGTATGAGTTTCAGCTATTTCCATCACATAATCCTGATGAGTGATGGCTTTAATACATCAAATTTTTTACCTCTCACAAGCAAACATTTCCACAAGCCGAAACTGCTAGAAAACCTACTCATATGCCTTTCACCGAGTTCTCCCGGTTATTCAAGACCTTTATTACTATAAATTTATATCTGTATGAGTTATAGTATTGGAAAACGTTTACAAGCCGAAGGAATTTCATTTTCAAAAAACTTAATCCATTTAGCCTTCTGCATCAGTTTAGGCTTAAATCGTTCGCTGTATAACTTTACAAAGTGCAGGTGTTGCATGACGATTTCGCATTATTTATATTAAAGACACTATAAAATAATACTGGCATCACTTCGTTTTGGGTGAACAAATATTTCTGCATTTTCGCTTTATTTAAATTAATTTGTAGTCCAGAGCAACAGTATAATTTGTACTATTTAATATCGTAAAGAAAGGTGCTGTTAATACCATTCTCCACTTTTTTTACATTTCTCATTGAAAATTCACTGTTAGATTTAGTAAACTGTTATGTAGTATCCAGTACTGCACTTTTCATAGTTTCATGTAATTAGTACCCAGATTTTAGTCAGCGAATTTTCAATCGTTCTTGAAATACATATTTCAAAAACCATGGTATAGTATGTAACAAGCCAAGAACGGCATTGTTACAACAGACCAATACCCAGGATTTACACACCTTTTTTCACCAGATACCTGTACTTACCCATTTGGAAAGTTAGGTGCAAGCAGTTACCCAAGGGGAGCTTGGAGAAAGTGGTGGTACTTGGATTCAGATTAAGATCCATCCACATGGTATCTTGAGCTGACCACCACTACCCCTCATTGTATAGCTTGCACCACAGCTCTTGGGATGAGAGGCACTCGAGGCCAATGATAAACAGTAATACAAATTGACTCATCGATGATCTCTATTATCTTTTAGCCGAGGGTTTTCTCGGGGGAATAGTGAGCTTTTACGGCCACTTCCTGAAAAACCTGAAGAGCCTTTGCCACTCTCGTATGTTGAGACAGTAAAAGAAGCCATTAACAGCTTCTACATGTCAGATGACAGTGCATGCTCCACTCCAGAGCAGAGCCAGCATACTGATATGTCTGCCAACAGCAGTATGAATGAAAGTTTGCCATCAGAGTCAAGTCACGCATGGTCTGTTACAACGGGTACCATGACTGGGAGAAGTAGCGTGTATTCCTGGGGAAATGATAATGTAAGTTAGTTCTCAGAGTTCTCAGAGTTTTCCTCATAGACAGGATGACAGGGGAAGCATGTTTCTTCAGTTTGCAAATGCTTCAGATGCTAAAATTCAAGCTTCAGTTGTTACTACTCCAAAAACAAAATTCATACAAAATGTATTAACGTGAACTTCTTTTGAATTATGAACAATATCATCATTTGGGAATATCATGAAATGATTTTGGACTTTCTACATGTATCTACAGTAGTAATGTAGTATCATAATATAGTGTACTGTAGTGTCAGGGTTCAAATTAACATTTCAAAAGTGCATCGTAAAAACATTTTGTCAAAAAATTGGAGGGAATGGGGCTAGAACCCCAATGATAGGCTTAACATACACGAAGAATACACATATCATACGCAAGGTTGATGCGTAACTAACATATGTGAGAATATGCATATCATATGCAAGGTACGCGTAACATACTGTACACGAAGAATATGCAAGGATGATGCATAACAATAACATATGCAAAGAATATGCATATCATGCAAGGTTGATGTGTAACAATAACATATGCGAAGAATATGCACAACATTACATGACATGTGTGAAGAATATCATACACAAGGATGATGCGTAACATATGTGAAGAATACGTGCAAAGAATACACAATACATGTATATGCCAAGTAACAATATGCATAACATACAGTATGCAAAGGATATAATGTAACATGCGAAAAATATGCGTTCAAAACTTGCATTGCGATTTTAGTTTTTGTACTTTTTTGCATCACACTTTAAAAAATGCATACGTTAGGCCAAAAAAAAAGTATTCTGTTTCTGGTCAGTGGGTCGGCCTAGAAATGACAAAAGCGACAATGGTTGTGTTTTTTTTCAAATTTTCTTTTAAGGAAGCGCTTTTTGTAGACAAGAGACAGACACTTTTAACAGAACAAGCGTTTCAACACGCATCAGTGGTCGCCATTGTTGTCTGCGAGGGTGTCCGTGCCCACAAACACGAAACTGAACAGTTTTTTTTTATAAAAAATACCGTTGACGCGCACATTCAAAGATAACGCGCGCGCTGACCATAAACAGAATACTTGTTTTTTTTCCTTAATTTGAACCCTGTATGAACAATATCATCATTTGGGAATATCTTGAAGTTGAAATGATTTTGGACTTGCTTCTACATGTATCTAGTAATGTAGTATCACAATATAGTGTAATGTGTTATAGTGTACTGTAGTGTCTTGAAACATAGTGTAACATCTTGCATCTTCATCAAGTATTTGTTTTAATCAGGAATTTGATCGTAAAGCTGCTGCTTCCGTGCAGAGAATGTTTGAAGAAATTGACAACATGTTGTATGAAGGCAATGATCTTGATGGTAAGCAAACTTTGGGATTACAGGTATTTCAACTTACTAGTGTTGACCTGTGTTGAATGATAAATATACCTAGCACATCATTAGCGTTGAACTATAATCATTTGTTTTCTATACAAGGAGGTGAACCTTTGCTGTCAGAATGTGAAGAATGGTGCAGTCGATTTCCTCACTTGAGGTTAGTACTGTCACGCATCTTTTCTAGGACATGGAATATTATGTAAAATATGATAAACTTCAATGCTTAAAGTGCATATAACATCTGTGGGAATTTAACATATATTATGTAATCTATGGATTCTCCTGTAATATATCTTGTCAGCTGAAAATTTCATCTTCATAGACTTTTTTGCTGTTAAAGTTGATGGAAGTTATGTCATAGCAGGCATCTGTAAAGAGGTTTTCATGTAGACAGATGCCTGCTATGACATCACTTCTGTCAACTTTAATAGCAAAAAAGTCTACGAAGATAACATTTTCAGCTGACAAGATATATTACAGGAGAATCCATAGATTACAAATATGTTAAATGCCCACCGACGTTATTATGCACTTTAATGCTTCAATGGGTAATGGCTTTGATTGTTGTCACTTGTCATCATACATAACATATTTTTGCAGTAAACAGACGGTTATCAAAATACTCTAATCCCTTTTCTCAGGATTCGTGGTACTCAGATTTTCCCTTCTCGGGACAATGGAACAGAATATATTATGTTATCTGATAATGACCCAAGAGTTTATGAACATAGACCAAAGACAGCTGTGGTAGATATGGAATCAGAGGATATTGCTGGATATATGGTGGATTTTCAAGGGTAATGTTTTATAGAATACATTAATCCAGTCCGATGATGTCTCAATAACTGTACTAGTGTGTGTACTGTTACATGTGATTTTAGACTGTCAATACAGGGGAATCGCCTGGAACCAATGGTGCCTTCTAAGATGATTGCTGAGATTGGTAAGGCTATTATTTTTTAGTTGAACTGTACTACATGTACATGTACAGTAGCTTACTTTAGAATTAGACTCACATAAGAATTTGCAGAGATTTATAGTTATAATGATTATTTATAATATCAATTGTTTAGACTTAGAAGAAGAGGTTTTTGCTGAAGATGGTTGTGTTGAAGAATATCTGGCATATGATAGCTCTGCCAGGTAGAATGATCATACTATAATTACTAGTATAACAATATATTGATACATTAATTGCCATATAATGTTACACTTATTTATCTGAGCGGGAAATCTTTACGGTAAAATTATCCTACCCACATACATGCATGTAGGCAGTTACTATAGGCATATGGACTGAAGATGGATGAATAATGATTGCATGGGTGGATGGACAGATGGAGGGACAGACAGACAGACAGACAGATGGAACTAACAGACAAAAATATGTCAGACAGATGGATCCATGGACTGACAAATAGACATTTAAGAGATTAAACAGAGAGACAGACATGTTTTATTTTCAGTGCAAAAAGAATGTTAAATAACATAATGCTTTCCTTCTGTTCTATATAAAGTTCTGAAGATTTCAAGAAAAATGGTTCAAAAAGCCGCTATCATATGGGCTACCCACCAGTCACCCCAAATGCTCTTGCAACTGATACTATCTTAAGTCAAGTGTTTGATCAGCTGTGGGGGGAGGTATGTTTTTGTTAATAAAATATAGTGTGGTAGCATCAGTAGCAGTAGTGGCAGGTAGTAGTGGCTGGTAGTGGTGGTAGCAGTAGGTAGGAGTAGTGGTAGTAGCGGTAGTAGTTGTAGCAGTAGTAGCAGTCGTAGTCATAGTACAGTAGTGTTAGCTGTAGTAGTAGTAATGTAGCAGCAGCAGTGGCAGTAGCAGCAGCAACAGTAGCAGCAACAGTAGTAGCAGCAGCAGCAGCAGCAGTAGCAGTAGCAGTAGTAGCAGCAGTAGTAGTAGCAGTTGCAGCAGCAACAGTAGCAGCAACAGTAGTAGCAGCAGCAGCAGCAGCAGCAGCAGCAGCAGTAGCAGTAGCAGTAGCAGTAGTAGTAGCAGCAGCAGTAGTAGCAGCAGCAGTAGTAGTAGCAGCAGTAGCAGCAGCAGCAGCAGCAGCACAGCAGCAGCAGTAGCTGTAGTAGTAGCAGCAGCAGCAGCAGCAGTAGTAGTAGCAGCAGCAGCAGTAGTAGTAGTAGTAGTAGCAGCAGCAGCAGTAGTAGCAGTAGTAGCAGCAGTAGTAGCAGTAGCAGTAGCAGTAGCAGCAGTAGTAGTAGGAGTAGCAGGAGCAGGAGCAGCAGCAGTAGCAGCAGCAGTAGTAGCAGTAGCAGTAGTAGCAGTAGTAGCAGTAGCAGTAGTAAGCAGTAGCACCAGTAAGCAGCAGCAATAATAGTAGCAGCAGTAGCAGCAGTAGTAGCAGCAGCAGCAGCAGCAGCAGCAACAGTAGTAGTAGTAGCAGTAGTAGCAGCAACAGCAGCAGCAGCAGCAGCAGCAGTAGTAGCAGTAGTAGCAGCAGAAGCAGTAGTAGCAGTAGTAGCAGCAGCAGCAGTAGTAGCAGCAGCAGCAGCAGCAGCAGTAGTAGCAGTAGCAGCAGCAGCAGCAGCAGCAATAGCAGCAGCAGTAGTAGCAGCAGCAGTAGTAGTAGCAGTAGTAGCAGCAGCAGTAGCAGCAGTAGTAGTAGTAGCAGCAGTAGTAGTAGTAGTAGCAGCAGCAGTAGTAGCAGTAGCAGTAGTAAGCAGTAGCACCAGTAAGCAGCAGTAGTAATAGTAGCAGCAGTAGTAGCAGCAGTAGCAGCAGCAGTAGTTGTAGCAGTAGAGCAGCAGCAGCAGAAGTAGTAGTAACAGCAGCAGTAGCAGCAGGAGCAGAGCAGCAACAGCAGGAGCAGCAACAGCAGGAGCAGCAACAGCAGGAGCAGCAGAGAAGCGGCAGGAGCAGCAGCAGCAACAGGAGCAGCAGCAGCAACAGGAGCAGCAGCAGCAAACATAAAAATAACTTTAAAAGATAAAGCTAATAGAGTGAAACCATAATCCAAAACCAAACCAAAATTTTGCTTCATAAATAAATGTATTTTAACCAACTGGATATAATTTTTCTAGATTATATTATGGCTAAGAAGTTTATTAAGTCTTTATTCAAAAAACATTTTAAGAGGTGAGCACCATTGAGAACCTTTTCTAACATGCTTTGTTTACCCATGGTTTAGTTCCACATACTTTGTCCATTGTTATTGGAGGCTGTTCATTTCTTATGTATTTGATTGTTGGTCAGTTTGTGTATTAGTGTTCACTTGTTATAATGTTGTATTTGTTTGTTTGTTTTAATTATTTTCTTGTCAGTTTTACATCGTTTTATTAGAGATCATTACTTATTTGTTTGTTTATTTCAATCTTTATCTGTTTTTCTTTTTGTTTATGCATTTTGTTTTTTTTGTTTGTGTGTCTGTTACTCCCAGTGTTTTTAATGTTAGTGATATTGCATTCAACATGCCATAAGAATCAATTAATATCAATAATTAGTATATAAGTATCAATTAATATCAGTTATTTTTTTTAAGTATCAATTAATATCAGTAATTAGTATATAAGTATCAATTAGTATCAGTAATTAGTATATAAGTATCAATTAGTATATAAGTATCAATTGTTTTTTCATTGGCAATTTCAGGAAGTCGTTCTGAGAAACAACAGTTTATCCCTGACTTAGTGAAAGAGGATGATACAATAGACTTACGACCAATGTCTAGAGAGGTTTTTCCTCACGCTTATCAAGTGAGTATGTCACTTCTAAACTACCAGAATGACTTTGCTGGTAACTATGTACAGGGCGATTCTCCCGTCACACATGTGACATTGCTATTCCTTTGGGCTTCACACTAAGTGTGAAGCCCAAAGGAATAGCAATGTCACGTGTGTGACGGGAGAATCGCCCTACAGTATTAATAACTTGATTGCTGACTAACTATATTGTATTAATCTTTAATTTGTCTTTTATAACTGCTAGGTTCGCTTGAGATCTGGAATCCAACCTTCTGATGTTAATGGATTGAATGACTTAATCACAATCAGATCTTTGCCCTTGAAGCAAAGGTCGACAGTTTAGTAAGTATATTAAACTTTTTTATTATATGGTGTGGCTCATGAGTGGTCTTAACATTAGCTTTTCTGCAATCTGATTGGTTTCTGAGCGATCTTAATAAACCAGTAAAGAGCGGTCATTACAAAACAACTGAAAAGTTTTTAAAAATTGTGAAAAAATTGAGGAAATGTGAGAAATTTTAAAAAGGCATAATAGAAACCTTATTAACCTTGTTAACTTGTTTGTTTTTTTATGGCAAAATTATCCTGTGCTTGGTCTTTAAGAACAGACTGAATGACAAGGGAGTGAGAAATACCTTGGCAGGATAATTTTGTTGAGGTGGTTATTGTAATGTTGCTGTTGATGAGGATGTTGTTGATGATATTGATGATGGTGATCGTGAGCCAGAGGTGGTGACTGTGCTGTTGATGGTGGTGTTGATGATGGTGAGCCAGAGGTGGTAATTGTGCTGTTAATGTTGTTGCTGTTGTTGATGATGATGGTGTTGATGGTGGTGTTAATGATGGTAATCGTGAGCCAGAGGTGGTGATCAACAGCACGTTGATGATAATGGTGCCAATTATTAATGGTGATAATTTTTTTGTTTTTTTCAGTGAAAGCCGAGATGGAACTCCTGTTTGCCAGGTTTGTAATACAGACAAACTTCCAAAACAGTTTCAATGCTAAATAACATCCACCAGTACCTAATTATAGTTACAACAAAATGACTCAAATCCAGGCTGCCACCGAGAGCCAAGATATCCCAGGGGAAGGTGGGGTTATTGTCTTTACAGGCCCCTAAATGCCCTAGAAGCTTCATTCTATGTGTAGGATTTGCATGATGGTTATCGTTTCGGGCCCCTTATTTGGTTTGAGCCCTGGGACAGTTGCCTGGCTACTCCCTCTTGGAAGGGCTGCTCAAAACCTTGAATAGTATACCATGAGTGTTTCAATTTTTAGGCTCGTCCTGGTTCCAGCAGTGTTGTTATGTCAAGACATTCATTAGTGAAATCAATGAGCTGGAAAAATTCTGACAATCATATAAACTCAAGGATGTCCTCTGCTAGAACTATTAAAAGGTATATAATTTATTGATATGGGATGACAATTCATTTCTTGTCATGAGTGTTATGCTACATAGATGCACAGTGTACTATGAAATGGTTACTGACTGGGTTTCTAGTTCATCTTTGAGAAATGGCTCTTCATCGTATTTGCACTGTGATGAAGGGTTTTGGCAGGCAGCAATGTACTTTCTTTGCTGCATTCACATTTTCGTGTTTACTTGTGTTTTTCTTGTGTTTAAAAAGAGATCGCCAATTGATGTTATTGGAGGATTGGTGCCAAGCCACAGGGGAACAGCCCGCCTCCAGGCACCAGTCACACTGTCAAAGCAGTGCAAATATGTATGAAGGGTCAACACAGTGCAAAGCAAGAAATCCCAAATATCAACGAATACTGTAGATAGCGCACGCAAAACCAGTCAAGCTCAGACCACGCTGGCAAGACTCTGATGAGCGCTGAGGTCCCCCCGCATATTATAAATAGGGGACTGCTGACCAACATTGACTCCTATATACCGCTGATTAACATTGTCTCCTTTTTTACTTGCTTAAATTACATTTTGCCTAATTTACTTTTTTTGTCTGAACTTTTTTTTTTAAACAGAAACCCATCTTTACGTCTTCAACCAATCGATCGTTCCAGAACGCCAGGCGTGCAGGTTTGTAGTGTGTTTGTGGACATTACCCATATTGCATTTTTCTATTAGAAGAAAAACAAAAGTGGCTGAAAGCGAAAGGAAGGGTGAAAGATGTTAGAAGCACCTTCCTAAAATAAGTAATTCCCCAAGACTTTGATTTTTCAAGTTGAAGATCTCCCTTTAATTTCTTCAGGAAAGTAATGTCATTGGTGAAGGAGTTCGTGGCACAAAACTGTAAGTATTTTTTGAAAAAACAAATATGCAAATTTAGATATTTCCTTACCTTGACACTGTGAGTTATGATATCTATTATTTGCGCAGTGTTCCTGGAAGTGACCGTCTGCCTTCACCAAATACAAGTCCTGTTTCGCCTCAACCATGGTAAGTTATATTCTTTGTCGTTTACTGTAATTTGTTCTCCGTATTATTGGAGTAATGATAATGGGGGATATTTAAATCAAAAACTCTAAAAAGGTTGGTGTACTACCATTACAGAATGAGACTATGAGTGAAGGCCTTTCATCAGAAAGAAAGTGAGCGTATATGCCCGTCGTTAGAGTGAACCAAAGCCTTTCGTCAGAGAGTGAGTGAAGGCACTTCGTCAGAAAGTGAGCGTATATGCCCGTCGTTAGAGTGAACCAAAGCCTTTCCGTCAGAGAGTGAGTGAAGGCACTTCGTCAGAAAGTGAGCGTATATGCCTGTCGTTAGAGAGTGAACCAAAGCCTTTCGTCAGAGAGTGAGTGAAGGCACTTCGTCAGAAAGTGAGCGTATATGCCCGTCGTTAGAGTGAACCATAGCCTTTCCGTCAGAGAGTGAGTGAAGGCACTTCGTCAGAAAGTGAGCGTATATGCCCGTCGTTAGAGAGTGAACCAAAGCCTTTCGTCAGAGAGTGAGTGAAGGCACTTCGTCAGAAAGTGAGCGTATATGCCCGTCGTTAGAGTGAACCAAAGCCTTTCCGTCAGAGAGTGAGTGAAGGCACTTCGTAAGAAAGTGAGCGTATATGCCCGTCGTTAGAGTGAACCATAGCCTTTCCGTCAGAGAGTGAGTGAAGGCACTTCGTAAGAAAGTGAGCGTATATGCCTGTCGTTAGAGAGTGAACCAAAGCCTTTCGTCAGAGAGTGAGTGAAGGCACTTCGTCAGAAAGTGAGCGTATATGCCCGTCGTTAGAGTGAACCAAAGCCTTTCCGTCAGAGAGTGAGTGAAGGCACTTCGTCAGAAAGTGAGCGTATATGCCCGTCGTTTGAGAGTGAACCAAAGCCTTTCGTCAGAGAGTGAGTGAAGGCACTTCGTAAGAAAGTGAGCGTATATGCCCGTCGTTAGAGAGTGAACCAAAGCCTTTCGTCAGAGAGTGAGTGAAGGCACTTCGTAAGAAAGTGAGCGTATATGCCCGTCGTTAGAGTGAACCAAAGCCTTTCCGTCAGAGAGTGAGTGAAGGCACTTCGTCAGAAAGTGAGCGTATATGCCCGTCGTTAGAGTGAACCATAGCCTTTCCGTCAGAGAGTGAGTGAAGGCACTTCGTCAGAAAGTGAGCGTATATGCCTGTCGTTAGAGAGTGAACCAAAGCCTTTCGTCAGAGAGTGAGTGAAGGCACTTCGTAAGAAAGTGAGCGTATATGCCTGTCGTTAGAGAGTGAACGAAGGCCGTAGCTTCTTCAGAAAGTGAGTGAAGGCACTTCGTCAGAGAGTGAACGAAGGCACTTCGTCAGAAAGTGAGCGTATATATGCCCGTCGTTAGAGTGAACCATAGCCTTTCCGTCAGAGAGTGAGTGAAGGCACTTCGTAAGAAAGTGAGCGTATATGCCCGTCGTTAGAGAGTGAGTGAAGGCACTTCGTAAGAAAGTGAGCGTATATGCCCGTCGTTAGAGAGTGAGTGAAGGCACTTCGTAAGAAAGTGAGCGTATATGCCTGTCGTTAGAGAGTGAACCAAAGCCTTTCGTCAGAGAGTGAGTGAAGGCACTTCGTCAGAAAGTGAGCGTATATGCCTGTCGTTAGAGAGTGAACGAAGGCCGTAGCTTCTTCAGAAAGTGAATGAAGGCCCTTCGTCAGAAAGTGAGCGTATATGCCCGTCGTTAGAGTGAACCAAAGCCTTTCCGTCAGAGAGTGAGTCAAGGCACTTCGTAAGAAAGTGAGCGTATATGCCTGTCGTTAGAGAGTGAACGAAGGCCGTAGCTTCTTCAGAAAGTGAGTGAAGGCACTTCGTCAGAGAGTGAACGAAGGCACTTCGTCAGAAAGTGAGCGTATATGCCCGTCGTTAGAGTGAACCAAAGCCTTTCGTCAGAGAGTGAGTGAAGGCACTTCGTAAGAAAGTGAGCGTATATGCCCGTCGTTAGAGTGAACCAAAGCCTTTCGTCAGAGAGTGAACGAAGGCACTTCGTCAGAAAGTGAGCGTATATACCCGTCGTTAGAGTGAACCAAAGCCTTTCGTCAGAGAGTGAGTGAAGGCACTTCGTAAGAAAGTGAGCGTATATGCCCGTCGTTAGAGTGAACCAAAGCCTTTCGTCAGAGAGTGAACGAAGGCACTTCGTCAGAAAGTGAGCGTATATGCCCGTCGTTAGAGTGAACCAAAGCCTTTCGTCAGAGAGTGAGTGAAGGCACTTCGTAAGAAAGTGAGCGTATATGCCCGTCGTTAGAGTGAACCAAAGCCTTTCGTCAGAGAGTGAACGAAGGCACTTCGTCAGAAAGTGAGCGTATATGCCCGTCGTTAGAGTGAACCAAAGCCTTTCGTCAGAGAGTGAGTGAAGGCACTTCGTAAGAAAGTGAGCGTATATGCCCGTCGTTAGAGTGAACCAAAGCCTTTCGTCAGAGAGTGAACGAAGGCACTTCGTCAGAAAGTGAGCGTATATGCCCGTCGTTAGAGTGAACCAAAGCCTTTCCGTCAGAGAGTGAGTGAAGGCACTTCGTAAGAAAGTGAGCGTATATGCCCGTCGTTAGAGTGAACCAAAGCCTTTCGTCAGAGAGTGAACGAAGGCACTTCGTCAGAAAGTGAGCGTATATGCCCGTCGTTAGAGTGAACCAAAGCCTTTCGTCAGAGAGTGAGTGAAGGCACTTCGTAAGAAAGTGAGCGTATATGCCCGTCGTTTGAGAGTGAACCAAAGCCTTTCGTCAGAGAGTGAGTGAAGGCACTTCGTAAGAAAGTGAGCGTATATGCCCGTCGTTAGAGTGAACCATAGCCTTTCCGTCAGAGAGTGAGTGAAGGCACTTCGTCAGAAAGTGAGCGTATATGCCTGTCGTTAGAGAGTGAACCAAAGCCTTTCGTCAGAGAGTGAACGAAGGCACTTCGTAAGAAAGTGAGCGTATATGCCTGTCGTTAGAGTGAACCAAAGCCTTTCCGTCAGAGAGTGAGTGAAGGCACTTCGTCAGAAAGTGAGCGTATATGCCCGTCGTTAGAGTGAACCAAAGCCTTTCGTCAGAGAGTGAGTGAAGGCACTTCGTAAGAAAGTGAGCGTATATGCCCGTCGTTTGAGAGTGAACCAAAGCCTTTCGTCAGAGAGTGAGTGAAGGCACTTCGTCAGAAAGTGAGCGTATATGCCTGTCGTTAGAGAGTGAACGAAGGCCGTAGCTTCTTCAGAAAGTGAATGAAGGCCCTTCGTCAGAAAATGAGCGTATATGCCCGTCGTTTGAAAGTGAACCAAAGCCTTTCGTTAAAGAGTGAGTGAGGGCCCTTCTTCAGAGAGTGAACCAAGACCCTTCGTCGGAAAATGACCGTATAAGCCCTTCAGTTCGTGAGCGTATAGGCCGTTCGTCAGAGAGTGAATGAAGGCCCTTCTTCAGAGAGTTTTGAAATAGCGTTTAGGCCGAGTTGAATTTATTTTATATTGTGTTTTCTCTAGGGGTGCTCGAAATGGAACCCTTCCTCCAATTGACAAGTCCGAATTCCTAGAAAGCTCAATCAGACCGAGAGGAATTAGTGCTGTATGTATTAATGATGTTTGTATTGCATAACTCAATTTCGTCCTCAGAGCCATTTTGGTGAACTAACGATGTTTATACGCATGCTTGATCTCGTTACAGAAAGGAAAAGTTCATTTCAGCCTTCGCGCTGCTAGTGCTGCAACGGATGACTCTCGGTAAGTTATATTTTATTCTAAGAACATCAGTTACTAGTGAACAGAAGTGAACCATACTAGTGAACCATAGTACCATACATGTTAATTTGTTAGGTAATTAGCTATTTATTTATTAGAATATATTCGTTTCTATTTTCTTGTTGCTTAGCAAAACATTTAAAGAAAGAGGATCATCGTTTGCAGATTCAAGACCGAACACCACCCATTCATTTCGCGTGAGTTCTTCTTCAATGAATTATTTGAAAGTTTGCATAGTAATCAAGGTAGTATATAGCTGTATATACAGTATATTAGGGCTGAGACCATGGTCATTAGGTTATTTTTAACCTTCGAACCTTCACTAACAAAATTGTTAACCCCCAATCTTGATTATCGGAACTAATCTTGATTTTTGTTTCCCATAGCAACCCGAGACTCTACCGATGTCAACTCGACGTCTCTCGACTCCCATTGGAACAGTAAGTGGTTCCGGTAGTCAACTACGACCAGCGGGCTCGTTTGGTTACAGCGGACAAAGCATGGTAGATGGAATCACTGGCGTTAGTATGCCAATTTCTAATTACCACCCATCAACAGAGCACGGTGTCCATGCCCATCAACAGTTGTATTACCATGTGGAAGAGAGCTCTTTGCTGGAAGAAAGTGATGAGTTTGAAGACACTCCACCTTGGGGTAGGTAGAGTTAAAGATCTTTCCTTCCCTTCGTTGCTCTTTCCTTCTCCTCCGTTTATTCTCCTCCCTTTCATTCCCCTTCCTTCCTTTCCTTCCCTTTCATTCCTTTCCTTTCATTCCTTTCCTTCCTTTTCCTTCACTTTCCCTTTCCTTCTCTTGTTTCCCTTTCATTCCTTTCCTCCTCCTCCGTTCCTTCACCCTCCCTTTCATTCCTTTCCTTCCCTTTTATTCCTTCCCTTTCTCTTTCTTTCCCTTTCATTCCTTTCATTCCTTTCCTTCTCCTGTGTTCCTTTCCCCCTTTCATTCCTTTCCTTCCCTTTTTTTCCTTTCCTTCCCTTTCATTCCTTCCCTTTCATTCCTTCCCTTTCCCTCCCTTTCATTCCTTTCATTCCTTTCCCTCCCTTTCATTCCTTTCATTTCTTCCCTTTCATTCCTTCCCTTTCATTCCTTCCCTTTCCCTCTCTTTCATCCCTTTCCTTCACCTTTCCTTTCCTTCCCTTTCATTCCTTCCCTTTCATTCCTTCCTTTTCATTCCTTCCCTTTCCCTCTCTTTCATCCCTTTCCTTCACCCTCCCTTTCATTCCTTTCATTCCTTCCTTTTCATTCCTTCCCTTTCATTCCTTCCCTTTCCCTTTCATTCCTTCCCTTTCATTCCTTCCCTCCCTTTCATTCCTTCCCTTTCCCTCCCTTTCATTCCTTCCCATTCGTTTCCTTTCTTTCCCTTTCCTTTCTTCCCTTTCCTTCCACTTATTCATTTCTTCTCTTTCTTCATTCCTCTTCCTTCTGCACATGATCAAAGTATTATTTGCAGCTACATAACGTTTCCTTCTTATACACATACCCAGACTATTATTTGTAGGCAGTTATTTGCAACTGACGTAGCGACCTCATAGTGAATCAAAATTCAGTTGTTTCAGCATACATATATTCACTCCCTTCCAGATCATTATCAATCAAATGCCACTCTATCGAGAAGAGGACGACAGTATAACTCCATCAGGTAGTAAGTCTTGTAAGTCGTTTCAAATTAATACCCGGATGGTAAAAATCCTACACGGCATTGCTTGCCTGACGCATAGCCCTGGTAAACCCATCAACGGTGCGAACGCGTATTAAGCGGCAGCAAAATACGAGTATTGGTTGAAATCATCCTTGGGCGAGAAGACGTTTCCCCTGACTCAGTTACCAAGGTTACCGATGACGAATACCGCTCGTTCTAGTCGTCTTACAACTGCGTCTTACAACTGTGATCAGTTAAGCATAGTTTCCGTTTGTGGAAGAGGGCAGTGCTCAAGTTACAAGAAAACTACACCTTTGCGGATAAATTGCGCTGAGTATGGAGTATATGGGTTATGACATAATGAACTGAAGTGGCGGAGACATTGTCCCTGAAAAGCTACTCTTTGGATTAGTGATATCAAAATTAGACAGAATCTGTAGGCACCCATTGAACGTGTTTGACACTGGAGTATTTCACTTGGAATACAAAGGGAATAATTAATCACCAAACGAATAACGGTCACACGGAGAGTTACCATGACACGGTCACACGGAGAGTTAGCTGTACTACTATAGCAAGTCCAAGTCCAAGAAAACATAGATTGACATAGTTGCACGCATAGTGTGATTATGTCACAATTATACAGATGAGAAGTGACGATTTCACATCAAACCTTTTTTGGTGAGTGAAGTGAAGCACGACCCAGCTACATCGTTAAAAATCTCTGTATCAAACCTGTATGAACTGGTGGCTGTGTTGTTGCTTAGTGTCATGATATCAAAGTTCTACAGATGACCATAATTTCACAACTTTCTCACAATAACAAGTCCAGTCTTCTCACATGGAAAGTGAAATAAAACATCGCAAAATGAGCACATCATGGACGAGAGATAAATGGAGAATAAGATTTGGCCAACCTCAGGAGAAGGAACATGACCCATTCATAACAATTATAATACAGGCAGCTACGTAGTGCTGTGATGTCAAAACTGGTAGGATTTTGCAGTAGGACATCACAATGTAACCTGTGTGCAGTCCATACAACGATTTCTTTGGAACTTCTTAAATTATTCAACACCTATAATTTCATGGATGATCTGTTAATATTATTTCATGGACCCAATCCTTTGCGCCATAGTTAGGGATAAATATGACAATTCTTATGATGCAGAGGGTTAGATAATTATTCTATAAAGTTATATAATTATAACATAATAAAAAAAGAAACGAGATTATTATGCAAAGGCCTAAAGTCGTTGAAACATCATTCTCAAACTCATTAATAATTCATGAATTATCATAGCCAATCCATGAACGTATACCACATCACATGCATGAGTTTTGATACCCAATGAAAACCTGTAGGAAACTTCCTAGTGAACTGGATCACATTTCTTAATCTACATATTAAAATAAAATCTCTATGGGAGCAAATCGCTATAGGAATACTCGTTTGAGAAGACACTTCGCTATATGACAAATCGCTATAGGAACACTCGTTTGTCGTGTTTCATCAGGGGACTCCAAACACTCGAAAACAATAAAAACCTCGGGCTACGCCCTCGGTTTTCATTTGTTTTCTCGTGTTTGGAACCCCTGATGAAACACTCAAACTCGTGTTTGATCTATTACATCTCAAACTCGTTAATAATTCATGAGCCGAAAACAAAGGAAATCAGTACCGAGACGGTCAACTGGATACCTGGTCTTAATTAGTATAGGATTTTGACAATTTCCACCTCAAATTTCTCTTAAAATACTGATTCGTTCGAGATGTAATATCAAACACTCGAAAGAGTGTTCCATCCTCTATCCAGTCACCTCGAATTCGGTTAAAAAACTCGGCTATCGCCTCGTTTTTCAACCTGCTTCTCAGGGACTGGATATCGGATGAAACACACTTTCTCGTGTTTTTATCACGACTTTTTAAAGTGCCTCACGTTTGGGAATTTTACATATCCGTAATATTGGGTCTTTCTGAGCAAAATCATAATATATATTGTCAGCCGAAAATTTCATCTTCATGGAGTTTTTCGCTGTCAAAGTTACCGGATGTGATGTCACAATAGACATTCCAAACCAGTTATTTTGTTACTTGTCATGACAAAAATGCCTCTTGTGACATCACATCCGTCATGAAATTTTCGGCTGATAAGATTTTGCTCAGGAAGACCCAAATATTACGAATATAAAACTGCGCCTGCAGTTTACCTATTAAGGGGGCAGCTTAGCTTCATTTCGACACATTTTTCAAATAAAATATTTTGGCGAACTGTTTAACAAATCCCTAATTATCTATATATCAAATTAAACTGCAGAAAATGCTCTATAATAATACTGAGATAAAAATGTCAATTGTTTAATGTACAACGATTATGGTGTGAATGGTACCAGGTTCCCGGGTGTGAAAGGACAGTGGGAAGGACCCATTTTGTGGGATTCAAGTTACACTATCCTTTTAGCAGGGGAGATAGCTTGTTGCAATAAACCTAAAACAATTATGGTAAGCTTATTTCGCAATAAAGGTAGGCTGCCCCCTTAAAGTGCCCATGACCCCAAATACGATATTACTGATATATATTCTACATGAAGTGAAAAGTTGAATGCCAAAATATTTTATGATTTGAGCTTTGCGTTGATGTTGTAGAAAGGATTGTTTCAACTGAAATTCTAATGATGTGACGTCATTTACGGCATTTGGCTTTCTTTTCTGCTTTCCGTGTGATAGACTGGTTGAGGATTTGAGTGAAAAAGTTGATAAAATCTTTACTATAATGGTCAAGTACATCATCAACGTTTGAGTTAGATTAATTTGCTTTAACAGTAGAATATTGTATCCGAAATGTGCCGTAAATGACGTCACACTCATTACCATTTCTGACAAATAAACCTTTATAAAACATCAATGCAAAGCTCAAATCATAAAATATTTTGGTATTCAACTATTTACTTCATGTAGAATCTATATTACTAATATTGTATTTGGGGTCATGGGCACTTTAAGGCCATGTGGAATGACAATGATCGATTATTAATTTCAAATATCAAGGTTTAATTCAAAGCATTATGTATGCAGACGTTACCGCGGAAAATGTTGCATTCTGGTATTTATTAAAACAGTCTATTTAACAATTAGATTATGAGTTAAAGGAATATGGCAATATAAATTAACTTTGTCTCATTTGAAAGAACTCATGAAATGGTATAACAAGACCTTTTACAATTTTCCCTTATCTTTTTTGGTTTTCAAAATAATTTGACGAAAGACAGCGTGTTGTCCGCCATCTTGGAATTATTTTCGATATGCATGTGAAGTCATAAGTAGGGTAAAGTGAAATTTTTATCTTGCCAACCTTACGACATTATGAGCCAGAAACTCGATTATGTTGCACTATTTCCATTTTCAATTGGCCCACAACATTTTAAAAAGCCTTCCGCGGAAATTCGTTCACCTATGGAGTAGTTTCATCAGGTTTACCAATTTCCTACAACAAGTCTTTTGTCATAATTATCTGAAATATTTCAAAAACCAAGAAAGATACAGAAAAATTGTAAAAGGTCTTCTTATACCATTTTACGAGTTCTTTGAAATGAGACAAAGTTAATTTATATTGCCATATCCCTTTAATATTATTAGATTATATATATATTATTTACCGGCTGGAAGGTCCGTATGGAGAAATATTTCCCGAGGTATCAAAAACGGCGCAGGCCTAGGGACGTTTCTGAGACGAAGCAAGGGAAATATTTCTCAATACGGACCGACCGAAAATGCGCTCTGATCTATTGCGGACAAAACCATTTTAGCATGCTTGCTGTAAGTATTACTTGATTATTAATTAGTATTCGAATACTGTTTAGGATTTTATAATATAACGCTCAATTATACCCATTTCTGTCGGTTTTTTTGGTTACGGACAGCTTGTTGCTTGTTCTTCAAGACTTCAAATATAGCTCCACGAATGTCATGAAGACTGGTACAGAGTTGAGCCCGCGAAACTCCACTTGTGTTTGGACCATTGTCATAATCCCACTCATTGTCATAATTTAGACTATTCAGAGCCGGATTAAGGGTATATTGGGCCTGGAACTGGTGGAGACATTATGGCCCATCTAGATCGTTATAGCAAATATATATCAGAGCCCGCCATCTTGCCTCGCACCGCGAAGGCCCTGGGGACGAGATTGATCAGAGGCGTAGTAAGATGTTTTTGGTTAAGGGGGCTTAAGGTCGTCGTGCCGAAGACGCAACGAACCGCTAGGGGGTATCCGGGGGCTTGCTCCCATGGCATTTCCTGCATTTTGAGGGGAGATTTAAGAGATTTCTGAAGGCTATAAAATACCAATTCATTTGCTATAAAAAGGGCTCTCTATCGCCAATAACAAATCAAAAAATGCGAGGCCTCCTGGCCATAAGCGCGGAGCCCCTGTGCCTAACAAAAGGCGCGAATTGTAGGGGTCTGGTGTCTTGAATAGATAGAAAAGATAATTGCCTGCGGCTGTTTGCAGTCGCGAATTCTTTGGCAACAGACACAAGATCAAGGGCTTCTATACGTGCTGTATGAACATACACCAAGAATAAGTAGTTAAGACGCTATTGAACGACAGTAAACGAATCTGAATCGAATCACACGTGTATACTAATTATTAGGGGGGCTGAGTCCCCCATTTCAGAATTTCAGGGGAGCTGCAGCCCGTCTGCTTCCTACGCCGGTGTATATATATATAAAGCTGTCTTGATGTTTCACAGATCAGTGTTGTAAACCTCTATCGAAAATTGCAATCGATACAAGACGTTTATAAAAGTATGCTTACCTGCTATAGTCCAGCTGTTAAGGGGTGAATTGTGCGTTTTATGATACAAGCATTAAACTTGGCAAGTAGATAGAGTTACTAGTGCTGATGACTTTCTGATATAGGGCCAATGAAGATTTCTTCCTGGTTGCCACAAAATCGAGTTTTTCCAATTTACCTATCAAAGTACACCCTGTATATATATATATATATTATAAAAAAGTGAAAATTCAAAGTTCACTTTTAGCGAATATCACCCATATCATTAGAAAGTTCGCAAAAAACTATATGAAGTGGGTTGTACGATTTTCCAAGCTCATTTTGAGTTACAGAAGGCTAAACCCACTAAAAACAAGAATTTTGTAGCATTTTGCGGCATTTTCCACATTTTTGAGCGTTAACTCAAAATAGGCTTAGAAAATCGTCCTACCCGCTTGAATGTCCTTCATATAGTTTTTTCGCGAACTTTCTAATGATATAGGTGATATTCTTATAAGTGAACTTTGAATTTTCACTTTTTTATAATATATACACTTTGATAGGTAAATTGAAAGAAAAACTCGATTTTGTGGCAACCGATTCAACTCGATTTTGATTCAACTCGATTTTGTGGAAGAAATCTGCATTGGCCCTATATCAGAAAGTCATCAGCACTAGTAACTTTATCTATACCTGCCAAGTTTCATGCTTGTTTCACAAAACGAACGATTAAGGCAAAATTTCGGGCTTAACCGCCGGGCTACTAAGACTTTATTTTTTAAGTCTGGTGAGAAAAGGGTCTATTTTTCTCCAGGGCCTGGAGTTGCCGTCCCATCCGTCCCCGCGGCCTTAATCCCGCTCTGAATTTATACTATTTTGCAAAGAAGTGCATCCAATAAATTACATTGAATATCAAGAATGCAAAAGGAAACAAGAATCTGGAAATAACATCGACAATGTTCTCGTGTGACGAAACCTTAGTTACCATGTGTTGAAGTGGCAAAGCCGCTCTCTTACGAACGCCGCCGGTCGAGAGCTTTTGGCCATTTTGTTGTCGCCTAGGTTTGATGAAGTGGTTATAAATCAACGAGGAAGATTTGGAGTCTGCTTTTGTTAGGGTTGGTCTTCTAGCACCGTTGTTAATCACATGTCTGTTGCATTCATAGCTCATTGGTTTTTCGTAAAACGATATGATTTTGCCACCTTGGTTGACTTGTACTGTCAGCGGTTGCTTTTCTTCATCCTGGGAGAAATGAGATGAGATCATGAGAATGGGTGTGGTTACACCTTTCGTAATAGTCACTCTGTCATCTGAGTCGGTGTTGCTCAATGGTTAGAGCTTCTATTGGTCGTCAGAAGGTTACAGGTTGTACACATATGTAACCTACGTTCTATCATCTTAGTCCATGTAGGCATGCTGCTCATGAATGGTTAGAGCAATCTATTGGTCGTCAGGTTACAGGTTGTACACATATGTAACCTACGCTCTATCATCTTAGTCCATGTAGGCATGCTGCTCTATGGTTAGAGCAATCTATTGGTCGTCAGGTTACAGGTTGTACACATGTAACCTACGCTCTATCATCTTAGTCCATGTAGCTCTATGGTTAGAGCAATCTATTGGTCGTCAGGTTACTGGTTGTACACATATGTAACCTACGCTCTATCATATTAGTCCATGTAGGCATGCTGTTCAATGGTTAGAGTTATCTATTGGTCGTCAGGTTACAGGTTGTACACATATGTAACCTACGCTCTGTTATCTTAGTCCATGTAGGCATGCTGTTCAATGGTTAGAGTTATCTATTGGTCGTCAGGTTACTGGTTGTACACATATGTAACCTACGCTCTGTTATCTTAGTCCATGTAGGCATGCTGTTCAATGGTTAGAGTATCTATTGGTCGTCAGGTTACAGGTTGTACACATATGTAACCTACGCTCTGTTATCTTAGTCCATGTAGGCATGCTGTTCAATGGTTAGAGTATCTATTGGTCGTCAGGTTACAGGTTGTATACATATGTAACCTACGCTCTATCATCTTAGTCCATGTAGGCATGCTGTTCAATGGTTAGAGTTATCTATTGGTCGTCAGAAGGTTACTGGTTGTACACATATGTAACCTACGCTCTATCATATTAGTCCATGTAGGCATGCTGTTCAATGGTTAGAGTTCATATGTAACCTACGCTCTGTTATCTTAGTCCATGTAGGCATGCTGTTCAATGGTTAGAGTTATCTATTGGTCGTCAGGTTAGAGGTTGTATACATATGACATGTAGGCATGTAGCTCAATGGTTAGAGTATCTATTGGTCGTCAGGTTACATGTACACATATGTAACCTACGCTCTATCATCTTAGTCCGTGTAGGCATGTAGCTCAATGGTTAGAGGCTTAGAGCAATCTTGTTGGTCATCAGAAGGTTGGGTGTTGTACACGTGTATTTAACAGTATGTCTATGAAGATATACGTGAGTAGTCTTACTTAAGTATTTTTCAATACATTGAAGTTCTCTTATTTCTCCTTTTCATATTATATCCAGTTCTTTTGAGAACTTAGCAGCTTTCATATTTATTCTTATTATTACATATTTATTTTATGGCTTGGCTCGTGCATGAGCAGTCTTAACGCAGCTTTTCTGTAATCTGATTGGTTCCTGAGCGGTCTTTACAAACCGGTAAAGAGAGCCCTCCTCAAACACATTCTCGTTCCCCGAGCCCGTCTCTGCTATTAGTTCCCAATCCAATCTCGTTCCCGGGACAATGCTCTGGGAACGAGATTGTTCCCAATCTCGTTCCCAGAGCCTTCGCCGCGCGCGGATTGATTAGTTCCAGTCCTTTATCCTCACGGTCAAAATAATTATGCCGAATTTGTTTCTTTACACTCACCGACAAATCTTCAATAATTTTTCTGCGCTTCATTTTAACTTTGGCTGCTTTTTCTCGGCTGAGCGAATATCTTCTAGCTAGTACGTACTCAATGGAAGTTAGAAAAATGAATCCAAAACAACCGAGGACAAAGTAATCAATTGATTTGAGATAGGTGACCCTTGGCAGGTTATTGTTCACACTAGCTAACATGTAGACCATGGTTAGCACTGTCGTAATGCCTAGACCTGTGCGGGCGGGCACTGAATTGTGGTCTATCCAGAACCCAATCCACGACAAGACAGTGATGCAGACGCAAGGAATGTAGACTTGGATGATGTAGTAGATCCATCGTCTTTGAAACGTGAACGTTACTGTTAATCCCGAAAACTGAGCTGCGAAGGGAGATGAAATAGTTTAGTTAGTCTTATTAATAGACACAATAGACGTGTGAGTTTACAAATGTTTAGTTCGAACGCGTGGTCGAGTTGAAGGTATGTCAAAGGCACCGCAGGCTGCCACCATACGACCCATGTCTGACCGCGGAGCACAGCTAAGATCTAAGTGTTGATTTTACTGAGGGAGGAAAACCTGAGACCCCCAACTAATAACTCTACTTATACAAGCGAATCAACACAAGGTTATTCCCAGATGGTCACCCATCCAAGTACTAACCCCGTCCGACCGGGCCTGACTTAGCGGTGAGTGGCAGCGCCCTAACAGCACACACCACCCGTGCTTCACATAGTTAGCTCTCGTACTATTCGCTATGCAGCACGTCCGGATGATGTGTATCATACAGGTGCTGTGTTTGTGATATGGCGCATGCGTGTAGTCTCTCACGAGTCTACTAATATCTAAATAAAGACTGGATGAAGCAACTATTGTTTGGATGCTGCGAAAAAATGAAGCCGCGAATATTTCTTGAAGGGACCACGCTATATAGTTTCATTGTAGGCAACAGAGACTATCTGTCTCTGATCTTTTAAGATGTTAAAATGAATCAGTTGTCCAAGGTCTATGAAGCCCATTAATAATAATAATAATAACCACAGTGGTCACTCCAATATGGCCGCCACGAGCTACTTCCGACTTCATTTTCTGAACAATAGTTGCTCGATCCAGTCTCTTTATTTAGAGGTCAGTGCTCACGAGTCTGGTCTAGATGGTGCGAAACAGGGGAGCTAAGTTGATTTGGCAGTTCTATGAGGCATACAAACATGTTCGATCGTAGCATCGTACGAAATGAGAGAATGTATTTTGTTTAGCTTACCATGCACGCATGAAGTCGGCAATAATTGGAGGAATTATTGTGTATTTGTGAGACAACTATCGCTAAAATATGGAGTATTTACCAAACAAAGCTTTTGGGTATGTTATATAAAAAGTACATGATGTTTTAACATATATAGAGAACAGCTTTCAGCTCAGCCCGAAGCGCTAAAAACTGTCACTTATGATTGACTTCAAAACAGTCGATACATTTTTTTCAGAAATTTCGAACGTTTTTGGAAAATGTAGATACGCAGTCAGCTAGCTCCATGGTTTTGTACGAAAAGTTAGATTGTTTGTTTATCGTTGTCTGGAAGCTTGCTTATATGGATTGGAAGGCACGAAAAAGCTAAAATATATGATGGGAAAAACGCGAAAATACGATGCATAGAATGCTGAATCTCGTCAAATCAACTGCCTCGTCCCCTGCCGCTCATTGCTGCCACTCTATTACTAGCCTGCGCCACGTCTAGCCTGCGCCGCCTCTAACCTGCGCCGCCTCTAGCCTGCGCCACGTCTAGCCTGCGCCGCCTCTAACCTGCGCCGCCTCTAGCCTGCGCCGCCTCTAGCCTGCGCCGCCTCTAGCCTGCGCCGACCCTAGCCTGCACAATCCCAATTTTCCTTCCATCTGCACGCAGAATTGCTCGGCTCGATCGAGCTGCAAAAGAAGAGCCTGCGGAGGAGGCAGTCAAATCAACGTTTTCATGTGAATACACTGCTATTAATCCAACCTCGTTCCCAGGGCCTTATCTTCGCGTAAGCGGAGTGCGTGTTATGTAGTGGATTTGTGTTTATAGAGACTCACAGGAGTGATATTGCGGGTGTTTTTTGCGACGCACGACGTCAGTGACGGTAAACTGCGCCATCTCCATATCATAGATGTGGATTGGTTTTTCGGTTCGCCAGGAATACTTTAATTCGAAGTTTTCATAGGTATCTATGAAGAGAGCAGGCGGTTCAATAATGGGAGGAAGGAAGCGACGGAAGGAAGGAAGGGAGGGAAGGAAGGAAAGAGGGAGGGAGGGAGAGAAAGAGGGAGGGAACGAAGGAAAGAGGGAACGAAGGAGAGAAAGAAGGAAGGAGGGAGGGAACGAAGGAGAGAAAGGAATGGAAGGAAGCCTTTCCAAAAGAAGGAAGAACGAAAAGGCGCGAAGAAGGAAGGAAGGAGGCAGGGAGGGAGGGAGGGAGGGAGGGAAGGGACGGAGGAAGGAAGGAATGATGGATGGAGGGACGAAGTGAGGGAGGGAGAGAAGGAGGGAGGGACATAATGAGGAAGGATGATGGATGGAGGGATGAAGTGAGGGAGGGAGAGAAGGAGGGAGGGACATAGTGAGGAAGGAAGGAAGGAATGATGGATGGATGGACGGATGGACGGATGGATGGAGGGAGAGAAGGAGGGAGGACATAGTGAGGAAGGAAGGAAGGATGGATGGATGGATGGAGTGAGGGAGAGAAGGAGGGAGGGACATAGGGAGGGAGGGAGGGAGGGAGGGAAGGGAGGAAGGGAGGGAGGGAGGGAGGGAGGGAGGAAGGATGGATGGATGGATGGATGGAGTGAGGGAGGGAGAGAAGGAGGGAGGGACATAGTGAGGAAGGGAAGGAAGGAAGGAAGGAAGGAAGGAAGGAAGGAAGGAAGGAAGGAAGGAAGGGAGGGAGGGAGGGAGGGAGGGAGGGAGGGAGGGAGGGAGGAAGGAAGGAAGGAAGGAAGGAAGGAAGGAAGGAAGGAAGGAAGGAAGGAAGGAAGGAAGGAAGGAAGGAAGGAGAAAACAATGTTCCTCATTTTGTTAGGGTACTTACAGCTTTCAAAAGGAAGGCTGCACACTTGCTGGTCTTTGGGATAATTTCGAAGATCCATCTTACACGATCCTGTTAACCGCAGCCTTAATATATATTAAATCATTATTAGCAATCTTTTTGAAACAAAGTAAAAGTCGCGCCACCAGTCTAGTATCTACACAGGGTTTGTGATGTTGTGGATAGTGGCTATCGCGGCAGTGGACTCAGTGGTCAGAGCACTGCATTAGCATCGCAGGGTCGCGGGTTCGATTCCAGCCGGAAGGCATTGATGTTGCATTTTCGCAACTAGAAATATGTTGCGGACGAACTGGTGTCTAATTTGTGGGCGCGAAATACGAACGCCATTAAAATGGCGACTCGTCCATTATTTATGGCTTGTTGATATCACAGTAGTTATGGTTGACTCACGACTTCAGGCAGTATATCTCAACCTGGTTTGCGTGAGTGCATGTGGTTTTTAAAAACCCGACGAAGACCTCACATACATTTCTGTCACTGACGCATGTTATAATTGCGGTCATGTAGATATCGTTGTCCATTTTTGCCAAGGGTAGTACCTGAAAAAAATAGATACAATCGACCACGATTATTATAACATGCGTCAGTGAGAGAAATGCATGCGAGATCTTCATCGCGTTTTTTAAAAACCATACACTTACGCAAATCAGGTTGAGATATACTGCCTGATGTCGTGAATCAACCATCTTCACTGTGATATCAACAAACCATAAATAACGACGGGTTCGCCATTTTAAAGGCGTTTGTGCAAGCATGAAGCAGCAAGCCAAAAGGTATTCTATTAATGTTTTATGAATACAATATTACAATTAGTACGTTAATTATTAAATATGTCACTCATGTTAAATATAGTTATTTTAGAAGAAGCCAAAATAAAAGACAAGTTAGTTCCTACTAAAATTCTCTGAGGTAAATACAAACTGTTAACTTGTACTTTGCCCTTATCAAATATCACCTGTGAAATTGTCATCTCATGTATCATATAATTGTTAATTACTAAATTAGATAGCAAGTGTGTAGTTTACAATTAGTTGACTTGTGTTAGACTTGCAGATGTTATAATTTTCTGACGATGTATCCTTCGGACCATCTGACCTGAAGAAAGACACATCGTTCGAATCGTCGTCCATGAATATACGTAAGTACTCTTACTTATGAAACTGACGTCACACATATAATTAAATACTGTTAATAAATAAAGTGCTTCAGTGGTTTTTAGGAAACAATGACGTTTCAAAATTGCTCTTACGTATATACGTAATACCCAGTTCTTTTGAGAACTTAGCAGCTTTCATATTTATGTTATAATTTTTGCTTGTCCCCTACCGTGAGGTGTGCATTGTAAATCCATTTGTTAAGTTCATAAAAATCTTTTGGTTTTCTTTCGTCAGCTTGTGAATCTGAGTTTTAATAGCATTGATTACAAACGTGTCTGGAGTCCAGATTTTATGGACAAATTCATCGCCCATAGTGTAGTTTTGATCCAAGCCCAGAGCGAAACGATGGTCATGCCAAAACTGACCAAGATATATGTCAACTACAAACTCCTAAAAAAGGCAGAGTATGTATGTAATTTTGAGGTGGTTAGTGCTATTATAAAACAACATAATCATGAGAATATTAGCCTTATAATAAAGAATATTGGTGTTATATATAATATTTGAACAACGACAGCGAGTGTTTCACCAGGATATCCAAACACGAGAAAACAATGTGTGAAAACACGAGAAAACAATGTGTGAAAACACGAGCGCGTAGCGCGAATGTTTTTGTTAATTGTTTTCGAGTGTTTGGATATCCCGGTGGGACACGAGCTGGAGTTGTTTAAATAGCTTCTTAAATGAACACAAGTATAGGTTATATTTGATTGGATGATATGCTCTCATGGGATGGTTATGTTAATAGTTGAACACTACAATACATTTGATAATGATTGTAGTGTTCTGAGACACGGTGTTTGACTTAGTTATCCAAATGCAATCCCGTGACTAGATGGGTCTTTATTATTGGATAATTAACTCATGAATTATTAATGAGTTTGAGAATCATATTTAACAACTTTAAATTATTCAATGCATGCATATAGACCTTCTTTCATAATGGCACCCATTGACCCAAATTAAATATTATTTTATAGTAATTTAAATTGGCCTTTCTGACCTTGTTCGTGTGTCTGTAATTCCAAAGAATCTTTGCTTTGTAAAGAGGCCAGAAAGCAGACATAGTTTGACGCTACTCTGGCTTTAAAAAGGTTTTCAACGTAACTTTAAAAGTTACTGACTATGACCCAACTTTTCGACACTGACTTGGACAGTAACTTTTATAGTTACGTTCAAAAAACTTTTTAAAGCCAGAGTGGTGTTAAACTATGTCTGATTTATCACCTGGTTGCTTTGGGAAATTATTTGTTGAGGCCAGAAAGGATAATTTGCATGCATATAAAAGAATATTTAGACTGGCTGCCATTATAAAAGAGGTCTACCATATTATTATGGTAATAACTGAAATAGCATTCTTTTCCTTGTACAGTAGTATATTTTCTACTATCAGATAGTTTTTAAGGCAATATTGCAAGCCATGCTTTTTACTTTCAACTTATTTTCAAAGATCATTTAAAGTAAATGGTTTGAACCTAGGAGTATCATTAGATGTGTGAAGTTGATCATCCAGGTTGTTGTAGTCTTGGGAAAGACTATTGTTGGTGACTGACGTTTCGACGGCCTCAGCGGCGGTCATCTTCAGAGTCAAGTAAAGCGTGTTTATCAATTTGCTTATATATACGTCGTATATATTGGTAAACCCTGACAAACACGCTTTACCTGACTCGAAAGATGACCACCGCTGAGGCCGTCGAAACGTCAGTCACCAACAATAGTCTTTCTCAAGACTACAACAAACTGGATGATCAACTTCACACATCTAAAGATTATTAAATTGAGAGAATGTTACATTTGAGAATATTATACCTCGACTGTATATAAATTATCTATTTTTGTACCACATGACCAACTTAAATGATATTAGTTATAAATGCATGATAATTCTACATTTCTGCAATATTTAAGTTTCAATAAAACTTACCATATTTGCCTCTCTAATCTCGCCAAATGATATGACCAGAACATCTAATTCGACATGTAATGGTTTCACTGCAATGTTAAATAATACTTGATAAAGATGAGAGCCTGACTCAATATGTTAAAGTGCCTATAACGTCAAAAAATTGTATTATCTTATTTGGAAGAACTTTTAAAATGATAAAGTAACTTCTTTTGAAGATTTTCGTTTCTTCGCTTTGTTTTTGATATATTTCAGTTTATTTGATATGCAAATGTTTGGAATAGCGAAGCGCACAGATGACGTCAGAGTTCATGTTTGTCTGAGTCTATAATTTATTCTTGTTTGAGTTTTGGTCGATAAATAGAAAATTCCCAACAATAGAAAATGGCTATTTAGGAATCCCTTGAGATTCAAATTTGGTTTGTTTGTCTGAGTTTTGGTCGATAAATAGTAACTGTGCGCTTTGCTATTTCGTCACACATGCATAATGACTTGTCAGAGAATGTTATATCATATCTTTGCCTTCATGAAACGAAAACTCTACCAAACTTGATTTTAAAGGATTTCGTTTGAGAATGAAAGTTATACAATACCTCACTGCTCTGGTATTACCTAAACCATAACCGCATGGGTACGAGTACTACCTCCTTTTGCACAATATCACAACTGCCTTGGATTTCGAGGCAACACTTCCCTTGCGATAGTAACTTCTAGTTAATTGTATTTGATTACCTAAATGTTTTTCAATGCATGACTTAAGTTTTATTAGTCTCTGAAATATTCATACACACTTTGAGGTTACAGTTACCCTGGGTGCCAATGGTTGTTCGCTCGTTGGGGATAACGGGGACAAGCGAGGATGCGAAGGTTCCAGTGTGCATGTTTCCACTTTTTAAGAAACTCTACACATCCATGAGTGACAACAAAATTAGTTTTGAGATTGGCCATTTAAGCTTTGAATTTCAGCCATGTAAAGCAGATTTACCTCGCTCAAATGGGTAAAACTGGTATAGTACAGGAAAATATGGAAATGTATTCTGCTCTGAGATTTCATCTGTACTCATTTAAAATACGCCGCACAATCATCAACAACATTTACTTACGCAATATGCATATTTAAATAGATATATATATATATGTCATATGCATAGATATATTTAAATAGTTATATAGATAACTGAAAAAGGAAACGGCGTTCTCTGATCAAAACTATTTTAATTCGAGCTTTAGATCACCAGTCTGTGGTTTTCAACAGGAAGAAGATAAATGAGAAAGAAAGTGTGGTTACAATATATATACGTAGCTATGAATAATTTAAAACGAAAATAGAAAATGACAGCTTTTAATGATGTACAAATTGATTGCAAAAGTAGTACAGCAACCTTTTAGAGCTATAAATACGTAATATACCTTTGACAACGGATCGGGGGTGTGTACTGATCAGGTCTGGCTTGACAATTGGTCAGATATTTTTTGTCGGCTGACAATCGGGATTATCTTTGCCAAGTAACTAGTTTATAAATGAGTAATACAAATCAAATATCTAAAAAGGTTGGTGTACTGCCGAAATAGCGCGTAAGTTGTCTAACGTTTCGAGCGAAAGTCCTTACACTATCTGACGAAGGGCCTTCACTCTCTGACGAAGGCCCTTCCTTCGCTCGAAACGTTAGACTACTTACACGCTATTTCGGCAGTACACCAACCTTTTTAGATGTTTGATTTGTATATATAACTAGTTTATAATACGTTTTGTACTCTGAATCGCCAGCTGCAATGCGAATGAAAATCTCTAGGATCGTATTGTTACTAGTAGAGCCTGCTGCCAATATTACAGCACTTATACTTAAGTCAAGCCTGTTAATTCGTGCGCTGTATTATCGTCAAATCTCGGATTTTCTAAGATTAAAAACACTCAAATTTAGTTCATTTAAGAAAACCGTACTTGAATACTATTATTACGCTCTTTACTCCATCTATAACCAGGACGACCCACGTACGTGGAAATCCATTTGCCTAAAATGTAACTTGGCACGTCGCCTCGAGAAATCCCTCACTTGTTGTTGTTGATTTTTGCTACAGACTTTTCTTTTCACCTTAGTATTTATGTAAATATAACCTCAATTTTTTAAACTTTTTTTTTTAATTATACACGGGGCCACAGTAATTGGCGTAAGCTGTAGTGGTATCCCTGCCAGACTTATATTTTATATGTTAATTTACTAATGGCGAATCGAAATAAAAAAAAAATCGAACTTACACACATCGAGCATTATATCAAACTCTGTACTATATCAGTTTCAAATGATAACGCATAATTCGTGTGGATGATACCTGCAAGGTGTGCAGTGGATATCATGATAGAAACTAGAGATCTACCATCCTATCTCTTTCTTGTCAAGTGATCCGTAAACATTCGTTTTTGAAAGTTTCCATTTTCCGCCGACCACACGAAGACATCGGTACTAAGGTTGCATGCGCTTTGTAAAACTTCCACTTTCGAGAAACACAACCCGATTCGGTTTCTCAGAGTTTCGGAAGCGAATAAAATCGCCCCTGATATTATCTTTTTAAAAATCTCAACGACAGTGCATCATGTCGCATTAGGCCTGCATGGCATCCACAATTCTGTTTTAGGGAAAATTTTGTTCACTTCCAATAACTACTGAAAAATTCGGTCGGTGTGTGTGAACGATAAGAGGTGGCGTTATCCACCGAAAACGTTCACATCTTCGTTATGTGGGCGACGGAAAAACGTAAAAAGTTTGCAATTGAAAATTCATCACCAGTCATAGAGCATTGAACCTCACTACGAGGTTGACCTCACTACGAGGTTGAATGCTCTAGCTAATATATCTATTAATGAGAGGGCCATTCCGATTATAAAACTGTTAAGCTTTTGTTCTCTTGACTCCGGGACTCGATGTTCGAAAAAGTTCTAGAAACGTAACTGATATCTGCGAGTGTAGCCACAAATTGAGATGTATATAGTATGAAAATGTTTCATCCAATGTTCGACCGTTAAACGCTACTCAACCGTTATTGTATACAGACAACAATATGATATTAAAATATACTCATGAGTCCTATATACGTACAGTATGATAGCGTGACAGGGCGTAATATCAATTAGGGCTGATTAATTAAAGAATTTCAACCTGCACTAAAAGTCCTTTCTAATCGCATGCGACGACGCTTCATCTAAACCATTAATGAATTACATGCAAGTATATAAAACAAAAGTAATTCAATAAAATTTCCTTGTCTTGTTTTGACTTTATCTTGAGTTATAAAGATGTTCGTATAATTTGTGTTCTTAATTTGTTGTCATATACTCAATTTTTCACGAATAGCGCGTGTGGAAATTGCAATTGTCGTCCATTATACGTATAGATGTGAGTTCAATCACTGTCAGGAGCCATTGTGTTCACGCTGATCATAACATATCAGACACTCGCGATTCCACTGACAGCTTTGCCACAGTAAGAAGCATGATTTATAGTGGCATCACCAACTACATACTGTAGTATACTGTCTATGCAGTCAAAAGCCTTGCCAAATTATATTCAGATAAGTGATAGTCATTTGTAATTTAAGTCTGCTGTATTTAAATATAATTAAAATAATTGATAGAAATGTGTACATACTACAGTGGGTTCATTTTGGAAATTTTATCAAAAATTAGGCTTCCCATGACTTTTGAGGCAGCATTTCCCCTTGCGATAGTAACTTCTAGTACGTAGTTCATAGTGTTTGCTGTTGGTCATCATGCGGCATGATTGAGCACATTGGTGCCGAGACTAGCAGCTGCGGCGCTTTTCAACTGATATTATGTCTTGAGATATACCTGCTTCGCAATCTTATCGATCTTTTAATATTGGCCTTTCTCCTTTTTATTTATCGCAACATCCTATGGTTTGAATAATTGAATAAAAACTTCCGTTTCACCTGTGTATATGCCACTCGTGTATTCACGGTAATAATATCCTATATGATACATATAACAACTTTATTGAACGAAGCCGCTGAGACTCTTGTCATGGTCGCCTACTACGGCGTTGGGCAGAACTTTGCTTTTCTTTACTAAGAATTCTGCAACTGTTTTTAGTGGTGCTTCGTTTGCTTGGCTGAAAAAGACATCGATTTTGTAACGGACTTAACTGGCGTTTTATCACGGTAAGAACTTCTTATGGCGTTATATTGCATGGACATCATGGTAAAAAAGTTGCAATATGAGTGTTGCAAGGCTAAAAGGGCTAAAAGGTTGTTGACAATTAAGGAAGTCCCAAATCTTCAACTTAGTGTTCAGTTGTGTTGGCTAGGCGGTGTAGAAATACAAATCAAATACTGTGAAAGGTTGCTGTGCAGCTGCCGCGAAATAGTGCAGTGTTATGTATACAGGGCTTTCGCTATTAAAGACCTGGCTCCCGCCAAAGCTCCGTCAGGTATACAGTAGCAAATCGCCAGCTTTATTTTCTTGATGTCCAAACAAAATCGTCTCTGCAGGTTTGTTTTTATGAAAAACTGCTAAAATTCTAAAATTGTAGTTCAAGGGGATAGGTTGTCGATAATACAGTTGAATTTGTCACCTATGAATTATTTCTTCAAAATTCGTCAGTGGAGGTGGATATAACGTTTCGAGTGAAGGTCCTTCGTTATTTTACTATTAGGGACTTTAAGATCTACGACGGCTACCTAGGACGGCGACGGCAGTGAAAGAAATATATATTTTAGCATTTGAATGAAACCACGGTCGATTGACTACCGTATTTTTCACTTGAAGTTGGTTTTATGATCTCCAAAACGCTTCAATGTTACTAAAACGATTGTTGCATGTGCCTGTGTTTAAGAACAGTTCTAATCTCTCTGCGAGTTACCGTCGTCGCAAGCTCGCTGCGAGTGTTTTAGCCGGCGTTGTAAACAGAACGAGGACGGCGTTGAGATTACTCTTGGGAATAAAAATTATTCATTTTTGTTTCGCATAAAGATTCTTTGGTTTGAACGACGTCGCCGTCCTACTTCCCCGGGGCCACGGCCATAATCTAGGGGCCCGCATACGGCGCCAGCAAATTCGGGCCTCTGAGGCATTTAGGGGCCCGCGAGACTACATGCCCCCGGGCCTGTCCAGTCTCTCGGCGGCCCTGTCAAGCACACATGTTTAGAAAATGTTTCTGAGCCTCATGAGACCGAGGATGTCCCGTGCAAATTGTGTTAGACAAGATTGTGAACAAAAATCATAGAGAACAAAGCTTGTTAGAAACCATCCCATTAGCAAAAAATCCTAAATGAAAATACTAGCAAACACTAAATAATAATATTATAAAAAGACATTAATATGACTTGTACACACTACACATGGTCATTATACGTAACTGTTCCTGTCACTGAAGATTCATGCACGGAACATCGTTGTATATGCGCAGCTTCAACCTCGTTCTTTTGAATTCCACTCAGTTTTACTCATTTTGTTCTTTTAGTGGAGTTCGGAAGAATGGGGTGGGGGCTGTCATGTGCGTGTATTGGTGCATCGTGAATAGCGTAGAGTCTGGCTGCTATTAATAGCTCAAAAAGCGGACAAACAAACCAAATTTGACTCACAAATTATTGCAAAAAAGCTATTTCTTTTGTTATGGCCGCAAGAATTATGGGTAAAAGCGGACAAACATCGGTGCTGACGTCATCTCGACGGAGCGCTATTCCGAGCAGTTTTGCTGATTCAGAGCAATTTTCAATTTCAACGGGAACGCGCCTCGCATGCATGGGTCCTCGAGTCGATCCCGTTCGCGCTCTTTCAGTTTGGGTATTTTTTGTATTTACATTAATATCTAATAAAATCAATCAAACACTAAAAAAAAATTCAAGTTTATACGGCTTACCTCCATAAAATGGTCTGATGTTTCTGTCATAGTTCTTTAAGATGCGATTTATTAACTTTGTAAGCGCTTTGCCTGGTTGCTCTTCATAGGCAGTGTCATTTGACATATATTGATATTCTAAGTCCTCCGCTCTATATAATAGCGAAGGGAAACAGATAAGCGAGTTCTGAAACATTTTCCATTTTGTCAAATAACCTTGACTTTTACTGAGACTGTGTATAGTATATATATATATAGTCAATGGTTAGAACATCGTCCACATAACAGGTTGTTACTACTCAATGGTTAGAGTATCTCACTGGTCATCAGAAGGTTACAGGTGGTACACGTAACCTTTACTCTGCCATCTGGTCATCAGCACATGCATATGTAACGTTCTACCATTCTAAATCTGTGTAGTCAATGGGTCGAGCATCTTACTAGTGTTACAGATTGCAGAGTCCATTAGCTACACCATTGTTAGACCATCTCGCTGGTTATCAGAAGGTTACAAGGTCTATACATATGTAACCTTTGCTTTGCCATCTTAGTCCATGCGTGTAACCAGGCCTGACGAGAGGGGGGGGGGGTCCCCTTTGACGGGGGGTTAGGAAATCCATTAGCGGGGGGTTAGGGTTAGGATCTTTGTTGTGTTGGGGTTGGGTTCTAACATTAGATTAACCATTATCCTTAATTCAGAGCGATTTGTAAATTAAGGATAATAGTTAATTTAAGGAAGAGACCGGGTTGCTCAATAACTCTGTGCAGGTAAGAGTGCTACTACGTTAAGCCAGAGGCTTGGGTTCAACTCCCGGTTGAGGTCAATCTCGTACCCAGACCCAAGCAAACCCGGCCGGGGAGCTTGGGTCTGGGTACGAGATTGGGTTGAGGTAGTCAGATAAATCTCCGTTAAATATAATATAAGTTTCACTGCACCTGAGACTGTGAGTTGGAACAGCCATTAAGATATTGACCAAGAGAAACACGACCACCATGAAACATCGTTTTTGTTGCTTCATTTTACACAGGTACCTAGAAAATAGAATCAATGGGAAGGATATTTTGGGAGTTTAGAAATTTTCTAAGACCCAACCGAAACCAGTTGCGAAAAATGCTCAACTCCAAGGTCAACGCCTCCGCGAAGATGAGAGCGCTGTGAGTCATGAGTTCTAGTATATATGGTTGATATTATTTATAATATACGTAGAAATATCGTTTAACATCATTCAAAAGAAAAAGCTATAGAAAACATTTCCCCACATGTTTCTGTACACACAAGGGTTGATCTATAAGAACGCTAGTGAAGTTTTAGGTGCGAAATAGTGCCGACTGCATTGTTCTCACCGCACTATACCCTGATACTGAAACCATGATCAAAATAACATTTTTGAATAGATGTGTTCCGATTGGATAAAAGTCGTGTTTGTGTAACAACCTCGTAACGAGGTCGTTTGTGTAACTGTATATAGAAACAGAGAAATTTCCCGTCATCTTGAAGTCAAACAAAAGCTTGCTAAAACCTTTTAAAAATATTTATAAAGGCCTATACCTCGCGTAATTTGGGGATTATACCTATCCGTAATATTTGGGTCTTCCTGAGCAAAATCATAATATATCTTGTGTCAGTCGAAAATTTCATCTTCATAGAGTTTTTCGTAGCTGTCAAAGTTATCGGATGTGATGTTACAAGAGCCATTCCAAACCATTTTGTGACATATCACATCCGATAACTTTAACAGTGCAAAAAAGTCCATGAAGATGAAATTTTCGGCTGACAAGATATATTATGATTTTGCTCAGGAAGACCTAAATATTACGGATATGTAAAATTCCCAAACTTGCGAAAGACACTAACATTCGTGTATTTCTAGTCGAAGGAATTGCTCTTACGCTCACAAATCAGTGGCATTGATAGCTATAAAAGTGATTTTTACGTGAGTAACGAGAATTTATATTTTTCATGATTTTAATAAACTCTTAAAAGGTATAGACGTTTTACCCGTGGTTTTACATATCTTCAAACAGCAAGCCGTTATTTTGTCGAAATTTAATTCATTTACGGCAACGTCGCGAATCTGGTCTTGGATCGCAATTTCTCGAATCGGTTGGAGTGCAAAAAGAAATAGCCCAGTTTCGAATTTGTCGCCCGTGCAAGAACATCCCACGATCTTAACATTCATCACTCGACAAAACAAACTTCAATAAATGTATTGTCAATACAATGTCATAACTGTGGACTATATAACAGCTGTTCTATATCCCAGTCTATCAAAGCACTCACTATATAGACGGATTTTGAAAGGATATTAAATTTGAAGATTATAAACACCGGAACACATCAGATATATATCTCCACCCGAGCATCAGTTGTATAACTATTTAGATACGTCGATTTTTACACCAGAATTTCACTGTAATCTGTGCTGTAATCTATTCACGCTGTATACAATGGGTATCATGAATGACATTGTCGTCAATCTGAACTTCCTATATACGGTCCGGGTCGGTATTAGTGGCCCAGAGCTTTACAAAAATAAGATTTTTTTGCCGGTTCGCGTAATATCTTATATATTTTTACTTTTGTATGTTGTATGATATTCAAGACTTGTTTTGCTAGTCTAGAGAACTCACTCGCAGTTACCTCTGGTCTGATGAAATTAGTTATTAAAAATTGCGACTTGGTCTTTCACAAATTAAGACTGTATATATATATAGTTATACCTACCAGCTGTCCGTGGCAAATTTTCTTCGACAAAATTTCGCTTTTTTTCCACGACAAAACGAAAACTCTGGACAGCGTCTTCCGCGATCTTAAATAGCAAAAAGGAGTACAATTATTGCGCGAGATAATAGCGTAGTCTGCAGCTGCTATTAATAGCTCAAAAAACGGACAAACAAACCAAATTTGACTCACAAATGATTTCAAATGAGCTATTTATTTTGTTATGGCCGCAATAATTATGGGTAAAAGCGGACAAACATCGGTACTGACGTCATCTCGACGGAGCGCTATTACAATGAAGTGGCTTTGGCAGCAGCGACACCAGAATTGTTTGCGCGACTAGGAAATTAACTTGCAAATATACGGACGTTAATAAATCTCTTTGATTGATTTGATTTGATTTTATCGTCAGATAAACTACCACGCTGTTTTAGCTTTTCTGAGTGGCAATGAAAACTGAAATTGGGAAAGATATTGGGAAATATATGCACGCTTTGTGAGGCGCTGGTGCAGTTAAAACTTAAACTTGATTTATTTAACGTCGATACCCGCAGGAAGTGGTTGCCCAATCGTCCGAGCCAGGGGTTCATGTGAGAAGCGTTCGGCGAATAACTAGCTAAGATTTACGATATGCACACGCCTTGTGAGGCGCTTTATGGTGTTGCATCTCTTTCACTTTTCTCGCGCAACTTGCGGCGCAAAGCAATAACGCATTCGTTGCCACGTGACTGTATCACGTGTCATACTCTTTCTTGCAACTTGACGCAAAAATTGTTCCGAGTTTCAGTATAAATTAAACTAGTATAAATCGAAGGAAACGTCTGCGACTATGGAAGGTTGCATGTTTTCTTATTCGCTCCAAGTATTGAACGCATATCCTGGTTTTGTATAGACGCTCTATCTATCATCTAGATGTTTGTTACGGAAATGAGTAGATATCTCAGTCCTTGTATAGCTGATGATTAGAGGCTAGAGCATCTTATCGGTCACCATGCAGAAGGTTACAAATGCGCAACCTTCTCTCAGAAGGTTACAAGTGGAATATATATAAGGCCCGTTTTATACGTCTAAGTATAACCTTCGATAATCCTCGGAATCTCCTGCATGTGGCATAATATTTATTGTGAGACATTCTATTGTTTGTCCCATAATAGCTGTTTATACAAGCTAAAAGTTTTCTAAGTACTAGACTAACAATGCGCCTTCCTAAAATTATCACAATCAAAACTCTACCAAACTGAACCATTTAATATAAATTGAATACTCTAAAAGGTTGGTGTACTGCTGAAATAGTGTGTAGGAAGTCTAATGTTTCGAGCAAAGGACCTTCGTCAGAGAGTGAAACGTAAAACCTGACGCGTAATGCACTATCTGCAGGCCTTCGTGCTAAATCGACGTCATGGATCTCCTATATGATACACTATTTTGGCAGCGCACAAACCTTATAGTTCACGCAACACAATAGTTTTATATCCTTTTTGAACCATTTAATCACGACTCATCATCATGAGATCATCCTCATGCAATGTTGTTTGTTGATATATCCGCGTCATAATTCACGCGCGGTTGCCATGAAGTCTGCAGATTGCGTTGGGAAAAAAAAGTGAAGATAAATGAACCAAAATGATAAAATGAATGAAAGTGAATGCCGCATCTTTTTAAGTGCGGAAAATACATTAACAAAATAAAGAAGTCATCATATATTATTGCTTTTTAACACCAGAATGCAATCACTGAATAAACATATATATATACTTTTTATCGACAAGTTTCAAAACTATAACTTGATGACTAGAAGCTTTTGTTTTAATAAGTGTAGTAAAGTACTTCACTGAAGAACTATATATAAGATGATTGATCGTACAGCTGTACATCTGTCTTACCTGCAGTTACGTAAAGCTAGAAAAGTGACATTCGTAAATCTATTAGCCAACTGTCATGATTTTAACTTGAGAATATTTATAGATGGAATAATTGTACAAGACTTTTTCCCGATGCTTATTGACTCGCGTTTACACCGATCTTTAGCCAAGCAGTCTCTTCATAACTCCTCAACCAAAGCTTAGCTTATTATGGTGTCCTGTATTTTGTAATACATTAATTCGTCGGTAGTATGACGTGGGTGAGCTATATTATGCCGCGAAAGTAAACCAAATAGTAAATTAAATTAGTTAAGCTGCCTTAGTGACGAGGAATGCATACGTAACTGACAGCCTGGCTGCTAACCGAGACTGCATATCTAGGCCAAACATTAATCTCCCCGGGATCTACAACGCGGCAATTAAGAATTTGAAAGAAGCCATGGTAAATTGACTACCGTATTTGATGTTTGAAGCTTGTTTTATGACCTCCAAAACGCTCCAGTTGTAGTGTTTGAGCTGCAGTCAACATTAAGGAACCGCTCTCAGCGAGTTCACGTCTTCATAAAGACGTGAAAATGCTCAGAGTTGCGTTGTAAACAGAACAAGAACGGTGTTGAGAATACTCTTTGGACTACAAATTATTCCTGCATCCATAATAATAATGTAGTTCAATAATATTGGAGCATGTCACTCATGGTCGCAGGTTACAGACTGTTCACAATCTGGTTGTTCACCGCGCATGATGTGCATAGACCTCTTTCATAATGGCGGCCAGTCTAATTATTTCTGGCCTCGTTATCAAGCAAAGATTCTTTAGAATTACAGACACACGAGCGAGGTCAGAAAGGCTAATTTAAATGAATATAAAAGAATATTTAATTTGCGTGCCATTATGAAAGAGGTCTATGACCTTCACTCCATCTTATTCTGAGTTCATGTAGTTCAATGGATATAGAGCATCTCACTGGTCATTAGTAGTTACCGGGCGGTTTGTAACTTTCAAAATTCCTTGTAGAAATCACCCCAAAACCTCTTGGAGGGATAAAACCCCTTTAAAATCCCATTTTATGAGGGGTAAAACCGACCGGCCTTTAAAATCCCTTTCTATAGAGAGATAAAACCCCTTTAAAGTTTAAAATCCTTTTTGGAGGGATAAACCCTTTACAACCCCTCTTTAGAGAGATAAAACCCCTTTTGTGATAGATAAAATTTTAAAATTCAAAATTCCTGTTTAATATTCCTGTTTAGAGGTATAAAACCCTTTACAATCTCTCTTTAGATGTATAAAACCCCTTTAAAAAAACCCTTCTTTAGAGAGATAAAATCCCCTTTTTGTCAGGGATAAAACCTATTTAAAATTCCTCTTTTGAGTAATAAAACCCCTCTTGGGAGGGGTAAAAATAATAACACGTTGAAAATTTTTATAATCTAAGACTTTTAGACAGTTAGAGTTTCAACAGCGAAGACCTGCTATTCCTTTTTAAATGAGCCTTGTTCATATATTCATGTCTATATCTGCACGCGTTTTGACAATTATTGTATTAATTCCCGGCAACCCCTCATTCTCGGCAATCCCGGATGCCCAGGGCATCCGACCTTCCGTGGAGGCAAAATGCCCTGGGTACGAGGTTGGTATTCCCGGATGACTAAAGTGGATGTTGACTCCACCTTCACGTTGATTCATGCCATAATACCGTATGTGGTCTCCTTTATATATAACTCATATCTGTTTTCTGAATCCATTTATTTTACACAAAGCCTGTTGAGATCCTTATACATGTGAGACTCTCGAACTCAACGCTTGCAGTTTGATCAATTACGCTGACAAAAACAATCGCAAAAGAACCCGTATTTCATCAGGACCAATATTACTATACTCCGCAAGTGTCCTCAAGATTTTATCATAAACCAACAAACAATAAAAACTCAAACTGTGTGTACTAAGATGTATTAGTTTATTAAACGATGTTTTTGTGGGGAAACTGTTAACTGCATGAGTTGAAACTCCTTGGTGTTGATATACATATAGGTAGTGAAAACGTTACTTGACTCCCAGACGCGGCTAATAATGGGAATCGAAACCGCAACTATACATAACGCCGTTGAGATGTTCTAACTGTAATTGAGCTGGTAAAGCGAAGGTTAAATATGCACTAACCTTGGTGTAACTTGGGATGCTGAACCAAAACAGATGCACGGTAGAACAAAAAGTCAAGGTTATACATATGTGTACAATCTGTAGCTTCACGATGACAAATGAGATGCTCTAACCATTGAACTGTATATGTATCCGCATGCCGATTTCTCTATTAAGTTAAACGATTTGATTGTGTCGATAACCTTTACCATATGTAACTCGACGTGGCAACCTAAACATTAGTGATTTATTTACACTCTGTCCGCCCCACGTTGTCTGTAAAAACAAAATTCTCGGTTGA
This sequence comes from Chrysogorgia sp. JL179-B06, assembly GCA_035772405.1. Classification (NCBI taxonomy): domain Eukaryota; kingdom Metazoa; phylum Cnidaria; class Anthozoa; order Scleralcyonacea; family Chrysogorgiidae; genus Chrysogorgia; species Chrysogorgia sp. JL179-B06. The sequence goes on from JAYKKM010000477.1 coordinate 5,884,141, forward strand.
TTAATATAGGCAACGGTTACTTCGCCAGTCTGAATAGCACGATTTTGCAGATGATGGCAAACTAGCTAGAGTACATGTATTGATTGCCGCATACATAGGTTATAGAACTGCAAGAAACTACTGTCGACGCTCTTAACGACGGACACCTTTCTGACATAGACACATATAACTTCTCCCTGTTATTTTACTTCGACACTAAAACCCATCGAAGACGGACACCTCTCGAAGACCGACAGCAAGTCCCATTTCACCATTTCCCTCTCCCCTCCTCAGGAAAAATATTCGCGGCGAAACATTTCATTTACAAAAATATGCTCTTCACTTACATGGAGACTTTCCACTAAGAAATTTCTCCTACGACAGCAAAGACGACGTCAATGTCGATTTTTGGCGATGAAAAGAACGAAGTGGAAAGGCAGGTCACAGTTATATCGTTAAAAGGATGTACCGTGTACTGCGCAATAAATGTTTTGGAAAATATTTTGTAAATCTACGGTCTAAAATTGGGTTGGTTTATGCCGGGAAATCGTCGAGTCAGGTGAACGGTTTTAATTTGGTTCTGGAGGCAGACAATGTGACTATATGTATATGCAGAAAAAACTGTAAGGCAGACTAGTCATAATAGCCTAGTTAGAAGGCAATTGGGCGACAATATACGCGCGCACCATTTTCATGTCGCAATCGTTTAATTCGTCACAAAGGTGCTGACAATATAGATATTGTTATAAATGGACGATTCTATATATGATGAAAACATTAGGAAATAAGCAAACAAACAAATTAAAATAAAAAACAAAATAAACTCTAATGGTATATTGTTCAACACAAAATCTATCTTTACGGCAACCGTTCAAAACGCCATTAAACTAAGCTCCTGTTATATTGAACTTCGTATTCAACACAAAACAGCTTTAAGGCCAGTGTCAACTCAATTATCTGATGCAATTTAATTAGCCGCGACACTTTCGGTGTTGATCCTCATGATGTATAGAGCGGTGTGTGCGCCGGCTATTTCTAAAACGTCTGTAAATTTCTAAAACTGTAGGTTTTAAACAATGAGTAATCCTTCAAAGTTTTGCCGTGTTTACAGACGGACGCAGTTGTTTAACAACATGGCCATTTCTTTTCAAAACTATTTTTCCTAACACACGGTTTTGGCGCAAGCACATCTTCTCGCGCGCGGAGTAACACTTCATTATAGGTATAAACGGGGTTATTTCAACACACGACACAGTGTTGTTTTAAACTGAGCTGGCCTATTAATAACCTTACCTCGGCTGCTGCTTTCGGCAATCAGTTGTAAATCCAACCGCCTCCTTTCTCATTTAACCAACAACCATACCCTAGCAGACGATGATCAGTTGACTTGCTGTCTTCAACTGTTGTACAGACCAATTTCAAACATACTTCGTTTATCGATGAAATTACGTTGCTGTCCAGATGTTAATGGCGATAGGGGTTATCATTAGCCGAACTTTATTCCACTGTATAGCGATATTCATTAGCTAGCCTCATACGTATGCAGCAATATAACAAATGGGCTTGGTCCGCCGACCACGTCTAAAGAATTCCGCCTATTGGTCTGATAAGCGGTTGGAGCGATAGCTGCGCAACCCTCTGTCGCCTAATTACATACACAGATGACGGTTTTTTTGTCTGCTTACCGAACCCGTGTGTTGGTGACTGTTAGGGAACAATGTACGTTTTAAGAAATATGTTTTATTCGTTCCGCAAATCAATGGTTGAAACGAAACTGTGATCAGAACTGAGTGACAGTTGTTCGGGTTTTTAGCACTCGTGGAGTTTGACAGAGATCGTGAAGAAGTTGAACAATTGCGATTTAAGGCTCTCAGAGGTAGACGCGTGGCTTTGTGTGGAGCCCCTGGTCGATCTTAAGAATTCCACTGCTGTGTTTTTGAAAGTATTGTGGTTTGCCTTGTGTTGTATTCATGCAGGATCAGAATTTGTATACCTTGTGATGATGATCTCGGTAAACTAATAAACTTTCTGATCATGATCATTTTCAATTCTCGCTCTAGTAATAAGAAGTAATAACAATGTGTTTTTTGTTTCTTTTCTTCTCTTGTCTCATGCTGGGAAAACCTTCTCAACATCCCTTTAATACTAACCGTAGACGAAAATAATGGTAAATAATTAAAGTATAACCTTGAGCCATTTGCATGAAGTTGACGGTTGTTCTACTTACTATAAAGGAACTATATTTTACAAAGTTTTGTCGGAAAAAGATTCAAAAAGCGAAAACTCGGCTTTATAACTTATCGCTTTTCGCAATCTATCTATCTTCAAATAAAGCTTAGCCAATTAAATTGCAGCATTTGCGGCAGACCTCTGGTACGTTTCTGCTAATTATAATTAAAGATTAAATGTAGCCTAACTTCGCAGGCATCACCGCGCTTTGAGGAGGCTAGATTAAATGTAGGTTGAATACAAGGATTGTTTGATCGCGACATGCAACAGACATGCGCACGAGATTGCCACGACCGTCGCTCAATAATGTACTCAGACTCAGACATCCCCTGCCGCGCGGTACGAGATACGATGGCTAAAGGTTCCAAATATATTTAAAAAGTAAATAAATAAATATATGGTTTATTATCATATTTTCGCACCAAAATGGTGAATTACAATATGTTTACAAGTAGCTAGTTAATAAACTAGTTAATATCTAGCAACAGAACGATAGATATGTTATGTATTTTATCTCGTTCTTTAAAAAAACCCGCTTAACTTTCTGAATAAAAAAACAGGCGGGGGTTAGGGTTACAATGAAGTTGAAGGCGGTCGAGGTTAGGGAGACACTGAATTCGGGGAGGCGGGTTCTATTTTACTCATTAAAATAAGGGCGAGACCTAAAAAATCCAAGTACCATTGGCTCTGGGTACGAGATTGGACCGCGTAGGGTCTGAAACTGACGTCCCAACCCGGTCTCTTCCTTAAATCAATTATTATCCTTAATTTACAAATCGCTCTGAATTAAGGATAATGGTTAATCTAATGTTAGAACCCAACCCCAGCACAACAAAGATCCTAACCCCCCGCCTAGTGGGTTTTCTAACCCTAACCCCCCGCCTAATGGGTTTTCTAAACCTAACCCCGGCAACATTTTCCCCATCCCTAGCCCCCACTCATCCACTCCCCTACTTGGTTTGCTAGACTTATAAACTGGTATGTGGGATAGTATTTGACTAATATACGCATGCGCGACTATAACCATTATCCTTAATTTAGAGCGATTGGAGAATTAAGGATAATGGTTAATTTAAGGAAGAGATCGTGTATTGGACGTCCAGTGGTTAAAGCAATCTATCCCTACCCCTCACCAAATGAATCGAGGTATATAATCGTCAACCCCAAAACAACTTAGCCCCCGCCTTAAGTGTCTTCCTAACCCTCCCATCTCGATTCCCTTGATGTTATCCGGTGATGTTATTTGGTGATGGAGTAACATGAAAGGTTATCCCGCAGGCCACAAGGAACGCAGGCTCTGGGTTGAGATTGTGGTTAAAGCACAACACTGCATGATAAAATATACTAACCTTGATGATCCTAATAATACCGTAACTTTATAAAATATTTTGTCATTCAGCTATTCACTTGATGTAGAATCTATATATAGGTATAATAAATATAAGTCTTATTAATAGACACAGCAGACGTGTGACTCAGTACAAATGTTTAGCTCGAGAACGTGGCCGAGTCGAAGCTAGTATGTCAATGGCGCCGCAGGCTGCCACCATACAACCCATGTCTGACCACGGAGTACAGCTAAGATCTCTAAGTGTTTAGGTTCAGAAGGTGCAGGATGATAGTCGGACTCTGTGCGTTTAACGGATGCCTATGGCTATAACCTTGTCACATCGTCCATTTTGAAACCTCACATTTACCGACCTACTTTAATCTTTCAAACACTCTAAAACTACTTCAATGTTAATTTTATGACAAGACTATATAACGTTCTCTCATAGACGCTAACATTTTCAGACTTACCTCCAACATTTAAGAAAATCAACTCCCAGTATATTTTCCCATCAATCCCATGACAGTTTTCATCGATAGGACGTGCAGCAAGTTGTTCAGTTAATGATATATTGTGTATATAAACCTTCCACCGCCTTATCAGTTCGCAATCAATATAGAGGAGTTTCAGTGTCTGAAAAAACACGCTATTTTTTATGAAATTAATTAGAAAAATGCCCCGTGTTATAAATATTTAAAAAGCCTTGTTGAGCGTTTTAGTTTCCTTTGATATTTCGAATCAATATTTTGTTTGACAGTTTGCGCGATGAGGAACAATTGTTTTTGATAATGATCTGACGAAATGAAGCACCAAGCATTACATTAGGGAACATTAACAAGAACGACGACGAACAATATATTTAACGTTACAATGATAATGATCTGACGAAATCATCTGCCACATAATTTTCAGAGGATGATTACATAGAGAAATCTCAGCCCGACGACTGAGTTTCAGTTCATGCTGAAATTTCAGCGCAGACTGAAAATTTCGTGTGACTCATGGTCCTTCAAAAAATGTTGATAAAGTTATGCTCTTTTGGTAGTTGAGACATTTTTGATGTTATGTGGAAGAGAGCATAATGAGCATTTCCAGAAATTAGCAACAAAATGACCGCCGTTTAAATTAAGGTTAAAAACCTTTCGATGTTTTCTTTTTATTAAAGTTTTCATTGATGTAGAAACGATTATTTATACTGAACTCCTAGCTAAGCTCACGGCAACAGCTCAAACGCCTGTGGTCTAGCGATCCAGCCGGAAGGCGTTTAAATCTGACTTTATTAAACCAAAAAGGATAAAGGGAAAGGCACAACAGGAAAAACCCAATTACTGTGCCCCCCCAGAAGTTGCATTTTTCGCAACTGGTCCCGCTTGCGTCTAGAAAGTATAATGATTCGATACTTGTCATTTACCATAGCTTTCCTTTATTTATTTATCAATAGTTGCTTTCAATATGACACAAGTTGCCTTTTCAGTAATTTCTGTATAATGTGTAATTTACACTTGTTCCATGGACACCATGTGATGATTTTTCTATTATTTGATTATGTATAGGTTGCTATTGAAGTAAAATATCTCTTGTTTCATGCGAGCAAGGCCTAAGAATCGCATCGAAGAGTAGCTGGAGGTAAACGGGGTATGTCTTTGGATATTAGGGGACATTAGGGAGCATGAGATGATAGGACGGCGACAGTGTAGGATAAAAGTCAATATAAATGACAGCATTCAGTGCTGCTAAGATGATTGTGCTTGTGTTGAAATGAATCTTAAAAGACATTGGCAAAAATAAATAACTACTTTATAGTATCGAAGTATATGACTTAGCTAGTCGGAATATAGTAGTTTTATATAGTATTTTAAAAGATGAATAAACCATCTAAAGAATAAATATGAAAGCTGCTAAGTTCTCAAAAGAACTGGATATAATATGAAAAAGAGAAATAAGAGAACTTCAATGTGTTGAAAAACACTAAAGTAAGAATACTTACGTATATACGTAAGAGCAATTTTGAAACGTCACTGTTGCCATAGAAATCACTGAAGCAATGACGTCAGTTTCATTGATACTCCTCCAAAATATTGATGCGCTCTTTTTGAGGTTTACGATTTGTGATTTTGCCATTTTTCAAGAAACAGTTGGGTGCCACCTTAAATGTAATTAGATATTTTCGATGGTGACGTCAATATTACTTTAGGATCCACGGTGACGGATTTTCATTCCAAAATTGGTAACTAGGAGTTGTAACTGTGCAGGATAATCATCATAGTTTGTCGCTACTCTGGCTTTTTGAACGTAACTTTAAAAGTTACTGTCCATGACCCAACGTTTCGACACTCCAATCTAGTGTCTTCATCAGGGGTGATCGTTGTAAAGTTAGGATCCCTTTTTATACCTATTTATAGTATACCCATTTATAAAGTTAGGATCCCTATTTATACCCATTAGGGTATAAATAGGGATCCTAGCTTTACAACGATCACCCCTGATGAAGACACGAGTGTCAAAACGTTGGCTTAGAGAAAATTTCATACTAACATCTTGCAAATTATAATATTACTTTAAAATAAAATATCAAACTATGTCTGATTTATCACCTGGTTGCGTTGGGAAATTATTTATAGTCCAGGGGCCGGTTGTTCAAAGGTCGATTAGCTTAATCCTGGATTAGTCGAAACTCGAAAAAGTGAAGAGCAGAATTCTGGAGACCTGCATGGGAAACTGAAGTTTTTTCTTGACAGAACTACTGCGTATTGATGAAGGTTTTATCAAGCAAGGTTTGAACGAAAACGATTTGTTAGAACGTACTGATTAACCCAGGATTAGCGCTAATCAACCTTTGCACAACTCAGCCCAGGTGTTTTTTCTATTATTTCATCCTTATTACGTTTAAAAACACAGAATTTACAATCTAAAGTAAACTTAAGGCCTGTTTACACCGGCGATTTTTGCTGCGATTATTCTGACCCTTACGTATGCGATATAGTGGATGACTCACTAAAGTATAGCCTGCGTGCAGACGCTCGGCCGTATCCGGCCCTGATTAATCGGGCCCTGAATAATTGGGTCTATGCGTAGGCTAACTAACGTATTGAACGTCACAGATCTGCACAAGTTCTGAATAGATTCGTAAGACAATTCATTTAATTGATCGTATGTGAAACATTTGCAGCAAAAAGATCACCTGTGTAAACGAGACTTTAGAATGGAAAGGTAAACATGTAAATGGCATATCGTGCAGGCCTGCATGCAAGGCTAGGCGATCTAAGAAGATTCAATTGACTGCGAGTGGTAGAGTAAATAGAGGATATTATTATTACATGACCGAACCTTGGGGAACCTTGATATATATATATATATATATAGCAATATAGCCTGATTAACTATATTTCACTCGATCAAACTACATGTTGAAAGGATTTATGGTGAAGGAAAATTTCGAGTGTTGGAATACATACATTTTAAGACCAAACCGGGACCAGTTGCGAAAAATGCAACTTTAAGGCCTTCCGGCTGGGAATTGAACCCGCGACCCTGCGATGCTAGTGCAGTGCTCTGACCACTGAGCTACGGAAGCCGTTGCCGAGAGCGTAGTCACGAGTTCTGTATATATGGTGGTGGTAATGCCGGGATAAGATTCTGGATTGGGTCTTAAAATGTATGTATTCCAACACTCGAAATTTTCCTTCACCATAAATCCTTTCAATATATTGATATATAGCCTGATGTAAATACGAGAGAGTTTGGGTGAATTTGAATGTTTATGTGAACCTGAGCCGCAGGCGAAGGTTTACATAAGCACTTTCAAATTCGACCAAATTCTCTCGAGTGTTTACATCAGGTTATATAAACACAAGGCATCCATTTTCTATTTCTTTTATAAAATAAGACTGCGAAATATGCTGTGATGTCACAACCATGTTTGCATAGCCTGATATAAACACGGTAACTGACCAATCACAGCGTGCGTAAGACACATTTTATAAACAGTAATAGTAAATTACTTCTAGGAGAGATACTAGGAGAGCAGTTTAGATTTAGATTATGCAGTATATTATAACTGAAGGTATTTAGTAATTAGATATGATTATAATAACTCTCCCGTCGCTATCGACGCATGAGTCTTCAGGAACAAATAAGTTTCATAAAAAAAGCAAAGTTATTATAACAAAATAAAGGCAAAATTACTATAAGAATTCACACTAGAAGCAGAATAAAACACTCAAGCACTGTGTCTATTCCTCGACTGATGTATCGACAGTCCTCTTTTTGACTTGAAAGGCCTTTGGCAAGTTGAGCATTTCCATTCAGCTTCTTCAACCACTACTCAATGGATCCTTGAGTGAGTTGCAAGTCCTGCTTTTGATCTACTATGAAAATTGCAGACTACACACACATGCTCGTCACCGACTGGAAGTAGTTGTCTAGCTTTCCATTCTTCGCTCTGTGACTAGGAACCTAATTTCGTGGCGGGCAATGGTATTTATGATGGCTATGACGTAAAAACCTAACAGGTAGTTTACTTCAGTTTTCCCCTGCACTAGACTAGTCTTATTTCATTCTTTAGAGTTCAGCTTTTAAATATACATAAATGAGCTGACCCTAGTGACGTGTAGAAACCTTGACACAGAGTTTTTACATCAGTCAAAACATATCAATAACTTTCAATTATTCGGGATCTATTGACACATAAGGCATGTCAAAATATCAATAACACTCTTGGCGATCTTAGCTTGTATCTATGGAAACACTATTTTAGGATAGCAACGCTTGACGTAGTCATTGTATCTGCGCGTTAGATATAGTGCTACTGTTAACTTTTTGGTGTAACCGCTGACCTGTAATGTGTGCAGTAATGTTACTGTTTATATTTCCTTGCCATGTTGTATGAATGTGCGTTATATTGACAAAAGGTTTTCAACTCGTTGGGCACAGCGACCGTCTTCAAAGGGCATACATTCCCTGCCACAATTCATAAAGGCCTATTGTCCATAGGCATCGATGATCGAAGACCAAGAGTTGAAGGCCAAGGGCATTTCCACTTGACAACATTCCCACAGTGCTGGCTTTGGCGCAGACTCATGTGCGCATAGCGGACCTTTTGTTATCTATGCGCCTGGCAGCTTATTTGATGAAATATAATCTTATTAAGTACAAACTGTTCTGTATTTTCACATTCAACTTTGAGTAGCTACATGTACCTATGAAAACAAATCTTTCTTATTACAAAAGATCATGCCGATGGCATTAACAAACCTCTTTGTTGTCTTTGTGTGCTATAAGTAGAACAACCAGGATGCGAATAGTTTGTAGACTGTGAAAAACACTTGATTTACATGCTGATGTATGATCCCTCAAGCAGTTATGTAAGCACAACAGCCCCTCAAGCAGTGTGTAATAAGCACAACAGCCCCTGAAGCCGACGTTCATGTGCATGTGTAATAAGCACAACAGCCCCCTCAAGCAGTTGTTTAATAAACGCAACCGGCTTCTTAACGATAAAACCATGGATCGATTGTTGAAAATGTCGTAATAACAAGTAGAGGAACACCATCAAAAACGCATACATTTACGATTAAAGGAAGATATTGGATTAGAATAAGTGGAGGAAATCAGGACTCGTGTATATTAGATTGAAACGTTTGGATAACCATCAAAAGATCCGAAGAAACCTGAGGTACATATAGCTAGACTACCTGCAGGAAACTGACCACTAGTAGTTTTAGTTTTATTATTATACAATACTCATACAATAGATGTGTGAAGTTAATCGTCCAAGGTTGTTGAAGTCTTGAGAAACACTATTGTTGGTGACTCATGACGTTTCGACGGCCTCAGCGGCGGTCATCTTCAGAGTCACTTGACTCTGAAGATGACCGCCGCCGAAACGTCAGTCACCAACACTGAACAGTCTTTCCCAAGACTACAACAACCTGGACGATCAACTTCACACATCTAATGATACTCCTAGGTTCAAACCATTTACTTTATACTCATACAATCTCGATTATGATTGGCTAAAAACCTTATAGACAATTGATGTCTTGCCACCTACAAAATATCCAAAATTGTCTGTAGGTGACATAATTGTCTTTGCGTGGCTTACTTCCTAAATTCCATAAACGCTTCTACATTTATAATTGTATAATAAAACAATTATTTGATTTGGCTTGCGCATGATATCAAGAATTATCCAGACCTCTGTCAATGTTATCCAGCTCAGTCGGCTGATAACATTGACCTTGGTCCGGATAATTCTTGATATCATTAGCTGCAGCTTCATCCAATAATTGTTTAATATCGGTTGTTAATGACTTTGACGGATAAATACAATATCTCATTTTGTTTATGTATACTCAAATTCGCGAGTTTTATAAATACAAGATGGATACAAGATGTACTTAATTATTTTGTTATAGATTTTCAGGGCGAAAAGCGTAATCTAAGTATATTAAAAGATAAGAGCCTAGCTCAATATATAAATGTATTGCCATAATAATATGGAAACAAGTAAAGTTTTAAAACATTTTTACTGACGATTCGTTGCGAACTTACAACATCTTCAGAGTGATAATTACAGGTGTGAAAACTATCTATATAGACCGTAAACTGCGGAATATAAGCCCCCCCCCCCCGTTTATAAGCCCATCTATCTACAAACAGAAATTATATGCCGGTTATAAGCCCGTCGAATATAAGCCCCCTCTAAAAATCAACGTTTATCCACCCCTACCCCATCTCTCTTACTAGTAATGTAATCTTACGGAATTTAGTTGGGCTTAGTTGTGCGTTAAAAACATATAATTTGCGCTAAAATGGACTGAGAGTTAAAGTATTAAATTCTGGCAAAATCTGGTCTAGAAAAACAGAAATGAAAGTAAGCAAGTTATTGTTTGTAACGTCTGAATGTGCGAGGTAATTAATAAAAAATACTAAAGTATTCTAAGAAATTCAACTGGACACCATGCTGAATCAAAGTGGCCTGCGACACCCTGGTTGTATAATTAACCATAAATAAGAAATCAATATAGATTGAACTATACCTTAACAACATGGACATAGTTATGTGATGAGGTATCAAACCTTTTTAAACAATTTGGCGTGAATCAACCATGTGCAATATCGAGTCTGGGAAAAGTTCTTATAAAGTCTTTGAAAAATTCAATCACGACCTATTGTTTTTCTTTTAAGTTACGGATTGATGTACAACACATGTTTGGTTTGCATGTTTATATGTCCGAGTCGCTCGAAATTTATTCTCGTACATTCTCGCCAGGACAAAGGAGGGGAAATATTGATGACGTCACGTATCGATCCCTAATGATGACGTTACGAAAATTAAGCTGAATTTTAATCAAACGGCTAGAGTATAAAGAAACTGATATGATGAAATTTACATAGGCATCTGTATATTATTAGTGCGCTTTTTTGTAGAATTTGGGCTGATCTAGGCTAGGAGGGCGCGTGGGCGGAAGAAAAGCGACTTTTGTACTGATATACATAAAAGCGCAAGAACCTTTGCGTAGGAGAGTGATCCTGATACAAGAAAGGCTTTTGTAAAATGTGTTTTGTTTATGATGTTAACTTTTGACGTCATTACTCTTCGTTGACCGGTATTTAATCATCGGATTTGGAAAACTTGGTCTTCAAGATAAGTGGGTGGGAATAATCCGTCCCATGGGAACGGCCAGTTTTCACGAGTGTCCCAAGTTAACGGAAACATTTGTTGGCTTAGTTGGGATTTAGCGCTGTGATCGTCGGATTACCGGACGTTCCCCCATGGAACTATCGAGTCAGTGGCACACATGCCGCCATTTTTTTTGTCCAAGGTCATTCAGTATCCGATCTAAAGTACTCCGTGACATTTTATATCGCGGAGTAAAATGATTTACTCACGTAGTGAGAGCTTAGAGAAGATAGGTGATCTCTGTGCGGAGCTTGACGAACGTGTCGTCCATTTTTGTTATGCTGTTCATTCGTTAAGCCACATTAAAATAGGCAACATTCCAGTTCATTATTCCACACAACATTGTCTCGTTGCGAGTTCCTGAGAAGTGCGCGTCTTTACTGTTACCTCGAGTCCGAATTACCGCTGTCAAGTAACAAGTTTCGGTGTTGTGTGTTGCAAGTTGAAACAACGTGTTGAGTACAGTCATAAAACGTGTTGTGCTGCGTAGACAGTGTAGAAATACAAATCAAATATCTACAAAGGTTGGTGTACTGCCGAAATAGTGTGCGATACATCTTCACGCTATTTCGGCAGTACACAACCTTTTTAAATATTTGATTTGTTGAGTACAGTGTTGCGCAAACTGTTGACTATAGCGACGTTTACGTTCTGATAACACTATTTTGAAACTAGTTATGTGAACAGCAATACCTGCAACATTGTTGGGAATGAGTAGTTCGTTTCTCATATTGCTTCACGGCCTATATTCCTGACATAACCACTGCGAATGACTTTTTCCTTTTGTTTTAAAGAGCGCTCGTGTGCAACCAAGTAGAAAACCATTCAATTTGTACAATAGAAAAGTCATTCGCGCGACTATATTCCACCTTTAAGCCGTTTTCCACTTCACCATTTCGCGCGCCGTTAGCGAAATATTTCCACAACGACATCATTTTTTACAGTTGTCGACCTGAATGAAAACGGGAACAAATTATGTCAACGGCGAAATGTTTCTCTAGCGGCGAGCGAAATGGTGAAGTGGCACAACGGTCACTCATAGTTTTCCTGTCACTGATAGTTTTCCAATGTACCAATTCTTCTGAATTCCACTCAGTTTTATTCATTTTGTTCTTTCAGTGGAGTTCGGAAGAATGGGGTTGGGCTGCGGTTGGTGCATCGTGAATTCCAAGCTGATCTATGACTTTATGTATTTTTAATTTCAACGGGAAGGCGCCTCCTCGCATGGGTCCTCGAGTCCCGTTCGCGCTCTTTCCGTTTGGGTATTTTTTGTATTTACATTAATATCTAATAAAATCGATAAAAACAACAACAAAAAACGGGTTTTATAAGAGCAGTTGTCACCGCTCAGTGCCACTAGTGACGTAAACGCGATGTTCGATTTAAGTGCTCAAGATCTCATTCTCGCTTAACGACTTAATTCGCTTATAATCCATATGAAATTACTGCGTCCTGTTTTTGATTATATTTCAGAATATTATAATCGTCACTAAGTTAACATGAAGTCTTGTTTGGACTGAATATTCAACGAAGGTTTTTACTATCTACTGGTATATATATATGGGGTTTGCTAAAAAACTGTCAAAAAGTGTTGTGCTGCGTAGGCAATGTAGAAATACAAATCAAATACTCTAAAAGGTTTGTGTACTGTTGAAATAGTGTGGAGGAGGTTTAATCACTTGATGAGAGGGATTTGGAGTCGTGACTTCGCGAGACAACTGGAGGGAACCTGCACTTCTAGTCTTCTCCCAATATTCGCGATCTTTATCAATTAATGTCGTCTGTCAACATTGTTCATCACTTTGATAATCTGAACCAGGTTAAGGAATAAGGGCTGCTATTATTTTTTGTATATACTGCACACAATCTATGTAAATGTGCTAATTCGCTCATCATCGCTACCTGACATTAATTTGTCAACGACATGTTGGATTCATTCGCTTCTTAAACCATGGCATTTCTCTTTATAGAGTGGTATTTCTCTTTATTCAGAGAGTGCAAATTGCCATTGCGGAATGCCGGTGTCCACTTGCCGACTGTCTGTATGTTGAAGATGTTTCCCTTGATAAAACTGTATTTCACTTTCAAATTTATACGTTGTAAGATGTAACCAGGTGCATTTAGCATACAAAGGACAACAGTATAATGATGAAACGAAGAGAGATTTCTAGACAGAGAGTGAGGGGAAGTTTCCACCCCAAATCCCCGACAGATATTCATATAAATCCCGAAATGACGTCACAGATTATCGGTAGTAAAATTCGAAATTAAAATCAGCTGTTATTTCTAAAATAAAGCATTATCGTAAGAGTTAGGGTTAGTATTAGGTGTAGGGTTAGGGTTAGGGTTAGGGTTATGTTGGGGTTAGGACTATGTTTTAAATTCCGGATATTTATATGAAACGTCAGCCAATATTTTGCTCCGCGCGTAATCAGCGATGGCTAGAGGCCAAATATGTTAGTCAGCTAGCCATTTTTATGAGCGGTGAAAAACCAGCAAAACGGCCCGTGTATGATCGCGCGGTTCAATCATGGTGGGTATCTCGTACGATAAAGCTTTTGGTAAATACGCGTGTGACTAACACTTTCGGCGTATGGTGTATGGCAAATAGTGTCGACGAACTCAGTTTAATGTGCTGAATCTAATGAAAATAAGCATATAGTAAAACAAAGGATCGTCATTTTGTTATAAGCACGAAATCTGATTTTCTATGAGAGGTTTATACCACGTCATAGAAATGGAGAGCGACTTATAAACTAACAACTTATATTCGTTATTTCGTCAAAATGATATCAAAATGAGAACTTAATATATACTTACTCTCTATCTATCAACCTGTATTATATTGATTAGCATAACTACACAGTATTGCCATTGGACTACTAGTATTAAGCCAATTTCTACTCTAATTAGAAATGTTTACGAAAAGTTCAACGTTTCAACTATAAGCCTTATAAATCATTCTCAGAAAGACCAATCTCAAAGGTATTCTAATCAATTTGAATTAACCAGAACTACCGGCTTATTTCAGTTTGAAAAAGTTCCTCTGTGCCTAGCTGTTCCTTGTGTGTCTTTCACTATAGCATGTGCTTGCTATTTTCAGTCGTAGAACTTGGCACCCGGGTACTTATTAATCATTCTCAGAGTGAGGTATAATATCTCAACTATCATTATTTATAGTTCTAGAAAGATCCAATGGATATCTCCATGATTTCTTGTTTGTGTTCCCTGTAATTAAAGCTTCACACAGCTCTCCCACAGGGCTCTCTTCACCTCTGAATGCGTGCCCCCTCAGTAGGGTGTCTTTGTCCTATTAACATTAGACTTCCGGAATCCTAGCCATGCAAAATTTCACCCTTTATCAACTCCATTCAAGTACTCATTAGCTGTAAGCTTCTGGCTTCACGTTTGAAGTGTTCATCACTTGTTTCTTTAGGGGTCAGCAGATATCACGAACTGCCCCACCATTCTCGTGCCACAGTCTAAAACCATGGTCAGACCAAGTTTCCGTCGTGGAATATTCCTTGCAATTTGCTTCCTCCTCGGGGCTCTACCGGTCGCTGAAATGCGACGTTTCAATACGGATTTTATAAAGCGTGAGTAACAGTTTATTATAATTTTGTCTTAAATGCGGTACAGCTATATATAAACTTATTCGCCAAATACACCGGTTCTCTCTACATCGTACTATATATACTCAATCTCTAATATATATAGTGTCAGAGTAATATCGGGGGGTGTATAAATATCCGACATCTTCATTCTTCAATAATTTTCATAATTAAAAGCTCTTTAGTGCTCTTTAGAGTCGGCTGTTGGGTAATCGCTTAAGTCGACCCTCAATGGCTTGAGATATATTTTGATTCACAAAATGATATCAACTTCGCCATGTCAACTTGGTCACCTCATTCTCACCAATGTATTGATGGAATGAATCACCGCGAGCATAAAAAAACAAAATTAAACAAAAAAATTGATACGATTTACGACGATAGTTATCTGGCCACTGTGCCGTGGTTGTCTGGAAGCCAAGCAATTCATGGAACTTCGACTAGTACTGATCTTACCGACAAAGGTTACAAGTTTGATTTTTTAGCACTACTAGAAAAATTGCGAATTGAATGAAGTATTGAGTTGCGTATCAACACCAAGGTATAATTTATCTGCATGTAACACTGTTTGACAAAATACAGGCATTTTATGACATGCTAACAAAGCACTGTGTATGTCAGTCACTTCAGTTACTATAAACCAGTTCACTGCAGTTTAAATGACAGGCGGAAACGTTATGTCATTACAAAAATCAAAATTCAAAAAAGGTTTTTAAAATCCAAAATGACTCACTCCTTAAGATTATTTAAGGCACAGTTTTAGACGTCGTACTTTTCATGAGTTGAACCTAATGTAAATAAAAATATGAAGCCGAATTTAAGACTCGTGCTATCGCAGCAGTTGGAGTAATTAGCAAAATCCTTTGTTCATTTACATATTTAAGTTTGACTCATGAAAAGTATGGCGTCTAAACCTGGTCTTAGATTATGAACGGTATCACAGCCCGTGGCTTTTGCTTGGCTTTGATTTTTGGTATGAAGCTAGCTAGCTTCAGTGTAGCTTCAGTCAAATGGAGTATAGCTGAATGGGTAAAGTATAGTCCTATATGTGGGTAGACTTACTACTCTCTAAGTTCACTAGCATGACTTAGAAGATTACTGATTCATGTACATATAATATGACACCGAAGCTTCCTGCAGGTCGATTTCCGTTACAAATTTCCTACATATTCATATGCTTTACCGATCTATATATTTATATTTCTACATAATGCGATTATCACACCAACTGTATAAGCTAAAAAGGTAATAAAATAATCGGAGAAAAAATAACATATTAAGTATATGTCTAACTAAGATTAAAATAAGATTAATAAAAGTAAACGGTAATGATATTTAATAGTTTTTGAGTTCAGTTTTAAAAGACTCTGCCAAGACTATTCCCTTTGAGACTGTTTTACGCACTAAATCGTTCTTAACTTCTTAGGTAAAAGGAGTATTTATAAATATATGTTTCGTATAGCTCGTTGTGTTCTTTACACTTAAATTGAAGTGTATGAGGTATAGTCCTTTCGTCAAAGAGGGAAACATGAAGTACATGTATACTGAAGTTACTTTCGCTCAAAAGTCGAAACGTTACACCTCCCAACGCTATTTTGGCAGTGTAATAATAGTTTTTATTGCCAGGAGCAGGCTCTCTCACATCATGCGACATGAGAGTACTAATAATATATATATAAAAATTATAGAAATGTATAAATGTAAATGTACAAATGTATAAAAATTAAAACTTAAAATACAAAAAAGGCTAAGAAGTAGAGTTATCAATATATATATAGGTAATATTTGGCATTTCACTCGATCAAACTACATGTTGAAAGGATTTATATATATATATAATTATTTAAAATTAGCTGTCAATAGCTCTTTCAGTTTCTCTTAACACCTGGCAAACGCAGATTATTCTTTGAGTTGCTTTGATTATACCGTTAGGTCTAAGTTAGCAATAACTATTTCTAACTTAGATCCAACGGGAATCAAAGAAACTCATAATAATAATCTAACTCATGATTATTAATACTTTATAAAGGTATATCAACCATTTAGATATCTTCACAGTGAAGATATCATTTTTATTTTCACACACCTGTGAAGATATATGTTTTTCGGAATAGGAGAAAGGCCTAGTATTTTATCGATATATTAATATGCGTTACACACACCGATGTTCGAGCCGAGAACGGTTAGACCTTTTCAGTGTATATAGAATTTATCAAAATATCGCCAACGGACGCGGCAGAGCTCGAGCGTGATAAGTGACAGCAACCATACACTGAAAATATAAATTAAAATTAATTGACTTTGTCTCGTCTGTGTCCTTGAGAGTCAGACACGCATGCCTAACTGTCATCGCGAATATAGCTGTAAAAGTGTCTTGAAAAACCAACCTCTGCAACATTCTGTCATAATTTAACTTGTATATGGATTGAGTTTTATTGGGATATAAATAACCCGTATATATAGAATTTGAATCGATGTAAATAAGCAGGTTTAAAGTTATAAGCTTTTAAAGTACTACCGTGTTTTTCGTGCACATGAGCTACGTTCCCTATAACTTAATTGTGATCTCGATTGTGATGTCGTATTCTTAACACATCATTGCAATAAAGTATAAATGGTTTGAACCTAGGAGTATATCATTAGATGTGTCATGAACTTGATCGTCCAGGTTGTTGTAGTCTTGAGAAATACTATTGTGGCGTGACAGACGTATATATATATAATTATAGGCAAACTCTGACAAACACGCTTTACTTGACTCTGAAGATGACCGCCGCTGAGGCCGTCGAAACGTCAGTCACCAACAATAGTCTTTCTCAAGACTACAACAACCTGGACGATCAACTTCACACCTCATTGCAAGCCGTGAAGAGTGCACCTTATACAAGGAGATCACAGATCGTACTAATGGAAACAACATTATACTGATATATAGATATTAAATTTATCAATATATGTGGTCGTTCTGATGATTATATTCTGACGGTATGTATAGCGATCCTCCTCGATCAGCGTCATTAAAAACATTCAACTCATGGTCAGCCTCGAAAATCACACGTCTGCACCACGATGGAAACATCAATGTAGTTATTTTTAAATGTATTAATAAGCTTATGGATTTCGAATTTGAACTATAATCAGAGACAGCAGCATTTATCACTATGGTACAAGGTGTCAAGGATGACGAGCAATAACGTACACCTGCCTAAAGCCAATAAAAATTTTATCTACCAAAAATTAATCTACCAAGCCTCAAATAATCTTAATATAACCTGGACATAAAAATAAGTAATACTTACTCGCTAGCTGAATTCAAAAATTTACTGAAGAAACTAATGTATTAATGAGTAACCTTCAAACCTTTTATGTTCCTAAACTATAAAGATTTAATGCAAAAAATGTATATTGATAGGGTAACTGTTTCCTGATTGGTGCAGTTCCGAAATAGTACTGAATAAGAGATCCAACTGGTTTCAAACGAAGTTTCTTTCGTCACTTATAGTGTTTTTATTCGTCTTTTATAACAA